>CM059346.1:1638200-2838200 GCA_030324255.1 Phytophthora capsici
AGCATGTTCACGCTGGAGATCTTCGAAATCCCGCTGGAGATCATTGTACGCTGCAGTCTGAAGTTGGTATGCCGTTAGTTGCCCCAAGATGTCTTGAAGATCACCGATGGAACGCCGGAGGGCGTGCTCGTCGATTTCAGCAGGGAGCCGATGCACCGTGGATGGAGTATGGCCGGTGAGCTGCAGAAGAGGGCGCGATTGAAGCGGTGGTGCACCTGTGAGGGATTGCCGAGGAGTTAAGCAGCGGAGCAGAGTTCCAGTGCAGCCACCAGGGGACGTACCATTTTCAGGACGGGCGGCAGCATCGGATCTCGGTTGCGGAGCTTGACCAGAGGGAGCAGGTGGAGTGTCACGAGCGGCTAAGTGGAGAAGAATGACGACATGTGATAAGAAGGATGCTCAAGGAGGATCGTATGGTTAATACGTACCAACGGCAACGTTCGTCACCGTGGATGAGATCGGAGAGCCACCAGGGACAGGAGAGGCACCCGCGTCGGGAGAGTCAGACATGGGCAGGCGGTTCCAAGAGTGATGGCGACGCACGTGTCCCGATCGCTGTACGAGTCGTTCTCCGTGCGGGGGACGATTGTGGTGAAGTGAGAATCTTGTTTGACGGAAAGGACCGGCTCGGGATCACTGTGCCACATTGGTGGTACATCGTCTCCGTGATCACGATGTGATACGCCATGACCACGGTACCATTTACATGGTACAGTCCGATGAGATCACGAACATGATCGTGGCCCAATCATTCCATCACAAGTCGAGCGCGATCATCAAGGTCCGGTACAATCATTTCGATACACCAGGGTGATCTCAAGGTCGAAGATCGCGGTGATCCCCAGGGAATGGTGCAGTCATTCGAGTACACCAAGCGCGATCCCCAGGGAAGATCAAGGTACCATAATCATGGTACATGCTGTAGTGATCGCGGTGTGTGGTGATCGCGGTGTGATCAAGGCATCGTCAAGGCTAAGTACGATTGTGGAGCCAGTTTGGCAACGTGTGGCAGAGAGGCGTCGAGGCTTGGGGGAGAGGTTTAGGGAATTGCATATCAGTGTATAATTTGCCGGCTAGGGAACAAGTGCCTTCTAGCGAACAAGTGAGTTAACACTCAACAAGAGAGGGAGTTCTTCTTATATATCAAGCGTCCTACCTATTCCAGAGCTGGGAAGTATATTGGCCCCCTCTGACGACTAAGGACTGCAGCGATCTACAAGAAGAAGCGCAAGAACGCCTGGATAGCTTGCCCAGGTCGCCCAAGCTCCTTTCTCACCCCCCTCAAGATCCCTGCCAGAAGGAGGCAGTCAAGCATCGTATTGGAATCATTGGCCTTTGGTGAACACACCCTAGGACCCCCCGTGGATCTACGCTACCCCGTGATCTACACCCTAACCGACGAGCAAGTGAAGAGTTTCCACAAGCCGTCAAGCCGAAACCCAAGTGCCGTCCACACCCACTCAACCCAGATCAAGCCCGGCATCTCTTCCGAGTCATCAAGAAGAGCGTAATCGTCCAACCCGACGGGTACACAAGGTGAGCAAGTCTTCAGAGCCCCCCACGGCAAGCGGAGTACCCCCTCCGTCAGTCGGGAGTCCGGACGCCAAGTGTGTGAGTGCCCCTCGCGTCGAGTTTCCTCGCGAGCCACTACGCCACAGTAGTCTGTGACATCGACGTGGGAGGAGCAGCCCCGATCGCTCAACGCGTCCGCCGAGTTGCGCCGCAGTATCGCGAGAAGCTCTCCGATTTGATCAAGGGCTTGCTAGCCGCGAAGATCATTGTCCCGTCAGCATCTCCGTGGGCATCCCCGATCGTGATCATCATCAAGAAGAACGGGGTAGACATCCGGCTCTGCATCGATTACCGACTTGTGAATTCCTTGACCCGGCTGATGGTGTATCCGATGCCCTTGATCAATGACCTCTTGGAAGATCTCGACAAGGTCCTCTGGTACTGTTCCTTGGACATGGCAAGCGGATTCTGGGTGGTGCAGATGACGGAACGCGCTCGGAAGATCTCGGCGTTCATTACACCTTTTGGCTTGTTCGAGTGGACTCGCATGCCGTTCGGCCTGAAGAACGCGCCGCAGATCTATCAGCGGTTGCTTGACAACGCCCTCTATGGATTCCTCCGAATTGGGAACGGCGATGATGCTGAAGGTGAAGTCGACGTCTTCGAGTCTGGTGAACCCGAGCTGGAGCACCAACCGTCTGTCCTTGGTCGGCGATCGTATATCGACGACATCTTGGTCACAGCTGACTCGTGGGACAATCTCTGCGAGAAAGTGGAGCGGCTGCTAGACGCCTGCGATCGCTGGAACTTGTCGATCAGCGTGGTGAAGAGCTCCTGGGGCATGCGGAAGGTCGACTACCTCGGCCACCGAGTTTCGATCGAAGGGCTCGAAGCACACCCGAAGGATCTTGAGTCCCTGTGCGACTTGCCCTTCCCGCAGACCTTGCGCGCGATGCAGTCGTTCCTCGGCAGCCTGAATTACTACAGCCGCTTCATCGAAGACTTCGCCGTGTATGCCGCGATCTTGTACGAGCTCCGCGAGTCGGATTTCTTCGAGCTGCGCTGCCGAACGGTGATCCCGGAGTATTCGGCGTATGCAGGAGACGTGGATCGTGAGAAGGCCGAGAACGATCGCTGGACGAGAGCCACGGTAGCGTTCACCATGCTGAAGGCCAAGATCATGTCGACTCCAATCTTGAAGCACTTCGATCCCGATCGCCCACCAGTGCTCGTCATCTATGCGAACAAGTGGGCGATCTCTGCGGCTCTCATGCAGGATCATGATGGCGTGTATTGGCCAGTGACCTTCACCAGCCGCATCCTCAAGACGAACGAGCTCAATTACGGGATCGTCGAGAAGGAGGTCTTGGCCTTGCTGAGGATCTTGGATGTCTGCCACACGGCGCTTGTCGGTCGAGCGATCAAGGTGCTGACTCGGCACTCGACGTTGGCTTGGCTCCTCAAGTCTTCAGGCTTGCAAGGCCGGCTGGGATCATGGGCCGCTCTCCTGTCTCAGTGGACGTTGGAGATTATGCGATGCACGAGAGGCGAAGACGAAGTCCTGGGGACGCTCGCCGCGAGCATCACTCCACGAGAAGAAGTCGACGAGGCTCTCATTGCTGTTGCGCCCAAGAAGCAGCCCCGCCAGGTGATCGTCGCGCCCACGCCGACTGTCGAACTTGATGAAGAGCTGATCGTCGTGAGTTTCGACGGATCTGCCCGAGTCAAACGCGGCGGTGGAGCGTACAGCGCCGTGATTTGGAAGTTGCCCGAGTGGTCGATCATCACTGCGGCATCCTCGTACGCTGTGGAGATGACGGTGAACGAAGCCGAGTATCATGGATTGCTCTTGTGCCTGGATCTCCTTGCACCTCTAGACAGGGGACGCTTGGTGATCTGCGGAGACTCCAACTTGGTGATCCGCCAAATGCGCGGCGAGATCGCATGCAAGGCTCCGGCTCTGCAGCTTCTGCGTGAGAAGGCGATGGAGAAGCTCACGACCTGGCCTCAGCACGAGTTCGTGCACGTGAAACGCGAGTGGAACAGCAGCGCCGATCGACTCGCTAGCGAGGCCCTGAAGAACGAGGCCGGCACAGTTGTCACGTCCGCGGGAGTCATCGAGGACTTGATCACGCTCAACCGGTTGGGAGAGATCCTGAAGCCGAAGAACGAGAGCGAGATTGTCCAAGTAGCGGCCGTGACTCGGTCGTCCGTGCGCCGACGATCCCCACCAGAATGCCTGCAGGAACCTGTGGTCCAGAGCATGAGGTTAGAACGCATTGCTAAGGCACAGGGCGAAGAGAAGTGGATCGCCGATCTGAGGACGTACCTGACTGGGGACGTGGCCGACTTGACGGCGAAGGACGCCCGGACTTGCGCGAAGATCGCCGATTCCTATGAAGTTGACGGAGATCATCTCCTGTGGTACTGCCCGTCTTCCACGAACGGCGTTGATGAAGAGCGGGATACGATCGCCAAGCTGGTGATCCCTGAGCGACTTCGTCAGGACTTCCTGCATCACTATCACGCGAGCTTGGAAGGTGGTCACCAGGGAGTAGGAAGGACCTACGCGAAGATCAAGCAGCACTTCCACTGGAGGGGCCTGTTCAGGGACGTTCAACGTTACGTGAGCGAGTGTACCGATTGCGAGACGGGGAAAGGGAGACCTACCGTTCAAGGGAGATCACCCGGAAATGTGCAGGCCACCTACCCGTTCCAAATCATCGCCATGGATCACATCCCTTCGCTTCCGAAGTCGTATAAGGGGAACACGGAACTCCTAGTCTGGGTCGATTTGTTCACCGGGTACGTGATCGCCAAGGCGAGCAGCTCCCGAACCGCTCAGCAGATTGCTGAGAATTACGAGGAGAGCGTCTTCCGCCGTTTCGGTGCAAGCGAGGTCATCAGACATGATCGCGAACCTGGGTTTATGGCAGACGTGTTCCGGGCGTTCAACCGGATAGTGGGCCAACGGCAGAGCCCCACAATGGCATACAGACCTCAGGCGAATGGAACGGCGGAACGCATGGTGCAGACGCTGACGCGATCGATCAAGATGTATGTCGCCGACATGAACCAGAAGGATTGGGACGAGTATGCCGAGAGGTTGACATTCGCATTGAACACAGCTCAGGATCGCGTTCGCGGGGATACGCCGTTCTTCCTCGTGCACGGCTGGGATCCCCGGTCAACGCTGGAAGCATCGCTGCCTGTGGGGAACACGCGTAGCCGTGATCGCGATCCCAGGAGATGGCGTAATCGGGTGCAAGGCCACTACCAGCGAGCGCGTGAAGAGGTGAACGAACGCCTACGGGAAGCCATCCAGAGTCGTGCAGATCGCCACAACGAAGATCTTCGTCCACATAACATTGTCGCCGGAGATCAGGTCTGGCTGTACTTGGATCGCGTCAAGGTTGGCTACGCTCGGAAGCTCGCACACCTGTGGCATGGGCCGTTCCGCGTGGCGGAGATGATTGATCAACACGCAGCGAAGCTGGAGATTGCGGGGACCGAATATCGGATCTTCCCGATCGTGCACGTGTCGAAGCTCAAGCTCGTGAAGCGCTTCCCTGATCGTCCGAAGACTGAGATCGTGATCGCCGAGGAAGATCGCGTGGACTTCGACGAAGCATTTCTACCAGAAGACAGTTGGGAACGAGAATTAGACGAGGACGAGTACGAAGTGGAGAAGATTGCGGACGTACGATCATCTCGGAAGACGCGATATGGACGGAACCGTCGTGAGTTCTTGGTGCACTGGAAGGGGTATGACGAGCCGACTTGGGTGGACGAAGTGGACTTGAATTGCGGGGCGTTGCTCCGTGAGTTCGAGAGAAGTCAGGTCAGCCGCAGTCGCTTTGGCGTCATGCAGTCTCACGAAGAAGAAGTGGGAGGAACCCCGTCGCATTAAGTGCGAAAGGGGGAGTGATTCGTGTGGAAGGGCCATACGAATGGAAGGAGGGGATATTTGTTTATGTGAGTATAAGAAGGGACACATCTCAAAAAGAATCCCTGAAGTCAAGACGAAGAGCTACGTGTCAGGAAGCCTAGCCGCACCTAGTCGCTGTCATCAGCCTGGAAGAACTTGCGGTCGAGGCGCGCGAGGCGAGATCCTGGGTGGTCTGCGATGTTCTCGCGATGCTGGTTACGCTAAGGATCAGCACGGTCGACGATCTGGAGGGCTGCAAGGAGATCGGCAGGGCGCTGCCTCTCCCCTTGACCGGGATACCAGCAAACTTGTTCGCCACGCGCTGGGAAGTGTAAGAAGTAGGGGTCAAGCAGAAAGTCGAGATCGCACTCGCCGCTCTTGAGGCCCGCCATCAAGTGCTTCAGCAGCCTCTTCCATCTAGGGCCGGCGCGCATCCTGCGGACGCGACAATCTTTCCGGTACTGCTCAAGGAACGGCTCGGCAGCACACATGGCCGGCGTGATGGGGAGTTTGTGCGTGGTCTCCTAGAACACTTGACGGCTGTTCTCCTCGAAGTCTTCATACCTCTGGCAAAAGTCAGCGAACCACCCGTTCATTTCGAACGAACGAGGCACTACGATGCGACGTAGAGCATCCCAGGGCGGAGGGTTCGCTGCATAGAGCGCACGGATATTGGCCTCGGTGATCAACCCGGGATGCCAATCAGCAGCAGCAGGAGCACGCGGATTTCGGGGAAACAACCAGAACTTGGGACGGGTCCACTGAGCAACCAACGTGTCCAGACGCAGTCGTCGGATACTCAGCTGACTGACTTCCACCAACGGCCAAGGATCACAATCGCGCTGGCGGCGGTAGACGGTTGGTC
This sequence comes from Phytophthora capsici, assembly GCA_030324255.1. Taxonomy (NCBI): domain Eukaryota; phylum Oomycota; class Peronosporomycetes; order Peronosporales; family Peronosporaceae; genus Phytophthora; species Phytophthora capsici. The sequence continues at coordinate 1,644,506 of CM059346.1, forward strand.
GACGATAGCCAGGGATCCAACGCTGGCGCGAGATCACAGTGGGCAGGAGATCTTCGTACTCCTGTGCCGCGAGGAGAGTGTTGTCCGAGTCATGCGAGGATAGAGAGTCCGAACTTCCGTCGTCGCTGTCTGAAGCCCCACTCCGGTGATGACTGGAACTACTGCTATCACTGCTGTCGCTGGGATCACCACCGGAATCAGGGCTTCCTCCGTGGGGACGTTCTTGACTGCTCCCCGGAACGATCGGTGGAGTTGCGGGCGGAACCGGCGAACTACGATTGTCGGGCGAGCCTGGAGGATCTTGGCCCTTTTGATCGTCAGAGTTCTGGTCGGCATGGTCAAGACCCTGAGAGTTGTTTTGGTTTGCCTGGGTATCGACGTCTTCGTGATCACCTTGATCTGGAAGGTCATCCTGATCACCATCGATGACGTTCCCGGAACCCGATGGAGCTCCAACATCTTCCTCCTCGCTGAGGACGATGGGACTGCTTGGCGTCCCGCCAGTAGTGGACCCAGCAACGACCGGGGGATGACCCGATGAGCTTCGTGTTACTGGAGGACTCGTACGTGAACGTTTAGGCCGAGGAGTTCCAGATGACGCTCGCCGACCTCTTTTGCGGGACGAAGATGGTGACGGTTTCCTTGACGGAACTGACTGGCTGCGAGACGATTGTCCTTTGACAGTAGAAGGAGGCTGAGGAGGCGTCTGGACAGGAACACCGAAGATCGAGCCTAGCGAACTCAACTGCGCTTGGACAGTCTGCCGTTCGGCGAGCAAGCGATCGCGAGCGGCTTCAGCGTCGGCTTGATCTCGGAGCGCACGATCGCGATCAGACTCTGCGTCAGCCCGTGCTTGTCGCTCGGCCTCGAGATCGTTGGCAAGTGTAGTCTTCTCCGATTCCAGACGGCGTACAGAGAGTTCATGTTGCTGCGACGATCCGACCTGCCCTTCGAGATTGGCGATCCGAGTCCGTTGAGCGTCTGCCTGTGCACCTACATGTGGAACACCATCCGGTTAACTGGCTGGGGTGAGAATATGAAGATCAAACACCAGCACGTACGAACAGAGACCAGGTCTTGCTGAGCGCGCCGTTGAGCGTGTAGTGCTTTGAGCAAGGCTGCTTGCCTGCTAAGCAGATCGTCGGTAGCCTTATCGAGCTTCGCCTGGAGTTCATCGCGCGCTTCCAGACTGCGTTCGAGTTCACGACGAGAACCCGTCTTATGACGGCCTAGCTGATCATGAAGATCGGTGATCTCTCTGCCCATAGATGCGACCTGCTGGCGGAGGAGGCGAATGGCGTTTTCGGCATTGGTCAAGGAAGCGGTGAGAGACTGGATCTCGCCGGCCAGGACGTCACACTCTTTCTGGGCTGCAGCATGAGCGGCCTGCGCTGTGTCTCGGGCTTCTGAAGCAGCATCTCGATCACCGACGGCAGTATCGCGCTCTATTATTGCGGAGGCGCGATCGTGGAATGCCGAATCGCGTTCAGAAATAGCTAGATCTCGAGCCGCATCAGCAGTTTCGCGATCCTTGATAGCGCGATCTCGATCGATTAAAGCAGCGTTACGTGCTGCGACGGCGGAATCACGATCAGCGATTGCAGAATCACGTTCGGCCACAGCTCCGTCCCGAGCCGCAACCGCGGAATCGCGGTCGGCGATTACGGAATCACGATCAGCGATGGTGGAATCGGGTTCAGCTACGGCTAGATCCCGAGCCGCAATGGCGCAATTGCGGTCAGCAATGGCAGCATCACGCTCTGCGGCGGCAACGTCTTGATCGAAGATCGCCTGGGCAAGCTGGCTAGTGTCGATCGCAGGACGAGTCGAAGCCAAACGAGCCTCCAATTCGTCCACGCGCTCGTTATATTCGGCGACGACGTCTGCATGCATGCGTTCGAACGCGAGTAGTCGATCACGGAGACAAGCGATTTCATTGGAGTTGTCGCGACGAACGGCCAAGGCTGATTCCATTTCAGCAAGTCGCAACTGAGTTTCTTCCAAGCGACGGCGCAGCAAATCATAGCGGTGCTGGCAGAAAGTTACGTAGGGAGCGGCCTGCTGCAGAGTTGACGTCATCTCAGCGCGTAGCGCAGTGATTTCCCGACGGAGTAGAGCATGTTCACGCTGGAGATCTTCGAAATCCCGCTGGAGATCATTGTACGCTGCAGTCTGAAGTTGGTATGCCGTTAGTTGCCCCAAGATGTCTTGAAGATCACCGATGGAACGCCGGAGGGCGTGCTCGTCGATTTCAGCAGGGAGCCGATGCACCGTGGATGGAGTATGGCCGGTGAGCTGCAGAAGAGGGCGCGATTGAAGCGGTGGTGCACCTGTGAGGGATTGCCGAGGAGTTAAGCAGCGGAGCAGAGTTCCAGTGCAGCCACCAGGGGACGTACCATTTTCAGGACGGGCGGCAGCATCGGATCTCGGTTGCGGAGCTTGACCAGAGGGAGCAGGTGGAGTGTCACGAGCGGCTAAGTGGAGAAGAATGACGACATGTGATAAGAAGGATGCTCAAGGAGGATCGTATGGTTAATACGTACCAACGGCAACGTTCGTCACCGTGGATGAGATCGGAGAGCCACCAGGGACAGGAGAGGCACCCGCGTCGGGAGAGTCAGACATGGGCAGGCGGTTCCAAGAGTGATGGCGACGCACGTGTCCCGATCGCTGTACGAGTCGTTCTCCGTGCGGGGGACGATTGTGGTGAAGTGAGAATCTTGTTTGACGGAAAGGACCGGCTCGGGATCACTGTGCCACATTGGTGGTACATCGTCTCCGTGATCACGATGTGATACGCCATGACCACGGTACCATTTACATGGTACAGTCCGATGAGATCACGAACATGATCGTGGCCCAATCATTCCATCACAAGTCGAGCGCGATCATCAAGGTCCGGTACAATCATTTCGATACACCAGGGTGATCTCAAGGTCGAAGATCGCGGTGATCCCCAGGGAATGGTGCAGTCATTCGAGTACACCAAGCGCGATCCCCAGGGAAGATCAAGGTACCATAATCATGGTACATGCTGTAGTGATCGCGGTGTGTGGTGATCGCGGTGTGATCAAGGCATCGTCAAGGCTAAGTACGATTGTGGAGCCAGTTTGGCAACGTGTGGCAGAGAGGCGTCGAGGCTTGGGGGAGAGGTTTAGGGAATTGCATATCAGTGTATAATTTGCCGGCTAGGGAACAAGTGCCTTCTAGCGAACAAGTGAGTTAACACTCAACAAGAGAGGGAGTTCTTCTTATATATCAAGCGTCCTACCTATTCCAGAGCTGGGAAGTATATTGGCCCCCTCTGACGACTAAGGACTGCAGCGATCTACAAGAAGAAGCGCAAGAACGCCTGGATAGCTTGCCCAGGTCGCCCAAGCTCCTTTCTCACCCCCCTCAAGATCCCTGCCAGAAGGAGGCAGTCAAGCATCGTATTGGAATCATTGGCCTTTGGTGAACACACCCTAGGACCCCCCGTGGATCTACGCTACCCCGTGATCTACACCCTAACCGACGAGCAAGTGAAGAGTTTCCACAAGCCGTCAAGCCGAAACCCAAGTGCCGTCCACACCCACTCAACCCAGATCAAGCCCGGCATCTCTTCCGAGTCATCAAGAAGAGCGTAATCGTCCAACCCGACGGGTACACAAGGTGAGCAAGTCTTCAGAGCCCCCCACGGCAAGCGGAGTACCCCCTCCGTCAGTCGGGAGTCCGGACGCCAAGTGTGCGAGTGCCCCTCGCGTCGAGTTTCCTCGCGAGCCACTACGCCACACAACCTCCACGGCCGGCGCGATAGATCGCTCGCTGGCAAAGATGTCATCCCTCCCCGATACCGATCTCGGGTAACTTTGCCGTGGATGACGTTCTGCTTGTGCTGACTGTAGATGTAGACCTCTGAGAACAGCAGCAATATACGACGGCAGTGAGTGATACACTGTTGTATGAGGATGGGCCAGCTTACGCATTTGTCTGTTCCATTTCCCCCAGCACATAGTGTTAGTGTGCGTGCATGCAACATCATTGGGAACCATGGGGACAGAAATCTTGGCTTGACCCACGTGACAGCGTCTCGGTCTGGGTGGCGTAAGAGGTCTCACCAGCGTGAGATCATGTCAACGAGTGGAACGACCGCCACCTGGGATAGTTCTTAGAATTGTGCCTCGGAGCGCACATAAGCGGGAGGTCACGCGAGACGTGGAGGGGCGGCGATGGCAGAAAGGTGGCGGGCAGGGCTGCGAGCAAAAGGCAGCAAAGAAGTGCTCCCTGCCAGGCTCGAACTGGCGACCTTCAGATTATGAGACTGACGCTCTACCAACTGAGCCAAAGGAGCATCATTACATCACCTACACACCCACGCCACCAAAATTAGAATGCACGCACCCGACACACAACACGCCCTATACCTGCTCAACGGCGCGCCCACACTCACCCATATCTCCCCTTCCGGCGCCTCCTGCTGCCTCACAACTCCTACAACCTCCACGGCCGGCGCGATAGATCGCTCGCTGGCAAAGATGTCATCCCTCCCCGATACCGATCTCGGGTAACTTTGCCGTGGATGACGTTCTGCTTGTGCTGACTGTAGATGTTGACCTCTGAGAACAGCAGCAATATACGACGGTAGTGAGTGATACACTGTTGTATGAGGATGGGCCAGCTTACGCATTTGTCTGTTCCACTTCCTCCAGCACATAGTGTTAGTGTGCGTGCATGCAACATCATTGGGAACCATGGGGACAGGAATCTTGGCTTGACCCACGTGACAGCGTCTCGGTCTGGGTGGCGTAAGAGGTCTCACCAGCGTGAGATCATGTCAACGAGTGGAACGACCGCCACCTGGGATAGTCCTTGGAATTGTGCCTCGAAGCGCACAAGTTGGCGCAGAAGCATGGTGAAGCAAGAGTAGACGTAAGCGGGAGATCCCGCGAGACGTGGAGGGGCGGCGATGGCAGAAAGGTGGCGGGCAGGGCTGCGAGCAAAAGGCAGCAAAGAAGTGCTCCCTGCCAGGCTCGAACTGGCGACCTTCAGATTATGAGACTGACGCTCTACCAACTGAGCCAAAGGAGCATCATTACATCACCTACACACCCACGCCACCAAAATTAGAATGCACGCACCCGACACACAACACGCCCTATACCTGCTCAACGGCGCGCCCACACTCACCCATATCTCCCCTTCCGGCGCCTCCTGCTGCCTCACAACTCCTACAACCTCCACGGCCGGCGCGATAGATCGCTCGCTGGCAAAGATGTCATCCCTCCCCGATACCGATCTCGGGTAACTTTGCCGTGGATGACGTTCTGCTTGTGCTGACTGTAGATGTTGACCTCTGAGAACAGCAGCAATATACGACGGCAGTGAGTGATACACTGTTGTATGAGGATGGGCCAGCTTACGCATTTGTCTGTTCCATTTCCCCCAGCACATAGTGTTAGTGTGCGTGCATGCAACATCATTGGGAACCATGGGGTACAGGAATCTTGGCTTGACCCACGTGACAGCGTCTCGGTCTGGGTGGCGTAAGAGGTCTCACCAGCGTGAGATCATGTCAACGAGTGGAACGACCGCCACCTGGGATAGTCCTTGGAATTGTGCCTCGAAGCGCACAAGTTGGCGCAGAAGCATGGTGAAGCAAGAGTAGACGTAAGCGGGAGATCCCGCGAGACGTGGAGGGGCGGCGATGGCAGAAAGGTGGCGGGCAGGGCTGCGAGCAAAAGGCAGCAAAGAAGTGCTCCCTGCCAGGCTCGAACTGGCGACCTTCAGATTATGAGACTGACGCTCTACCAACTGAGCCAAAGGAGCATCATTACATCACCTACACACCCACGCCACCAAAATTAGAATGCACGCACCCGACACACAACACGCCCTATACCTGCTCAACGGCGCGCCCACACTCACCCATATCTCCCCTTCCGGCGCCTCCTGCTGCCTCACAACTCCTACAACCTCCACGGCCGGCGCGATAGACCGCTCGCTGGCAAAGATGTCATCCCTCCCCGATACCGATCTCGGGTAACTTTGCCGTGGATGACGTTCTGCTTGTGCTGACTGTAGATGTAGACCTCTGAGAACAGCAGCAATATACGACGGCAGTGAGTGATACACTGTTGTATGAGGATGGGCCAGCTTACGCATTTGTCTGTTCCATTTCCCCCAGCACATAGTGTTAGTGTGCGCGCATGCAACATCATTGGGAACCATGGGGACAGAAATCTTGGCTTGACCCACGTGACAGCGTCTCGGTCTGGGTGGCGTAAGAGGTCTCACCAGCGTGAGATCATGTCAACGAGTGGAACGACCGCCACCTGGGATAGTTCTTGGAATTGTGCCTCGGAGCGCACAAGTTGGCGCAGAAGCATGGTGAAGCAAGAGTAGACGTAAGCGGGAGGTCACGCGAGACGTGGAGGGGCGGCGATGGCAGAAAGGTGGCGGGCAGGGCTGCGAGCAAAAGGCAGCAAAGAAGTGCTCCCTGCCAGGCTCGAACTGGCGACCTTCAGATTATGAGACTGACGCTCTACCAACTGAGCCAAAGGAGCATCATTACATCACCTACACACCCACGCCACCAAAATTAGAATGCACGCACCCGACACACAACACGCCCTATACCTGCTCAACGGCGCGCCCACACTCACCCATATCTCCCCTTCCGGCGCCTCCTGCTGCCTCACAACTCCTACAACCTCCACGGCCGGCGCGATAGACCGCTCGCTGGCAAAGATGTCATCCCTCCCCGATACCGATCTCGGGTAACTTTGCCGTGGATGACGTTCTGCTTGTGCTGACTGTAGATGTAGACCTCTGAGAACAGCAGCAATATACGACGGCAGTGAGTGATACACTGTTGTATGAGGATGGGCCAGCTTACGCATTTGTCTGTTCCATTTCCCCCAGCACATAGTGTTAGTGTGCGCGCATGCAACATCATTGGGAACCATGGGGACAGAAATCTTGGCTTGACCCACGTGACAGCGTCTCGGTCTGGGTGGCGTAAGAGGTCTCACCAGCGTGAGATCATGTCAACGAGTGGAACGACCGCCACCTGGGATAGTTCTTGGAATTGTGCCTCGGAGCGCACAAGTTGGCGCAGAAGCATGGTGAAGCAAGAGTAGACGTAAGCGGGAGGTCACGCGAGACGTGGAGGGGCGGCGATGGCAGAAAGGTGGCGGGCAGGGCTGCGAGCAAAAGGCAGCAAAGAAGTGCTCCCTGCCAGGCTCGAACTGGCGACCTTCAGATTATGAGACTGACGCTCTACCAACTGAGCCAAAGGAGCATCATTACATCACCTACACACCCACGCCACCAAAATTAGAATGCACGCACCCGACACACAACACGCCCTATACCTGCTCAACGGCGCGCCCACACTCACCCATATCTCCCCTTCCGGCGCCTCCTGCTGCCTCACAACTCCTACAACCTCCACGGCCGGCGCGATAGATCGCTCGCTGGCAAAGATGTCATCCCTCCCCGATACCGATCTCGGGTAACTTTGCCGTGGATGACGTTCTGCTTGTGCTGACTGTAGATGTTGACCTCTGAGAACAGCAGCAATATACGACGGCAGTGAGTGATACACTGTTGTATGAGGATGGGCCAGCTTACGCATTTGTCTGTTCCATTTCCCCCAGCACATAGTGTTAGTGTGCGTGCATGCAACATCATTGGGAACCATGGGGACAGAAATCTTGGCTTGACCCACGTGACAGCGTCTCGGTCTGGGTGGCGTAAGAGGTCTCACCAGCGTGAGATCATGTCAACGAGTGGAACGACCGCCACCTGGGATAGTTCTTGGAATTGTGCCTCGGAGCGCACAAGTTGGCGCAGAAGCATGGTGAAGCAAGAGTAGACGTAAGCGGGAGGTCACGCGAGACGTGGAGGGGCGGCGATGGCAGAAAGGTGGCGGGCAGGGCTGCGAGCAAAAGGCAGCAAAGAAGTGCTCCCTGCCAGGCTCGAACTGGCGACCTTCAGATTATGAGACTGACGCTCTACCAACTGAGCCAAAGGAGCATCATTACATCACCTACACACCCACGCCACCAAAATTAGAATGCACGCACCCGACACACAACACGCCCTATACCTGCTCAACGGCGCGCCCACACTCACCCATATCTCCCCTTCCGGCGCCTCCTGCTGCCTCACAACTCCTACAACCTCCACGGCCGGCGCGATAGATCGCTCGCTGGCAAAGATGTCATCCCTCCCCGATACCGATCTCGGGTAACTTTGCCGTGGATGACGTTCTGCTTGTGCTGACTGTAGATGTTGACCTCTGAGAACAGCAGCAATATACGACGGCAGTGAGTGATACACTGTTGTATGAGGATGGGCCAGCTTACGCATTTGTCTGTTCCATTTCCCCAGCACATAGTGTTAGTGTGCGTGCATGCAACATCATTGGGAACCATGGGGACAGAAATCTTGGCTTGACCCACGTGACAGCGTCTCGGTCTGGGTGGCGTAAGAGGTCTCACCAGCGTGAGATCATGTCAACGAGTGGAACGACCGCCACCTGGGATAGTTCTTGGAATTGTGCCTCGGAGCGCACAAGTTGGCGCAGAAGCATGGTGAAGCAAGAGTAGACGTAAGCGGGAGGTCACGCGAGACGTGGAGGGGCGGCGATGGCAGAAAGGTGGCGGGCAGGGCTGCGAGCAAAAGGCAGCAAAGAAGTGCTCCCTGCCAGGCTCGAACTGGCGACCTTCAGATTATGAGACTGACGCTCTACCAACTGAGCCAAAGGAGCATCATTACATCACCTACACACCCACGCCACCAAAATTAGAATGCACGCACCCGACACACAACACGCCCTATACCTGCTCAACGGCGCGCCCACAGTCACCCATATCTCCCCTTCCGGCGCCTCCTGCTGCCTCACAACTCCTACAACCTCCACGGCCGGCGCGATAGACCGCTCGCTGGCAAAGATGTCATCCCTCCTCGATACCGATCTCGGGTAACTTTGCCGTGGATGACGTTCTGCTTGTGCTGACTGTAGATGTTGACCTCTGAGAACAGCAGCAATATACGACGGTAGTGAGTGATACACTGTTGTATGAGGATGGGCCATCTTACGCATTTGTCTGTTCCATTTCTCCCAGCACATAGTGTTAGTGTGCGTGCATGCAACATCATTGGGAACCATGGGGACAGAAATCTTGGCTTGACCCACGTGACAGCGTCTCGGTCTGGGTGGCGTAAGAGGTCTCACCAGCGTGAGATCATGTCAACGAGTGGAACGACCGCCACCTGGGATAGTTCTTGGAATTGTGCCTCGGAGCGCACAAGTTGGCGCAGAAGCATGGTGAAGCAAGAGTAGACGTAAGCGGGAGGTTACGCGAGACGTGGAGGGGCGGCGATGGCAGAAGGTGGCGGGCAGGGCTGCGAGCAAAAAGGCAGCAAAGAAGTGCTCCCTGCCAGGCTCGAACTGGCGACCTTCAGATTATGAGACTGACGCTCTACCAACTGAGCCAAAGGAGCATCATTACATCACCTACACACCCATGCCACCAAAATTAGAATGCACGCACCCGACACACAACACGCCCTATACCTGCTCAACGGCGCGCCCACACTCACCCATATCTCCCCTTCCGGCGCCTCCTGCTGCCTCACAACTCCTACAACCTCCACGGCCGGCGCGATAGATCGCTTGCTGGCAAAGATGTCATCCCTCCCCGATACCGATCTCGGGTAACTTTGCCGTGGATGACGTTCTGCTTGTGCTGACTGTAGATGTTGGCCTCTGAGAACAGCAGCAATATACGACGGTAGTGAGTGATACACTGTTGTATGAGGATGGGCCAGCTTACGCATTTGTCTGTTCCATTTCCCCCAGCACATAGTGTTAGTGTGCGTGCATGCAACATCATTGGGAACCATGGGGTACAGGAATCTTGGCTTGACCCACGTGACAGCGTCTCGGTCTGGGTGGCGTAAGAGGTCTCACCAGCGTGAGATCATGTCAACGAGTGGAACGGCCGCCACCTGGGATAGTTCTTGGAATTGTGCCTCGGAGCGCACAAGTTGGCGCAGAAGCATGGTGAAGCAAGAGTAGACATAAGCGGGAGGTCACGCGAGACGTGGAGGGGTGGCGATGGCAGAAAGGTGGCGGGCAGGGCTGCGAGCAAAAAGGCAGCAAAGAAGTGCTCCCTGCCAGGCTCGAACTGGCGACCTTCAGATTATGAGACTGACGCTCTACCAACTGAGCCAAAGGAGCATCATTACATCACCTACACACCCACGCCACCAAAATTAGAATGCACGCACCCGACACACAACACGCCCTATACCTGCTCAACGGCGCGCCCACACTCACCCATATCTCCCCTTCCGGCGCCTCCTGCTGCCTCACAACTCCTACAACCTCCACGGCCGGCGCGATAGATCGCTTGCTGGCAAAGATGTCATCCCTCCCGGATACCGATCTCGGGTAACTTTGCCGTGGATGACGTTCTGCTTGTGCTGACTGTAGATGTTGGCCTCTGAGAACAGCAGCAATATACGACGGCAGTGAGTGATACACTGTTGTATGAGGATGGGCCAGCTTACGCATTTGTCTGTTCCATTTCCCCCAGCACATAGTGTTAGTGTGCGTGCATGCAACATCATTGGGAACCATGGGGACAGAAATCTTGGCTTGACCCACGTGACAGCGTCTCGGTCTGGGTGGCGTAAGAGGTCTCACCAGCGTGAGATCATGTCAACGAGTGGAACGGCCGCCACCTGGGATAGTTCTTGGAATTGTGCCTCGGAGCGCACAAGTTGGCGCAGAAGCATGGTGAAGCAAGAGTAGACGTAAGCGGGAGGTCACGCGAGACGTGGAGGGGCGGCGATGGCAGAAAGGTGGCGGGCAGGGCTGCGAGCAAAAAGGCAGCAAAGAAGTGCTCCCTGCCAGGCTCGAACTGGCGACCTTCAGATTATGAGACTGACGCTCTACCAACTGAGCCAAAGGAGCATCATTACATCACCTACACACCCACGCCACCAAAATTAGAATGCACGCACCCGACACACAACACGCCCTATACCTGCTCAACGGCGCGCCCACACTCACCCATATCTCCCCTTCCGGCGCCTCCTGCTGCCTCACAACTCCTACAACCTCCACGGCCGGCGCGATAGATCGCTTGCTGGCAAAGATGTCATCCCTTCCGGATACCGATCTCGGGTAACTTTGCCGTGGATGACGTTCTGCTTGTGCTGACTGTAGATGTTGGCCTCTGAGAACAGCAGCAATATACGACGGCAGTGAGTGATACACTGTTGTATGAGGATGGGCCAGCTTACGCATTTGTCTGTTCCATTTCCCCCAGCACATAGTGTTAGTGTGCGTGCATGCAACATCATTGGGAACCATGGGGACAGAAATCTTGGCTTGACCCACGTGACAGCGTCTCGGTCTGGGTGGCGTAAGAGGTCTCACCAGCGTGAGATCATGTCAACGAGTGGAACGACCGCCACCTGGGATAGTTCTTGGAAATGTGCCTCGGAGCGCACAAGTTGGCGCAGAAGCATGGTGAAGCAAGAGTAGACGTAAGCGGGAGGTCACGCGAGACGTGGAGGGGCGGCGATGGCAGAAAGGTGGCGGGCAGGGCTGCGAGCAAAAGGCAGCAAAGAAGTGCTCCCTGCCAGGCTCGAACTGGCGACCTTCAGATTATGAGACTGACGCTCTACCAACTGAGCCAAAGGAGCATCATTACATCACCTACACACCCACGCCACCAAAATTAGAATGCACGCACCCGACACACAACACGCCCTATACCTGCTCAACGGCGCGCCCACACTCACCCATATCTCCCCTTCCGGCGCCTCCTGCTGCCTCACAACTCCTACAACCTCCACGGCCGGCGCGATAGATCGCTCGCTGGCAAAGATGTCATCCCTCCCCGATACCGATCTCGGGTAACTTTGCCGTGGATGACGTTCTGCTTGTGCTGACTGTAGATGTTGACCTCTGAGAACAGCAGCAATATACGACGGCAGTGAGTGATACACTGTTGTATGAGGATGGGCCAGCTTACGCATTTGTCTGTTCCATTTCCCCCAGCACATAGTGTTAGTGTGCGTGCATGCAACATCATTGGGAACCATGGGGTACAGGAATCTTGGCTTGACCCACGTGACAGCGTCTCGGTCTGGGTGGCGTAAGAGGTCTCACCAGCGTGAGATCATGTCAACGAGTGGAACGACCGCCACCTGGGATAGTTCTTGGAATTGTGCCTCGGAGCGCACAAGTTGGCGCAGAAGCATGGTGAAGCAAGAGTAGACATAAGCGGGAGGTCACGCGAGACGTGGAGGGGTGGCGATGGCAGAAAGGTGGCGGGCAGGGCTGCGAGCAAAAAGGCAGCAAAGAAGTGCTCCCTGCCAGGCTCGAACTGGCGACCTTCAGATTATGAGACTGACGCTCTACCAACTGAGCCAAAGGAGCATCATTACATCACCTACACACCCACGCCACCAAAATTAGAATGCACGCACCCGACACACAACACGACCTATACCTGCTCAACGGCGCGCCCACACTCACCCATATCTCCCCTTCCGGCGCCTCCTGCTGCCTCACAACTCCTACAACCTCCACGGCCGGCGCGATAGATCGCTTGCTGGCAAAGATGTCATCCCTCCCGGATACCGATCTCGGGTAACTTTGCCGTGGATGACGTTCTGCTTGTGCTGACTGTAGATGTTGGCCTCTGAGAACAGCAGCAATATACGACGGCAGTGAGTGATACACTGTTGTATGAGGATGGGCCAGCTTACGCATTTGTCTGTTCCATTTCCCCAGCACATAGTGTTAGTGTGCGTGCATGCAACATCATTGGGAACCATGGGGACAGAAATCTTGGCTTGACCCACGTGACAGCGTCTCGGTCTGGGTGGCGTAAGAGGTCTCACCAGCGTGAGATCATGTCAACGAGTGGAACGACCGCCACCTGGGATAGTTCTTGGAAATGTGCCTCGGAGCGCACAAGTTGGCGCAGAAGCATGGTGAAGCAAGAGTAGACGTAAGCGGGAGGTCACGCGAGACGTGGAGGGGTGGCGATGGCAGAAAGGTGGCGGGCAGGGCTGCGAGCAAAAGGCAGCAAAGAAGTGCTCCCTGCCAGGCTCGAACTGGCGACCTTCAGATTATGAGACTGACGCTCTACCAACTGAGCCAAAGGAGCATCATTACATCACCTACACACCCACGCCACCAAAATTAGAATGCACGCACCCGACACACAACACGACCTATACCTGCTCAACGGCGCGCCCACACTCACCCATATCTCCCCTTCCGGCGCCTCCTGCTGCCTCACAACTCCTACAACCTCCACGGCCGGCGCGATAGATCGCTTGCTGGCAAAGATGTCATCCCTCCCGGATACCGATCTCGGGTAACTTTGCCGTGGATGACGTTCTGCTTGTGCTGACTGTAGATGTTGGCCTCTGAGAACAGCAGCAATATACGACGGCAGTGAGTGATACACTGTTGTATGAGGATGGGCCAGCTTACGCATTTGTCTGTTCCATTTCCCCCAGCACATAGTGTTAGTGTGCGTGCATGCAACATCATTGGGAACCATGGGGACAGAAATCTTGGCTTGACCCACGTGACAGCGTCTCGGTCTGGGTGGCGTAAGAGGTCTCACCAGCGTGAGATCATGTCAACGAGTGGAACGACCGCCACCTGGGATAGTTCTTGGAAATGTGCCTCGGAGCGCACAAGTTGGCGCAGAAGCATGGTGAAGCAAGAGTAGACGTAAGCGGGAGGTCACGCGAGACGTGGAGGGGCGGCGATGGCAGAAAGGTGGCGGGCAGGGCTGCGAGCAAAAGGCAGCAAAGAAGTGCTCCCTGCCAGGCTCGAACTGGCGACCTTCAGATTATGAGACTGACGCTCTACCAACTGAGCCAAAGGAGCATCATTACATCACCTACACACCCACGCCACCAAAATTAGAATGCACGCACCCGACACACAACACGCCCTATACCTGCTCAACGGCGCGCCCACACTCACCCATATCTCCCCTTCCGGCGCCTCCTGCTGCCTCACAACTCCTACAACCTCCACGGCCGGCGCGATAGATCGCTCGCTGGCAAAGATGTCATCCCTCCCCGATACCGATCTCGGGTAACTTTGCCGTGGATGACGTTCTGCTTGTGCTGACTGTAGATGTTGACCTCTGAGAACAGCAGCAATATACGACGGCAGTGAGTGATACACTGTTGTATGAGGATGGGCCAGCTTACGCATTTGTCTGTTCCATTTCCCCCAGCACATAGTGTTAGTGTGCGTGCATGCAACATCATTGGGAACCATGGGGACAGAAATCTTGGCTTGACCCACGTGACAGCGTCTCGGTCTGGGTGGCGTAAGAGGTCTCACCAGCGTGAGATCATGTCAACGAGTGGAACGACCGCCACCTGGGATAGTTCTTGGAATTGTGCCTCGGAGCGCACAAGTTGGCGCAGAAGCATGGTGAAGCAAGAGTAGACGTAAGCGGGAGGTCACGCGAGACGTGGAGGGGCGGCGATGGCAGAAAGGTGGCGGGCAGGGCTGCGAGCAAAAGGCAGCAAAGAAGTGCTCCCTGCCAGGCTCGAACTGGCGACCTTCAGATTATGAGACTGACGCTCTACCAACTGAGCCAAAGGAGCATCATTACATCACCTACACACCCACGCCACCAAAATTAGAATGCACGCACCCGACACACAACACGCCCTATACCTGCTCAACGGCGCGCCCACACTCACCCATATCTCCCCTTCCGGCGCCTCCTGCTGCCTCACAACTCCTACAACCTCCACGGCCGGCGCGATAGATCGCTCGCTGGCAAAGATGTCATCCCTCCCCGATACCGATCTCGGGTAACTTTGCCGTGGATGACGTTCTGCTTGTGCTGACTGTAGATGTTGACCTCTGAGAACAGCAGCAATATACGACGGCAGTGAGTGATACACTGTTGTATGAGGATGGGCCAGCTTACGCATTTGTCTGTTCCATTTCCCCCAGCACATAGTGTTAGTGTGCGTGCATGCAACATCATTGGGAACCATGGGGACAGAAATCTTGGCTTGACCCACGTGACAGCGTCTCGGTCTGGGTGGCGTAAGAGGTCTCACCAGCGTGAGATCATGTCAACGAGTGGAACGACCGCCACCTGGGATAGTTCTTGGAATTGTGCCTCGGAGCGCACAAGTTGGCGCAGAAGCATGGTGAAGCAAGAGTAGACGTAAGCGGGAGGTCACGCGAGACGTGGAGGGGCGGCGATGGCAGAAAGGTGGCGGGCAGGGCTGCGAGCAAAAGGCAGCAAAGAAGTGCTCCCTGCCAGGCTCGAACTGGCGACCTTCAGATTATGAGACTGACGCTCTACCAACTGAGCCAAAGGAGCATCATTACATCACCTACACACCCACGCCACCAAAATTAGAATGCACGCACCCGACACACAACACGCCCTATACCTGCTCAACGGCGCGCCCACACTCACCCATATCTCCCCTTCCGGCGCCTCCTGCTGCCTCACAACTCCTACAACCTCCACGGCCGGCGCGATAGACCGCTCGCTGGCAAAGATGTCATCCCTCCCCGATACCGATCTCGGGTAACTTTGCCGTGGATGACGTTCTGCTTGTGCTGACTGTAGATGTTGACCTCTGAGAACAGCAGCAATATACGACGGTAGTGAGTGATACACTGTTGTATGAGGATGGGCCATCTTACGCATTTGTCTGTTCCATTTCCCCCAGCACATAGTGTTAGTGTGCGTGCATGCAACATCATTGGGAACCATGGGGTACAGGAATCTTGGCTTGACCCACGTGACAGCGTCTCGGTCTGGGTGGCGTAAGAGGTCTCACCAGCGTGAGATCATGTCAACGAGTGGAACGACCGCCACCTGGGATAGTCCTTGGAATTGTGCCTCGAAGCGCACAAGTTGGCGCAGAAGCATGGTGAAGCAAGAGTAGACGTAAGCGGGAGGTCACGCGAGACGTGGAGGGGCGGCGATGGCAGAAAGGTGGCGGGCAGGGCTGCGAGCAAAAGGCAGCAAAGAAGTGCTCCCTGCCAGGCTCGAACTGGCGACCTTCAGATTATGAGACTGACGCTCTACCAACTGAGCCAAAGGAGCATCATTACATCACCTACACACCCACGCCACCAAAATTAGAATGCACGCACCCGACACACAACACGCCCTATACCTGCTCAACGGCGCGCCCACACTCACCCATATCTCCCCTTCCGGCGCCTCCTGCTGCCTCACAACTCCTACAACCTCCACGGCCGGCGCGATAGATCGCTCGCTGGCAAAGATGTCATCCCTCCCCGATACCGATCTCGGGTAACTTTGCCGTGGATGACGTTCTGCTTGTGCTGACTGTAGATGTTGACCTCTGAGAACAGCAGCAATATACGACGGCAGTGAGTGATACACTGTTGTATGAGGATAGGCCAGCTTACGCATTTGTCTGTTCCATTTCCCCCAGCACATAGTGTTAGTGTGCGTGCATGCAACATCATTGGGAACCATGGGGACAGGAATCTTGGCTTGACCCACGTGACAGCGTCTCGGTCTGGGTGGCGTAAGAGGTCTCACCAGCGTGAGATCATGTCAACGAGTGGAACGACCGCCACCTGGGATAGTTCTTGGAAATGTGCCTCGGAGCGCACAAGTTGGCGCAGAAGCATGGTGAAGCAAGAGTAGACATAAGCGGGAGGTCACGCGAGACGTGGAGGGGTGGCGATGGCAGAAAGGTGGCGGGCAGGGCTGCGAGCAAAAGGCAGCAAAGAAGTGCTCCCTGCCAGGCTCGAACTGGCGACCTTCAGATTATGAGACTGACGCTCTACCAACTGAGCCAAAGGAGCATCATTACATCACCTACACACCCACGCCACCAAAATTAGAATGCACGCACCCGACACACAACACGCCCTATACCTGCTCAACGGCGCGCCCACACTCACCCATATCTCCCCTTCCGGCGCCTCCTGCTGCCTCACAACTCCTACAACCTCCACGGCCGGCGCGATAGATCGCTCGCTGGCAAAGATGTCATCCCTCCCCGATACCGATCTCGGGTAACTTTGCCGTGGATGACGTTCTGCTTGTGCTGACTGTAGATGTTGACCTCTGAGAACAGCAGCAATATACGACGGCAGTGAGTGATACACTGTTGTATGAGGATGGGCCAGCTTACGCATTTGTCTGTTCCATTTCCCCCAGCACATAGTGTTAGTGTGCGTGCATGCAACATCATTGGGAACCATGGGGACAGGAATCTTGGCTTGACCCACGTGACAGCGTCTCGGTCTGGGTGGCGTAAGAGGTCTCACCAGCGTGAGATCATGTCAACGAGTGGAACGACCGCCACCTGGGATAGTTCTTGGAATTGTGCCTCGGAGCGCACAAGTTGGCGCAGAAGCATGGTGAAGCAAGAGTAGACGTAAGCGGGAGGTCACGCGAGACGTGGAGGGGTGGCGATGGCAGAAAGGTGGCGGGCAGGGCTGCGAGCAAAAGGCAGCAAAGAAGTGCTCCCTGCCAGGCTCGAACTGGCGACCTTCAGATTATGAGACTGACGCTCTACCAACTGAGCCAAAGGAGCATCATTACATCACCTACACACCCACGCCACCAAAATTAGAATGCACGCACCCGACACACAACACGCCCTATACCTGCTCAACGGCGCGCCCACACTCACCCATATCTCCCCTTCCGGCGCCTCCTGCTGCCTCACAACTCCTACAACCTCCACGGCCGGCGCGATAGATCGCTCGCTGGCAAAGATGTCATCCCTCCCCGATACCGATCTCGGGTAACTTTGCCGTGGATGACGTTCTGCTTGTGCTGACTGTAGATGTTGACCTCTGAGAACAGCAGCAATATACGACGGCAGTGAGTGATACACTGTTGTATGAGGATGGGCCAGCTTACGCATTTGTCTGTTCCATTTCCCCCAGCACATAGTGTTAGTGTGCGTGCATGCAACATCATTGGGAACCATGGGGACAGGAATCTTGGCTTGACCCACGTGACAGCGTCTCGGTCTGGGTGGCGTAAGAGGTCTCACCAGCGTGAGATCATGTCAACGAGTGGAACGACCGCCACCTGGGATAGTTCTTGGAATTGTGCCTCGGAGCGCACAAGTTGGCGCAGAAGCATGGTGAAGCAAGAGTAGACGTAAGCGGGAGGTCACGCGAGACGTGGAGGGGTGGCGATGGCAGAAAGGTGGCGGGCAGGGCTGCGAGCAAAAGGCAGCAAAGAAGTGCTCCCTGCCAGGCTCGAACTGGCGACCTTCAGATTATGAGACTGACGCTCTACCAACTGAGCCAAAGGAGCATCATTACATCACCTACACACCCACGCCACCAAAATTAGAATGCACGCACCCGACACACAACACGCCCTATACCTGCTCAACGGCGCGCCCACACTCACCCATATCTCCCCTTCCGGCGCCTCCTGCTGCCTCACAACTCCTACAACCTCCACGGCCGGCGCGATAGATCGCTCGCTGGCAAAGATGTCATCCCTCCCCGATACCGATCTCGGGTAACTTTGCCGTGGATGACGTTCTGCTTGTGCTGACTGTAGATGTTGACCTCTGAGAACAGCAGCAATATACGACGGCAGTGAGTGATACACTGTTGTATGAGGATGGGCCAGCTTACGCATTTGTCTGTTCCATTTCCCCCAGCACATAGTGTTAGTGTGCGTGCATGCAACATCATTGGGAACCATGGGGACAGGAATCTTGGCTTGACCCACGTGACAGCGTCTCGGTCTGGGTGGCGTAAGAGGTCTCACCAGCGTGAGATCATGTCAACGAGTGGAACGACCGCCACCTGGGATAGTTCTTGGAATTGTGCCTCGGAGCGCACAAGTTGGCGCAGAAGCATGGTGAAGCAAGAGTAGACGTAAGCGGGAGGTCACGCGAGACGTGGAGGGGTGGCGATGGCAGAAAGGTGGCGGGCAGGGCTGCGAGCAAAAGGCAGCAAAGAAGTGCTCCCTGCCAGGCTCGAACTGGCGACCTTCAGATTATGAGACTGACGCTCTACCAACTGAGCCAAAGGAGCATCATTACATCACCTACACACCCACGCCACCAAAATTAGAATGCACGCACCCGACACACAACACGCCCTATACCTGCTCAACGGCGCGCCCACACTCACCCATATCTCCCCTTCCGGCGCCTCCTGCTGCCTCACAACTCCTACAACCTCCACGGCCGGCGCGATAGATCGCTCGCTGGCAAAGATGTCATCCCTCCCCGATACCGATCTCGGGTAACTTTGCCGTGGATGACGTTCTGCTTGTGCTGACTGTAGATGTTGACCTCTGAGAACAGCAGCAATATACGACGGCAGTGAGTGATACACTGTTGTATGAGGATGGGCCAGCTTACGCATTTGTCTGTTCCATTTCCCCCAGCACATAGTGTTAGTGTGCGTGCATGCAACATCATTGGGAACCATGGGGACAGGAATCTTGGCTTGACCCACGTGACAGCGTCTCGGTCTGGGTGGCGTAAGAGGTCTCACCAGCGTGAGATCATGTCAACGAGTGGAACGACCGCCACCTGGGATAGTTCTTGGAATTGTGCCTCGGAGCGCACAAGTTGGCGCAGAAGCATGGTGAAGCAAGAGTAGACATAAGCGGGAGGTCACGCGAGACGTGGAGGGGTGGCGATGGCAGAAAGGTGGCGGGCAGGGCTGCGAGCAAAAAGGCAGCAAAGAAGTGCTCCCTGCCAGGCTCGAACTGGCGACCTTCAGATTATGAGACTGACGCTCTACCAACTGAGCCAAAGGAGCATCATTACATCACCTACACACCCACGCCACCAAAATTAGAATGCACGCACCCGACACACAACACGCCCTATACCTGCTCAACGGCGCGCCCACACTCACCCATATCTCCCCTTCCGGCGCCTCCTGCTGCCTCACAACTCCTACAACCTCCACGGCCGGCGCGATAGATCGCTCGCTGGCAAAGATGTCATCCCTCCCCGATACCGATCTCGGGTAACTTTGCCGTGGATGACGTTCTGCTTGTGCTGACTGTAGATGTTGACCTCTGAGAACAGCAGCAATATACGACGGCAGTGAGTGATACACTGTTGTATGAGGATGGGCCAGCTTACGCATTTGTCTGTTCCATTTCCCCCAGCACATAGTGTTAGTGTGCGTGCATGCAACATCATTGGGAACCATGGGGACAGGAATCTTGGCTTGACCCACGTGACAGCGTCTCGGTCTGGGTGGCGTAAGAGGTCTCACCAGCGTGAGATCATGTCAACGAGTGGAACGACCGCCACCTGGGATAGTTCTTGGAATTGTGCCTCGGAGCGCACAAGTTGGCGCAGAAGCATGGTGAAGCAAGAGTAGACGTAAGCGGGAGGTCACGCGAGACGTGGAGGGGTGGCGATGGCAGAAAGGTGGCGGGCAGGGCTGCGAGCAAAAGGCAGCAAAGAAGTGCTCCCTGCCAGGCTCGAACTGGCGACCTTCAGATTATGAGACTGACGCTCTACCAACTGAGCCAAAGGAGCATCATTACATCACCTACACACCCACGCCACCAAAATTAGAATGCACGCACCCGACACACAACACGCCCTATACCTGCTCAACGGCGCGCCCACACTCACCCATATCTCCCCTTCCGGCGCCTCCTGCTGCCTCACAACTCCTACAACCTCCACGGCCGGCGCGATAGATCGCTCGCTGGCAAAGATGTCATCCCTCCCCGATACCGATCTCGGGTAACTTTGCCGTGGATGACGTTCTGCTTGTGCTGACTGTAGATGTTGACCTCTGAGAACAGCAGCAATATACGACGGCAGTGAGTGATACACTGTTGTATGAGGATGGGCCAGCTTACGCATTTGTCTGTTCCATTTCCCCCAGCACATAGTGTTAGTGTGCGTGCATGCAACATCATTGGGAACCATGGGGACAGGAATCTTGGCTTGACCCACGTGACAGCGTCTCGGTCTGGGTGGCGTAAGAGGTCTCACCAGCGTGAGATCATGTCAACGAGTGGAACGACCGCCACCTGGGATAGTTCTTGGAATTGTGCCTCGGAGCGCACAAGTTGGCGCAGAAGCATGGTGAAGCAAGAGTAGACGTAAGCGGGAGGTCACGCGAGACGTGGAGGGGCGGCGATGGCAGAAAGGTGGCGGGCAGGGCTGCGAGCAAAAGGCAGCAAAGAAGTGCTCCCTGCCAGGCTCGAACTGGCGACCTTCAGATTATGAGACTGACGCTCTACCAACTGAGCCAAAGGAGCATCATTACATCACCTACACACCCACGCCACCAAAATTAGAATGCACGCACCCGACACACAACACGCCCTATACCTGCTCAACGGCGCGCCCACACTCACCCATATCTCCCCTTCCGGCGCCTCCTGCTGCCTCACAACTCCTACAACCTCCACGGCCGGCGCGATAGATCGCTCGCTGGCAAAGATGTCATCCCTCCCCGATACCGATCTCGGGTAACTTTGCCGTGGATGACGTTCTGCTTGTGCTGACTGTAGATGTTGACCTCTGAGAACAGCAGCAATATACGACGGCAGTGAGTGATACACTGTTGTATGAGGATGGGCCAGCTTACGCATTTGTCTGTTCCATTTCCCCCAGCACATAGTGTTAGTGTGCGTGCATGCAACATCATTGGGAACCATGGGGACAGGAATCTTGGCTTGACCCACGTGACAGCGTCTCGGTCTGGGTGGCGTAAGAGGTCTCACCAGCGTGAGATCATGTCAACGAGTGGAACGACCGCCACCTGGGATAGTTCTTGGAATTGTGCCTCGGAGCGCACAAGTTGGCGCAGAAGCATGGTGAAGCAAGAGTAGACGTAAGCGGGAGGTCACGCGAGACGTGGAGGGGCGGCGATGGCAGAAAGGTGGCGGGCAGGGCTGCGAGCAAAAGGCAGCAAAGAAGTGCTCCCTGCCAGGCTCGAACTGGCGACCTTCAGATTATGAGACTGACGCTCTACCAACTGAGCCAAAGGAGCATCATTACATCACCTACACACCCACGCCACCAAAATTAGAATGCACGCACCCGACACACAACACGCCCTATACCTGCTCAACGGCGCGCCCACACTCACCCATATCTCCCCTTCCGGCGCCTCCTGCTGCCTCACAACTCCTACAACCTCCACGGCCGGCGCGATAGACCGCTCGCTGGCAAAGATGTCATCCCTCCCCGATACCGATCTCGGGTAACTTTGCCGTGGATGACGTTCTGCTTGTGCTGACTGTAGATGTTGACCTCTGAGAACAGCAGCAATATACGACGGTAGTGAGTGATACACTGTTGTATGAGGATGGGCCATCTTACGCATTTGTCTGTTCCATTTCCCCCAGCACATAGTGTTAGTGTGCGTGCATGCAACATCATTGGGAACCATGGGGTACAGGAATCTTGGCTTGACCCACGTGACAGCGTCTCGGTCTGGGTGGCGTAAGAGGTCTCACCAGCGTGAGATCATGTCAACGAGTGGAACGACCGCCACCTGGGATAGTTCTTGGAATTGTGCCTCGAAGCGCACAAGTTGGCGCAGAAGCATGGTGAAGCAAGAGTAGACGTAAGCGGGAGATCACGCGAGACGTGGAGGGGCGGCGATGGCAGAAAGGTGGCGGGCAGGGCTGCGAGCAAAAGGCAGCAAAGAAGTGCTCCCTGCCAGGCTCGAACTGGCGACCTTCAGATTATGAGACTGACGCTCTACCAACTGAGCCAAAGGAGCATCATTACATCACCTACACACCCACGCCACCAAAATTAGAATGCACGCACCCGACACACAACACGCCCTATACCTGCTCAACGGCGCGCCCACACTCACCCATATCTCCCCTTCCGGCGCCTCCTGCTGCCTCACAACTCCTACAACCTCCACGGCCGGCGCGATAGACCGCTCGCTGGCAAAGATGTCATCCCTCCCCGATACCGATCTCGGGTAACTTTGCCGTGGATGACGTTCTGCTTGTGCTGACTGTAGATGTTGACCTCTGAGAACAGCAGCAATATACGACGGCAGTGAGTGATACACTGTTGTATGAGGATGGGTCATCTTACGCATTTGTCTGTTCCATTTCCCCCAGCACATAGTGTTAGTGTGCGTGCATGCAACATCATTGGGAACCATGGGGTACAGGAATCTTGGCTTGACCCACGTGACAGCGTCTCGGTCTGGGTGGCGTAAGAGGTCTCACCAGCGTGAGATCATGTCAACGAGTGGAACGACCGCCACCTGGGATAGTTCTTGGAATTGTGCCTCGAAGCGCACAAGTTGGCGCAGAAGCATGGTGAAGCAAGAGTAGACGTAAGCGGGAGATCACGCGAGACGTGGAGGGGCGGCGATGGCAGAAAGGTGGCGGGCAGGGCTGCGAGCAAAAGGCAGCAAAGAAGTGCTCCCTGCCAGGCTCGAACTGGCGACCTTCAGATTATGAGACTGACGCTCTACCAACTGAGCCAAAGGAGCATCATTACATCACCTACACACCCACGCCACCAAAATTAGAATGCACGCACCCGACACACAACACGCCCTATACCTGCTCAACGGCGCGCCCACACTCACCCATATCTCCCCTTCCGGCGCCTCCTGCTGCCTCACAACTCCTACAACCTCCACGGCCGGCGCGATAGACCGCTCGCTGGCAAAGATGTCATCCCTCCCCGATACCGATCTCGGGTAACTTTGCCGTGGATGACGTTCTGCTTGTGCTGACTGTAGATGTTGACCTCTGAGAACAGCAGCAATATACGACGGTAGTGAGTGATACACTGTTGTATGAGGATGGGCCAGCTTACGCATTTGTCTGTTCCATTTCCCCCAGCACATAGTGTTAGTGTGCGTGCATGCAACATCATTGGGAACCATGGGGACAGGAATCTTGGCTTGACCCACGTGACAGCGTCTCGGTCTGGGTGGCGTAAGAGGTCTCACCAGCGTGAGATCATGTCAACGAGTGGAACGACCGCCACCTGGGATAGTCCTTGGAATTGTGCCTCGAAGCGCACAAGTTGGCGCAGAAGCATGGTGAAGCAAGAGTAGACGTAAGCGGGAGATCACGCGAGACGTGGAGGGGCGGCGATGGCAGAAAGGTGGCGGGCAGGGCTGCGAGCAAAAGGCAGCAAAGAAGTGCTCCCTGCCAGGCTCGAACTGGCGACCTTCAGATTATGAGACTGACGCTCTACCAACTGAGCCAAAGGAGCATCATTACATCACCTACACACCCACGCCACCAAAATTAGAATGCACGCACCCGACACACAACACGCCCTATACCTGCTCAACGGCGCGCCCACACTCACCCATATCTCCCCTTCCGGCGCCTCCTGCTGCCTCACAACTCCTACAACCTCCACGGCCGGCGCGATAGATCGCTCGCTGGCAAAGATGTCATCCCTCCCCGATACCGATCTCGGGTAACTTTGCCGTGGATGACGTTCTGCTTGTGCTGACTGTAGATGTTGACCTCTGAGAACAGCAGCAATATACGACGGCAGTGAGTGATACACTGTTGTATGAGGATGGGCCATCTTACGCATTTGTCTGTTCCATTTCCCCCAGCACATAGTGTTAGTGTGCGTGCATGCAACATCATTGGGAACCATGGGGACAGGAATCTTGGCTTGACCCACGTGACAGCGTCTCGGTCTGGGTGGCGTAAGAGGTCTCACCAGCGTGAGATCATGTCAACGGGTGGAACGACCGCCACCTGGGATAGTCCTTGGAATTGTGCCTCGAAGCGCACAAGTTGGCGCAGAAGCATGGTGAAGCAAGAGTAGACGTAAGCGGGAGGTCACGCGAGACGTGGAGGGGTGGCGATGGCAGAAAGGTGGCGGGCAGGGCTGCGAGCAAAAGGCAGCAAAGAAGTGCTCCCTGCCAGGCTCGAACTGGCGACCTTCAGATTATGAGACTGACGCTCTACCAACTGAGCCAAAGGAGCATCATTACATCACCTACACACCCACGCCACCAAAATTAGAATGCACGCACCCGACACACAACACGCCCTATACCTGCTCAACGGCGCGCCCACACTCACCCATATCTCCCCTTCCGGCGCCTCCTGCTGCCTCACAACTCCTACAACCTCCACGGCCGGCGCGATAGATCGCTCGCTGGCAAAGATGTCATCCCTCCCCGATACCGATCTCGGGTAACTTTGCCGTGGATGACGTTCTGCTTGTGCTGACTGTAGATGTTGACCTCTGAGAACAGCAGCAATATACGACGGTAGTGAGTGATACACTGTTGTATGAGGATGGGCCAGCTTACGCATTTGTCTGTTCCATTTCCTCCAGCACATAGTGTTAGTGTGCGTGCATGCAACATCATTGGGAGCCATGGGGACAGAAATCTTGGCTTGACCCACGTGACAGCGTCTCGGTCTGGGTGGCGTAAGAGGTCTCACCAGCGTGAGATCATGTCAACGAGTGGAACGACCGCCACCTGGGATAGTTCTTGGAATTGTGCCTCGGAGCGCACAAGTTGGCGCAGAAGCGTGGTGAAGCAAGAGTAGACGTAAGCGGGAGGTCACGCGAGACGTGGAGGGGCGGCGATGGCAGAAAGGTGGCGGGCAGGGCTGCGAGCAAAAGGCAGCAAAGAAGTGCTCCCTGCCAGGCTCGAACTGGCGACCTTCAGATTATGAGACTGACGCTCTACCAACTGAGCCAAAGGAGCATCATTACATCACCTACACACCCACGCCACCAAAATTAGAATGCACGCACCCGACACACAACACGCCCTATACCTGCTCAACGGCGCGCCCACACTCACCCATATCTCCCCTTCCGGCGCCTCCTGCTGCCTCACAACTCCTACAACCTCCACGGCCGGCGCGATAGACCGCTCGCTGGCAAAGATGTCATCCCTCCCCGATACCGATCTCGGGTAACTTTGCCGTGGATGACGTTCTGCTTGTGCTGACTGTAGATGTAGACCTCTGAGAACAGCAGCAATATACGACGGCAGTGAGTGATACACTGTTGTATGAGGATGGGCCAGCTTACGCATTTGTCTGTTCCATTTCCTCCAGCACATAGTGTTAGTGTGCGTGCATGCAACATCATTGGGAACCATGGGGTACAGGAATCTTGGCTTGACCCACGTGACAGCGTCTCGGTCTGGGTGGCGTAAGAGGTCTCACCAGCGTGAGATCATGTCAACGAGTGGAACGACCGCCACCTGGGATAGTTCTTAGAATTGTGCCTCGGAGCGCACAAGTTGGCGCAGAAGCATGGTGAAGCAAGAGTAGACGTAAGCGGGAGGTCACGCGAGACGTGGAGGGGCGGCGATGGCAGAAAGGTGGCGGGCAGGGCTGCGAGCAAAAGGCAGCAAAGAAGTGCTCCCTGCCAGGCTCGAACTGGCGACCTTCAGATTATGAGACTGACGCTCTACCAACTGAGCCAAAGGAGCATCATTACATCACCTACACACCCACGCCACCAAAATTAGAATGCACGCACCCGACACACAACACGCCCTATACCTGCTCAACGGCGCGCCCACACTCACCCATATCTCCCCTTCCGGCGCCTCCTGCTGCCTCACAACTCCTACAACCTCCACGGCCGGCGCGATAGACCGCTCGCTGGCAAAGATGTCATCCCTCCCCGATACCGATCTCGGGTAACTTTGCCGTGGATGACGTTCTGCTTGTGCTGACTGTAGATGTAGACCTCTGAGAACAGCAGCAATATACGACGGCAGTGAGTGATACACTGTTGTATGAGGATGGGCCAGCTTACGCATTTGTCTGTTCCATTTCCCCCAGCACATAGTGTTAGTGTGCGTGCATGCAACATCATTGGGAACCATGGGGACAGGAATCTTGGCTTGACCCACGTGACAGCGTCTCGGTCTGGGTGGCGTAAGAGGTCTCACCAGCGTGAGATCATGTCAACGGGTGGAACGACCGCCACCTGGGATAGTCCTTGGAATTGTGCCTCGAAGCGCACAAGTTGGCGCAGAAGCATGGTGAAGCAAGAGTAGACGTAAGCGGGAGGTCACGCGAGACGTGGAGGGGTGGCGATGGCAGAAAGGTGGCGGGCAGGGCTGCGAGCAAAAGGCAGCAAAGAAGTGCTCCCTGCCAGGCTCGAACTGGCGACCTTCAGATTATGAGACTGACGCTCTACCAACTGAGCCAAAGGAGCATCATTACATCACCTACACACCCACGCCACCAAAATTAGAATGCACGCACCCGACACACAACACGCCCTATACCTGCTCAACGGCGCGCCCACACTCACCCATATCTCCCCTTCCGGCGCCTCCTGCTGCCTCACAACTCCTACAACCTCCACGGCCGGCGCGATAGATCGCTCGCTGGCAAAGATGTCATCCCTCCCCGATACCGATCTCGGGTAACTTTGCCGTGGATGACGTTCTGCTTGTGCTGACTGTAGATGTTGACCTCTGAGAACAGCAGCAATATACGACGGTAGTGAGTGATACACTGTTGTATGAGGATGGGCCAGCTTACGCATTTGTCTGTTCCATTTCCTCCAGCACATAGTGTTAGTGTGCGTGCATGCAACATCATTGGGAGCCATGGGGACAGAAATCTTGGCTTGACCCACGTGACAGCGTCTCGGTCTGGGTGGCGTAAGAGGTCTCACCAGCGTGAGATCATGTCAACGAGTGGAACGACCGCCACCTGGGATAGTTCTTGGAATTGTGCCTCGGAGCGCACAAGTTGGCGCAGAAGCGTGGTGAAGCAAGAGTAGACGTAAGCGGGAGGTCACGCGAGACGTGGAGGGGCGGCGATGGCAGAAAGGTGGCGGGCAGGGCTGCGAGCAAAAGGCAGCAAAGAAGTGCTCCCTGCCAGGCTCGAACTGGCGACCTTCAGATTATGAGACTGACGCTCTACCAACTGAGCCAAAGGAGCATCATTACATCACCTACACACCCACGCCACCAAAATTAGAATGCACGCACCCGACACACAACACGCCCTATACCTGCTCAACGGCGCGCCCACACTCACCCATATCTCCCCTTCCGGCGCCTCCTGCTGCCTCACAACTCCTACAACCTCCACGGCCGGCGCGATAGACCGCTCGCTGGCAAAGATGTCATCCCTCCCCGATACCGATCTCGGGTAACTTTGCCGTGGATGACGTTCTGCTTGTGCTGACTGTAGATGTAGACCTCTGAGAACAGCAGCAATATACGACGGCAGTGAGTGATACACTGTTGTATGAGGATGGGCCAGCTTACGCATTTGTCTGTTCCATTTCCCCCAGCACATAGTGTTAGTGTGCGTGCATGCAACATCATTGGGAACCATGGGGTACAGGAATCTTGGCTTGACCCACGTGACAGCGTCTCGGTCTGGGTGGCGTAAGAGGTCTCACCAGCGTGAGATCATGTCAACGAGTGGAACGACCGCCACCTGGGATAGTTCTTAGAATTGTGCCTCGGAGCGCACATAAGCGGGAGGTCACGCGAGACGTGGAGGGGCGGCGATGGCAGAAAGGTGGGGGCAGGGCTGCGAGCAAAAGGCAGCAAAGAAGTGCTCCCTGCCAGGCTCGAACTGGCGACCTTCAGATTATGAGACTGACGCTCTACCAACTGAGCCAAAGGAGCATCATTACATCACCTACACACCCACGCCACCAAAATTAGAATGCACGCACCCGACACACAACACGCCCTATACCTGCTCAACGGCGCGCCCACACTCACCCATATCTCCCCTTCCGGCGCCTCCTGCTGCCTCACAACTCCTACAACCTCCACGGCCGGCGCGATAGACCGCTCGCTGGCAAAGATGTCATCCCTCCCCGATACCGATCTCGGGTAACTTTGCCGTGGATGACGTTCTGCTTGTGCTGACTGTAGATGTAGACCTCTGAGAACAGCAGCAATATACGACGGCAGTGAGTGATACACTGTTGTATGAGGATGGGCCAGCTTACGCATTTGTCTGTTCCATTTCCCCCAGCACATAGTGTTAGTGTGCGTGCATGCAACATCATTGGGAACCATGGGGTACAGGAATCTTGGCTTGACCCACGTGACAGCGTCTCGGTCTGGGTGGCGTAAGAGGTCTCACCAGCGTGAGATCATGTCAACGAGTGGAACGACCGCCACCTGGGATAGTTCTTGGAATTGTGCCTCGGAGCGCACAAGTTGGCGCAGAAGCGTGGTGAAGCAAGAGTAGACGTAAGCGGGAGGTCACGCGAGACGTGGAGGGGCGGCGATGGCAGAAAGGTGGCGGGCAGGGCTGCGAGCAAAAGGCAGCAAAGAAGTGCTCCCTGCCAGGCTCGAACTGGCGACCTTCAGATTATGAGACTGACGCTCTACCAACTGAGCCAAAGGAGCATCATTACATCACCTACACACCCACGCCACCAAAATTAGAATGCACGCACCCGACACACAACACGCCCTATACCTGCTCAACGGCGCGCCCACACTCACCCATATCTCCCCTTCCGGCGCCTCCTGCTGCCTCACAACTCCTACAACCTCCACGGCCGGCGCGATAGACCGCTCGCTGGCAAAGATGTCATCCCTCCCCGATACCGATCTCGGGTAACTTTGCCGTGGATGACGTTCTGCTTGTGCTGACTGTAGATGTAGACCTCTGAGAACAGCAGCAATATACGACGGCAGTGAGTGATACACTGTTGTATGAGGATGGGCCAGCTTACGCATTTGTCTGTTCCATTTCCCCCAGCACATAGTGTTAGTGTGCGTGCATGCAACATCATTGGGAACCATGGGGTACAGGAATCTTGGCTTGACCCACGTGACAGCGTCTCGGTCTGGGTGGCGTAAGAGGTCTCACCAGCGTGAGATCATGTCAACGAGTGGAACGACCGCCACCTGGGATAGTTCTTAGAATTGTGCCTCGGAGCGCACATAAGCGGGAGGTCACGCGAGACGTGGAGGGGCGGCGATGGCAGAAAGGTGGCGGGCAGGGCTGCGAGCAAAAGGCAGCAAAGAAGTGCTCCCTGCCAGGCTCGAACTGGCGACCTTCAGATTATGAGACTGACGCTCTACCAACTGAGCCAAAGGAGCATCATTACATCACCTACACACCCACGCCACCAAAATTAGAATGCACGCACCCGACACACAACACGCCCTATACCTGCTCAACGGCGCGCCCACACTCACCCATATCTCCCCTTCCGGCGCCTCCTGCTGCCTCACAACTCCTACAACCTCCACGGCCGGCGCGATAGACCGCTCGCTGGCAAAGATGTCATCCCTCCCCGATACCGATCTCGGGTAACTTTGCCGTGGATGACGTTCTGCTTGTGCTGACTGTAGATGTAGACCTCTGAGAACAGCAGCAATATACGACGGCAGTGAGTGATACACTGTTGTATGAGGATGGGCCATCTTACGCATTTGTCTGTTCCATTTCCCCCAGCACATAGTGTTAGTGTGCGTGCATGCAACATCATTGGGAACCATGGGGTACAGGAATCTTGGCTTGACCCACGTGACAGCGTCTCGGTCTGGGTGGCGTAAGAGGTCTCACCAGCATGAGATCATGTCAACGAGTGGAACGACCGCCACCTGGGATAGTCCTTGGAATTGTGCCTCGAAGCGCACAAGTTGGCGCAGAAGCATGGTGAAGCAAGAGTAGACGTAAGCGGGAGATCCCGCGAGACGTGGAGGGGCGGCGATGGCAGAAAGGTGGCGGGCAGGGCTGCGAGCAAAAGGCAGCAAAGAAGTGCTCCCTGCCAGGCTCGAACTGGCGACCTTCAGATTATGAGACTGACGCTCTACCAACTGAGCCAAAGGAGCATCATTACATCACCTACACACCCACGCCACCAAAATTAGAATGCACGCGCCCGACACACAACACGCCCTATACCTGCTCAACGGCGCGCCCACACTCACCCATATCTCCCCTTCCGGCGCCTCCTGCTGCCTCACAACTCCTACAACCTCCACGGCCGGCGCGATAGATCGCTCGCTGGCAAAGATGTCATCCCTCCCCGATACCGATCTCGGGTAACTTTGCCGTGGATGACGTTCTGCTTGTGCTGACTGTAGATGTTGACCTCTGAGAACAGCAGCAATATACGACGGCAGTGAGTGATACACTGTTGTATGAGGATGGGCCAGCTTACGCATTTGTCTGTTCCATTTCCCCCAGCACATAGTGTTAGTGTGCGTGCATGCAACATCATTGGGAACCATGGGGACAGAAATCTTGGCTTGACCCACGTGACAGCGTCTCGGTCTGGGTGGCGTAAGAGGTCTCACCAGCGTGAGATCATGTCAACGAGTGGAACGACCGCCACCTGGGATAGTTCTTGGAATTGTGCCTCGGAGCGCACAAGTTGGCGCAGAAGCATGGTGAAGCAAGAGTAGACGTAAGCGGGAGGTCACGCGAGACGTGGAGGGGCGGCGATGGCAGAAAGGTGGCGGGCAGGGCTGCGAGCAAAAGGCAGCAAAGAAGTGCTCCCTGCCAGGCTCGAACTGGCGACCTTCAGATTATGAGACTGACGCTCTACCAACTGAGCCAAAGGAGCATCATTACATCACCTACACACCCACGCCACCAAAATTAGAATGCACGCACCCGACACACAACACGCCCTATACCTGCTCAACGGCGCGCCCACACTCACCCATATCTCCCCTTCCGGCGCCTCCTGCTGCCTCACAACTCCTACAACCTCCACGGCCGGCGCGATAGACCGCTCGCTGGCAAAGATGTCATCCCTCCCCGATACCGATCTCGGGTAACTTTGCCGTGGATGACGTTCTGCTTGTGCTGACTGTAGATGTTGACCTCTGAGAACAGCAGCAATATACGACGGTAGTGAGTGATACACTGTTGTATGAGGATGGGCCATCTTACGCATTTGTCTGTTCCATTTCTCCCAGCACATAGTGTTAGTGTGCGTGCATGCAACATCATTGGGAACCATGGGGTACAGGAATCTTGGCTTGACCCACGTGACAGCGTCTCGGTCTGGGTGGCGTAAGAGGTCTCACCAGCGTGAGATCATGTCAACGAGTGGAACGACCGCCACCTGGGATAGTCCTTGGAATTGTGCCTCGAAGCGCACAAGTTGGCGCAGAAGCATGGTGAAGCAAGAGTAGACGTAAGCGGGAGGTCACGCGAGACGTGGAGGGGCGGCGATGGCAGAAAGGTGGCGGGCAGGGCTGCGAGCAAAAGGCAGCAAAGAAGTGCTCCCTGCCAGGCTCGAACTGGCGACCTTCAGATTATGAGACTGACGCTCTACCAACTGAGCCAAAGGAGCATCATTACATCACCTACACACCCACGCCACCAAAATTAGAATGCACGCACCCGACACACAACACGCCCTATACCTGCTCAACGGCGCGCCCACACTCACCCATATCTCCCCTTCCGGCGCCTCCTGCTGCCTCACAACTCCTACAACCTCCACGGCCGGCGCGATAGATCGCTCGCTGGCAAAGATGTCATCCCTCCCCGATACCGATCTCGGGTAACTTTGCCGTGGATGACGTTCTGCTTGTGCTGACTGTAGATGTTGACCTCTGAGAACAGCAGCAATATACGACGGCAGTGAGTGATACACTGTTGTATGAGGATGGGCCAGCTTACGCATTTGTCTGTTCCATTTCCCCCAGCACATAGTGTTAGTGTGCGTGCATGCAACATCATTGGGAACCATGGGGACAGGAATCTTGGCTTGACCCACGTGACAGCGTCTCGGTCTGGGTGGCGTAAGAGGTCTCACCAGCGTGAGATCATGTCAACGAGTGGAACGACCGCCACCTGGGATAGTTCTTGGAATTGTGCCTCGGAGCGCACAAGTTGGCGCAGAAGCATGGTGAAGCAAGAGTAGACGTAAGCGGGAGGTCACGCGAGACGTGGAGGGGCGGCGATGGCAGAAAGGTGGCGGGCAGGGCTGCGAGCAAAAGGCAGCAAAGAAGTGCTCCCTGCCAGGCTCGAACTGGCGACCTTCAGATTATGAGACTGACGCTCTACCAACTGAGCCAAAGGAGCATCATTACATCACCTACACACCCACGCCACCAAAATTAGAATGCACGCACCCGACACACAACACGCCCTATACCTGCTCAACGGCGCGCCCACACTCACCCATATCTCCCCTTCCGGCGCCTCCTGCTGCCTCACAACTCCTACAACCTCCACGGCCGGCGCGATAGATCGCTCGCTGGCAAAGATGTCATCCCTCCCCGATACCGATCTCGGGTAACTTTGCCGTGGATGACGTTCTGCTTGTGCTGACTGTAGATGTTGACCTCTGAGAACAGCAGCAATATACGACGGCAGTGAGTGATACACTGTTGTATGAGGATGGGCCAGCTTACGCATTTGTCTGTTCCATTTCCCCCAGCACATAGTGTTAGTGTGCGTGCATGCAACATCATTGGGAACCATGGGGACAGGAATCTTGGCTTGACCCACGTGACAGCGTCTCGGTCTGGGTGGCGTAAGAGGTCTCACCAGCGTGAGATCATGTCAACGAGTGGAACGACCGCCACCTGGGATAGTTCTTGGAATTGTGCCTCGGAGCGCACAAGTTGGCGCAGAAGCATGGTGAAGCAAGAGTAGACGTAAGCGGGAGGTCACGCGAGACGTGGAGGGGTGGCGATGGCAGAAAGGTGGCGGGCAGGGCTGCGAGCAAAAGGCAGCAAAGAAGTGCTCCCTGCCAGGCTCGAACTGGCGACCTTCAGATTATGAGACTGACGCTCTACCAACTGAGCCAAAGGAGCATCATTACATCACCTACACACCCACGCCACCAAAATTAGAATGCACGCACCCGACACACAACACGCCCTATACCTGC
Source organism: Phytophthora capsici (assembly GCA_030324255.1). Taxonomy (NCBI): domain Eukaryota; phylum Oomycota; class Peronosporomycetes; order Peronosporales; family Peronosporaceae; genus Phytophthora; species Phytophthora capsici. The sequence continues at coordinate 1,678,334 of CM059346.1, forward strand.
TCAACGGCGCGCCCACACTCACCCATATCTCCCCTTCCGGCGCCTCCTGCTGCCTCACAACTCCTACAACCTCCACGGCCGGCGCGATAGATCGCTCGCTGGCAAAGATGTCATCCCTCCCCGATACCGATCTCGGGTAACTTTGCCGTGGATGACGTTCTGCTTGTGCTGACTGTAGATGTTGACCTCTGAGAACAGCAGCAATATACGACGGCAGTGAGTGATACACTGTTGTATGAGGATGGGCCAGCTTACGCATTTGTCTGTTCCATTTCCCCAGCACATAGTGTTAGTGTGCGTGCATGCAACATCATTGGGAACCATGGGGACAGGAATCTTGGCTTGACCCACGTGACAGCGTCTCGGTCTGGGTGGCGTAAGAGGTCTCACCAGCGTGAGATCATGTCAACGAGTGGAACGACCGCCACCTGGGATAGTTCTTGGAATTGTGCCTCGGAGCGCACAAGTTGGCGCAGAAGCATGGTGAAGCAAGAGTAGACGTAAGCGGGAGGTCACGCGAGACGTGGAGGGGTGGCGATGGCAGAAAGGTGGCGGGCAGGGCTGCGAGCAAAAGGCAGCAAAGAAGTGCTCCCTGCCAGGCTCGAACTGGCGACCTTCAGATTATGAGACTGACGCTCTACCAACTGAGCCAAAGGAGCATCATTACATCACCTACACACCCACGCCACCAAAATTAGAATGCACGCGCCCGACACACAACACGCCCTATACCTGCTCAACGGCGCGCCCACACTCACCCATATCTCCCCTTCCGGCGCCTCCTGCTGCCTCACAACTCCTACAACCTCCACGGCCGGCGCGATAGATCGCTCGCTGGCAAAGATGTCATCCCTCCCCGATACCGATCTCGGGTAACTTTGCCGTGGATGACGTTCTGCTTGTGCTGACTGTAGATGTTGACCTCTGAGAACAGCAGCAATATACGACGGCAGTGAGTGATACACTGTTGTATGAGGATGGGCCATCTTACGCATTTGTCTGTTCCATTTCCCCCAGCACATAGTGTTAGTGTGCGTGCATGCAACATCATTGGGAACCATGGGGACAGGAATCTTGGCTTGACCCACGTGACAGCGTCTCGGTCTGGGTGGCGTAAGATGTCTCACCAGCGTGAGATCATGTCAACGAGTGGAACGACCGCCACCTGGGATAGTTCTTGGAATTGTGCCTCGGAGCGCACAAGTTGGCGCAGAAGCATGGTGAAGCAAGAGTAGACGTAAGCGGGAGGTCACGCGAGACGTGGAGGGGTGGCGATGGCAGAAAGGTGGCGGGCAGGGCTGCGAGCAAAAGGCAGCAAAGAAGTGCTCCCTGCCAGGCTCGAACTGGCGACCTTCAGATTATGAGACTGACGCTCTACCAACTGAGCCAAAGGAGCATCATTACATCACCTACACACCCACGCCACCAAAATTAGAATGCACGCGCCCGACACACAACACGCCCTATACCTGCTCAACGGCGCGCCCACACTCACCCATATCTCCCCTTCCGGCGCCTCCTGCTGCCTCACAACTCCTACAACCTCCACGGCCGGCGCGATAGACCGCTCGCTGGCAAAGATGTCATCCCTCCCCGATACCGATCTCGGGTAACTTTGCCGTGGATGACGTTCTGCTTGTGCTGACTGTAGATGTTGACCTCTGAGAACAGCAGCAATATACGACGGTAGTGAGTGATACACTGTTGTATGAGGATGGGCCATCTTACGCATTTGTCTGTTCCATTTCTCCCAGCACATAGTGTTAGTGTGCGTGCATGCAACATCATTGGGAACCATGGGGTACAGGAATCTTGGCTTGACCCACGTGACAGCGTCTCGGTCTGGGTGGCGTAAGAGGTCTCACCAGCGTGAGATCATGTCAACGAGTGGAACGACCGCCACCTGGGATAGTCCTTGGAATTGTGCCTCGAAGCGCACAAGTTGGCGCAGAAGCATGGTGAAGCAAGAGTAGACGTAAGCGGGAGGTCACGCGAGACGTGGAGGGGCGGCGATGGCAGAAAGGTGGCGGGCAGGGCTGCGAGCAAAAGGCAGCAAAGAAGTGCTCCCTGCCAGGCTCGAACTGGCGACCTTCAGATTATGAGACTGACGCTCTACCAACTGAGCCAAAGGAGCATCATTACATCACCTACACACCCACGCCACCAAAATTAGAATGCACGCACCCGACACACAACACGCCCTATACCTGCTCAACGGCGCGCCCACACTCACCCATATCTCCCCTTCCGGCGCCTCCTGCTGCCTCACAACTCCTACAACCTCCACGGCCGGCGCGATAGATCGCTCGCTGGCAAAGATGTCATCCCTCCCCGATACCGATCTCGGGTAACTTTGCCGTGGATGACGTTCTGCTTGTGCTGACTGTAGATGTTGACCTCTGAGAACAGCAGCAATATACGACGGCAGTGAGTGATACACTGTTGTATGAGGATGGGCCAGCTTACGCATTTGTCTGTTCCATTTCCCCCAGCACATAGTGTTAGTGTGCGTGCATGCAACATCATTGGGAACCATGGGGACAGGAATCTTGGCTTGACCCACGTGACAGCGTCTCGGTCTGGGTGGCGTAAGAGGTCTCACCAGCGTGAGATCATGTCAACGAGTGGAACGACCGCCACCTGGGATAGTTCTTGGAATTGTGCCTCGGAGCGCACAAGTTGGCGCAGAAGCATGGTGAAGCAAGAGTAGACGTAAGCGGGAGGTCACGCGAGACGTGGAGGGGCGGCGATGGCAGAAAGGTGGCGGGCAGGGCTGCGAGCAAAAGGCAGCAAAGAAGTGCTCCCTGCCAGGCTCGAACTGGCGACCTTCAGATTATGAGACTGACGCTCTACCAACTGAGCCAAAGGAGCATCATTACATCACCTACACACCCACGCCACCAAAATTAGAATGCACGCACCCGACACACAACACGCCCTATACCTGCTCAACGGCGCGCCCACACTCACCCATATCTCCCCTTCCGGCGCCTCCTGCTGCCTCACAACTCCTACAACCTCCACGGCCGGCGCGATAGATCGCTCGCTGGCAAAGATGTCATCCCTCCCCGATACCGATCTCGGGTAACTTTGCCGTGGATGACGTTCTGCTTGTGCTGACTGTAGATGTTGACCTCTGAGAACAGCAGCAATATACGACGGCAGTGAGTGATACACTGTTGTATGAGGATGGGCCAGCTTACGCATTTGTCTGTTCCATTTCCCCCAGCACATAGTGTTAGTGTGCGTGCATGCAACATCATTGGGAACCATGGGGACAGGAATCTTGGCTTGACCCACGTGACAGCGTCTCGGTCTGGGTGGCGTAAGAGGTCTCACCAGCGTGAGATCATGTCAACGAGTGGAACGACCGCCACCTGGGATAGTTCTTGGAATTGTGCCTCGGAGCGCACAAGTTGGCGCAGAAGCATGGTGAAGCAAGAGTAGACGTAAGCGGGAGGTCACGCGAGACGTGGAGGGGTGGCGATGGCAGAAAGGTGGCGGGCAGGGCTGCGAGCAAAAGGCAGCAAAGAAGTGCTCCCTGCCAGGCTCGAACTGGCGACCTTCAGATTATGAGACTGACGCTCTACCAACTGAGCCAAAGGAGCATCATTACATCACCTACACACCCACGCCACCAAAATTAGAATGCACGCACCCGACACACAACACGCCCTATACCTGCTCAACGGCGCGCCCACACTCACCCATATCTCCCCTTCCGGCGCCTCCTGCTGCCTCACAACTCCTACAACCTCCACGGCCGGCGCGATAGATCGCTCGCTGGCAAAGATGTCATCCCTCCCCGATACCGATCTCGGGTAACTTTGCCGTGGATGACGTTCTGCTTGTGCTGACTGTAGATGTTGACCTCTGAGAACAGCAGCAATATACGACGGCAGTGAGTGATACACTGTTGTATGAGGATGGGCCAGCTTACGCATTTGTCTGTTCCATTTCCCCCAGCACATAGTGTTAGTGTGCGTGCATGCAACATCATTGGGAACCATGGGGACAGGAATCTTGGCTTGACCCACGTGACAGCGTCTCGGTCTGGGTGGCGTAAGAGGTCTCACCAGCGTGAGATCATGTCAACGAGTGGAACGACCGCCACCTGGGATAGTTCTTGGAATTGTGCCTCGGAGCGCACAAGTTGGCGCAGAAGCATGGTGAAGCAAGAGTAGACGTAAGCGGGAGGTCACGCGAGACGTGGAGGGGTGGCGATGGCAGAAAGGTGGCGGGCAGGGCTGCGAGCAAAAGGCAGCAAAGAAGTGCTCCCTGCCAGGCTCGAACTGGCGACCTTCAGATTATGAGACTGACGCTCTACCAACTGAGCCAAAGGAGCATCATTACATCACCTACACACCCACGCCACCAAAATTAGAATGCACGCGCCCGACACACAACACGCCCTATACCTGCTCAACGGCGCGCCCACACTCACCCATATCTCCCCTTCCGGCGCCTCCTGCTGCCTCACAACTCCTACAACCTCCACGGCCGGCGCGATAGATCGCTCGCTGGCAAAGATGTCATCCCTCCCCGATACCGATCTCGGGTAACTTTGCCGTGGATGACGTTCTGCTTGTGCTGACTGTAGATGTTGACCTCTGAGAACAGCAGCAATATACGACGGCAGTGAGTGATACACTGTTGTATGAGGATGGGCCATCTTACGCATTTGTCTGTTCCATTTCCCCCAGCACATAGTGTTAGTGTGCGTGCATGCAACATCATTGGGAACCATGGGGACAGGAATCTTGGCTTGACCCACGTGACAGCGTCTCGGTCTGGGTGGCGTAAGATGTCTCACCAGCGTGAGATCATGTCAACGAGTGGAACGACCGCCACCTGGGATAGTTCTTGGAATTGTGCCTCGGAGCGCACAAGTTGGCGCAGAAGCATGGTGAAGCAAGAGTAGACGTAAGCGGGAGGTCACGCGAGACGTGGAGGGGTGGCGATGGCAGAAAGGTGGCGGGCAGGGCTGCGAGCAAAAGGCAGCAAAGAAGTGCTCCCTGCCAGGCTCGAACTGGCGACCTTCAGATTATGAGACTGACGCTCTACCAACTGAGCCAAAGGAGCATCATTACATCACCTACACACCCACGCCACCAAAATTAGAATGCACGCGCCCGACACACAACACGCCCTATACCTGCTCAACGGCGCGCCCACACTCACCCATATCTCCCCTTCCGGCGCCTCCTGCTGCCTCACAACTCCTACAACCTCCACGGCCGGCGCGATAGATCGCTCGCTGGCAAAGATGTCATCCCTCCCCGATACCGATCTCGGGTAACTTTGCCGTGGATGACGTTCTGCTTGTGCTGACTGTAGATGTTGACCTCTGAGAACAGCAGCAATATACGACGGCAGTGAGTGATACACTGTTGTATGAGGATGGGCCATCTTACGCATTTGTCTGTTCCATTTCCCCCAGCACATAGTGTTAGTGTGCGTGCATGCAACATCATTGGGAACCATGGGGACAGGAATCTTGGCTTGACCCACGTGACAGCGTCTCGGTCTGGGTGGCGTAAGAGGTCTCACCAGCGTGAGATCATGTCAACGAGTGGAACGACCGCCACCTGGGATAGTTCTTGGAATTGTGCCTCGGAGCGCACAAGTTGGCGCAGAAGCATGGTGAAGCAAGAGTAGACGTAAGCGGGAGGTCACGCGAGACGTGGAGGGGCGGCGATGGCAGAAAGGTGGCGGGCAGGGCTGCGAGCAAAAGGCAGCAAAGAAGTGCTCCCTGCCAGGCTCGAACTGGCGACCTTCAGATTATGAGACTGACGCTCTACCAACTGAGCCAAAGGAGCATCATTACATCACCTACACACCCACGCCACCAAAATTAGAATGCACGCGCCCGACACACAACACGCCCTATACCTGCTCAACGGCGCGCCCACACTCACCCATATCTCCCCTTCCGGCGCCTCCTGCTGCCTCACAACTCCTACAACCTCCACGGCCGGCGCGATAGATCGCTCGCTGGCAAAGATGTCATCCCTCCCCGATACCGATCTCGGGTAACTTTGCCGTGGATGACGTTCTGCTTGTGCTGACTGTAGATGTTGACCTCTGAGAACAGCAGCAATATACGACGGCAGTGAGTGATACACTGTTGTATGAGGATGGGCCATCTTACGCATTTGTCTGTTCCATTTCCCCCAGCACATAGTGTTAGTGTGCGTGCATGCAACATCATTGGGAACCATGGGGACAGGAATCTTGGCTTGACCCACGTGACAGCGTCTCGGTCTGGGTGGCGTAAGAGGTCTCACCAGCGTGAGATCATGTCAACGAGTGGAACGACCGCCACCTGGGATAGTTCTTGGAATTGTGCCTCGGAGCGCACAAGTTGGCGCAGAAGCATGGTGAAGCAAGAGTAGACGTAAGCGGGAGGTCACGCGAGACGTGGAGGGGTGGCGATGGCAGAAAGGTGGCGGGCAGGGCTGCGAGCAAAAGGCAGCAAAAAAGTGCTCCCTGCCAGGCTCGAACTGGCGACCTTCAGATTATGAGACTGACGCTCTACCAACTGAGCCAAAGGAGCATCATTACATCACCTACACACCCACGCCACCAAAATTAGAATGCACGCACCCGACACACAACACGCCCTATACCTGCTCAACGGCGCGCCCACACTCACCCATATCTCCCCTTCCGGCGCCTCCTGCTGCCTCACAACTCCTACAACCTCCACGGCCGGCGCGATAGATCGCTCGCTGGCAAAGATGTTATCCCTCCCCGATACCGATCTCGGGTAACTTTGCCGTGGATGACGTTCTGCTTGTGCTGACTGTAGATGTTGACCTCTGAGAACAGCAGCAATATACGACGGCAGTGAGTGATACACTGTTGTATGAGGATGGGTCATCTTACGCATTTGTCTGTTCCATTTCCCCCAGCACATAGTGTTAGTGTGCGTGCATGCAACATCATTGGGAACCATGGGGTACAGGAATCTTGGCTTGACCCACGTGACAGCGTCTCGGTCTGGGTGGCGTAAGAGGTCTCACCAGCGTGAGATCATGTCAACGAGTGGAACGACCGCCACCTGGGATAGTTCTTGGAATTGTGCCTCGGAGCGCACAAGTTGGCGCAGAAGCATGGTGAAGCAAGAGTAGACGTAAGCGGGAGGTCACGCGAGACGTGGAGGGGTGGCGATGGCAGAAAGGTGGCGGGCAGGGCTGCGAGCAAAAGGCAGCAAAGAAGTGCTCCCTGCCAGGCTCGAACTGGCGACCTTCAGATTATGAGACTGACGCTCTACCTAGTGTTGGCAAATCTTAAAGAACCGTTAATAACAGTTAATCTTTGAGCACTGTTATTAACAGTTATTAACGGTGAAGATGCGATTTGCACAGTGAAATTCACGGCAGCTGACCTCGACCCACAGGCCACTTCGCCTCAAGACGCACATGACGGCGTTCTCCGAAAGCGTGCGAAGCCTGCAAGGTTGTGCAGCGCGCACACGAACTAGGACAAGAAACTGCTGGAGGAGAGGGCGATACAGCGTGTAGGCTGCCCTGCTGTGACGTTGCGGGACTGCAGTGATGCTGCTGGAGGACGGACTTGGAGTGAAACAGGTGCAGCCTGTGATCGGTGACTCTCTGGGCGGCATGGATACGCTGGAGTGGACATTACAGGGTCAGATGACGTCGCGTTTGGGTCTTTGCAGTTGTCGTGCACATGTTATGGCTCCAGGAGCTCGTGCGGTTTTCGTCCGTGAACACACACCAAGCTACAAGAAGTACATGTACATCCATCAGGACCAGCAGTTACTGGACCCGCACCATTGCAAACCATACACGCAGCGCGACAACCTGCAGATTTATTCACAACAAGGCGACTGTGGCTCAAGACAAAGACTGTTCCGGTCACGCAGAGACACAGATGTGACCACGGCATGCCGACACTGTTGCTAGTCGGCGTGATCCCATTAAACGACGTAATGTATGGCGTATTAAAGCCGACAGCGGACTCCATGCGTTTCAAGTCCTATTACGTGGGCAATAAATTCGTCGACTGCGCGGTACTGGCAACACTGGAGAGACTGACGCCGAATGACCCCGTTCCGGTAACACACACTGATACTGCCAGGAGCGCTGTGAGACGCATCCACGCTTGAAGCCAAATTGGATGCCAACTTCGACTTCTAGTGAGTGAGGTAAGAAGCAAGTATTCAAGTACAAATTACTACTTTTATTGACCATGTTTTACCGTGTTTGGTGTGACATATCCCTACGTGTTCGTTTCGATGGTGTAGTGTAACCGAGTACACGGTTGAACTCGTTTTCATGCGCAGCACCGGTTCCTAGAAATTGATTTTGCTGGGGGGTTCCGTCTGGACAAGGGTCTGGTCGTTCTCGATCGCCGTTATGACCACTCTCAGGCTCGCTGTCCTGACTGGAACCGCTGTCACTTGAGTCGCTCCCCCCACTTTCATCTGGGTAGAGCTGATAAAGAACGTGATTCGCTTCGGATTTCCTCGCAAGGTTTGTGTACACGAAGACAAGCTTATTCACACGATCAGACGTCAGCCGATTCCGCAGTTTGGTATGAATGAACGCATGAATACTCCAGCTTCGCTCACTGGAGGCAGAAGATGTTGGGACGTACAAAATCAACTTCGCGAATTCCTGCACTAAGTGATACGTTCTTGACGTCTCTAGTGCCCACCAGTTGATAGGACTGTAGCAATGATGATCGGCACGAGTTTTCCCAGTCCATTCCGACTTTGCGATGACAAAATTCTGCAACTGTAAGTGGAATTCGTCTCCCAACGCATCTGGAATCAGCTTCATCTCAAGGGCACGCTCCTTGGCATCATTAATCATTGCTTTTGTGTCAGCATTTTCGTGGTCATACATTGTTTTGGTGTGGTCGAGGAGATTCGCCAGTTTCACTTCCTTCGAGCAAATTTTTTCCTGGCGCTTAGTTATCACAGCCAATACATCTTCCTGAAGTTCCAAGCTACAATCCGGCAAGGGTCTGGTGTACACCCTGTGCGTACGCAGCCACTCGAACTGGCTGTAAACAAGTGAAATGCTGCAGTTGTCGCGCTCAAATGCTGCGAGGCTCTCGTTAATGGGCTCAATTAGCGATAAAACGATCTGTGTGTCCTGCCAAAATCCATCGTCACGAAAAGCGGCAAGAGCTTTATCCAAAACATCGCCCTCATAGCTCTTAAGCAAAGCTGTATCTGAAAAGATCGCAGCGAGAATGTCTTTGTTGCGATAAACACTGGCAATACACTTCTCGTGAGTGTACCACCGAGTAGGTACCGGTAACGAAAGACGTCGACGTTTCTCGCCATTTTTCCTCAACGCCTTCTGCATCCTTCGAAATCGATAAGACAGCCCCCGTCGATCCTTGACAAAATGAGCCAGAATTTTAGATATTTTTAGGACATCATCGAAAAACTTCAACTTGAAAAGGTCTTTCATCAACAGATTCATGCCGTGTGCTGAGCACCCGGTACAAACCATACCGACGCGATTTTTTCGAACTAGTTTCCAAGCCTTCTTCATGTTAGATGCATTGTCTGTTACAACAGCAGTAACTTTCCCCTCGCCGACTTCTGCCTCAAACTCCAAGATTGTAGTCCAAATCGTACTCGCAATATACTCAGCGGAATGTACTTCTGCTTTAGTGTTGATCGATTTCCAGAAAATCGGGGGTGTTCGAGGGTTAACAAAAACAAAATTGATAATTCCGTCTCCATTCGTATCCGTCCAGCCATCGGTAATAAGAGCCAGGTTTGATACAGTTCCTTCGGAAAAAAGCTCAATAACCCGCTTTTTTTCGCGTTTGTAAAGTTTATCCAGTAGTCGCCCTGATATCTGACGACGGGATGGCAAATCGTAGTCAAACATGGCTTTGAAATGAGGGTTCTCCACTACTCGAAACGGGATTCCTGTCGCGATCAAGCCGAGGGCAACACGCAGGTTGTTGTCTTCTTGAGTTTCCTTGGCAGATTTTCTTACATTAGCTGCGGCAGCAAGTTCAGAGCTTCGCCTACGTTGTGGTGTCTTGAACAGCCTTTTAGTCACAGACGGGGTCGAATTCCTGCTCGCACGTGGTGACTTGGCTGGAGTTACAAGCCTGGAGGCTTGCTTGTGTCGGCGCTGGGCGTCTAGTTCTCGCCATTGTCCTTTAGACTGATTATCTATTCTAGGACATGAAATGACATGTTTGATCATATTTCGAGAAGGCTGAGCATTTTTCAGCTCTACTTGACAGGCTAGGCACTTTGCATCAGGATGAGGCTTTTCACCCTTAACTCGAGGCGCAGTGACCTCAAACAGACCCCAAATCTGATGCTGAGGCGGCGCCATTGAAGATTGATGGACGCGTAGAGGCACGTGGTGGTGAGAGGTCTAACACCTTGGATCTAGCAGCAGCGCTTGACAACTCAGTGATGGCTTCTTATTAAGCGAGCTTGTGACGGTATCAGCCGGGAGTGTGATGGCTAAGAAATGCCTCCTTCTTAAGAATGCAGACTGGAGGAGTGGAGGGAACAAAGATCTGCACTGGTGCAGCGTGCTACTGTATGCAAACTTCAATATTAACGGTGAATATCAAGTGTGAATAATGTGTGCACATCAAATGTAAATGTTAATAACAGTTAATAACCGGTAATTAACGGTGCATTACCAACCCTAGCTCTACCAACTGAGCCAAAGGAGCATCATTACATCACCTACACACCCACGCCACCAAAATTAGAATGCACGCACCCGACACACAACACGCCCTATACCTGCTCAACGGCGCGCCCACACTCACCCATATCTCCCCTTCCGGCGCCTCCTGCTGCCTCCCAACTCCTACAACCTCCACGGCCGGCGCGATAGATCGCTCGCTGGCAAAGATGTCATCCCTCCCCGATACCGATCTCGGGTAACTTTGCCGTGGATGACGTTCTGCTTGTGCTGACTGTAGATGTTGACCTCTGAGAACAGCAGCAATATACGACGGCAGTGAGTGATACACTGTTGTATGAGGATGGGCCATCTTACGCATTTGTCTGTTCCATTTCCCCCAGCACATAGTGTTAGTGTGCGTGCATGCAACATCATTGGGAACCATGGGGACAGAAATCTTGGCTTGACCCACGTGACAGCGTCTCGGTCTGGGTGGCGTAAGAGGTCTCACCAGCGTGAGATCATGTCAACGGGTGGAACGACCGCCACCTGGGATAGTTCTTGGAATTGTGCCTCGAAGCGCACAAGTTGGCGCAGAAGCATGGTGAAGCAAGAGTAGACGTAAGCGGGAGATCACGCGAGACGTGGAGGGGCGGCGATGGCAGAAAGGTGGCGGGCAGGGCTGCGAGCAAAAGGCAGCAAAGAAGTGCTCCCTGCCAGGCTCGAACTGGCGACCTTCAGATTATGAGACTGACGCTCTACCAACTGAGCCAAAGGAGCATCATTACATCACCTACACACCCACGCCACCAAAATTAGAATGCACGCACCCGACACACAACACGCCCTATACCTGCTCAACGGCGCGCCCACACTCACCCATATCTCCCCTTCCGGCGCCTCCTGCTGCCTCACAACTCCTACAACCTCCACGGCCGGCGCGATAGATCGCTCGCTGGCAAAGATGTCATCCCTCCCCGATACCGATCTCGGGTAACTTTGCCGTGGATGACGTTCTGCTTGTGCTGACTGTAGATGTTGACCTCTGAGAACAGCAGCAATATACGACGGCAGTGAGTGATACACTGTTGTATGAGGATGGGCCATCTTACGCATTTGTCTGTTCCATTTCCCCCAGCACATAGTGTTAGTGTGCGTGCATGCAACATCATTGGGAACCATGGGGACAGGAATCTTGGCTTGACCCACGTGACAGCGTCTCGGTCTGGGTGGCGTAAGAGGTCTCACCAGCGTGAGATCATGTCAACGGGTGGAACGACCGCCACCTGGGATAGTTCTTGGAATTGTGCCTCGAAGCGCACAAGTTGGCGCAGAAGCATGGTGAAGCAAGAGTAGACGTAAGCGGGAGGTCACGCGAGACGTGGAGGGGTGGCGATGGCAGAAAGGTGGCGGGCAGGGCTGCGAGCAAAAGGCAGCAAAGAAGTGCTCCCTGCCAGGCTCGAACTGGCGACCTTCAGATTATGAGACTGACGCTCTACCAACTGAGCCAAAGGAGCATCATTACATCACCTACACACCCACGCCACCAAAATTAGAATGCACGCACCCGACACACAACACGCCCTATACCTGCTCAACGGCGCGCCCACACTCACCCATATCTCCCCTTCCGGCGCCTCCTGCTGCCTCACAACTCCTACAACCTCCACGGCCGGCGCGATAGATCGCTCGCTGGCAAAGATGTCATCCCTCCCCGATACCGATCTCGGGTAACTTTGCCGTGGATGACGTTCTGCTTGTGCTGACTGTAGATGTAGACCTCTGAGAACAGCAGCAATATACGACGGCAGTGAGTGATACACTGTTGTATGAGGATGGGCCAGCTTACGCATTTGTCTGTTCCATTTCCCCCAGCACATAGTGTTAGTGTGCGTGCATGCAACATCATTGGGAACCATGGGGACAGGAATCTTGGCTTGACCCACGTGACAGCGTCTCGGTCTGGGTGGCGTAAGAGGTCTCACCAGCGTGAGATCATGTCAACGAGTGGAACGACCGCCACCTGGGATAGTTCTTGGAATTGTGCCTCGGAGCGCACAAGTTGGCGCAGAAGCATGGTGAAGCAAGAGTAGACGTAAGCGGGAGGTCACGCGAGACGTGGAGGGGCGGCGATGGCAGAAAGGTGGGGGCAGGGCTGCGAGCAAAAGGCAGCAAAGAAGTGCTCCCTGCCAGGCTCGAACTGGCGACCTTCAGATTATGAGACTGACGCTCTACCAACTGAGCCAAAGGAGCATCATTACATCACCTACACACCCACGCCACCAAAATTAGAATGCACGCACCCGACACACAACACGCCCTATACCTGCTCAACGGCGCGCCCACACTCACCCATATCTCCCCTTCCGGCGCCTCCTGCTGCCTCACAACTCCTACAACCTCCACGGCCGGCGCGATAGATCGCTCGCTGGCAAAGATGTCATCCCTCCCCGATACCGATCCCGGGTAACTTTGCCGTGGATGACGTTCTGCTTGTGCTGACTGTAGATGTTGACCTCTGAGAACAGCAGCAATATACGACGGCAGTGAGTGATACACTGTTGTATGAGGATGGGCCAGCTTACGCATTTGTCTGTTCCATTTCCCCCAGCACATAGTGTTAGTGTGCGTGCATGCAACATCATTGGGAGCCATGGGGACAGAAATCTTGGCTTGACCCACGTGACAGCGTCTCGGTCTGGGTGGCGTAAGAGGTCTCACCAGCGTGAGATCATGTCAACGAGTGGAACGACCGCCACCTGGGATAGTTCTTGGAATTGTGCCTCGGAGCGCACAAGTTGGCGCAGAAGCGTGGTGAAGCAAGAGTAGACGTAAGCGGGAGGTCACGCGAGACGTGGAGGGGCGGCGATGGCAGAAAGGTGGCGGGCAGGGCTGCGAGCAAAAGGCAGCAAAGAAGTGCTCCCTGCCAGGCTCGAACTGGCGACCTTCAGATTATGAGACTGACGCTCTACCAACTGAGCCAAAGGAGCATCATTACATCACCTACACACCCACGCCACCAAAATTAGAATGCACGCACCCGACACACAACACGCCCTATACCTGCTCAACGGCGCGCCCACACTCACCCATATCTCCCCTTCCGGCGCCTCCTGCTGCCTCACAACTCCTACAACCTCCACGGCCGGCGCGATAGACCGCTCGCTGGCAAAGATGTCATCCCTCCCCGATACCGATCTCGGGTAACTTTGCCGTGGATGACGTTCTGCTTGTGCTGACTGTAGATGTAGACCTCTGAGAACAGCAGCAATATACGACGGCAGTGAGTGATACACTGTTGTATGAGGATGGGCCAGCTTACGCATTTGTCTGTTCCATTTCCCCCAGCACATAGTGTTAGTGTGCGTGCATGCAACATCATTGGGAACCATGGGGTACAGGAATCTTGGCTTGACCCACGTGACAGCGTCTCGGTCTGGGTGGCGTAAGAGGTCTCACCAGCGTGAGATCATGTCAACGAGTGGAACGACCGCCACCTGGGATAGTTCTTGGAATTGTGCCTCGGAGCGCACAAGTTGGCGCAGAAGCGTGGTGAAGCAAGAGTAGACGTAAGCGGGAGGTCACGCGAGACGTGGAGGGGCGGCGATGGCAGAAAGGTGGCGGGCAGGGCTGCGAGCAAAAGGCAGCAAAGAAGTGCTCCCTGCCAGGCTCGAACTGGCGACCTTCAGATTATGAGACTGACGCTCTACCAACTGAGCCAAAGGAGCATCATTACATCACCTACACACCCACGCCACCAAAATTAGAATGCACGCACCCGACACACAACACGCCCTATACCTGCTCAACGGCGCGCCCACACTCACCCATATCTCCCCTTCCGGCGCCTCCTGCTGCCTCACAACTCCTACAACCTCCACGGCCGGCGCGATAGACCGCTCGCTGGCAAAGATGTCATCCCTCCCCGATACCGATCTCGGGTAACTTTGCCGTGGATGACGTTCTGCTTGTGCTGACTGTAGATGTAGACCTCTGAGAACAGCAGCAATATACGACGGCAGTGAGTGATACACTGTTGTATGAGGATGGGCCAGCTTACGCATTTGTCTGTTCCATTTCCCCCAGCACATAGTGTTAGTGTGCGTGCATGCAACATCATTGGGAACCATGGGGTACAGGAATCTTGGCTTGACCCACGTGACAGCGTCTCGGTCTGGGTGGCGTAAGAGGTCTCACCAGCGTGAGATCATGTCAACGAGTGGAACGACCGCCACCTGGGATAGTTCTTGGAATTGTGCCTCGGAGCGCACAAGTTGGCGCAGAAGCGTGGTGAAGCAAGAGTAGACGTAAGCGGGAGGTCACGCGAGACGTGGAGGGGCGGCGATGGCAGAAAGGTGGCGGGCAGGGCTGCGAGCAAAAGGCAGCAAAGAAGTGCTCCCTGCCAGGCTCGAACTGGCGACCTTCAGATTATGAGACTGACGCTCTACCAACTGAGCCAAAGGAGCATCATTACATCACCTACACACCCACGCCACCAAAATTAGAATGCACGCACCCGACACACAACACGCCCTATACCTGCTCAACGGCGCGCCCACACTCACCCATATCTCCCCTTCCGGCGCCTCCTGCTGCCTCACAACTCCTACAACCTCCACGGCCGGCGCGATAGACCGCTCGCTGGCAAAGATGTCATCCCTCCCCGATACCGATCTCGGGTAACTTTGCCGTGGATGACGTTCTGCTTGTGCTGACTGTAGATGTAGACCTCTGAGAACAGCAGCAATATACGACGGCAGTGAGTGATACACTGTTGTATGAGGATGGGCCAGCTTACGCATTTGTCTGTTCCATTTCCCCCAGCACATAGTGTTAGTGTGCGTGCATGCAACATCATTGGGAACCATGGGGTACAGGAATCTTGGCTTGACCCACGTGACAGCGTCTCGGTCTGGGTGGCGTAAGAGGTCTCACCAGCGTGAGATCATGTCAACGAGTGGAACGACCGCCACCTGGGATAGTTCTTGGAATTGTGCCTCGGAGCGCACAAGTTGGCGCAGAAGCGTGGTGAAGCAAGAGTAGACGTAAGCGGGAGGTCACGCGAGACGTGGAGGGGCGGCGATGGCAGAAAGGTGGCGGGCAGGGCTGCGAGCAAAAGGCAGCAAAGAAGTGCTCCCTGCCAGGCTCGAACTGGCGACCTTCAGATTATGAGACTGACGCTCTACCAACTGAGCCAAAGGAGCATCATTACATCACCTACACACCCACGCCACCAAAATTAGAATGCACGCACCCGACACACAACACGCCCTATACCTGCTCAACGGCGCGCCCACACTCACCCATATCTCCCCTTCCGGCGCCTCCTGCTGCCTCACAACTCCTACAACCTCCACGGCCGGCGCGATAGACCGCTCGCTGGCGAAGATGTCATCCCTCCCCGATACCGATCTCGGGTAACTTTGCCGTGGATGACGTTCTGCTTGTGCTGACTGTAGATGTTGACCTCTGAGAACAGCAGCAATATACGACGGCAGTGAGTGATACACTGTTGTATGAGGATGGGCCAGCTTACGCATTTGTCTGTTCCATTTCCCCCAGCACATAGTGTTAGTGTGCGTGCATGCAACATCATTGGGAGCCATGGGGACAGAAATCTTGGCTTGACCCACGTGACAGCGTCTCGGTCTGGGTGGCGTAAGAGGTCTCACCAGCGTGAGATCATGTCAACGAGTGGAACGACCGCCACCTGGGATAGTTCTTGGAATTGTGCCTCGGAGCGCACAAGTTGGCGCAGAAGCGTGGTGAAGCAAGAGTAGACGTAAGCGGGAGGTCACGCGAGACGTGGAGGGGCGGCGATGGCAGAAAGGTGGCGGGCAGGGCTGCGAGCAAAAGGCAGCAAAGAAGTGCTCCCTGCCAGGCTCGAACTGGCGACCTTCAGATTATGAGACTGACGCTCTACCAACTGAGCCAAAGGAGCATCATTACATCACCTACACACCCACGCCACCAAAATTAGAATGCACGCACCCGACACACAACACGCCCTATACCTGCTCAACGGCGCGCCCACACTCACCCATATCTCCCCTTCCGGCGCCTCCTGCTGCCTCACAACTCCTACAACCTCCACGGCCGGCGCGATAGACCGCTCGCTGGCAAAGATGTCATCCCTCCCCGATACCGATCTCGGGTAACTTTGCCGTGGATGACGTTCTGCTTGTGCTGACTGTAGATGTAGACCTCTGAGAACAGCAGCAATATACGACGGCAGTGAGTGATACACTGTTGTATGAGGATGGGCCAGCTTACGCATTTGTCTGTTCCATTTCCTCCAGCACATAGTGTTAGTGTGCGTGCATGCAACATCATTGGGAACCATGGGGTACAGGAATCTTGGCTTGACCCACGTGACAGCGTCTCGGTCTGGGTGGCGTAAGAGGTCTCACCAGCGTGAGATCATGTCAACGAGTGGAACGACCGCCACCTGGGATAGTTCTTAGAATTGTGCCTCGGAGCGCACAAGTTGGCGCAGAAGCATGGTGAAGCAAGAGTAGACGTAAGCGGGAGGTCACGCGAGACGTGGAGGGGCGGCGATGGCAGAAAGGTGGCGGGCAGGGCTGCGAGCAAAAGGCAGCAAAGAAGTGCTCCCTGCCAGGCTCGAACTGGCGACCTTCAGATTATGAGACTGACGCTCTACCAACTGAGCCAAAGGAGCATCATTACATCACCTACACACCCACGCCACCAAAATTAGAATGCACGCACCGGACACACAACACGCCCTATACCTGCTCAACGGCGCGCCCACACTCACCCATATCTCCCCTTCCGGCGCCTCCTGCTGCCTCACAACTCCTACAACCTCCACGGCCGGCGCGATAGACCGCTCGCTGGCAAAGATGTCATCCCTCCCCGATACCGATCTCGGGTAACTTTGCCGTGGATGACGTTCTGCTTGTGCTGACTGTAGATGTAGACCTCTGAGAACAGCAGCAATATACGACGGCAGTGAGTGATACACTGTTGTATGAGGATGGGCCAGCTTACGCATTTGTCTGTTCCATTTCCCCCAGCACATAGTGTTAGTGTGCGTGCATGCAACATCATTGGGAACCATGGGGACAGGAATCTTGGCTTGACCCACGTGACAGCGTCTCGGTCTGGGTGGCGTAAGAGGTCTCACCAGCGTGAGATCATGTCAACGAGTGGAACGACCGCCACCTGGGATAGTTCTTAGAATTGTGCCTCGGAGCGCACAAGTTGGCGCAGAAGCATGGTGAAGCAAGAGTAGACGTAAGCGGGAGGTCACGCGAGACGTGGAGGGGCGGCGATGGCAGAAAGGTGGCGGGCAGGGCTGCGAGCAAAAGGCAGCAAAGAAGTGCTCCCTGCCAGGCTCGAACTGGCGACCTTCAGATTATGAGACTGACGCTCTACCAACTGAGCCAAAGGAGCATCATTACATCACCTACACACCCACGCCACCAAAATTAGAATGCACGCACCCGACACACAACACGCCCTATACCTGCTCAACGGCGCGCCCACACTCACCCATATCTCCCCTTCCGGCGCCTCCTGCTGCCTCACAACTCCTACAACCTCCACGGCCGGCGCGATACTGTAGACCGCTCGCTGGCAAAGATGTCATCCCTCCCCGATACCGATCTCGGGTAACTTTGCCGTGGATGACGTTCTGCTTGTGCTGACTGTAGATGTAGACCTCTGAGAACAGCAGCAATATACGACGGCAGTGAGTGATACACTGTTGTATGAGGATGGGCCAGCTTACGCATTTGTCTGTTCCATTTCCTCCAGCACATAGTGTTAGTGTGCGTGCATGCAACATCATTGGGAACCATGGGGTACAGGAATCTTGGCTTGACCCACGTGACAGCGTCTCGGTCTGGGTGGCGTAAGAGGTCTCACCAGCGTGAGATCATGTCAACGAGTGGAACGACCGCCACCTGGGATAGTTCTTAGAATTGTGCCTCGGAGCGCACAAGTTGGCGCAGAAGCATGGTGAAGCAAGAGTAGACGTAAGCGGGAGGTCACGCGAGACGTGGAGGGGCGGCGATGGCAGAAAGGTGGCGGGCAGGGCTGCGAGCAAAAGGCAGCAAAGAAGTGCTCCCTGCCAGGCTCGAACTGGCGACCTTCAGATTATGAGACTGACGCTCTACCAACTGAGCCAAAGGAGCATCATTACATCACCTACACACCCACGCCACCAAAATTAGAATGCACGCACCCGACACACAACACGCCCTATACCTGCTCAACGGCGCGCCCACACTCACCCATATCTCCCCTTCCGGCGCCTCCTGCTGCCTCACAACTCCTACAACCTCCACGGCCGGCGCGATACTGTAGACCGCTCGCTGGCAAAGATGTCATCCCTCCCCGATACCGATCTCGGGTAACTTTGCCGTGGATGACGTTCTGCTTGTGCTGACTGTAGATGTAGACCTCTGAGAACAGCAGCAATATACGACGGCAGTGAGTGATACACTGTTGTATGAGGATGGGCCAGCTTACGCATTTGTCTGTTCCATTTCCCCCAGCACATAGTGTTAGTGTGCGTGCATGCAACATCATTGGGAACCATGGGGTACAGGAATCTTGGCTTGACCCACGTGACAGCGTCTCGGTCTGGGTGGCGTAAGAGGTCTCACCAGCGTGAGATCATGTCAACGAGTGGAACGACCGCCACCTGGGATAGTTCTTAGAATTGTGCCTCGGAGCGCACAAGTTGGCGCAGAAGCATGGTGAAGCAAGAGTAGACGTAAGCGGGAGGTCACGCGAGACGTGGAGGGGCGGCGATGGCAGAAAGGTGGCGGGCAGGGCTGCGAGCAAAAGGCAGCAAAGAAGTGCTCCCTGCCAGGCTCGAACTGGCGACCTTCAGATTATGAGACTGACGCTCTACCAACTGAGCCAAAGGAGCATCATTACATCACCTACACACCCACGCCACCAAAATTAGAATGCACGCACCCGACACACAACACGCCCTATACCTGCTCAACGGCGCGCCCACACTCACCCATATCTCCCCTTCCGGCGCCTCCTGCTGCCTCACAACTCCTACAACCTCCACGGCCGGCGCGATACTGTAGACCGCTCGCTGGCAAAGATGTCATCCCTCCCCGATACCGATCTCGGGTAACTTTGCCGTGGATGACGTTCTGCTTGTGCTGACTGTAGATGTAGACCTCTGAGAACAGCAGCAATATACGACGGCAGTGAGTGATACACTGTTGTATGAGGATGGGCCAGCTTACGCATTTGTCTGTTCCATTTCCCCCAGCACATAGTGTTAGTGTGCGTGCATGCAACATCATTGGGAACCATGGGGACAGGAATCTTGGCTTGACCCACGTGACAGCGTCTCGGTCTGGGTGGCGTAAGAGGTCTCACCAGCGTGAGATCATGTCAACGAGTGGAACGACCGCCACCTGGGATAGTTCTTAGAATTGTGCCTCGGAGCGCACAAGTTGGCGCAGAAGCATGGTGAAGCAAGAGTAGACGTAAGCGGGAGGTCACGCGAGACGTGGAGGGGCGGCGATGGCAGAAAGGTGGCGGGCAGGGCTGCGAGCAAAAGGCAGCAAAGAAGTGCTCCCTGCCAGGCTCGAACTGGCGACCTTCAGATTATGAGACTGACGCTCTACCAACTGAGCCAAAGGAGCATCATTACATCACCTACACACCCACGCCACCAAAATTAGAATGCACGCACCCGACACACAACACGCCCTATACCTGCTCAACGGCGCGCCCACACTCACCCATATCTCCCCTTCCGGCGCCTCCTGCTGCCTCACAACTCCTACAACCTCCACGGCCGGCGCGATACTGTAGACCGCTCGCTGGCAAAGATGTCATCCCTCCCCGATACCGATCTCGGGTAACTTTGCCGTGGATGACGTTCTGCTTGTGCTGACTGTAGATGTAGACCTCTGAGAACAGCAGCAATATACGACGGCAGTGAGTGATACACTGTTGTATGAGGATGGGCCAGCTTACGCATTTGTCTGTTCCATTTCCCCCAGCACATAGTGTTAGTGTGCGTGCATGCAACATCATTGGGAACCATGGGGTACAGGAATCTTGGCTTGACCCACGTGACAGCGTCTCGGTCTGGGTGGCGTAAGAGGTCTCACCAGCGTGAGATCATGTCAACGAGTGGAACGACCGCCACCTGGGATAGTTCTTAGAATTGTGCCTCGGAGCGCACAAGTTGGCGCAGAAGCATGGTGAAGCAAGAGTAGACGTAAGCGGGAGGTCACGCGAGACGTGGAGGGGCGGCGATGGCAGAAAGGTGGCGGGCAGGGCTGCGAGCAAAAGGCAGCAAAGAAGTGCTCCCTGCCAGGCTCGAACTGGCGACCTTCAGATTATGAGACTGACGCTCTACCAACTGAGCCAAAGGAGCATCATTACATCACCTACACACCCACGCCACCAAAATTAGAATGCACGCACCCGACACACAACACGCCCTATACCTGCTCAACGGCGCGCCCACACTCACCCATATCTCCCCTTCCGGCGCCTCCTGCTGCCTCACAACTCCTACAACCTCCACGGCCGGCGCGATAGACCGCTCGCTGGCAAAGATGTCATCCCTCCCCGATACCGATCTCGGGTAACTTTGCCGTGGATGACGTTCTGCTTGTGCTGACTGTAGATGTAGACCTCTGAGAACAGCAGCAATATACGACGGCAGTGAGTGATACACTGTTGTATGAGGATGGGCCAGCTTACGCATTTGTCTGTTCCATTTCCCCCAGCACATAGTGTTAGTGTGCGTGCATGCAACATCATTGGGAACCATGGGGTACAGGAATCTTGGCTTGACCCACGTGACAGCGTCTCGGTCTGGGTGGCGTAAGAGGTCTCACCAGCGTGAGATCATGTCAACGAGTGGAACGACCGCCACCTGGGATAGTTCTTAGAATTGTGCCTCGGAGCGCACAAGTTGGCGCAGAAGCATGGTGAAGCAAGAGTAGACGTAAGCGGGAGGTCACGCGAGACGTGGAGGGGCGGCGATGGCAGAAAGGTGGCGGGCAGGGCTGCGAGCAAAAGGCAGCAAAGAAGTGCTCCCTGCCAGGCTCGAACTGGCGACCTTCAGATTATGAGACTGACGCTCTACCAACTGAGCCAAAGGAGCATCATTACATCACCTACACACCCACGCCACCAAAATTAGAATGCACGCACCCGACACACAACACGCCCTATACCTGCTCAACGGCGCGCCCACACTCACCCATATCTCCCCTTCCGGCGCCTCCTGCTGCCTCACAACTCCTACAACCTCCACGGCCGGCGCGATAGACCGCTCGCTGGCAAAGATGTCATCCCTCCCCGATACCGATCTCGGGTAACTTTGCCGTGGATGACGTTCTGCTTGTGCTGACTGTAGATGTAGACCTCTGAGAACAGCAGCAATATACGACGGCAGTGAGTGATACACTGTTGTATGAGGATGGGCCAGCTTACGCATTTGTCTGTTCCATTTCCTCCAGCACATAGTGTTAGTGTGCGTGCATGCAACATCATTGGGAACCATGGGGACAGGAATCTTGGCTTGACCCACGTGACAGCGTCTCGGTCTGGGTGGCGTAAGAGGTCTCACCAGCGTGAGATCATGTCAACGAGTGGAACGACCGCCACCTGGGATAGTTCTTAGAATTGTGCCTCGGAGCGCACAAGTTGGCGCAGAAGCATGGTGAAGCAAGAGTAGACGTAAGCGGGAGGTCACGCGAGACGTGGAGGGGCGGCGATGGCAGAAAGGTGGCGGGCAGGGCTGCGAGCAAAAGGCAGCAAAGAAGTGCTCCCTGCCAGGCTCGAACTGGCGACCTTCAGATTATGAGACTGACGCTCTACCAACTGAGCCAAAGGAGCATCATTACATCACCTACACACCCACGCCACCAAAATTAGAATGCACGCACCCGACACACAACACGCCCTATACCTGCTCAACGGCGCGCCCACACTCACCCATATCTCCCCTTCCGGCGCCTCCTGCTGCCTCACAACTCCTACAACCTCCACGGCCGGCGCGATAGACCGCTCGCTGGCAAAGATGTCATCCCTCCCCGATACCGATCTCGGGTAACTTTGCCGTGGATGACGTTCTGCTTGTGCTGACTGTAGATGTAGACCTCTGAGAACAGCAGCAATATACGACGGCAGTGAGTGATACACTGTTGTATGAGGATGGGCCAGCTTACGCATTTGTCTGTTCCATTTCCCCCAGCACATAGTGTTAGTGTGCGTGCATGCAACATCATTGGGAACCATGGGGACAGGAATCTTGGCTTGACCCACGTGACAGCGTCTCGGTCTGGGTGGCGTAAGAGGTCTCACCAGCGTGAGATCATGTCAACGAGTGGAACGACCGCCACCTGGGATAGTTCTTAGAATTGTGCCTCGGAGCGCACAAGTTGGCGCAGAAGCATGGTGAAGCAAGAGTAGACGTAAGCGGGAGGTCACGCGAGACGTGGAGGGGCGGCGATGGCAGAAAGGTGGCGGGCAGGGCTGCGAGCAAAAGGCAGCAAAGAAGTGCTCCCTGCCAGGCTCGAACTGGCGACCTTCAGATTATGAGACTGACGCTCTACCAACTGAGCCAAAGGAGCATCATTACATCACCTACACACCCACGCCACCAAAATTAGAATGCACGCACCCGACACACAACACGCCCTATACCTGCTCAACGGCGCGCCCACACTCACCCATATCTCCCCTTCCGGCGCCTCCTGCTGCCTCACAACTCCTACAACCTCCACGGCCGGCGCGATACTGTAGACCGCTCGCTGGCAAAGATGTCATCCCTCCCCGATACCGATCTCGGGTAACTTTGCCGTGGATGACGTTCTGCTTGTGCTGACTGTAGATGTAGACCTCTGAGAACAGCAGCAATATACGACGGCAGTGAGTGATACACTGTTGTATGAGGATGGGCCAGCTTACGCATTTGTCTGTTCCATTTCCCCCAGCACATAGTGTTAGTGTGCGTGCATGCAACATCATTGGGAACCATGGGGTACAGGAATCTTGGCTTGACCCACGTGACAGCGTCTCGGTCTGGGTGGCGTAAGAGGTCTCACCAGCGTGAGATCATGTCAACGAGTGGAACGACCGCCACCTGGGATAGTTCTTAGAATTGTGCCTCGGAGCGCACAAGTTGGCGCAGAAGCATGGTGAAGCAAGAGTAGACGTAAGCGGGAGGTCACGCGAGACGTGGAGGGGCGGCGATGGCAGAAAGGTGGCGGGCAGGGCTGCGAGCAAAAGGCAGCAAAGAAGTGCTCCCTGCCAGGCTCGAACTGGCGACCTTCAGATTATGAGACTGACGCTCTACCAACTGAGCCAAAGGAGCATCATTACATCACCTACACACCCACGCCACCAAAATTAGAATGCACGCACCCGACACACAACACGCCCTATACCTGCTCAACGGCGCGCCCACACTCACCCATATCTCCCCTTCCGGCGCCTCCTGCTGCCTCACAACTCCTACAACCTCCACGGCCGGCGCGATAGACCGCTCGCTGGCAAAGATGTCATCCCTCCCCGATACCGATCTCGGGTAACTTTGCCGTGGATGACGTTCTGCTTGTGCTGACTGTAGATGTAGACCTCTGAGAACAGCAGCAATATACGACGGCAGTGAGTGATACACTGTTGTATGAGGATGGGCCAGCTTACGCATTTGTCTGTTCCATTTCCCCCAGCACATAGTGTTAGTGTGCGTGCATGCAACATCATTGGGAACCATGGGGTACAGGAATCTTGGCTTGACCCACGTGACAGCGTCTCGGTCTGGGTGGCGTAAGAGGTCTCACCAGCGTGAGATCATGTCAACGAGTGGAACGACCGCCACCTGGGATAGTTCTTAGAATTGTGCCTCGGAGCGCACAAGTTGGCGCAGAAGCATGGTGAAGCAAGAGTAGACGTAAGCGGGAGGTCACGCGAGACGTGGAGGGGCGGCGATGGCAGAAAGGTGGCGGGCAGGGCTGCGAGCAAAAGGCAGCAAAGAAGTGCTCCCTGCCAGGCTCGAACTGGCGACCTTCAGATTATGAGACTGACGCTCTACCAACTGAGCCAAAGGAGCATCATTACATCACCTACACACCCACGCCACCAAAATTAGAATGCACGCACCCGACACACAACACGCCCTATACCTGCTCAACGGCGCGCCCACACTCACCCATATCTCCCCTTCCGGCGCCTCCTGCTGCCTCACAACTCCTACAACCTCCACGGCCGGCGCGATAGACCGCTCGCTGGCAAAGATGTCATCCCTCCCCGATACCGATCTCGGGTAACTTTGCCGTGGATGACGTTCTGCTTGTGCTGACTGTAGATGTAGACCTCTGAGAACAGCAGCAATATACGACGGCAGTGAGTGATACACTGTTGTATGAGGATGGGCCAGCTTACGCATTTGTCTGTTCCATTTCCTCCAGCACATAGTGTTAGTGTGCGTGCATGCAACATCATTGGGAACCATGGGGTACAGGAATCTTGGCTTGACCCACGTGACAGCGTCTCGGTCTGGGTGGCGTAAGAGGTCTCACCAGCGTGAGATCATGTCAACGAGTGGAACGACCGCCACCTGGGATAGTTCTTAGAATTGTGCCTCGGAGCGCACAAGTTGGCGCAGAAGCATGGTGAAGCAAGAGTAGACGTAAGCGGGAGGTCACGCGAGACGTGGAGGGGCGGCGATGGCAGAAAGGTGGCGGGCAGGGCTGCGAGCAAAAGGCAGCAAAGAAGTGCTCCCTGCCAGGCTCGAACTGGCGACCTTCAGATTATGAGACTGACGCTCTACCAACTGAGCCAAAGGAGCATCATTACATCACCTACACACCCACGCCACCAAAATTAGAATGCACGCACCCGACACACAACACGCCCTATACCTGCTCAACGGCGCGCCCACACTCACCCATATCTCCCCTTCCGGCGCCTCCTGCTGCCTCACAACTCCTACAACCTCCACGGCCGGCGCGATAGACCGCTCGCTGGCAAAGATGTCATCCCTCCCCGATACCGATCTCGGGTAACTTTGCCGTGGATGACGTTCTGCTTGTGCTGACTGTAGATGTAGACCTCTGAGAACAGCAGCAATATACGACGGCAGTGAGTGATACACTGTTGTATGAGGATGGGCCAGCTTACGCATTTGTCTGTTCCATTTCCTCCAGCACATAGTGTTAGTGTGCGTGCATGCAACATCATTGGGAACCATGGGGTACAGGAATCTTGGCTTGACCCACGTGACAGCGTCTCGGTCTGGGTGGCGTAAGAGGTCTCACCAGCGTGAGATCATGTCAACGAGTGGAACGACCGCCACCTGGGATAGTTCTTAGAATTGTGCCTCGGAGCGCACAAGTTGGCGCAGAAGCATGGTGAAGCAAGAGTAGACGTAAGCGGGAGGTCACGCGAGACGTGGAGGGGCGGCGATGGCAGAAAGGTGGCGGGCAGGGCTGCGAGCAAAAGGCAGCAAAGAAGTGCTCCCTGCCAGGCTCGAACTGGCGACCTTCAGATTATGAGACTGACGCTCTACCAACTGAGCCAAAGGAGCATCATTACATCACCTACACACCCACGCCACCAAAATTAGAATGCACGCACCCGACACACAACACGCCCTATACCTGCTCAACGGCGCGCCCACACTCACCCATATCTCCCCTTCCGGCGCCTCCTGCTGCCTCACAACTCCTACAACCTCCACGGCCGGCGCGATAGACCGCTCGCTGGCAAAGATGTCATCCCTCCCCGATACCGATCTCGGGTAACTTTGCCGTGGATGACGTTCTGCTTGTGCTGACTGTAGATGTAGACCTCTGAGAACAGCAGCAATATACGACGGCAGTGAGTGATACACTGTTGTATGAGGATGGGCCAGCTTACGCATTTGTCTGTTCCATTTCCTCCAGCACATAGTGTTAGTGTGCGTGCATGCAACATCATTGGGAACCATGGGGTACAGGAATCTTGGCTTGACCCACGTGACAGCGTCTCGGTCTGGGTGGCGTAAGAGGTCTCACCAGCGTGAGATCATGTCAACGAGTGGAACGACCGCCACCTGGGATAGTTCTTAGAATTGTGCCTCGGAGCGCACAAGTTGGCGCAGAAGCATGGTGAAGCAAGAGTAGACGTAAGCGGGAGGTCACGCGAGACGTGGAGGGGCGGCGATGGCAGAAAGGTGGCGGGCAGGGCTGCGAGCAAAAGGCAGCAAAGAAGTGCTCCCTGCCAGGCTCGAACTGGCGACCTTCAGATTATGAGACTGACGCTCTACCAACTGAGCCAAAGGAGCATCATTACATCACCTACACACCCACGCCACCAAAATTAGAATGCACGCACCCGACACACAACACGCCCTATACCTGCTCAACGGCGCGCCCACACTCACCCATATCTCCCCTTCCGGCGCCTCCTGCTGCCTCACAACTCCTACAACCTCCACGGCCGGCGCGATAGACCGCTCGCTGGCAAAGATGTCATCCCTCCCCGATACCGATCTCGGGTAACTTTGCCGTGGATGACGTTCTGCTTGTGCTGACTGTAGATGTAGACCTCTGAGAACAGCAGCAATATACGACGGCAGTGAGTGATACACTGTTGTATGAGGATGGGCCAGCTTACGCATTTGTCTGTTCCATTTCCTCCAGCACATAGTGTTAGTGTGCGTGCATGCAACATCATTGGGAACCATGGGGTACAGGAATCTTGGCTTGACCCACGTGACAGCGTCTCGGTCTGGGTGGCGTAAGAGGTCTCACCAGCGTGAGATCATGTCAACGAGTGGAACGACCGCCACCTGGGATAGTTCTTAGAATTGTGCCTCGGAGCGCACAAGTTGGCGCAGAAGCATGGTGAAGCAAGAGTAGACGTAAGCGGGAGGTCACGCGAGACGTGGAGGGGCGGCGATGGCAGAAAGGTGGCGGGCAGGGCTGCGAGCAAAAGGCAGCAAAGAAGTGCTCCCTGCCAGGCTCGAACTGGCGACCTTCAGATTATGAGACTGACGCTCTACCAACTGAGCCAAAGGAGCATCATTACATCACCTACACACCCACGCCACCAAAATTAGAATGCACGCACCCGACACACAACACGCCCTATACCTGCTCAACGGCGCGCCCACACTCACCCATATCTCCCCTTCCGGCGCCTCCTGCTGCCTCACAACTCCTACAACCTCCACGGCCGGCGCGATAGACCGCTCGCTGGCAAAGATGTCATCCCTCCCCGATACCGATCTCGGGTAACTTTGCCGTGGATGACGTTCTGCTTGTGCTGACTGTAGATGTAGACCTCTGAGAACAGCAGCAATATACGACGGCAGTGAGTGATACACTGTTGTATGAGGATGGGCCAGCTTACGCATTTGTCTGTTCCATTTCCTCCAGCACATAGTGTTAGTGTGCGTGCATGCAACATCATTGGGAACCATGGGGTACAGGAATCTTGGCTTGACCCACGTGACAGCGTCTCGGTCTGGGTGGCGTAAGAGGTCTCACCAGCGTGAGATCATGTCAACGAGTGGAACGACCGCCACCTGGGATAGTTCTTAGAATTGTGCCTCGGAGCGCACAAGTTGGCGCAGAAGCATGGTGAAGCAAGAGTAGACGTAAGCGGGAGGTCACGCGAGACGTGGAGGGGCGGCGATGGCAGAAAGGTGGCGGGCAGGGCTGCGAGCAAAAGGCAGCAAAGAAGTGCTCCCTGCCAGGCTCGAACTGGCGACCTTCAGATTATGAGACTGACGCTCTACCAACTGAGCCAAAGGAGCATCATTACATCACCTACACACCCACGCCACCAAAATTAGAATGCACGCACCCGACACACAACACGCCCTATACCTGCTCAACGGCGCGCCCACACTCACCCATATCTCCCCTTCCGGCGCCTCCTGCTGCCTCACAACTCCTACAACCTCCACGGCCGGCGCGATAGACCGCTCGCTGGCAAAGATGTCATCCCTCCCCGATACCGATCTCGGGTAACTTTGCCGTGGATGACGTTCTGCTTGTGCTGACTGTAGATGTAGACCTCTGAGAACAGCAGCAATATACGACGGCAGTGAGTGATACACTGTTGTATGAGGATGGGCCAGCTTACGCATTTGTCTGTTCCATTTCCTCCAGCACATAGTGTTAGTGTGCGTGCATGCAACATCATTGGGAACCATGGGGTACAGGAATCTTGGCTTGACCCACGTGACAGCGTCTCGGTCTGGGTGGCGTAAGAGGTCTCACCAGCGTGAGATCATGTCAACGAGTGGAACGACCGCCACCTGGGATAGTTCTTAGAATTGTGCCTCGGAGCGCACAAGTTGGCGCAGAAGCATGGTGAAGCAAGAGTAGACGTAAGCGGGAGGTCACGCGAGACGTGGAGGGGCGGCGATGGCAGAAAGGTGGCGGGCAGGGCTGCGAGCAAAAGGCAGCAAAGAAGTGCTCCCTGCCAGGCTCGAACTGGCGACCTTCAGATTATGAGACTGACGCTCTACCAACTGAGCCAAAGGAGCATCATTACATCACCTACACACCCACGCCACCAAAATTAGAATGCACGCACCCGACACACAACACGCCCTATACCTGCTCAACGGCGCGCCCACACTCACCCATATCTCCCCTTCCGGCGCCTCCTGCTGCCTCACAACTCCTACAACCTCCACGGCCGGCGCGATAGACCGCTCGCTGGCAAAGATGTCATCCCTCCCCGATACCGATCTCGGGTAACTTTGCCGTGGATGACGTTCTGCTTGTGCTGACTGTAGATGTAGACCTCTGAGAACAGCAGCAATATACGACGGCAGTGAGTGATACACTGTTGTATGAGGATGGGCCAGCTTACGCATTTGTCTGTTCCATTTCCTCCAGCACATAGTGTTAGTGCGCGTGCATGCAACATCATTGGGAACCATGGGGTACAGGAATCTTGGCTTGACCCACGTGACAGCGTCTCGGTCTGGGTGGCGTAAGAGGTCTCACCAGCGTGAGATCATGTCAACGAGTGGAACGACCGCCACCTGGGATAGTTCTTAGAATTGTGCCTCGGAGCGCACAAGTTGGCGCAGAAGCATGGTGAAGCAAGAGTAGACGTAAGCGGGAGGTCACGCGAGACGTGGAGGGGCGGCGATGGCAGAAAGGTGGCGGGCAGGGCTGCGAGCAAAAGGCAGCAAAGAAGTGCTCCCTGCCAGGCTCGAACTGGCGACCTTCAGATTATGAGACTGACGCTCTACCAACTGAGCCAAAGGAGCATCATTACATCACCTACACACCCACGCCACCAAAATTAGAATGCACGCACCCGACACACAACACGCCCTATACCTGCTCAACGGCGCGCCCACACTCACCCATATCTCCCCTTCCGGCGCCTCCTGCTGCCTCACAACTCCTACAACCTCCACGGCCGGCGCGATAGACCGCTCGCTGGCAAAGATGTCATCCCTCCCCGATACCGATCTCGGGTAACTTTGCCGTGGATGACGTTCTGCTTGTGCTGACTGTAGATGTAGACCTCTGAGAACAGCAGCAATATACGACGGCAGTGAGTGATACACTGTTGTATGAGGATGGGCCAGCTTACGCATTTGTCTGTTCCATTTCCTCCAGCACATAGTGTTAGTGTGCGTGCATGCAACATCATTGGGAACCATGGGGTACAGGAATCTTGGCTTGACCCACGTGACAGCGTCTCGGTCTGGGTGGCGTAAGAGGTCTCACCAGCGTGAGATCATGTCAACGAGTGGAACGACCGCCACCTGGGATAGTTCTTAGAATTGTGCCTCGGAGCGCACAAGTTGGCGCAGAAGCATGGTGAAGCAAGAGTAGACGTAAGCGGGAGGTCACGCGAGACGTGGAGGGGCGGCGATGGCAGAAAGGTGGCGGGCAGGGCTGCGAGCAAAAGGCAGCAAAGAAGTGCTCCCTGCCAGGCTCGAACTGGCGACCTTCAGATTATGAGACTGACGCTCTACCAACTGAGCCAAAGGAGCATCATTACATCACCTACACACCCACGCCACCAAAATTAGAATGCACGCACCCGACACACAACACGCCCTATACCTGCTCAACGGCGCGCCCACACTCACCCATATCTCCCCTTCCGGCGCCTCCTGCTGCCTCACAACTCCTACAACCTCCACGGCCGGCGCGATAGACCGCTCGCTGGCAAAGATGTCATCCCTCCCCGATACCGATCTCGGGTAACTTTGCCGTGGATGACGTTCTGCTTGTGCTGACTGTAGATGTAGACCTCTGAGAACAGCAGCAATATACGACGGCAGTGAGTGATACACTGTTGTATGAGGATGGGCCAGCTTACGCATTTGTCTGTTCCATTTCCTCCAGCACATAGTGTTAGTGCGCGTGCATGCAACATCATTGGGAACCATGGGGTACAGGAATCTTGGCTTGACCCACGTGACAGCGTCTCGGTCTGGGTGGCGTAAGAGGTCTCACCAGCGTGAGATCATGTCAACGAGTGGAACGACCGCCACCTGGGATAGTTCTTAGAATTGTGCCTCGGAGCGCACAAGTTGGCGCAGAAGCATGGTGAAGCAAGAGTAGACGTAAGCGGGAGGTCACGCGAGACGTGGAGGGGCGGCGATGGCAGAAAGGTGGCGGGCAGGGCTGCGAGCAAAAGGCAGCAAAGAAGTGCTCCCTGCCAGGCTCGAACTGGCGACCTTCAGATTATGAGACTGACGCTCTACCAACTGAGCCAAAGGAGCATCATTACATCACCTACACACCCACGCCACCAAAATTAGAATGCACGCACCCGACACACAACACGCCCTATACCTGCTCAACGGCGCGCCCACACTCACCCATATCTCCCCTTCCGGCGCCTCCTGCTGCCTCACAACTCCTACAACCTCCACGGCCGGCGCGATAGACCGCTCGCTGGCAAAGATGTCATCCCTCCCCGATACCGATCTCGGGTAACTTTGCCGTGGATGACGTTCTGCTTGTGCTGACTGTAGATGTAGACCTCTGAGAACAGCAGCAATATACGACGGCAGTGAGTGATACACTGTTGTATGAGGATGGGCCAGCTTACGCATTTGTCTGTTCCATTTCCTCCAGCACATAGTGTTAGTGTGCGTGCATGCAACATCATTGGGAACCATGGGGTACAGGAATCTTGGCTTGACCCACGTGACAGCGTCTCGGTCTGGGTGGCGTAAGAGGTCTCACCAGCGTGAGATCATGTCAACGAGTGGAACGACCGCCACCTGGGATAGTTCTTAGAATTGTGCCTCGGAGCGCACAAGTTGGCGCAGAAGCATGGTGAAGCAAGAGTAGACGTAAGCGGGAGGTCACGCGAGACGTGGAGGGGCGGCGATGGCAGAAAGGTGGCGGGCAGGGCTGCGAGCAAAAGGCAGCAAAGAAGTGCTCCCTGCCAGGCTCGAACTGGCGACCTTCAGATTATGAGACTGACGCTCTACCAACTGAGCCAAAGGAGCATCATTACATCACCTACACACCCACGCCACCAAAATTAGAATGCACGCACCCGACACACAACACGCCCTATACCTGCTCAACGGCGCGCCCACACTCACCCATATCTCCCCTTCCGGCGCCTCCTGCTGCCTCACAACTCCTACAACCTCCACGGCCGGCGCGATAGACCGCTCGCTGGCAAAGATGTCATCCCTCCCCGATACCGATCTCGGGTAACTTTGCCGTGGATGACGTTCTGCTTGTGCTGACTGTAGATGTAGACCTCTGAGAACAGCAGCAATATACGACGGCAGTGAGTGATACACTGTTGTATGAGGATGGGCCAGCTTACGCATTTGTCTGTTCCATTTCCTCCAGCACATAGTGTTAGTGTGCGTGCATGCAACATCATTGGGAACCATGGGGTACAGGAATCTTGGCTTGACCCACGTGACAGCGTCTCGGTCTGGGTGGCGTAAGAGGTCTCACCAGCGTGAGATCATGTCAACGAGTGGAACGACCGCCACCTGGGATAGTTCTTAGAATTGTGCCTCGGAGCGCACAAGTTGGCGCAGAAGCATGGTGAAGCAAGAGTAGACGTAAGCGGGAGGTCACGCGAGACGTGGAGGGGCGGCGATGGCAGAAAGGTGGCGGGCAGGGCTGCGAGCAAAAGGCAGCAAAGAAGTGCTCCCTGCCAGGCTCGAACTGGCGACCTTCAGATTATGAGACTGACGCTCTACCAACTGAGCCAAAGGAGCATCATTACATCACCTACACACCCACGCCACCAAAATTAGAATGTACGCACCCGACACACAACACGCCCTATACCTGCTCAACGGCGCGCCCACACTCACCCAGATCTCCCCTTCCGGCGCCTCCTGCTGCCTCACAACTCCTACAACCTCCACGGCCGGCACGATAGACCGCTCGCTGGCAAAGATGTCATCCCTCCCCGATACCGATCTCGGGTAACTTTGCCGTGGATGACGTTCTGCTTGTGCTGACTGTAGATGTAGACCTCTGAGAACAGCAGCAATATACGACGGCAGTGAGTGATACACTGTTGTATGAGGATGGGCCAGCTTACGCATTTGTCTGTTCCATTTCCTCCAGCACATAGTGTTAGTGTGCGTGCATGCAACATCATTGGGAACCATGGGGTACAGGAATCTTGGCTTGACCCACGTGACAGCGTCTCGGTCTGGGTGGCGTAAGAGGTCTCACCAGCGTGAGATCATGTCAACGAGTGGAACGACCGCCACCTGGGATAGTTCTTAGAATTGTGCCTCGGAGCGCACAAGTTGGCGCAGAAGCATGGTGAAGCAAGAGTAGACGTAAGCGGGAGGTCACGCGAGACGTGGAGGGGCGGCGATGGCAGAAAGGTGGCGGGCAGGGCTGCGAGCAAAAGGCAGCAAAGAAGTGCTCCCTGCCAGGCTCGAACTGGCGACCTTCAGATTATGAGACTGACGCTCTACCAACTGAGCCAAAGGAGCATCATTACATCACCTACACACCCACGCCACCAAAATTAGAATGCACGCACCCGACACACAACACGCCCTATACCTGCTCAACGGCGCGCCCACACTCACCCATATCTCCCCTTCCGGCGCCTCCTGCTGCCTCACAACTCCTACAACCTCCACGGCCGGCGCGATAGACCGCTCGCTGGCAAAGATGTCATCCCTCCCCGATACCGATCTCGGGTAACTTTGCCGTGGATGACGTTCTGCTTGTGCTGACTGTAGATGTAGACCTCTGAGAACAGCAGCAATATACGACGGCAGTGAGTGATACACTGTTGTATGAGGATGGGCCAGCTTACGCATTTGTCTGTTCCATTTCCTCCAGCACATAGTGTTAGTGTGCGTGCATGCAACATCATTGGGAACCATGGGGTACAGGAATCTTGGCTTGACCCACGTGACAGCGTCTCGGTCTGGGTGGCGTAAGAGGTCTCACCAGCGTGAGATCATGTCAACGAGTGGAACGACCGCCACCTGGGATAGTTCTTAGAATTGTGCCTCGGAGCGCACAAGTTGGCGCAGAAGCATGGTGAAGCAAGAGTAGACGTAAGCGGGAGGTCACGCGAGACGTGGAGGGGCGGCGATGGCAGAAAGGTGGCGGGCAGGGCTGCGAGCAAAAGGCAGCAAAGAAGTGCTCCCTGCCAGGCTCGAACTGGCGACCTTCAGATTATGAGACTGACGCTCTACCAACTGAGCCAAAGGAGCATCATTACATCACCTACACACCCACGCCACCAAAATTAGAATGTACGCACCCGACACACAACACGCCCTATACGGCCGGCACGATAGACCGCTCGCTGGCAAAGATGTCATCCCTCCCCGATACCGATCTCGGGTAACTTTGCCGTGGATGACGTTCTGCTTGTGCTGACTGTAGATGTAGACCTCTGAGAACAGCAGCAATATACGACGGCAGTGAGTGATACACTGTTGTATGAGGATGGGCCAGCTTACGCATTTGCCTGTTCCATTTCCTCCAGCACATAGTGTTAGTGTGCGTGCATGCAACATCATTGGGAACCATGGGGTACAGGAATCTTGGCTTGACCCACGTGACAGCGTCTCGGTCTGGGTGGCGTAAGAGGTCTCACCAGCGTGAGATCATGTCAACGAGTGGAACGACCGCCACCTGGGATAGTTCTTGGAATTGTGCCTCGGAGCGCACAAGTTGGCTCAGAAGCATGGTGAAGCAAGAGTAGACGTAAGCGGGAGGTCACGCGAGACGTGGAGGGGCGGCGATGGCAGAAAGGTGGCGGGCAGGGCTGCGAGCAAAAGGCAGCAAAGAAGTGCTCCCTGCCAGGCTCGAACTGGCGACCTTCAGATTATGAGACTGACGCTCTACCAACTGAGCCAAAGGAGCATCATTACATCACCTACACACCCACGCCACCAAAATTAGAATGCACGCACCCGACACACAACACGCCCTATACCTGCTCAACGGCGCGCCCACACTCACCCATATCTCCCCTTCCGGCGCCTCCTGCTGCCTCACAACTCCTACAACCTCCACGGCCGGCGCGATAGACCGCTCGCTGGCAAAGATGTCATCCCTCCCCGATACCGATCTCGGGTAACTTTGCCGTGGATGACGTTCTGCTTGTGCTGACTGTAGATGTAGACCTCTGAGAACAGCAGCAATATACGACGGCAGTGAGTGATACACTGTTGTATGAGGATGGGCCAGCTTACGCATTTGTCTGTTCCATTTCCTCCAGCACATAGTGTTAGTGTGCGTGCATGCAACATCATTGGGAACCATGGGGTACAGGAATCTTGGCTTGACCCACGTGACAGCGTCTCGGTCTGGGTGGCGTAAGAGGTCTCACCAGCGTGAGATCATGTCAACGAGTGGAACGACCGCCACCTGGGATAGTTCTTAGAATTGTGCCTCGGAGCGCACAAGTTGGCGCAGAAGCATGGTGAAGCAAGAGTAGACGTAAGCGGGAGGTCACGCGAGACGTGGAGGGGCGGCGATGGCAGAAAGGTGGCGGGCAGGGCTGCGAGCAAAAGGCAGCAAAGAAGTGCTCCCTGCCAGGCTCGAACTGGCGACCTTCAGATTATGAGACTGACGCTCTACCAACTGAGCCAAAGGAGCATCATTACATCACCTACACACCCACGCCACCAAAATTAGAATGTACGCACCCGACACACAACACGCCCTATACGGCCGGCACGATAGACCGCTCGCTGGCAAAGATGTCATCCCTCCCCGATACCGATCTCGGGTAACTTTGCCGTGGATGACGTTCTGCTTGTGCTGACTGTAGATGTAGACCTCTGAGAACAGCAGCAATATACGACGGCAGTGAGTGATACACTGTTGTATGAGGATGGGCCAGCTTACGCATTTGCCTGTTCCATTTCCTCCAGCACATAGTGTTAGTGTGCGTGCATGCAACATCATTGGGAACCATGGGGTACAGGAATCTTGGCTTGACCCACGTGACAGCGTCTCGGTCTGGGTGGCGTAAGAGGTCTCACCAGCGTGAGATCATGTCAACGAGTGGAACGACCGCCACCTGGGATAGTTCTTGGAATTGTGCCTCGGAGCGCACAAGTTGGCTCAGAAGCATGGTGAAGCAAGAGTAGACGTAAGCGGGAGGTCACGCGAGACGTGGAGGGGCGGCGATGGCAGAAAGGTGGCGGGCAGGGCTGCGAGCAAAAGGCAGCAAAGAAGTGCTCCCTGCCAGGCTCGAACTGGCGACCTTCAGATTATGAGACTGACGCTCTACCAACTGAGCCAAAGGAGCATCATTACATCACCTACACACCCACGCCACCAAAATTAGAATGCACGCACCCGACACACAACACGCCCTATACCTGCTCAACGGCGCGCCCACACTCACCCATATCTCCCCTTCCGGCGCCTCCTGCTGCCTCACAACTCCTACAACCTCCACGGCCGGCGCGATAGACCGCTCGCTGGCAAAGATGTCATCCCTCCCCGATACCGATCTCGGGTAACTTTGCCGTGGATGACGTTCTGCTTGTGCTGACTGTAGATGTAGACCTCTGAGAACAGCAGCAATATACGACGGCAGTGAGTGATACACTGTTGTATGAGGATGGGCCAGCTTACGCATTTGTCTGTTCCATTTCCTCCAGCACATAGTGTTAGTGTGCGTGCATGCAACATCATTGGGAACCATGGGGTACAGGAATCTTGGCTTGACCCACGTGACAGCGTCTCGGTCTGGGTGGCGTAAGAGGTCTCACCAGCGTGAGATCATGTCAACGAGTGGAACGACCGCCACCTGGGATAGTTCTTAGAATTGTGCCTCGGAGCGCACAAGTTGGCGCAGAAGCATGGTGAAGCAAGAGTAGACGTAAGCGGGAGGTCACGCGAGACGTGGAGGGGCGGCGATGGCAGAAAGGTGGCGGGCAGGGCTGCGAGCAAAAGGCAGCAAAGAAGTGCTCCCTGCCAGGCTCGAACTGGCGACCTTCAGATTATGAGACTGACGCTCTACCAACTGAGCCAAAGGAGCATCATTACATCACCTACACACCCACGCCACCAAAATTAGAATGTACGCACCCGACACACAACACGCCCTATACCTGCTCAACGGCGCGCCCACACTCACCCATATCTCCCCTTCCGGCGCCTCCTGCTGCCTCACAACTCCTACAACCTCCACGGCCGGCACGATAGACCGCTCGCTGGCAAAGATGTCATCCCTCCCCGATACCGATCTCGGGTAACTTTGCCGTGGATGACGTTCTGCTTGTGCTGACTGTAGATGTAGACCTCTGAGAACAGCAGCAATATACGACGGCAGTGAGTGATACACTGTTGTATGAGGATGGGCCAGCTTACGCATTTGTCTGTTCCATTTCCTCCAGCACATAGTGTTAGTGTGCGTGCATGCAACATCATTGGGAACCATGGGGTACAGGAATCTTGGCTTGACCCACGTGACAGCGTCTCGGTCTGGGTGGCGTAAGAGGTCTCACCAGCGTGAGATCATGTCAACGAGTGGAACGACCGCCACCTGGGATAGTTCTTAGAATTGTGCCTCGGAGCGCACAAGTTGGCTCAGAAGCATGGTGAAGCAAGAGTAGACGTAAGCGGGAGGTCACGCGAGACGTGGAGGGGCGGCGATGGCAGAAAGGTGGCGGGCAGGGCTGCGAGCAAAAGGCAGCAAAGAAGTGCTCCCTGCCAGGCTCGAACTGGCGACCTTCAGATTATGAGACTGACGCTCTACCAACTGAGCCAAAGGAGCATCATTACATCACCTACACACCCACGCCACCAAAATTAGAATGCACGCACCCGACACACAACACGCCCTATACCTGCTCAACGGCGCGCCCACACTCACCCATATCTCCCCTTCCGGCGCCTCCTGCTGCCTCACAACTCCTACAACCTCCACGGCCGGCGCGATAGACCGCTCGCTGGCAAAGATGTCATCCCTCCCCGATACCGATCTCGGGTAACTTTGCCGTGGATGACGTTCTGCTTGTGCTGACTGTAGATGTAGACCTCTGAGAACAGCAGCAATATACGACGGCAGTGAGTGATACACTGTTGTATGAGGATGGGCCAGCTTACGCATTTGTCTGTTCCATTTCCTCCAGCACATAGTGTTAGTGTGCGTGCATGCAACATCATTGGGAACCATGGGGTACAGGAATCTTGGCTTGACCCACGTGACAGCGTCTCGGTCTGGGTGGCGTAAGAGGTCTCACCAGCGTGAGATCATGTCAACGAGTGGAACGACCGCCACCTGGGATAGTTCTTAGAATTGTGCCTCGGAGCGCACAAGTTGGCGCAGAAGCATGGTGAAGCAAGAGTAGACGTAAGCGGGAGGTCACGCGAGACGTGGAGGGGCGGCGATGGCAGAAAGGTGGCGGGCAGGGCTGCGAGCAAAAGGCAGCAAAGAAGTGCTCCCTGCCAGGCTCGAACTGGCGACCTTCAGATTATGAGACTGACGCTCTACCAACTGAGCCAAAGGAGCATCATTACATCACCTACACACCCACGCCACCAAAATTAGAATGCACGCACCCGACACACAACACGCCCTATACCTGCTCAACGGCGCGCCCACACTCACCCATATCTCCCCTTCCGGCGCCTCCTGCTGCCTCACAACTCCTACAACCTCCACGGCCGGCGCGATAGACCGCTCGCTGGCAAAGATGTCATCCCTCCCCGATACCGATCTCGGGTAACTTTGCCGTGGATGACGTTCTGCTTGTGCTGACTGTAGATGTAGACCTCTGAGAACAGCAGCAATATACGACGGCAGTGAGTGATACACTGTTGTATGAGGATGGGCCAGCTTACGCATTTGTCTGTTCCATTTCCTCCAGCACATAGTGTTAGTGCGCGTGCATGCAACATCATTGGGAACCATGGGGTACAGGAATCTTGGCTTGACCCACGTGACAGCGTCTCGGTCTGGGTGGCGTAAGAGGTCTCACCAGCGTGAGATCATGTCAACGAGTGGAACGACCGCCACCTGGGATAGTTCTTAGAATTGTGCCTCGGAGCGCACAAGTTGGCGCAGAAGCATGGTGAAGCAAGAGTAGACGTAAGCGGGAGGTCACGCGAGACGTGGAGGGGCGGCGATGGCAGAAAGGTGGCGGGCAGGGCTGCGAGCAAAAGGCAGCAAAGAAGTGCTCCCTGCCAGGCTCGAACTGGCGACCTTCAGATTATGAGACTGACGCTCTACCAACTGAGCCAAAGGAGCATCATTACATCACCTACACACCCACGCCACCAAAATTAGAATGCACGCACCCGACACACAACACGCCCTATACCTGCTCAACGGCGCGCCCACACTCACCCATATCTCCCCTTCCGGCGCCTCCTGCTGCCTCACAACTCCTACAACCTCCACGGCCGGCGCGATAGACCGCTCGCTGGCAAAGATGTCATCCCTCCCCGATACCGATCTCGGGTAACTTTGCCGTGGATGACGTTCTGCTTGTGCTGACTGTAGATGTAGACCTCTGAGAACAGCAGCAATATACGACGGCAGTGAGTGATACACTGTTGTATGAGGATGGGCCAGCTTACGCATTTGTCTGTTCCATTTCCTCCAGCACATAGTGTTAGTGTGCGTGCATGCAACATCATTGGGAACCATGGGGTACAGGAATCTTGGCTTGACCCACGTGACAGCGTCTCGGTCTGGGTGGCGTAAGAGGTCTCACCAGCGTGAGATCATGTCAACGAGTGGAACGACCGCCACCTGGGATAGTTCTTAGAATTGTGCCTCGGAGCGCACAAGTTGGCGCAGAAGCATGGTGAAGCAAGAGTAGACGTAAGCGGGAGGTCACGCGAGACGTGGAGGGGCGGCGATGGCAGAAAGGTGGCGGGCAGGGCTGCGAGCAAAAGGCAGCAAAGAAGTGCTCCCTGCCAGGCTCGAACTGGCGACCTTCAGATTATGAGACTGACGCTCTACCAACTGAGCCAAAGGAGCATCATTACATCACCTACACACCCACGCCACCAAAATTAGAATGCACGCACCCGACACACAACACGCCCTATACCTGCTCAACGGCGCGCCCACACTCACCCATATCTCCCCTTCCGGCGCCTCCTGCTGCCTCACAACTCCTACAACCTCCACGGCCGGCGCGATAGACCGCTCGCTGGCAAAGATGTCATCCCTCCCCGATACCGATCTCGGGTAACTTTGCCGTGGATGACGTTCTGCTTGTGCTGACTGTAGATGTAGACCTCTGAGAACAGCAGCAATATACGACGGCAGTGAGTGATACACTGTTGTATGAGGATGGGCCAGCTTACGCATTTGTCTGTTCCATTTCCTCCAGCACATAGTGTTAGTGTGCGTGCATGCAACATCATTGGGAACCATGGGGTACAGGAATCTTGGCTTGACCCACGTGACAGCGTCTCGGTCTGGGTGGCGTAAGAGGTCTCACCAGCGTGAGATCATGTCAACGAGTGGAACGACCGCCACCTGGGATAGTTCTTAGAATTGTGCCTCGGAGCGCACAAGTTGGCGCAGAAGCATGGTGAAGCAAGAGTAGACGTAAGCGGGAGGTCACGCGAGACGTGGAGGGGCGGCGATGGCAGAAAGGTGGCGGGCAGGGCTGCGAGCAAAAGGCAGCAAAGAAGTGCTCCCTGCCAGGCTCGAACTGGCGACCTTCAGATTATGAGACTGACGCTCTACCAACTGAGCCAAAGGAGCATCATTACATCACCTACACACCCACGCCACCAAAATTAGAATGCACGCACCCGACACACAACACGCCCTATACCTGCTCAACGGCGCGCCCACACTCACCCATATCTCCCCTTCCGGCGCCTCCTGCTGCCTCACAACTCCTACAACCTCCACGGCCGGCGCGATAGACCGCTCGCTGGCAAAGATGTCATCCCTCCCCGATACCGATCTCGGGTAACTTTGCCGTGGATGACGTTCTGCTTGTGCTGACTGTAGATGTAGACCTCTGAGAACAGCAGCAATATACGACGGCAGTGAGTGATACACTGTTGTATGAGGATGGGCCAGCTTACGCATTTGTCTGTTCCATTTCCTCCAGCACATAGTGTTAGTGTGCGTGCATGCAACATCATTGGGAACCATGGGGTACAGGAATCTTGGCTTGACCCACGTGACAGCGTCTCGGTCTGGGTGGCGTAAGAGGTCTCACCAGCGTGAGATCATGTCAACGAGTGGAACGACCGCCACCTGGGATAGTTCTTAGAATTGTGCCTCGGAGCGCACAAGTTGGCGCAGAAGCATGGTGAAGCAAGAGTAGACGTAAGCGGGAGGTCACGCGAGACGTGGAGGGGCGGCGATGGCAGAAAGGTGGCGGGCAGGGCTGCGAGCAAAAGGCAGCAAAGAAGTGCTCCCTGCCAGGCTCGAACTGGCGACCTTCAGATTATGAGACTGACGCTCTACCAACTGAGCCAAAGGAGCATCATTACATCACCTACACACCCACGCCACCAAAATTAGAATGCACGCACCCGACACACAACACGCCCTATACCTGCTCAACGGCGCGCCCACACTCACCCATATCTCCCCTTCCGGCGCCTCCTGCTGCCTCACAACTCCTACAACCTCCACGGCCGGCGCGATAGACCGCTCGCTGGCAAAGATGTCATCCCTCCCCGATACCGATCTCGGGTAACTTTGCCGTGGATGACGTTCTGCTTGTGCTGACTGTAGATGTAGACCTCTGAGAACAGCAGCAATATACGACGGCAGTGAGTGATACACTGTTGTATGAGGATGGGCCAGCTTACGCATTTGTCTGTTCCATTTCCTCCAGCACATAGTGTTAGTGCGCGTGCATGCAACATCATTGGGAACCATGGGGTACAGGAATCTTGGCTTGACCCACGTGACAGCGTCTCGGTCTGGGTGGCGTAAGAGGTCTCACCAGCGTGAGATCATGTCAACGAGTGGAACGACCGCCACCTGGGATAGTTCTTAGAATTGTGCCTCGGAGCGCACAAGTTGGCGCAGAAGCATGGTGAAGCAAGAGTAGACGTAAGCGGGAGGTCACGCGAGACGTGGAGGGGCGGCGATGGCAGAAAGGTGGCGGGCAGGGCTGCGAGCAAAAGGCAGCAAAGAAGTGCTCCCTGCCAGGCTCGAACTGGCGACCTTCAGATTATGAGACTGACGCTCTACCAACTGAGCCAAAGGAGCATCATTACATCACCTACACACCCACGCCACCAAAATTAGAATGCACGCACCCGACACACAACACGCCCTATACCTGCTCAACGGCGCGCCCACACTCACCCATATCTCCCCTTCCGGCGCCTCCTGCTGCCTCACAACTCCTACAACCTCCACGGCCGGCGCGATAGACCGCTCGCTGGCAAAGATGTCATCCCTCCCCGATACCGATCTCGGGTAACTTTGCCGTGGATGACGTTCTGCTTGTGCTGACTGTAGATGTAGACCTCTGAGAACAGCAGCAATATACGACGGCAGTGAGTGATACACTGTTGTATGAGGATGGGCCAGCTTACGCATTTGTCTGTTCCATTTCCTCCAGCACATAGTGTTAGTGTGCGTGCATGCAACATCATTGGGAACCATGGGGTACAGGAATCTTGGCTTGACCCACGTGACAGCGTCTCGGTCTGGGTGGCGTAAGAGGTCTCACCAGCGTGAGATCATGTCAACGAGTGGAACGACCGCCACCTGGGATAGTTCTTAGAATTGTGCCTCGGAGCGCACAAGTTGGCGCAGAAGCATGGTGAAGCAAGAGTAGACGTAAGCGGGAGGTCACGCGAGACGTGGAGGGGCGGCGATGGCAGAAAGGTGGCGGGCAGGGCTGCGAGCAAAAGGCAGCAAAGAAGTGCTCCCTGCCAGGCTCGAACTGGCGACCTTCAGATTATGAGACTGACGCTCTACCAACTGAGCCAAAGGAGCATCATTACATCACCTACACACCCACGCCACCAAAATTAGAATGCACGCACCCGACACACAACACGCCCTATACCTGCTCAACGGCGCGCCCACACTCACCCATATCTCCCCTTCCGGCGCCTCCTGCTGCCTCACAACTCCTACAACCTCCACGGCCGGCGCGATAGACCGCTCGCTGGCAAAGATGTCATCCCTCCCCGATACCGATCTCGGGTAACTTTGCCGTGGATGACGTTCTGCTTGTGCTGACTGTAGATGTAGACCTCTGAGAACAGCAGCAATATACGACGGCAGTGAGTGATACACTGTTGTATGAGGATGGGCCAGCTTACGCATTTGTCTGTTCCATTTCCTCCAGCACATAGTGTTAGTGTGCGTGCATGCAACATCATTGGGAACCATGGGGTACAGGAATCTTGGCTTGACCCACGTGACAGCGTCTCGGTCTGGGTGGCGTAAGAGGTCTCACCAGCGTGAGATCATGTCAACGAGTGGAACGACCGCCACCTGGGATAGTTCTTAGAATTGTGCCTCGGAGCGCACAAGTTGGCGCAGAAGCATGGTGAAGCAAGAGTAGACGTAAGCGGGAGGTCACGCGAGACGTGGAGGGGCGGCGATGGCAGAAAGGTGGCGGGCAGGGCTGCGAGCAAAAGGCAGCAAAGAAGTGCTCCCTGCCAGGCTCGAACTGGCGACCTTCAGATTATGAGACTGACGCTCTACCAACTGAGCCAAAGGAGCATCATTACATCACCTACACACCCACGCCACCAAAATTAGAATGCACGCACCCGACACACAACACGCCCTATACCTGCTCAACGGCGCGCCCACACTCACCCATATCTCCCCTTCCGGCGCCTCCTGCTGCCTCACAACTCCTACAACCTCCACGGCCGGCGCGATAGACCGCTCGCTGGCAAAGATGTCATCCCTCCCCGATACCGATCTCGGGTAACTTTGCCGTGGATGACGTTCTGCTTGTGCTGACTGTAGATGTAGACCTCTGAGAACAGCAGCAATATACGACGGCAGTGAGTGATACACTGTTGTATGAGGATGGGCCAGCTTACGCATTTGTCTGTTCCATTTCCTCCAGCACATAGTGTTAGTGTGCGTGCATGCAACATCATTGGGAACCATGGGGTACAGGAATCTTGGCTTGACCCACGTGACAGCGTCTCGGTCTGGGTGGCGTAAGAGGTCTCACCAGCGTGAGATCATGTCAACGAGTGGAACGACCGCCACCTGGGATAGTTCTTAGAATTGTGCCTCGGAGCGCACAAGTTGGCGCAGAAGCATGGTGAAGCAAGAGTAGACGTAAGCGGGAGGTCACGCGAGACGTGGAGGGGCGGCGATGGCAGAAAGGTGGCGGGCAGGGCTGCGAGCAAAAGGCAGCAAAGAAGTGCTCCCTGCCAGGCTCGAACTGGCGACCTTCAGATTATGAGACTGACGCTCTACCAACTGAGCCAAAGGAGCATCATTACATCACCTACACACCCACGCCACCAAAATTAGAATGTACGCACCCGACACACAACACGCCCTATACCTGCTCAACGGCGCGCCCACACTCACCCATATCTCCCCTTCCGGCGCCTCCTGCTGCCTCACAACTCCTACAACCTCCACGGCCGGCACGATAGACCGCTCGCTGGCAAAGATGTCATC
Source organism: Phytophthora capsici (assembly GCA_030324255.1). Taxonomy (NCBI): domain Eukaryota; phylum Oomycota; class Peronosporomycetes; order Peronosporales; family Peronosporaceae; genus Phytophthora; species Phytophthora capsici. Next base: position 1,723,024 of record CM059346.1, read on the forward strand.
CCTCCCCGATACCGATCTCGGGTAACTTTGCCGTGGATGACGTTCTGCTTGTGCTGACTGTAGATGTAGACCTCTGAGAACAGCAGCAATATACGACGGCAGTGAGTGATACACTGTTGTATGAGGATGGGCCAGCTTACGCATTTGCCTGTTCCATTTCCTCCAGCACATAGTGTTAGTGTGCGTGCATGCAACATCATTGGGAACCATGGGGTACAGGAATCTTGGCTTGACCCACGTGACAGCGTCTCGGTCTGGGTGGCGTAAGAGGTCTCACCAGCGTGAGATCATGTCAACGAGTGGAACGACCGCCACCTGGGATAGTTCTTGGAATTGTGCCTCGGAGCGCACAAGTTGGCTCAGAAGCATGGTGAAGCAAGAGTAGACGTAAGCGGGAGGTCACGCGAGACGTGGAGGGGCGGCGATGGCAGAAAGGTGGCGGGCAGGGCTGCGAGCAAAAGGCAGCAAAGAAGTGCTCCCTGCCAGGCTCGAACTGGCGACCTTCAGATTATGAGACTGACGCTCTACCAACTGAGCCAAAGGAGCATCATTACATCACCTACACACCCACGCCACCAAAATTAGAATGCACGCACCCGACACACAACACGCCCTATACCTGCTCAACGGCGCGCCCACACTCACCCATATCTCCCCTTCCGGCGCCTCCTGCTGCCTCACAACTCCTACAACCTCCACGGCCGGCGCGATAGACCGCTCGCTGGCAAAGATGTCATCCCTCCCCGATACCGATCTCGGGTAACTTTGCCGTGGATGACGTTCTGCTTGTGCTGACTGTAGATGTAGACCTCTGAGAACAGCAGCAATATACGACGGCAGTGAGTGATACACTGTTGTATGAGGATGGGCCAGCTTACGCATTTGCCTGTTCCATTTCCTCCAGCACATAGTGTTAGTGTGCGTGCATGCAACATCATTGGGAACCATGGGGTACAGGAATCTTGGCTTGACCCACGTGACAGCGTCTCGGTCTGGGTGGCGTAAGAGGTCTCACCAGCGTGAGATCATGTCAACGAGTGGAACGACCGCCACCTGGGATAGTTCTTAGAATTGTGCCTCGGAGCGCACAAGTTGGCTCAGAAGCATGGTGAAGCAAGAGTAGACGTAAGCGGGAGGTCACGCGAGACGTGGAGGGGCGGCGATGGCAGAAAGGTGGCGGGCAGGGCTGCGAGCAAAAGGCAGCAAAGAAGTGCTCCCTGCCAGGCTCGAACTGGCGACCTTCAGATTATGAGACTGACGCTCTACCAACTGAGCCAAAGGAGCATCATTACATCACCTACACACCCACGCCACCAAAATTAGAATGTACGCACCCGACACACAACACGCCCTATACCTGCTCAACGGCGCGCCCACACTCACCCATATCTCCCCTTCCGGCGCCTCCTGCTGCCTCACAACTCCTACAACCTCCACGGCCGGCACGATAGACCGCTCGCTGGCAAAGATGTCATCCCTCCCCGATACCGATCTCGGGTAACTTTGCCGTGGATGACGTTCTGCTTGTGCTGACTGTAGATGTAGACCTCTGAGAACAGCAGCAATATACGACGGCAGTGAGTGATACACTGTTGTATGAGGATGGGCCAGCTTACGCATTTGTCTGTTCCATTTCCTCCAGCACATAGTGTTAGTGTGCGTGCATGCAACATCATTGGGAACCATGGGGTACAGGAATCTTGGCTTGACCCACGTGACAGCGTCTCGGTCTGGGTGGCGTAAGAGGTCTCACCAGCGTGAGATCATGTCAACGAGTGGAACGACCGCCACCTGGGATAGTTCTTAGAATTGTGCCTCGGAGCGCACAAGTTGGCTCAGAAGCATGGTGAAGCAAGAGTAGACGTAAGCGGGAGGTCACGCGAGACGTGGAGGGGCGGCGATGGCAGAAAGGTGGCGGGCAGGGCTGCGAGCAAAAGGCAGCAAAGAAGTGCTCCCTGCCAGGCTCGAACTGGCGACCTTCAGATTATGAGACTGACGCTCTACCAACTGAGCCAAAGGAGCATCATTACATCACCTACACACCCACGCCACCAAAATTAGAATGTACGCACCCGACACACAACACGCCCTATACGGCCGGCACGATAGACCGCTCGCTGGCAAAGATGTCATCCCTCCCCGATACCGATCTCGGGTAACTTTGCCGTGGATGACGTTCTGCTTGTGCTGACTGTAGATGTAGACCTCTGAGAACAGCAGCAATATACGACGGCAGTGAGTGATACACTGTTGTATGAGGATGGGCCAGCTTACGCATTTGCCTGTTCCATTTCCTCCAGCACATAGTGTTAGTGTGCGTGCATGCAACATCATTGGGAACCATGGGGTACAGGAATCTTGGCTTGACCCACGTGACAGCGTCTCGGTCTGGGTGGCGTAAGAGGTCTCACCAGCGTGAGATCATGTCAACGAGTGGAACGACCGCCACCTGGGATAGTTCTTGGAATTGTGCCTCGGAGCGCACAAGTTGGCTCAGAAGCATGGTGAAGCAAGAGTAGACGTAAGCGGGAGGTCACGCGAGACGTGGAGGGGCGGCGATGGCAGAAAGGTGGCGGGCAGGGCTGCGAGCAAAAGGCAGCAAAGAAGTGCTCCCTGCCAGGCTCGAACTGGCGACCTTCAGATTATGAGACTGACGCTCTACCAACTGAGCCAAAGGAGCATCATTACATCACCTACACACCCACGCCACCAAAATTAGAATGCACGCACCCGACACACAACACGCCCTATACCTGCTCAACGGCGCGCCCACACTCACCCATATCTCCCCTTCCGGCGCCTCCTGCTGCCTCACAACTCCTACAACCTCCACGGCCGGCGCGATAGACCGCTCGCTGGCAAAGATGTCATCCCTCCCCGATACCGATCTCGGGTAACTTTGCCGTGGATGACGTTCTGCTTGTGCTGACTGTAGATGTAGACCTCTGAGAACAGCAGCAATATACGACGGCAGTGAGTGATACACTGTTGTATGAGGATGGGCCAGCTTACGCATTTGTCTGTTCCATTTCCTCCAGCACATAGTGTTAGTGTGCGTGCATGCAACATCATTGGGAACCATGGGGTACAGGAATCTTGGCTTGACCCACGTGACAGCGTCTCGGTCTGGGTGGCGTAAGAGGTCTCACCAGCGTGAGATCATGTCAACGAGTGGAACGACCGCCACCTGGGATAGTTCTTGGAATTGTGCCTCGGAGCGCACAAGTTGGCTCAGAAGCATGGTGAAGCAAGAGTAGACGTAAGCGGGAGGTCACGCGAGACGTGGAGGGGCGGCGATGGCAGAAAGGTGGCGGGCAGGGCTGCGAGCAAAAGGCAGCAAAGAAGTGCTCCCTGCCAGGCTCGAACTGGCGACCTTCAGATTATGAGACTGACGCTCTACCAACTGAGCCAAAGGAGCATCATTACATCACCTACACACCCACGCCACCAAAATTAGAATGTACGCACCCGACACACAACACGCCCTATACCTGCTCAACGGCGCGCCCACACTCACCCATATCTCCCCTTCCGGCGCCTCCTGCTGCCTCACAACTCCTACAACCTCCACGGCCGGCGCGATAGACCGCTCGCTGGCAAAGATGTCATCCCTCCCCGATACCGATCTCGGGTAACTTTGCCGTGGATGACGTTCTGCTTGTGCTGACTGTAGATGTAGACCTCTGAGAACAGCAGCAATATACGACGGCAGTGAGTGATACACTGTTGTATGAGGATGGGCCAGCTTACGCATTTGTCTGTTCCATTTCCTCCAGCACATAGTGTTAGTGTGCGTGCATGCAACATCATTGGGAACCATGGGGTACAGGAATCTTGGCTTGACCCACGTGACAGCGTCTCGGTCTGGGTGGCGTAAGAGGTCTCACCAGCGTGAGATCATGTCAACGAGTGGAACGACCGCCACCTGGGATAGTTCTTAGAATTGTGCCTCGGAGCGCACAAGTTGGCGCAGAAGCATGGTGAAGCAAGAGTAGACGTAAGCGGGAGGTCACGCGAGACGTGGAGGGGCGGCGATGGCAGAAAGGTGGCGGGCAGGGCTGCGAGCAAAAGGCAGCAAAGAAGTGCTCCCTGCCAGGCTCGAACTGGCGACCTTCAGATTATGAGACTGACGCTCTACCAACTGAGCCAAAGGAGCATCATTACATCACCTACACACCCACGCCACCAAAATTAGAATGCACGCACCCGACACACAACACGCCCTATACCTGCTCAACGGCGCGCCCACACTCACCCATATCTCCCCTTCCGGCGCCTCCTGCTGCCTCACAACTCCTACAACCTCCACGGCCGGCGCGATAGACCGCTCGCTGGCAAAGATGTCATCCCTCCCCGATACCGATCTCGGGTAACTTTGCCGTGGATGACGTTCTGCTTGTGCTGACTGTAGATGTAGACCTCTGAGAACAGCAGCAATATACGACGGCAGTGAGTGATACACTGTTGTATGAGGATGGGCCAGCTTACGCATTTGTCTGTTCCATTTCCTCCAGCACATAGTGTTAGTGTGCGTGCATGCAACATCATTGGGAACCATGGGGTACAGGAATCTTGGCTTGACCCACGTGACAGCGTCTCGGTCTGGGTGGCGTAAGAGGTCTCACCAGCGTGAGATCATGTCAACGAGTGGAACGACCGCCACCTGGGATAGTTCTTGGAATTGTGCCTCGGAGCGCACAAGTTGGCTCAGAAGCATGGTGAAGCAAGAGTAGACGTAAGCGGGAGGTCACGCGAGACGTGGAGGGGCGGCGATGGCAGAAAGGTGGCGGGCAGGGCTGCGAGCAAAAGGCAGCAAAGAAGTGCTCCCTGCCAGGCTCGAACTGGCGACCTTCAGATTATGAGACTGACGCTCTACCAACTGAGCCAAAGGAGCATCATTACATCACCTACACACCCACGCCACCAAAATTAGAATGCACGCACCCGACACACAACACGCCCTATACCTGCTCAACGGCGCGCCCACACTCACCCATATCTCCCCTTCCGGCGCCTCCTGCTGCCTCACAACTCCTACAACCTCCACGGCCGGCGCGATAGACCGCTCGCTGGCAAAGATGTCATCCCTCCCCGATACCGATCTCGGGTAACTTTGCCGTGGATGACGTTCTGCTTGTGCTGACTGTAGATGTAGACCTCTGAGAACAGCAGCAATATACGACGGCAGTGAGTGATACACTGTTGTATGAGGATGGGCCAGCTTACGCATTTGTCTGTTCCATTTCCTCCAGCACATAGTGTTAGTGTGCGTGCATGCAACATCATTGGGAACCATGGGGTACAGGAATCTTGGCTTGACCCACGTGACAGCGTCTCGGTCTGGGTGGCGTAAGAGGTCTCACCAGCGTGAGATCATGTCAACGAGTGGAACGACCGCCACCTGGGATAGTTCTTAGAATTGTGCCTCGGAGCGCACAAGTTGGCGCAGAAGCATGGTGAAGCAAGAGTAGACGTAAGCGGGAGGTCACGCGAGACGTGGAGGGGCGGCGATGGCAGAAAGGTGGCGGGCAGGGCTGCGAGCAAAAGGCAGCAAAGAAGTGCTCCCTGCCAGGCTCGAACTGGCGACCTTCAGATTATGAGACTGACGCTCTACCAACTGAGCCAAAGGAGCATCATTACATCACCTACACACCCACGCCACCAAAATTAGAATGCACGCGCCCGACACACAACACGCCCTATACCTGCTCAACGGCGCGCCCACACTCACCCATATCTCCCCTTCCGGCGCCTCCTGCTGCCTCACAACTCCTACAACCTCCACGGCCGGCGCGATAGACCGCTCGCTGGCAAAGATGTCATCCCTCCCCGATACCGATCTCGGGTAACTTTGCCGTGGATGACGTTCTGCTTGTGCTGACTGTAGATGTAGACCTCTGAGAACAGCAGCAATATACGACGGCAGTGAGTGATACACTGTTGTATGAGGATGGGCCAGCTTACGCATTTGTCTGTTCCATTTCCTCCAGCACATAGTGTTAGTGTGCGTGCATGCAACATCATTGGGAACCATGGGGTACAGGAATCTTGGCTTGACCCACGTGACAGCGTCTCGGTCTGGGTGGCGTAAGAGGTCTCACCAGCGTGAGATCATGTCAACGAGTGGAACGACCGCCACCTGGGATAGTTCTTAGAATTGTGCCTCGGAGCGCACAAGTTGGCGCAGAAGCATGGTGAAGCAAGAGTAGACGTAAGCGGGAGGTCACGCGAGACGTGGAGGGGCGGCGATGGCAGAAAGGTGGCGGGCAGGGCTGCGAGCAAAAGGCAGCAAAGAAGTGCTCCCTGCCAGGCTCGAACTGGCGACCTTCAGATTATGAGACTGACGCTCTACCAACTGAGCCAAAGGAGCATCATTACATCACCTACACACCCACGCCACCAAAATTAGAATGCACGCGCCCGACACACAACACGCCCTATACCTGCTCAACGGCGCGCCCACACTCACCCATATCTCCCCTTCCGGCGCCTCCTGCTGCCTCACAACTCCTACAACCTCCACGGCCGGCGCGATAGACCGCTCGCTGGCAAAGATGTCATCCCTCCCCGATACCGATCTCGGGTAACTTTGCCGTGGATGACGTTCTGCTTGTGCTGACTGTAGATGTAGACCTCTGAGAACAGCAGCAATATACGACGGCAGTGAGTGATACACTGTTGTATGAGGATGGGCCAGCTTACGCATTTGTCTGTTCCATTTCCTCCAGCACATAGTGTTAGTGTGCGTGCATGCAACATCATTGGGAACCATGGGGTACAGGAATCTTGGCTTGACCCACGTGACAGCGTCTCGGTCTGGGTGGCGTAAGAGGTCTCACCAGCGTGAGATCATGTCAACGAGTGGAACGACCGCCACCTGGGATAGTTCTTAGAATTGTGCCTCGGAGCGCACAAGTTGGCGCAGAAGCATGGTGAAGCAAGAGTAGACGTAAGCGGGAGGTCACGCGAGACGTGGAGGGGCGGCGATGGCAGAAAGGTGGCGGGCAGGGCTGCGAGCAAAAGGCAGCAAAGAAGTGCTCCCTGCCAGGCTCGAACTGGCGACCTTCAGATTATGAGACTGACGCTCTACCAACTGAGCCAAAGGAGCATCATTACATCACCTACACACCCACGCCACCAAAATTAGAATGCACGCGCCCGACACACAACACGCCCTATACCTGCTCAACGGCGCGCCCACACTCACCCATATCTCCCCTTCCGGCGCCTCCTGCTGCCTCACAACTCCTACAACCTCCACGGCCGGCGCGATAGACCGCTCGCTGGCAAAGATGTCATCCCTCCCCGATACCGATCTCGGGTAACTTTGCCGTGGATGACGTTCTGCTTGTGCTGACTGTAGATGTAGACCTCTGAGAACAGCAGCAATATACGACGGCAGTGAGTGATACACTGTTGTATGAGGATGGGCCAGCTTACGCATTTGTCTGTTCCATTTCCTCCAGCACATAGTGTTAGTGTGCGTGCATGCAACATCATTGGGAACCATGGGGTACAGGAATCTTGGCTTGACCCACGTGACAGCGTCTCGGTCTGGGTGGCGTAAGAGGTCTCACCAGCGTGAGATCATGTCAACGAGTGGAACGACCGCCACCTGGGATAGTTCTTAGAATTGTGCCTCGGAGCGCACAAGTTGGCGCAGAAGCATGGTGAAGCAAGAGTAGACGTAAGCGGGAGGTCACGCGAGACGTGGAGGGGCGGCGATGGCAGAAAGGTGGCGGGCAGGGCTGCGAGCAAAAGGCAGCAAAGAAGTGCTCCCTGCCAGGCTCGAACTGGCGACCTTCAGATTATGAGACTGACGCTCTACCAACTGAGCCAAAGGAGCATCATTACATCACCTACACACCCACGCCACCAAAATTAGAATGCACGCACCCGACACACAACACGCCCTATACCTGCTCAACGGCGCGCCCACACTCACCCATATCCCCCCCTTCCGGCGCCTCCTGCTGCCTCACAACTCCTACAACCTCCACGGCCGGCGCGATAGACCGCTCGCTGGCAAAGATGTCATCCCTCCCCGATACCGATCTCGGGTAACTTTGCCGTGGATGACGTTCTGCTTGTGCTGACTGTAGATGTAGACCTCTGAGAACAGCAGCAATATACGACGGCAGTGAGTGATACACTGTTGTATGAGAATGGGCCAGCTTACGCATTTGTCTGTTCCATTTCCCCCAGCACATAGTGTTAGTGTGCGTGCATGCAACATCATTGGGAACCATGGGGTACATGGTGTTGAGAAAGTATGACAGCATTTGAAACTTTTCTAAAATGTCTTGAATGTAATTCTGTTGTGACAGACTCAGCGTCTTTTCAGATCTATTTCTTGTTATTTCCATCTTAAGTAGGTAGTGCAATTCACCTAAATCTTTCATAGTAAACTTCTCTGAAAGCTTAGCCTTAAGCTCATTGATAGAGCTCAAATGTGTGCCAGCTATCGTTAAGTCGTCTACGTACCCGCGCACAATCAGTATGTGCTCGACTCCCACCTTTTTAGATACAAGCAATGCTCTTTCTTGCATCTAAAAAAGCCTAACTGCTTTAGAAATACATTAAGTACGTCGTACCAAATTCTAGGTGCCTCTTTTAGGCCATATAGACTTTCTTAAGTTTGCACACCATTGTTTCGGTTCCACGCCGGAATCCTAACGGCTGCCTCATGTAAATATCTTAACTTAAAACACCATTCAGAAATGCTGTAGATGTAGATCTAAAATAGTTGCCAATGCAAGTAAGAGTCTTAGAGACTCATATCAAGGGACCGGGGCAAAGACTTCTTTGTAATCAATACCGTATTTGCTGAGTGTTTCCATGAATTACTAATCTGGCCTTGAACCTTTCAACTGAGCCATCCGTCTGGTACTTCACACTAAAGAGCCAGTGGCAACCGAGTGGCCTCCTTCCAGCAGGAAGAGGCACTAATTCCCATGTTTGGTTTCTTAGAAGGGCATCATATTCTGTTTGTATGGCGCACTCCCACTGCTTGGCATGTGGACTCCGTCGTGCCTCTTTAATCGATCTAGGAATAGGTATTTTTACTGATTTATCAGATGCTACCAGATTTAGCTGCGTACAATAGTCCTTCAATCTGACGTTCTTTGTTCGCTGTCTTTTAGATCTCCGTTTGTCACTCGTTGTCGCTTTGCCTACTCCCACTAATCGGGACACATTGGGCTATGAGTGATTGTTTCTAAAGTTGTGTCAACAGAAGCTTCAACTTCAAGATCACTTCTAGATTGTTTTCCTAAACTTTAGAATAACCTCTTTTTCTTTAGGATCTGTACACATATCATCAACTGGGAATGATCTTTGAATCATAAAATCAGTATCTAGTGGGCTAAATTTGACGTCTCTAGCAATCAAATACTTATTTGCCTTAACGGCAAGTAGACCATAGCCTTTGAAGCTGTGCGACAAGCCTAAGAGCTTGCACTCTACTGCTCGCTCGCCAAGTTTTGCATCTGTTCTCTTTGTCTTTGGAATGTGTGCATAACAAGTGGATCCCCAAATTCTATTATCGTTTCGCCAGAAAGAGCATTTTATGGGGGCTCTTCATACCCAATCTAATCATTGGTAGTCGATTAGTAATGTCGACAATGTAGAGAAGCGCTTCAGGCCACCACTTGGCCATCATGTTAGCTCCTCTGATAGCGCAGCGGACACCAGCCATCATGGTCTGGTGTGCCCGCTCAGCACTTCCGTTTTCTTCTGGTGATTCAACATTTAAATGCTGGAACTCTAGACCTTTTTAGAACATATCTTTTCTAATTCATGATTTAGGAATTCAGTACCTCCATCAGTTCTAATTCTTTTCACCTTAATTGGAAACGGGACGGATAGCCTTTTTGTTTTAGAAAATCCCTTATTTTACCTGGTACCTCTTTTAAACTTTTAACTATGAAGTACCACTTAAAGATGTAGCATCGCCCACAACGGCTAATGCGTACTTATAGCCGAAAGTACCATACAGGCTATTCACCTTTAGCTTCCCAGTGGAATCCATGTGGAGTGTATGAAGCGGCTGAATTGCTTTATCTCCCACCATGTTTTATAGGACATACGGCGGGACTTCATCTGTGCGCATGTCTTACAAAAGAATGGATCAATTCAGAATAGGGCACATTTGGAAGTCCTTTTAATTTCTGACCACTCAGCATTCTTAAAAGACGTTCTTTTCCTACATGACCCAAATTTTGACTAGGTAGACCTTTGTGCTGTGAGCATTTTCGTCTTTCGCGTCTTCACGCTGGGCAGATAGTAGACTTCATCAATAGCAACTGCAGCAACAAGGAGATTCCAGTCTTTATCAATAAAGAATAGAAACTCACCAGATTTAGACTGAACGTGTCTAAATCCTTGTTTAGCAAGGTAAAAGGCACTTAGAAGATTGCTCTCACAATTTTATATCATACGAGACGTCTTTGAATTTTAGAGCACTCAAATTTCCTTTTGGGTTCAAAACATTTAGCTTTATTGAACCTTGTAATGAGCTATTCGATGTAGTCCCGTTCCCGTAAGTGAAGAAACGACGCTCGCCAGGACGCAGGCATCCTTCGAACCATTATCGGTCTGATGTTATAGCTCTTCCTGCTCCTGTATCGACCACCCACAAATTATGAGTCATATTGTAGTCTTTTCAACTTTCTTAAATATGACCCATTTTTAGTCGTACCTTTTTTTCCAGATCATCCAAGTCGAAGATTGACTGCGATGGGGTGTCCGCTGAATTGCCGCCGTCGTTAAACCCTTAATGAAAATCGGGGCCAAGCTGGAGATGTCGTCCATGACTTGGTCTTCTTCGCAGCGTCTTCCCCTTTTCATTCAGGCGGTCTTTGCCGTCCTCCACGATAGCCTTCATCGTGTTCAGCGCTGTCTTCTTCGTTTGCTTGCCCTTTCGAGCCTTCTTCGCACCAGGTGCAGTCTGAACATCCGTTCTGTACAACGGACCCCCTCACCTTTTCGGGTCCCTGTCCCGAGCCATCACCGGGCAGTCTTGGTCGGTCTTAGGGCAATAGAAACAGTCAACTTGCTTTCGCTTCTGTCCTTGACTCACATTGCTGATAGGGATAGATGACCCTTTCTCACTGAGCATAGCAATGTCCTTCTTTGATTTCTCACCGAAAATGCGACGGAGCGCACCTTCCACTTTCTCAACTGTGAAATCTCCCTTTTTTATTGTGACCGAGGATGCCCAACACTCACTGGGTAACTGCGACAGGACCTCAACACAGAGCCACGTCTCATGGCCATGTCCTGTCCCAGTAGGGCTTGGATCTTCCGATTTATCTCGTTCCGAGACTTCTTTAACTTTGAAAACAGCGTCCTCAGGTCACGCCACTGGCTCTTCGCGAGCTTTGACCAGGCTCGAGAAAGTTCGATGAGTCCAGCTGCATCGCCCTGGCCATGGTCCTTTTCTAGAGCCTTCATCACTTCATGTGGTTCCGTTTGCGATGCTGGCCATAAGTTTATGTGGTCCACCTTTTTGGGAATAAATGAATCAATTTGGACCGAAATGCGCTAAAAACGTGTAGATTGACTATTCAAACAAAGAGCTATCGGAGCATATAACTTTTTTGGTCAGGTGACTCGTGGTTGTCAAGATACAGAAGTGACCATCACTCTGACACTGGTCATAAGTCTGTGCGGTCGCAGAAGTCGATGTATTGTGAAGCACCAACGTACTTTAAAGTCCTGCTAGTACTTCGTTTTCTTTCCTTTGTCCTCTAGGACGGCGCTAATGCGGTCAGGCATCGAATCTATCAGTTTTCGCAGTCCGTTCAAGCTGATACGACCCCAAGCACGGCGAATGGATATTTTGAGCTCCTCAACCGACCTGTACTGCCTCCCACCTTGATAAACATCACGAACAAGCATACCCCACACGTTTTCAATGGGGTTCAAGTCAGGGGAAAGCGATGGCCAATCTAAAACTGACACGTCAAGGTTCTCCAAGAACGTTGCCGTGCTCTTCGACGAGTGTATGCTGGCGTTGTCTTGCTGGAAGGTGTATCTTCCTTCATGCATGCCCTCCCCAAACGGCAGCACGTAGTTCGTAAGAGTCTCCTGATAGTCTAAGGAGTTTTGGCGACCGGATAGAAACGCTAAGTCGGTCGTACCCTGCGACGAGAATCCGCCCCAAATCATGACCGACCCACCACCATTCTGTCGGCTGAAGAAGGTGTCTTTTTCGGTCCGTAGGTCGTGCCAGTAGTATTGCATGCCGTCCGGACCGTCCAGATTAAATTTCTTCTCGTCGGAGAAGATAACTTGGTCCCAATCGGTACGTGCACGGATCATTTCCTTTGCCCACTTTCGTCGAGCTAATTTGTGGCTTGCTTTCAACATAGGAGTACGTGTGCGCTTCACAAAACTCATGAAAGGAGCTCGTTGCAGCACCCTACGAACAGTACGCTCCGATACACTCAAGCCCAGAGCTGCTTTCACACCACCCGACGATCCTCCATCCTTTTTTGCCTCCAGAACTATCTGTCGTTGTGTCCTTGCAGACACTTTGCGAGGCCTTCCGGGTCTTTTAGCTTTCTTCTTCTGCTCCTTGTTCTTCCAGCACTTGCCTACACCCGTTACTGAGCGTCCTAGATGCTTGCCGATAGCTTCAAATGTCCAGCCTGCCTCTCGAAGGCCAAGTATGGACCCCTTTTGACGTCAGTAAACTCAGTGCCTTTGCCCATGTCTTGCGGCTCTCGTAGGAACGTTTTAAAGGTCGGGAGCGTTGCCACTCAATCGCGAGACTCTGGCGTATCTAATGCAGGCGTTGCGAGCTTCTAGTTCGCAATAGAACGAGAGGAATGCTGGGAAAATTATGACCGCACAGACTTATGACCAGTGTCAGAGTGATGGTCACTTCTGTATCTTGGCAACCACGAATCACCTGACCAAAAAATTGTATGCTCCGATAGCTCTTTGTTTGAATAGTCAATCTACACGTTTTTAGCGCATTTCGGTCCAAATTGACTCATCTATTCACAAAAAGGTGGTCCGCATAAACTTATGGCCAGCACTGTAGGTCTGGTAGCGTAGATAGAAAAAATTCGGTAGATCTTGGTTTAGAAGATTTTGCATATCTCCTTTCGCCCTTTCCCAATCCATCACGCCCCATCGATATGTGACCCTTTCTTCCTTGGTCAGTTCACTCTCATCTAAGAACCAGGAGTGGCTTTTGCGGATTTCCATGCAGGAAGTCTGCCATCAGTACTCGCACTTCTGGCAGTCCTTTCTCCGACTGTTTGCGCTTATAGATTTGGTCTTGAGTGTTGATGTGGGTCAACAATTTGTCTTTCCCCATTGCGTACCCCTTGCCCTTAAATTGTTCGAGGCCACTGGTAGTTTTCCCTTCCGATGCCATTGCTGGCTAGTACTTGAAATGTTGGATGTAGAAGTTGTTGTGTAGATGCCGTCAGTTTGGAGAGTGAGATGGCATCAAGGCCATCTCCTCCGTCACATCCCTCGGCTTATCCTTATGGATGGCAAGGTGGCCTCGTTTCTTTGGTTGGTCCACGATAGAAGTCTGTTTGCGGCCAATAGGAACAGCTTATTTACTTATAACTTAACTTCAGGCAGTACATACAAAATCTATTACGTATTGCGGCGTAACATAAACCTTACGAAAAATAGGTTTAAAGTCCAAATGTTGTGTTTCCTCCAAGACTTCATTACAAAGTTCAGAACTTATCGTTACACCGTTCACTCTATTTAGTCGTGCAACGACTATTTTCGGTATAACAGTCAGACGCCAAGTTGTCTGAATGATTATTAGTGGTGCACGACCAATTGAGGTGTACGACTAATAGTGGTTTATGGAATTGTTGGGATTTGGCACCATTTTTTTTAGGCACCGAGACAAACGATGGCACTGGTGGAGTGGTCTAGCGGGCGTCGTGTATCGCGGGTTCGAGCCCCAGTCCGTTCTGATAAAACAGAGAGGGATTTGAACCGCCATACAAGTCTATTTTCAAATATCATACCAGAACACGAGAACAATTATATTATACATGTAGACTTACTATGCAAGCCCTCATTAAAACTATCAGCATATTCCTCTGGATACACGGCAACAATTTCTCTCAGTTTCCGAGTAAGCTGGTCCACCATCAGCGGAAACGTCTAAACCGCATTGTACCATAGACGTTTTGGCCCAATTGAAGCCGTTAGCATCCTTCTCAGGGTTCACAAGTTCGATGCACTCAGTTGCAATGAATGGCTACAACGACGGATGAAGTATTGTACACGACTAAAACTGGTACATGATTAATTGAGGTATAAATACCATATAAAATCGACTAAGTACGATGCACGACTATTTAGGTCGCATGACTAAATAGAGTGAACGGTGTATACTCGTTGCAACGTAGCCTTCATTCCAGAACATAGCTATCTCCTTTTGGGTAAGCTCAACCATATTCACTGTCAAACATCGTAAACTAGAATTAAAATTCCACCAAATAAACAATTAAGCGAAACTTACGCGGAGGGAGCGGCTTCTCTGGCTTCTTTTCCCTGCTGCGGGTGCGGTTACGGGCTCACAGGTTTCTGGCAACGGTCTTCAGCAGGTTTGGGTCACCGGCTGGCCGTGGGCTTGGCCACGGGTGGCTGCCGCACGTGCAGCAGCCTCTCGAGCACTTGGGGCGAGGCTTGAGGCTTGAGGGGAAGAATCGTAAGTGTGACCATTTTCAAAATGCAGTAGCTACTGACGTCATAGTGTGTGCGTAATAACGTCATCACCATATGCGGGTGTGCCACCTGTGTATTTCAACTATGTAGTCCTGTGTGTTTACCTTTTATACCTGTGCGTTTCCTCTTACCTCAAGGACAAAGAAACTTGTTTCCATTGATTGCTAGCAAAAATAGCACTACTAGGTGCTGTAGCCTACAATGTAGGCTACGTGCTCATAGTGATACTACCTGACCTCATTTCTTCCCATCAAATGAAGTCAGCGCTTTTTTACTAGGGTATGAAGTTAGGGGCTGTATACAGCTTTACTGAGTATAAGAAAGTCAGCACTGCACTGATTCCAGGATGTGCCACATCTTCGAGGTGAAAAATAAGACACGTTTTCACTCTTTTTTTGCAATATCTTAGTTGTTTTCGATGATTTTAGTTTGTTTAAAAAACGGGACCTACCAAAATCTTATTTAACATCGAATGCAGCGATCCACGGTCGAATCGCATGCCATTGGCCGCAACACATAGTGCAGTAATCTTAGGAATAGTCAGTACAATTTTTATCCCTTTCAACCAAATTTTACTGCTAGATAAAACCTAACCCTGTGCATATGTCTTTTTTTCGCTTAGCATTTTCTCTTCATTTTACTATCATACGCAATTGACAGGGCATCAATACAATTGCCTAGTTTAATTATCGCTTAAGTTGGACCTCCAACATAACATAGATGCTGCGCTGAAATGGATCAAAGCTATACACCTCTTATGTTATACGGTCCAACATACGGGAACTAAGTGGTTAACCCCTTAGTTCCCGAGCCTGTTTACGAGGGTATATGTTGACCTGTTCCATATAGGTTAATATGAACCTTTGTAAACGACTTTGTCTAAGTAGGCCAGGGTTTGGGTGGATATACGATAAGGCTGGTGCATATAGCACAAACATGTCTAACATAAAGACCTAGTATGCTAGAATTTCGGATCTACCTATCCTCATATGTCAATGTATTGCCCTTTTATTGTCAGACCGAGTTTTGAAACGTTGCACGAGTCCAGCAACAGTGCTCGCTCAATAAGAACCATTGGCGAAAAGAAGAAAAAAAGTTTCATTTGATTGCGAACCGGTACAGAAGCTACGCACTTAGCGTTTCACGCGATTACAACCCAATCGGCGTCACAAAAAGCCCTCCTCATCCGCTGTTCTACTGTCAGAGTCGGCCGAGTCGCCTCCACTTTCATTCACCCCCGCTTCCCTATGAGCATCGCTTTTGCCACTTTCTTGTGTTTGCGCGCGGTGATTTCTCTTCTTACCGGGGCTCTCTGCTGGAGGACGGCTACGAATTCTGTGTTCCTGCTGTAATAGCCGAGGAATATCGTTGCATCAAGTACATGAAGCTGGCTACTGTCACTCTGTACGGGATCGGTTCTTTTTCATCGTCAGTTTGGGGCGACATAGCATTGGAGAGCTTAACACTCGGACCAATAGGATTATCCGCTTTGTGGGAGTTCAGATGAAAAAAAAAAAAAACGTTCCAGGACTTTGGTGGTGTATTTTTCTTGATGAATGAAGAAGGATCTTTGGTTGCGGTTTCGAACGTGCGATCAGCCCAAGATGTAATGTTAGGCTTCTCCTGAGTCGGACATGTGAAAACGCTTCTAAAGTTTTGATGTGGGTGATGACTGCTGGTGTAGGTGCAATAATTAATAGATCATCGACGTACACGAGAATGTAGCGTGTGTGGCCCTCAACGGCTCCGACGAACACACATTGGTCTTTCACGAGTTTGTGAAACTGAAGTTCCGTTAGTAAAGCGCAGTGAGAAAGTTACCAAGTGCGGGGTGCTTGTTTTAATAGAGACTCTAAAGGCGTTTGCACACAAGGTGTTCTTTCACTTTTAGGGTGACACCTTCGGGTTGTACCATATAGATGTCTTCGCCCAAGAACCCGTCAAGGATAGCCGCTTTGGCATCCATTTGATGGATCTCCCTATCGGTGAGTGCAGCAATGGTCAGGAGGAGTATGAGGACTTCTGTAACACAAATTGCATGCGTAAATGCACGCGAGCCATCCAATGATATGGCCCGCCCATGTAGCCATTGGTATGCTCCACACACTAAGGTCTGAGGTCCGTTTCCAACCTCTAACAGTTAGCGCAACTGTTAGAGTTACAAGTGGTGTAACCAGTTGTACGTGTAACCCTCAGTGCGTGACGCGCACGGACTGCCCCCACCTCTCACATCCAGAGTGGGAGGCGCTCCAACGACTCTCACGAGTCATTGGAGAGGCTGCGGTAGCGGCGATGCTTCGCACGCTATCGCCGACAGAGCAACACGGTGTTGCTCTGGGGTACATTGTTAAGGAGCAACGATATGTTGCTGCCTCGGTGGCTTCCCCGAAGCCATGCGTGGAGTCGTTGAAACTCCACGTGAGTACCTACGCGGAGAAGGAGGACGAGGCCCTCCTTCGTTGGCTTGTTGAACTCGATACAGCCGTTGCAGCTCGACGTATCATCGACCCGATGTCGAAGGTCGCGTTCGCCATGTCATGTTTGGGAGGACCGCGAGGAGTTGGGCCTATGGGCGCCGACTCTCGGATCCTACGTGCTTCGGCACGTAAGAAAGTTGTAAGGAGGAGCTCAAGCTCGCGTTTGAGCCCCCGAAGAACGAGTTCAGATCGAGGACGGAGTTCCTCGATCTGCAGCAGGGCAAGGATGACGTACATTCCTATGCCCAGCGTTTCCTATGCCCAGCGTGATCGATACTTGGTATCAAACATAGTAGCCAACCCGGTCGACGAGGCGACCAAGGTCGTTCATGAAGGGACTGAGAGACGGTCCCGTTAGGACGCACCTCTTCTGAGAGTATCCGAGTACTCTCGAGGAAGCCATCAGCCTTGCGATGCAAGAGGAGTTTAACTGGCGTCAAGCTAAACTCCATGCGAACGCGCCGAAGCCGGCGCGTCCTGTACCGAAGGCGGGAGGTCCGGAGCCGATGGACCTCTCGAGTGCTACGACTGCTGGTCAACAGTAGCGTAAGGGCTTTAACGTACGATGTTACAAGTGTAGTAACATCGGTCACTTTGCACGCGAATGCACAGCGAGTGTGCATCCGGGCGGGCGTTCATAAAAACGCCAAGGGCCAGTACGCGCGGGGCGTCCTACTGGTGGTGCAGTCTTGCGTGTCGAACTTGGACACGCGACGATGAGGACTGCTGCCCCCAGCGAGAAGGTTTCTCGTTGCAAGTTGCAAGACGACAAGCCAATTGTCATCCTGAATGTTATGTCGAAGAGAGTTAACTCTCTTCGTGCCCTAGTGGACTCGGGCGCGTCAAACAACTTTGTTCGACAGGGAATTCTATTCTTCGAAGTATGGACTTCGAAGAGGCCGACACGCCTCGCGGCGTGTTGGAGGTGCGGTTGGCAACAGGTGCCACCGTGAGGACCGAGAAGCGCGTGGTCCGTGTGCGCTTCTAGTACAAATGAAAGAGGTTTGTCGAAGACCTTATCGTCTTGGATCTAGACGATAAGTTCGACTTGGATGCCGTGGCTTGCACGGCATGACCCCGTGTTCAACTGGGAGAAGCGTACGGTCGTACGCTTCAATAGTATGAGCGCGACAGAGAGCGATGGCCCTGTCAGTGCATCGACCGATGCATGTGACTCCCCGGTTGAGGCAGCAGCGGCCACCGCTGCCTCCGATCGCCGCCGGCGACGCTTGACGACTCAGATAGTCGTTGAGAGAAAGTGTGTGTCGGCTCAGATATCTGAGTCTGAGTCTGAGCGGAAGGTCGCCTCAGAAATCAGGTGAATGTGAATCACCTGAGGCTGGTTCTTAACCGAAGATACGAGACGCTTGGGGCGATTTGATTGGTCGATTGGTCTCTTGAGGGTTTGGGCTCTGGGAGACTGCAGCGGGGCTGCCGTAGCTTAGCGTCAGAGGAAGACGGTTAACTCAACGAGTTAAGGATTAACACTCACCTTATTAAGGGTTAATAGACCTTTATTACCAAAGGCACCTACTAACTACCACCTTAATAAAAGGACCTTTTACTTAGTGTTCCAAATCCAAACTGTTTATTTATCTTTTATTGCGGCTAGCCGCCTAGGGGGTAAATGTATGTGTTTAACTATCTAACATAGTAAAACCAAGTAAAATCCTACTTCAAATGCATAACGTGTGGCTCTCAGCCACACACACTCCCTCGAGTGTCCGTACATCAAATATGTACCTTACACAAAGTGTATCCATGTGTGGAACACACCAGGTGTAAACCCGTGTAACCCCGTTACACCACCCCCCACCAAGATGTGGACACCCGTGTCCACGACACTTTCTCAGTGAGGTCTTTTCTTCTCAAGACGTTAGTCTTCTCAAGACGTTAGAGGTCACTTTACCTCATCACAAGTTCAAAGAACTTCGGCTCCCAGAGCCCATTATCGAAACTGCATTCAAAAGGCTACACCTTTCGCCACGGTCATCTGACCCTTCTTCACCTTCGTCTAGTGGCCACATGTCGGGGCGCGACAGCCCACGATCGCCACAGGCCACAGGCCGCAATCCCGACAGGGAAGCTGCTCCGCAGCGGCTCAGTGTACGACAGTACCACAATGAGCATCGACGACGTCATGGCTCCGGCTCCGCGAGCCAACGTCCAGGTGGGAGCGACGCTCCACGCTCCCCTGAGCCATCGACACCGCGTACGCGTCAAAACGCCTGGCTCGACGAGCTTGAGCAGGGCGAGATCGTCCCTGACGACGACGAGTGGACTCCTACGCGCCAGGAGGCTGCCTCTCCGAGGCCTTCAAGCCCGGCGCCGCGCTCTCGCGAGCTGCGGACGCCTAATCCGTTCCCGAACCGTGATGGTTCCGCAAACGCCCTGCGCAATGCGCCTCCTATCACCAACCACTCCCAGAGCATACCGCTCGGAGTACTCACTGCCGTGAGGGGTATATCGCTAGCTCTCATGAGCAATTGATAATACCCGTCGACCAAGTCGAGTGCACTGTACAACGTACATCCCACCATGTTGTTCTGAAGAACATCCTTCCTAGGAATCGGCGTTTGCGCCGGAATGGTGGCCGCATTCAGCTTATTAAAAGCATGCACTATGCGCCACTTGCCATTAGGCTTTCTGACACAGAACGTGGGTGTCGAGTGCGGAGACTTGCTCTCTCGCACCAAGCCGGCTTCGTGCTTTGCACGGAAGAACGCGTCGATGACGTCACATTGCTCCCTTGGTAAGGTCCACTGCCGTGTTACGCAGTATTTGGTTCCAGGAACCAAGTCAATCTCATGGCGTACGCCTCGATCCGGAGGCAACCCTGACGGCGGGTCCTTCGACACCACATCGTGGTATTCCTTAATCAAAGGATAAAACGGATCCGAGGGATCCTTGTGGATCGAAGATCCACTCCTAGCGCTTAGCGCTCGCTTCGTGTCCTCAAGGACAGCTTCGTCCACGGCGGACGAGGAGTTCAACTCCTCCTCGGGTCGTATCATGACCACCTCGGCAAGCTCGCCGGCCTTTAAGGCCTCGCCAAACTCGGCGACGGACATCTCGTCCAGCTCTAACAGAGCATCAACCGACGGGAGTCGCTCAAGACTTATGTCGCCGTCGACATCCCCTGTCACTCCATTCACGAGTGTGTACAACTGCTCACTGCAGTAGCGTGGAGCATCACCGCTCAGCACGCTGGACACCTCGTCCGACGTCATAGACGTCACAGACGCTCTGCGTCTCTTCCTCCTCTCCCTCCTCGCCCGAGCACGGCCGGATGAGGGCTGCAGGGCGACATCACCGTCGCGCTGCTTAGGTGCCAACGCACTATGGCTCCTCGGAGAGGGAACAGTGTCATTCGAGACACTCAGCGGCGGGTCAGCGACCCTACGAGCACCGCTCAACGGAGTACGTGCCGTTCCACAATCGTCCTTAGGACACAGCGGCGGGTCAAGCACCGCTCAACGGTTTACGTGTCGTTCCACGTTTGTCCATAGGACACAGCGGCGGGTCAGCGACCCTACAAACACCGCTCAACGGAGTACGTGCCGTTACACATTTGTCCATAGGACACAGCGGCGGGTCAGCGACCCTACAAACACCGCTCGGCGGATAACGCGCCACCCCGCGCACGCCCTGTGAGTTACACTCACGGCTAACAGCAACCTCGTTGCTTACCAACTCTGACATACCAATGTCCAGCACCATGACCGACTCGGTCTCGTGCTCGCGCCAATAGCGCTTCTGTCTCCGAGCAGAGGTGGGTTCATGACTCGCCAATGCTCCGCTAGGAGACGGGCGCGTAGCGCCCAACGTCTTCGACTTCCAGTCGATCCATGACTCGTGGCTCTCGAGCCACGCCATACCAAGGATGAGGTCATACCTCTCATCCAGGTCTAAGACCAAGCAGCGTTCCACGCTATCGAAGTCTAAGAACTTCACGTTCAGGACAATAGAGACCTTCGACACAGTCACTAGTGTCCCCGTCGCAAGACGGACAGAGATCTTATCTCTTCGAGGCTCCTTTAGAGCCTCCACATATGGTTTAATTAACCATCGATAGTGGAGCGCCGGACATAGTTGCCGGACGCTCCCGAGTCTAACAAGACTCTCCACGGCTTGTCGAAGCCCTTCACGTTCGCTTGAACGACTAACAAGCCGGGCTTGCACTCACTACGTGAGTTAGAGAGCTTAGCTCTCTGCGGGGCTGAGTCCCGTTCTCTCCTACCTCCCAGAGGCCCAACAGAACTCAGTTCTTCCCCAGTAGGGCGCCCCGCGCCTACTGGGTTCCGTCGTTTCCCCGCGACGACCCTGGTTGAGGGTTCGAAGCGGTGCTTCGGCTCGATGGAGCCTGGGCCTTGTTGCGCGACGGGCAACTAGGCCGCAAGTGGCGGGTACTCCCACACGTATAGCATCGACGGATGCTGAAGCGCTGCTCAGCAGCATAGAGGTCAGCCTCGTCTTCAGCGTGGCTGAGGTCCATCGGTTCAGGACCACTCGAAGAGCTCGCGCTACCAGCGCTCGAACCAAGTCTCGCAGACTTAAAGTTATATTCGGCATTTAATGCCACGTTCACGGCCTCCTCAAATGAGGCAGGGTGAACACGGAAAACTTCCGTTCGGGCCGCGCCCGTGCGCAGGCCCTCCATGAACACGGTCACGGCGACCACCTCGGGAAGAGGACTTGACGCCATACCGGCGATCAGAGTTCTCAACTCCTGGACATAGTCCAATAACTCCTTTTTACCCTGGCGGGTAGCAAGGAACTTTGACCGTATACGGTACGCCTGGTTAGGCGGCGCGAATACGCGCACTAGTTGCTGTTTCAGCTGATCCCACGTCGGGAAGGTAGCGTCCACAGACGTGCCGCACGTTAGTGCCCATTCTCTAGCTCGGCCACCGAGCTTCGAGATCGCCAGCGCTACGCGCTGTTGCTCAGTCTGGAGCAGGGCCGATCCCATGGCCATCTCGACCTGTCGGGTCCAGAGAAGGAGGTTCTCCCCTTCCTTCCCTTCGAAGGTCACTACGCTCAACATGAGCGGCTTCGGTCTATTAGACCACTCGTGCGTCGACGACGCTGCCGCGGACGATGCGGCGGACGCCGTTGTGCTCACGCGCTCTTGGACATGCTCTAAGAGCGCCTTCTCGTAGCTTGCAAAAGCCTCCAGTCTGGCGGACACCGCCTCTGGCACTTGCGAAGCAAGATGAGCAATGCCCTCGGGGCCCAACAGAGCCATAAGCTTTTTAAGCGTCTCTTGCTGGCCAGGCGGCAAGCTCGCGAACACAGCGTGTTCCATCCTCTCAGAGGGATCAGTCAAAAGACTCAGTCGCAGGATTGACTACAAGTGCTACCAAGTGCAGTGGGGCTGCCGTAGCTTAACGTCAGAGGAAGACGGTTAACTCAACGAGTCTTGGATTAACACTCACCTTATTAAGGGTTAATAAACCTTTATTACCAAAGGCACCTACTAACTACGACCTTAATAAAAGGAACTTTTACTTAGTGTTCCAAATCCAAACGGTTTATTTATCTTTTATTGCGGCTAGCCGCCTAGGGGGTAAATGTATGTGTTTAACTATCTAACATAGTAAAACCAAGTGAAATCCTACTTCAAATGCATAACGTGTGGCTCTCAGCCACACACACTCCCTCGAGTGTCCGTACATCAAATATGTACCTTACACAAAGTGTATCCATGTGTGGAACACACCAGGTGTAAACCCGTGTAACCCCGTTACAGAGACAAAAGAGATATTCTTCAAGAGACAAAAGGAAAAGTCTCGCCAAAGAGACGTGTTTATTGTCCAATTAAATCCATCCATTTTCAATTCTCTGTCAGTGACAAGTTTTCAATCAGCATGTCAAGCCAAGACGACGAAGCAGTCCTAATGCTCTCTGTTATGGCGGCAATAGCGACAGCCAACACATTACCGAAGCCTCGCCGACCGGTTACTCATCGTGACGAGAAGCCTGACTGGGACATGCATGCGTCCCGCCTTCTCCTAGAGGGGCAGTTTGAGCGCTGCTTTCGTATGCATAAGCCCTCATTCGAGAGATTACTACTGCTATTAGGGCCCTGTCTGTGGGTCCCCGACCGGAATCAGTCCAAACGAAGGACTGGTGTGGAGCCACTCTCACCTGCACACATGCTACAAATGACGGTACGGTGGCTGGCTGGGAGTAGTCACCATGACGTTAGGGAGGTGGTGAAGTCCTCCGACTCACACTTCTATCGTATAGTTCACAAAGTGATGGACGCTCTACTTTGTGTCCCCCAGCTTCGTCTACAGTTTCCTGAGTCTACTGAAGAACTGTCACATGCAGCAATGGAATTTGAAGGAATATCTTCTGAAGGAATCATTAAAGGCGGTGTGGCTGCAATTGACGGGTACGCAGTTTTCTAATACTAATTTTTAGACTAATTTTTTACAAGTTTTTTTAGGTGGCTGTGCTCGATAAAAACACTAAGTGATAACGAATGTAACGGGGTTACACGGGTTTACACCTGGTGTGTTCCACACATGGATACACTTTGTGTAAGGTACATATTTGATGTACGGACACTCGAGGGAGTGTGTGTGGCTGAGAGCCACACGTTATGCATTTGAAGTAGGATTTCACTTGGTTTTACTATGTTAGATAGTTAACCACATACATTTACCCCCTAGGCGGCTAGCCGCAATAAAAGATAAATAAACCGTTTGGATTTGGAACACTAAGTAAAAGTTCCTTTTATTAAGGTCGTAGTTAGTAGGTGCCTTTGGTAATAAAGGTTTATTAACCCTTAATAAGGTGAGTGTTAATCCAAGACTCGTTGAGTTAACCGTCTTCCTCTGACGATAAGCTACGGCAGCCCCGCTGCACTTGGTAGCACTTGTAGTCAATCCTGCGACTGAGTCTTTTGACTGATCCCTCTGAGAGGATGGAACACGCTGTGTTCGCGAGCTTGCCGCCTGGCCAGCAAGAGACGCTTAAAAAGCTTATGTCTCTGTTGGGCCCCGAGGGCATTGCTCATCTTGCTTCGCAAGGGCCAGAGGCGGTATCCGCCAGACTGGAGGCTTTTGCAAGCTACGAGAAGGCGCTCTTAGAGCATGTACAAGAGCGCGTGAGCGCAACGGCGTCCGCCGCATCGTCCGCGGCCGCGTCGTCGACGCACGAGTGGTCTAATAGACCGAAACCGCTCATGGTGAGCGTGAAGACCTTCGAGGGGAAGGAAGGGGAGAACCTCCTTCTCTGGACCCGACAGGTCGAGATGGCCATGGGATCGGCCCTGCTCCAGACTGAGCAACAGCGCGTAGCGCTGGCGATCTCGAAGCTCGGTGGCCGAGCTCAAGAATGGGCACTAACGTGCGGCACGTCTGTGGACGCTGCTTTCCCGACCTGGGATCAGCTGAAACAGCAACTAGTGCGCGTGTTCGCGCCGCCTAACCAGGCGTACCGTATACGGTCGAAGTTCCTTGCTACCCGCCAGGGTAAAAAGGAGTTGCTGGACTATGTCCAAGAGTTGAGAACTCTGATCGCCGGTATGGCGTCGAGCCCTCTCCCCGAGGCGGTCACAGTGACCGTGTTTATGGAGGGCCTGCGCACGGGCGCTGCCCGAACGGAGGTTTTCCGTGTTCACCCTGCCTCATTCGAGGAGGCCGTGAACGTGGCATTGAATGCCGACTATAACTTCCAGGCTGCGAGACACGGTTCGAGCGCTGGTAGCGCGAGCTCTTCGAGCGGTCCTGAACCGATGGACCTCAGCCACGCTGAAGACGAGGCTGACCTCTATGCTGCTGAGCAGCGCTTCAGCATCCGTCGATGCTACACGTGCGGGAGCACCCGCCACTTGAGGCCTAGTTGCCCGTTGCGCAACAAGGCCCAGGCTCCATCGAGCCGAAGCACCGCTTCGAACCCTCAACCAGGGTCGTCGCGGGGAAACGACGGAACCCAGTAGGCGCGGGGCGCCCTACTGGGGAGGAACTGAGTTCTGTTGGGCCTCTGGGAGGCAGGAGAGAACGGGACTCAGCCCCGCAGAGAGCTAAGCTCTCTAACTCACGTAGTGAGTGCAAGCCCGGCTTGTTAGTCGTTCAAGCGAACGTGAAGGGCTTCGACAAGCCGTGGAGAGTCTTGATAGACTCGGGAGCGTCCGGCAACTATGTCCGGCGCTCCACTGTCGATGGTTTTAAACCATATGTGGAGGCTCTACGGGAGCCTCGAAGAGATAAGATCTCTGTCCGTCTTGCGACGGGGACACTAGTGACTGTGTCGAAGGTCTCTATTGACCTGAACGTGAAGTTCTTAGACTTCGATAGCGTGGAACGCTGCTTGGTCTTAGACCTGGATGAGAGGTATGACCTCATCCTTGGTATGGCGTGGCTCGAGAGCCACGAGCCATGGATCGACTGGAAGTCGAAGACGTTGGGCGCTACGCGCCCGTCTCCTAGTGGAGCATTGGCGAGTCATGAACCCACCTCTGCTCGGAGACAGAAGCGCTATTGGCGCGAGCACGAGACCGAGTCGGTCATGGTGCTGGACATTGGTATGTCAGAGTTAGTGAGCAACGATGTTGCTGTTTGCCGTGAGTGTGACTCACAGGGCGTGCGCGGGGTGGCGCGTTATCCGCCGAGCGGTGTTTGTGGGGTCGCTGACCCGCCGCTGTGTCCTAAGGACAAACGTGGAACGGCATGTAAACCGTTGAGCGGTACTTGTAGGGTCGCTGACCCGCCGCTGTGTCCTATGGACAATTGTGGAACGGCACGTACTCCGTTGAGCGGTGCTCGTAGGGTCGCTGACCCGCCGCTGAGTGTCTCGAATGACACTGTTCCCTCTCCGAGGAGCCATAGTGCGTTGGCACCTAGGCAGCGCGACGGTGATGTCGCCCTGCAGCCCTCATCCGGCCGTGCTCGGGCGAGGAGGGAGAGGAGGAAGAGACGCAGAGCGTCTGTGACGTCTATGACGTCGGACGAGGTGTCCAGCGTGTTGAGCGGTGAGGCTCCACGCGACTGCAGTGAGCAGTTGTACACACTCGTGAATGGAGTGACAGGGGATGTCGACGGAGACATAAGTCTCGGGCGACTCCCGTCGGTTGATGCTCTGTTAGAGCTGGACGAGATGTCCGTCGCCGAGTTTGGCGAGGCCTTAAAGGCCGGCGAGCTTGCCGAGGTGGTCATGATACGACCCGAGGAGGAGTTAAACTCCTCGTCCGTCGTGGACGACGCTGTCCTTGAGGACACGAAGCGAGCGCTAAGCGCTAGGAGTGGATCTTCGATCCTCAAGGATCCCTCGGATCCGTTTTATCCTTTGATCAAGGAATACCACGATGTGGTGTCGAAGGACCCGCCGTCAGGGTTGCCTCCGGATCGAGGCGTACGTCATGAGATTGACTTGGTTCCTGGAACCAAATACTGCGTAACACGGCAGTGGCCCTTACCAAGGGAGCAATGTGACGTCATCGACGCGTTCTTCCGTGCAAAGCACGAAGCCGGCTTGGTGCGAGAGAGCAAGTCTCCGCACTCGACACCCACGTTCTGTGTCAGAAAGCCTAATGGCAAGTGGCGCATAGTGCATGCTTTTAATAAGCTGAATGCGGCCACCATTCCGGCGCAAACGCCGATTCCTAGGAAGGATGTTCTTCAGAACAACATGGTGGGATGTACGTTGTACAGTGCACTCGACTTGGTCGACGGGTATTATCAGTTGCTCATGAGAGCTAGCGATATACCCCTCACGGCAGTGAGTACTCCGAGCGGTATGCTCTGGGAGTGGTTGGTGATGCCCCAAGGGCTGTCGAACGCGCCTGCGACGTTCAATCGTCTAGTGACGCAGTTGTTCCGGCCCCATCGGGCGTACGCTCAGACGTACTTCGACGACATCTTCGTCCATAGTCGTGCGGAGCACGGGAGGTCTGATGTGGAGAACCACCTTGACCATTTGCGAGCGGTGCTCGAGTGCATGCGCACGAATAAGTTGTATGCCAACTTGGATAAATGCGTCTTTGGCGCGGAGGAAATTCCATTCCTCGGATGCTTCATTGGGAAGCGAGGCCTTAGGGCAGATCCTGCCAAGGTTAAGGCCATTGTGGACTGGCCGGTTCCATCGAACCCGAAAGACTTGCGTAAGTGGCTTGGCTTGGCCAACTACTTGCACAAGTACAGCGAGAACTACGCTGATATGGCTCGGCCATTGTCCAATCTCCTTAAGAAGGATGCACCTTGGTGCTGGGATGTCGTTCACGACGAAGCCTTCAAGGCTGTTAAGGAGAGTCTCGTTCATGCGCCCATCTTAGCGCTTCCGGACCCGGACCGTCCGTTTAGCGTCGTCTGCGACGCCTCCGATTTTGCAATCGGTTGTGCTTTATTACAAGCAGACGCCGAAGGGCGTGAGCGCGTTATCGCGTTTGAATCTCGCCAGCTTAAAGCTGCTGAGAAGAACTATCCAGTTCATGACAAAGAGCTACTTGCAATGAAGTATGCTCTAGTCAAATTTAGAGTACATTTACTCGGCTCTAAGCCCTTCGTGATCTATACAGATCATGCGTCTTTACGCACGGCGACTCACTCGCCTCACCTCTCACAGAGGATGGCAAGATGGTTGTCATTCTTTGCCGAATATAACTTCGAGGTGAAGTATAAGCCGGGACGGCTAAACGTAGTGGCCGATGCGCTATCGCGCAGGCCAGACTACGAGTTGACTCATGTCACTACCGTGACGTCGTCGGTCCCCGACCTTATACGGAGGGCATACGCCCAAGACGACACATGTGTAGCTCTGCTACGCGCTCTTGGGAGCGAAGAGTTTAAAGACTCGGACAAGGAATTGTCACCGCGCTTACGCGCGAGGCTGCAGCGTTATACGCTTGATCATGGCCTGCTGTACTACAGCACTGACCCTGAGGACACTCCTCGAGTGGTCGTCCCTCATGATGAGGATCTTAAGTATCGCATCCTCTATGAGGTGCATGATACGCCTGTCGGTGGGCATCTTGGTCGTGAAAAGACCTATGGCTCGGTGAGCAAGATGTACTGGTGGCCCAAGATGTACAAGTGGGCAAGCACCTATGTGCGTACATGCGAAACATGTCAACGGACCAAGTCCGCGCCGCACGCGGCTGCGCCGTTGGCGAGTTTGCCTGTCCCTTCGGGATGTTGGCAGTCCATTAGTATGGACTTTGTGTTTGGCCTTCCTAAGGATAAGGCGGGCAACACGGGTGTCGTGGTCTTTGTTGACCGACTGAGCAAGATGGCTCATCTTTCGGCTGTGCCGGACACCGTTGACGGTGAGGATACAGCTAAGCTGTTCATAGACAGAGTCTTTCGCCAACATGGCTTGCCTGAGGCAATTGTCTCTGATAGAGACCCTCGCTTTACAGCGAAGTTCTGGACGTCCTTGTTCAGGGTGCTCGGCACCAAGTTGGACATGTCCACGGCGGATCATCCGCAGACCGATGGTCAAACTGAACGCGTTAATCGCGTTGTGGAGGATATCCTCCGAAGCGTCTGCGCTGAGGCGCCACGACGCTGGAGCGAGATGCTCCCCCTCGTTGAGTTCGCAATGAACAATGCGGTGCATGCCTCGACAGGCTTCACCCCGTTCTATGTGAACGGCTTGGTCGACCCTCGCGTCCCTCTAACGCCGCCACAGTGTGGCTCTGGGCTTGATGGGGGAGGGTTAGCCGATCGGCTTGCTGATGTCAGCCCAGTTGCGGTTCGCAAGCAAGTCGATGACTTTGTCTCTTCGAGACTGAGCGTCATGCGCCAGGTGCGCGACGCGATGGCTGAAAGCCAGGATCTCCAAAAGGAGTATGCAGATGCCAAAGGCAGAGGTAACATGGAAAGGTTTGAGATTGGAGATCTCGTTTTATTAAACGCTAAAAACCTACCTACACATGCAGTGTCTGCGGTCTTTAAGACCAAGTTGAGACCTCGGTTCATTGGACCGTTCAAGGTCGTGGCCAAGAAGGGCCTGGCGTACACGCTCAATCTTCCGAAGAAGATGCGTACGCACCCGGTGTTTTACGTGGGCTTGCTTAAGCCATACCGGGACCCTGCTCGGGTGAGCTCTGAGGCGCTAGCGCCGGGTCGGACAAGGGCTGCGAAGCAGCGAGAGGCTGCGAGGCAGCAGGAGGCTGCGAGACAGCACGGTGCTGAGGCACAGCACCAGGGTCCGAGTACGCAGGGTACTGCGGGGCAGCAGGAAGCTGCAAGGCAGCAGAGTGCGGAGGCACCGGAGGCTGCAAGACAGCAGGCGGTAGAGCCATCGGAGGTGGCATTGCCACGGGACGTGAGCCGTACGGCTGCATCCGAACCAAGAGGTCGAGCTGACCTTGCAGCTGAGCAATCTGACGCTCAAGGTCTACGACCCGCTGCTGCATCGCCTGAGGCGACTCCAGCCAGTCAAGGCGACGCTCGACCTCCTCGAGGCTATTCGCTAAGCGATGTGATGAGCGATCAACGTCGGCGACGTAGTCGCTCACCGAGCGATCGCGGCTCTGCAAGGAGAGGAAGTCCACGAAGCTCGCAGCGCGAGAGTCCAGCGGCCGCTCGGCCTCCCCCTGCACTGCTCGATGAGCATGGGAATCTCCACTATCATGTGGAGCGCCTGATGGCGCGGCGCAGGCGCCAGGGTCATAACCAGTATCTGGTAAAGTGGCGAGGTTACCCTCATTCCCAGAACTCATGGGAGTTTGAGGTGCCACTGCGGCAAGACTGCCCTGACGTCGTGGACGCTTACGATCAGCGTCACCCGGTGACGGACCGCCCGCAGGGCGTGCGACGGAGTCGCCGGGCGCGCCGCGCTTCCCACTACTAGAGTGGGGTGACGACAGGTCAAGAGCTGAGCTCAGGCTCTGACCAGTGGCTGTGCCAGCCGACCCATGGCTATGGGTAGGACTGCTCACAGCGGGAGCAGGAGGCCGGGGTGCCTCGTAGCGTGAGGGACGTTGTCCCGGTACACGCCGTTTTGCTTGTCGCTTCGCGAAGTCGAGGCGTAAGCGCCGCTCTAAGCGGATATCAGTTTCCGAGAAACTAGCTCGGAGAGCATCATAGGAGTGGAGCCGTCGGGCTAGCTCCACCCAGTTCTGAAACTGCGCTTCGTAAGCGGCCATCGTTTCACCCTCTGAGAGGACCACCGGCACAGTGCGCATGGCCGGCACGGCCTCACCGTGGAGCTGCTGACGCAGGCGCTCCCGGTACTCCGAAGGAGTTGTGACTTGTGGGGTCAAGAAGCGCTCTCGGAGCGAATGTCGCTGGGCGACTTCATCAGTCGTCTCGGGCGCGCGCCCACACGTGTACGTGTCCAAGAGCTGCGAAGCAGCGCGTCGAACGACCTCCGCAGGAGATAGACGGTCATAACCGTAGTCGCGACGCGACGTGCCCACTATGGGGCGGGCCACAGGTCTGTTAGACCGTGCGCGAGATGCAGCCTCAAGCTGCCGGCTTTGAGCCCCGTCCAGGTCGTTGGAGACCACACCTGGCTCAGGGAGCTCGTCCTCGTACCTCGAGGAGAGAGGAGGCGCATCGCGCAGGGCGTTCGCCGAACCATCACGGTTCGGGAACGGATTAGGCGTGTGCAGCTCGCGAGAGCGCGGCGCCGGGCTTGAAGGCCTCTGAGAGGCAGCCTCCTGGCGTGTAGGAGGTTCCTCGTCATCGTCTGGGACGATCTCGCCTTGCTCAAGCTCGTCGAGCCAGGCGTCTTGACGCGCACGTGGTGTCGGTGGCTCAGGAGAGCGTGGAGCGTCGCTCCCACCCGAATGTTGGCTCGCGGAGCCGGAGCCATGGCGTCGTCGATGCTCATTGTGGTACTGTCGTACACTGAGCCGCTGCGGAGCAGCCTCCCCGTCGTTGCGATGGCCTGGGGCCTGTGGGGAACGTGGGCTGCTGTGCGCTGAGGCGCTGTCACCATGTGACGTCGGAGTTTGGTCGGGTGACCGCGGAGGCGATGTAATGGCCGATGGCCCGCGCGTG
Source organism: Phytophthora capsici (assembly GCA_030324255.1). Taxonomy (NCBI): domain Eukaryota; phylum Oomycota; class Peronosporomycetes; order Peronosporales; family Peronosporaceae; genus Phytophthora; species Phytophthora capsici. The sequence continues at coordinate 1,754,174 of CM059346.1, forward strand.
AGGTTGAGCATTTAGAATGCAGTTTCGATAATGGGCTCTGGGAGCCGAAGTTCTTTGAACTTGTGATGAGGTAAAGTGACCTCTAACGTCTTGAGAAGACTAACGTCTTGAGAAGAAAAGACCTCACTGAGAAAGTGTCGTGGACACGGGTGTCCACATCTTGGTGGGGGTGGTGTAACGGGGTTACACGGGTTTACACCTGGTGTGTTCCACACATGGATACACTTTGTGTAAGGTACATATTTGATGTACGGACACTCGAGGGAGTGTGTGTGGCTGAGAGCCACACGTTATGCATTTGAAGTAGGATTTCACTTGGTTTTACTATGTTAGATAGTTAACCACATACATTTACCCCCTAGGCGGCTAGCCGCAATAAAAGATAAATAAACAGTTTGGATTTAGAACACAAAGTGAAAAGTCCTTTTATTAAGGTGGTAGTTAGTAGGTGCCTTTGGTAATAAAGGTCTATTAACCCTTAATAAGGTGTGTGTTAATCCTTAACTCGTTGAGTTAACCGTCTTCCTCTGACGATAAGCTACGGCAGCCCCGCTGCAACGAAGCTTCCAACCTGCGGGCATTTTATTCGGGCCATTACAGTCGAATTGGTGTAAATGTACAGGCAGCCTGTGATGCAAATTCCCGCTTTATTGCAGTAAATGTGAGCAACGCAGGGGGAGCCAATGACGCCACGGCATATCTATCTTGGAAACTACGTGGCTGCCTAGAGCGGCTACCTCTAGGCTATTTTGCTGTGCTTGTTTGCACCTCTAGACACCGCAACAGCTACATTCTGCCTAATGTTGTCGTTTTCTGCCAATAACGCGATTCGGTCCTCTTTTGATGCTTTCCTAGAAGGACGTAGACCTCGGTTCGTGCACTCTGCTTTTATCTGATCCAGCATCCAGTCCGCATAGCTCTCGGAGGAAGGGGCTGGCGTTTTACCCCTACCGTCAGGGTTTCCAGTCCACAATCTAGATACTTTACGCGGTGGTGGTGGCGGAGCCGTGAAGCTGTGTGGATTACTTGAACAGGAAGGTGGTGCTGCCATCGTAAGGAGAGCTGCTGGAAGTTTTTTTTTTTTTCTGTTTTGAGCGACAATACGAGCGCAATTATTTTTACCAATGGGGATTGCATATTTTGGTATCGTCTCCTGGTGATCTCCAGCAAAAAGACACGAGACGGTATCGCGAGACGTGTCTCCTTGGTTACGTGAGGGAAATAATACCGGTATTACTGGTATTACCGGTATTTTTGGAGGTACTTCAATCCCCCAAGGGTCGCGTCGATAATTGCACGTCAGCCTTGGTGACTGACGAAGCGTATAGAATTCCGGTTCAACGAACCGACGGACAGGCGTCAGCTGCGATGGCTGACGTGACAGACGCGCGGCTAGAGCAGAAGAAACGGAATGCCAAGATTCATTTCAATGACAAACAGCTATATAACTTCAAGGAGCTCAAGCGACGATTATGCAATCTACCCGTACTGCATCTTCCGGATTTCAATCATCCGATGCATCTATGGATGGATGCAAGTAAATTTGCCGTTGGTGGAGAGCTTCCAAATTGTTGACGGAGTTGAGCGTCCAATTAATTATAGAAGTCGAAAGATGAAGGAAGAGGAGCTTAACTACCCGACGCAACAGCAAGAGCTACTAGCAATTGTATATGCGCTAGCTGCTTTTCGGATCTACTGTTTGGACAAGTCACTCATTGTGGAGACTGACCACAAAAGCCTTGAAGGTCTGTTCACACAAAAGATGGCTAACCGCCGACTCGCGCGATGGTATGATATCCTAGCTGAGTATCAGCCAACATTTTTGTATATTCCTTAAACGGAGAATGGGATCGCAGACGCGCTAAGTAGAAGAGCCTACTTCTATGACTTAAGTGCCACTGGTTTTAATGACACTACGTTCAGCTTGTCCATCTCTGAAGTATCCTCAGATGCCGAATTTATCGCCGAGATCAAAGCAGCGCATGTGAAAGATCGCTAAATTCAGGCGATACTTCCAGCGACCAAGCGACGTACCGAAACGGTGAAGCAAAACGTCAAGCGCGCGCACCGGAAGAAGTACAGGCTGTACTAATAAAACATTGGTTCGCTCTGGTACCAAACACCAGCAGACGACTTACCCCGGGTTGTAGTTCCAAACGATGCAAAGCTTCGGAACGAGATCATCAGCATGTGCCACGACTCCAATTACGGTAGACACCCTGGTGCGGAACAAACGTATCTGGCCCTCGCAAGACGGTGGTATTGGTCGAAAATGTTAGCATCAATACAGAAGTTCATTGCAGATTGCGAAAAATGCAAACGCAACAAACCTCGGCTGACAAAACCACCGGGTCTTCTCGAACCTTTGAACATTCCGGACGAGCGATGGAGATCCATCTATATGGTCTACATTGCTGGCCTACCTCGAACGAAGAACAAGATCGACTCAATATGGGTTGTTGTGGATCGCCTAGCGAAGATATGCACTTTGTTCCGACGACGAAACCGAGACGGCAGAAGGTGTTGCTCAACTGCTCGTGAATCACATCTGGAAGCTCCACGGTATGCCGACGAACATTGTCTCCGACCGTGACAGGAAGTTCATGTCTGCCTTTTGGCAACATGCAGCAGGGCTGCCGTAGCTTAGCGTCAGAGGAAGACGGTTAACTCAACGAGTTAAGGATTAACACTCACCTTATTAAGGGTTAATAGACCTTTATTACCAAAGGCACCTACTAACTACCACCTTAATAAAAGGACCTTTTTCTTAGTGTTCCAAATCCAAACTGTTTATTTATCTTTTATTGCGGCTAGCCGCCTAGGGGGTAAATGTATGTGTTTAACTATCTAACATAGTAAAACCAAGTAAAATCCTACTTCAAATGCATAACGTGTGGCTCTCAGCCACACACACTCCCTCGAGTGTCCGTACATCAAATATGTACCTTACACAAAGTGTATCCATGTGTGGAACACACCAGGTGTAAACCCGTGTAACCCCGTTACACCACCCCCCACCAAGATGTGGACACCCGTGTCCACGACACTTTCTCAGTGAGGTCTTTCCTTCTCAAGACGTTAGAGGTCACTTTACCTCATCACAAGTTCAAAGAACTTCGGCTCCCAGAGCCCATTATCGAAACTGCATTCAAAAGGCTACACCTTTCGCCACGGTCATCTGACCCTTCTTCACCTTCGTCTAGTGGCCACATGTCGGGGCGCGACAGCCCACGATCGCCACAGGCCACAGGCCGCAATCCCGACAGGGAAGCTGCTCCGCAGCGGCTCAGTGTACGACAGTACCACAATGAGCATCGACGACGTCATGGCTCCGGCTCCGCGAGCCAACGTCCAGGTGGGAGCGACGCTCCACGCTCCCCTGAGCCATCGACACCGCGTACGCGTCAAAACGCCTGGCTCGACGAGCTTGAGCAGGGCGAGATCGTCCCTGACGACGACGAGTGGACTCCTACGCGCCAGGAGGCTGCCTCTCCGAGGCCTTCAAGCCCGGCGCCGCGCTCTCGCGAGCTGCGGACGCCTAATCCGTTCCCGAACCGTGATGGTTCCGCGAACGCCCTGAGCAATGCGCCTCCTCTCTCCTCGAGGTATGAGGACGAGCTCCCTGAGCCAGGTGTGGTCTCCAACGACCTGGACGGGGCTCAAAGCCGGCAGCTTGAGGCTGCATCTCGCGCACGGTCTAACAGACCTGTGGCCCGCCCCATTGTGGGCACGTCGCGTCGCGACTACGGTTATGACCGTCTCTCTCCTGCCGAGGTCGTTCGGCGCGCTGCTTCGCAGCTCCTGGACACGTACACGTGTGGGCGCGCGCCCGAGACGACTGATGAAGTCGTCCAACGACAATCGCTCCGCGAGCGCTTCTTGACTCCACAAGTCACAACTCCTGCGGAGTACCGTGAGCGCCTGCGTCAGCATCTCAACGGTGAGGCCGTGCCGGCCATGCGGACAGTGCCGGTGGTCCTCTCAGAGGGTGAAACGATGGCCGCTTACGAAGCGCAGTTTCAGAACTGGGTGGAGCTATCTCGACGGCTCCACTCCTATGATGCTCTCCGAGCTAGTTTCTCGGAAACCGATATCCGCTTAGAGCGGCGCTTACGCCTCGACTTTGCGAAGCGACAAGCAAGACGGCGTGTACCGGGACAACGTCCCTCACGATACGAGGCACCCCGGCCTCCTGCTCCCGCTGTGAGCAGTCCTACCCATAGCCATGGGTCGGTTGTCACAGCCACTGGTCAGAGCCTGAGCTCAGCTCTTGACCTATCGTCACCCCACTCTAGTAGTGGAAAGCGCGGCGCGCCCGGCGACTCCGTCGCGCGCCCTGCGGGCGCTCCGTCTCCGGGTGACGCCGATCGTAAGCGTCCACGACGTCAGGGCAATCTTGCCGCAGTGGCACCTCGAACTCCCATGAGTTCTGGGAATGAGGGTATCCTCGCCACTTCACCAGATACTGGTTATGACCCTGGCGCCTGCGCCGCGCCATCAGGCGCTCCACGTGATAGTGGAGATTCCCATGCTCATCGAGCAGAGCAGGGGGAGGCCGAGAGGCCGCTGGACTCTCGCGCTGCGAGCTTCGTGGACTTTCTCTCCTTACAGAGCCGCGTTCGCTCAGTGAGCGACTACGTCGCCGACGTTGATCGCTCCTCACATCGCTTAGCGAATGGCCTCGAGGAGGTCGAGCGTCGCCTTGACTGGCTTGAGACGCCTCAGGCGATGCAGCAGCGGGTCGTAGACCTTGAGCGTCAGGTCGCTCAGCTGCAGGGTCAACTCGACCTCTTGGTTCGGATGCAGCCGTACGGCTCTCGTCCCGTGACAATGCCACCCCCGATGGCTCTACCGCCTGCTGCCTTGCAGCCTCCTGTGCCTCCGCACTCTGCTGCCTTGCAGCTTCCTGCTGCCCCGCAGTACCCTGCGTACTCGGACCCTGGTGCTGTGCCTCAGCACCGTGCTGTCTCGCAGCCTCCTGCTGCCTCGCAGCCTCTCGCTGCTTCGCAGCCCTTGTCCGACCCGGCGCTAGCGCCTCAGAGCTCACCCGAGCAGTGTCCCGGTATGGCTTAAGCAAGCCCACATAAAATACCGGGTGCGTACGCATCTTCTTCGGAAGATTGAGCGTGTACGCCAGGCCCTTCTTGGCCACGACCTTGAACGGTCCAATGAACCTAGGTCTCAACTTGGTCTTAAAGACCGCAGACACTGCATGTGTAGGTAGGATTTTAGCGTTTAATAAAACGAGATCTCCAATCTCAAACCTTTCCATGTTCTTCCTGCCTTTGGCATCTGCATACTCCTTTTGGAGATCCTGGCTTTCAGCCATCGCGTCGCGCGCCTGGCGCATGACGCTCAGTCTCAAAGAGACAAAGTCATCGACTTGGTTGCGAACCGCAACTGGGCTGACATCAGCAAGCCGATCGGCTAACTCTCCCCCATCAAGCCCAGAGCCACACCGTGGCGGCGTTAAAGGGACGCGAGGGTCGACCAAACCGTTCACATAGAACGGGGTGAAGCCTGTCGAGGCATGCACCGCATTGTTCATTGCGAACTCAACAAGGGGGAGCATCTCGCTCCAGCGTCGTGGCGCTTCAGCGCAGACGCTTCGGAGGATATCCTCCACAACGCGATTCACGCGTTCAGTTTGACCATCGGTCTGCGGATGGTCCGCCGTGGACATGTCCAACTTGGTGCCGAGCACCCTGAACAAGGACGTCCAGAACTTCGCTGTAAAGCGAGGGTCTCTATCAGAGACAATTGCCTCAGGCAAGCCATGTTGGCGAAATACTCTGTCCAAGAACAGATTAGCTGTATCCGCACCGTCAACGGTGTCTGGCACAGCCGAAAGATGAGCCATCTTGCTCCGTCGGTTAACAAAGACCACGACACCCCGTGTTACCCGCCTTATCCTTAGGAAGGCCAAACACAGTTCATACTGATGGACTGCCAACATCCCGAAGGGACTGGCAAACTCGCCAACGGCGCAGACTTGGCCCGTTGACATGTCTCGCATGTACGCACATAGGTGCTTGCCCACTTGTACATCTTGGGCCACCAGTACATCTTGCTCACCGAGCCATAGGTCTTCTCACGACCAAGATGTCCACCGACAGGCGTATCATGCACCTCATAGAGGATGCGATACTTAAGATCCTCATTATGAGGGACGACCACTCGAGGAGTGTCCTCAGGGTCAGTGCTGTAGTACAGCAGGCCATGATCAAGCGTATAACGCTGCAGCCTCGCGCGTAAGCGCGGTGACAATTCCTTGTCCGAGTCTTTAAACTCTTCGCTCCCAAGAGCGCGTAGCAGAGCTACACATGTGTCGTCTTGGGCGTGTGCCCTGCGTATAAGGTCGGGGACCGACGACGCCACTGTAGTGACATGAGTCAACACGTAGTCCGGCCTGCGCGATAGCGCATCGGCCACTACGTTAAGCCGGCCCGGCTTATACTTCACCTCGAAGTTGTATTCGGCAAAGAATGAAAGCCATCTTGCCATTCTCTGTGAGAGGTGAGGCGACTGAGTCGCAGTGCGTAGAGACGCATGATCTGTATAGATCACAAAGGGCTTAGAGCCGAGTAAATGTACTCTAAATTTGACTAGAGCATACTTCATTGCAAGTAGCTCCTTGTCATGAACTGGATAGTTCTTCTCAGCACCTTTAAGCTGCCGAGACTCAAACGCGATAACGCGCTCACGCCCTTCGGCGTCTGCTTGTAATAAAGCACAACCGATTGCAAAATCGGAGGCGTCGCAGACGACGCTAAACGGACGGTCCGGGTCCGGAAGCGCTAAGATGGGCGCATGAACGAGACTCTCCTTAACAGCCTTGAAGGCTTCGTCGTGAACGACATCCCAGCACCAAGGTGCATCCTTCTTAAGGAGATTGGACAATGGCCGAGCCATATCAGCGTAGTTCTCGCTGTACTTGTGCAAGTAGTTGGCCAAGCCAAGCCACTTACGCAAGTCTTTCGGGTTCGATGGAACCGGCCAGTCCACAATGGCCTTAACCTTGGCAGGATCTGCCCTAAGGCCTCGCTTCCCAATGAAGCATCCGAGGAAAGGAATTTCCTCCGCGCCAAAGACGCATTTATCCAAGTTGGCATACAACTTATTCGTGCGCATGCACTCGAGCACCGCTCGCAAATGGTCAAGGTGGTTCTCCACATCAGGCCTCCCGTGCTCCGCACGACTATGGACGAAGATGTCGTCGAAGTACGTCTGAGCGTACGCCCGATGGGGCCTGAACAACTGCGTCACTAGACGATTGAACGTCGCAGGCGCGTTGCAGCGGGGCTGCCGTAGCTTTAGCGTCAGAGGAAGACGATTAACTCAACGAGTTACGGATTAACACACACCTTATTAAGGGTTAATAGACCTTTATTACCAAAGGCACCTACTAACTACGACCTTAATAAAAGGACTTTTCACTTTGTGTTCTAAATCCAAACTGTTTATTTATCTTTTATTGCGGCTAGCCGCCTAGGGGGTAAATGTATGTGTTTAACTATCTAACATAGTAAAACCAAGTAAAATCCTACTTCAAATGCATAACGTGTGGCTCTCAGCCACACACTCCATCGAGTGTCCGTACATCAAATATGTACCTTACACAAAGTGTATCCATGTGTGGAACACACCAGGTGTAAACCCGTGTAACCCCGTTACACCACCCCCCACCAAGATGTGGAAACCCGTGTCCACGACACTTTCTCAGTGAGGTCTTTCCTTCTCAAGACGTTAGAGGTCACTTTACCTCATCACAAGTTCAAAGAACTTCGGCTCCCAGAGCCCATTATCGAAACTGCATTTCCGATGCTCCATCTTTCGCCACGGTCATCTGACCCCTCTTCCCCATCTTCTAGTGGCCGCATGTCGGAGCGCGACAGCCCGCAGTCGCCACAGGTCCTTGACCGCAATCCCGACAGGGGAGCTGCTCCGCAGCGGCTCAGCGTACAACAGTACCACCGTGAGCATCAACGTCTTCATGGCTCCGGCTCCGCGAGCCAACATCGGGGTGAGAGCGACGCTCCACGCTCTCCTGAGCCATCGACACCGCGTACGCGTCAAAACGCCTGGCTCGACGAGCTTGAGCAGGGCGAGATCGTCCCTGACGACGACGAATGGACCCCTACGCGCCAGGAGGCTGCCTCTCCGAAACCTTCAAGCCCAGCGTCGCGCTCTCGCGAGTTGCAGACGCCTAATCCGTTCCCGAACCGTGATGGTTCCGCGAACGCCCTGCGCAATGCGCCTCCTCTCTCCTCGAGGTACGAGGACGAGCTCCCTGAGCCAGGTGTGGTCTCCAACGACCTGGACGGGGCTCAAAGCCGGCAGCTTGAGGCTGCATCTCGCGCACGGTCTAACAGACCTATAGCCCGCCCCATTGTGGGCACGTCGCGTCGCGACTACGGTTATGACCGTCTCTCTCCTGCCGAGGTCGTTCGGCGCGCTGCTTCGCAGCTCCTGGACACGTACACGTGTGGGCGCGCGCCCGAGACGACTGATGAAGTCGCCCAGCGACATTCGCTCCGAGAGCGCTTCTTGACCCCACAAGTCACAACTCCTTCGGAGTACCGGGAGCGCCTGCGTCAGCAGCTCCACGGTGAGGCCGTGCCGGCCATGCGCACTGTGCCGGTGGTCCTCTCAGAGGGTGAAACGATGGCCGCTTACGAAGCGCAGTTTCAGAACTGGGTGGAGCTATCTCGACGGCTCCACTCCTATGATGCTCTCCGAGCTAGTTTCTCGGAAACCGATATCCGCTTAGAGCGGCGCTTACGCCTCGACTTTGCGAAGCGACAAGCAAGACGGCGTGTACCGGGACAACGTCCCTCACGATACGAGGCACCCCGGCCTCCTGCTCCCGCTGTGAGCAGTCCTACCCATAGCCATGGGTCGGCTGTCACAGCCACTGGTCAGAGCCTGAGCTCAGCTCTTGACCTATCGTCACCCCACTCTAGTAGTGGAAAGCGCGGCGCGCCCGGCGACTCCGTCGCGCGCCCTGCGGGCGCTCCGTCTCCGGGTGACGCCGATCGTAAGCGTCCACGACGTCAGGGCAATCTTGCCGCAGTGGCACCTCGAACTCCCATGAGTTCTGGGAATGAGGGTATCCTCGCCACTTCACCAGATACTGGTTATGACCCTGGCGCCTGCGCCGCGCCATCAGGCGCTCCACGTGATAGTGGAGATTCCCATGCTCATCGAGCAGAGCAGGGGGAGGCCGAGAGGCCGCTGGACTCTCGCGCTGCGAGCTTCGTGGACTTTCTCTCCTTACAGAGCCGCGTTCGCTCAGTGAGCGACTACGTCGCCGACGTTGATCGCTCCTCACATCGCTTAGCGAATGGCCTCGAGGAGGTCGAGCGTCGCCTTGACTGGCTTGAGACGCCTCAGGCGATGCAGCAGCGGGTCGTAGACCTTGAGCGTCAGGTCGCTCAGCTGCAGGGTCAACTCGACCTCTTGGTTCGGATGCAGCCGTACGGCTCTCGTCCCGTGACAATGCCACCTCCGATGGCTCTACCGCCTGCTGCCTTGCAGCCTCCTGTGCCTCCGCACTCTGCTGCCTTGCAGCTTCCTGCTGCCCCGCAGTACCCTGCGTACTCGGACCCTGGTGCTGTGCCTCAGCACTGTGCTGTCTCGCAGCCTCCTGCTGCCTCGCAGCCTCCTGCTGCCTCGCAGCCTCTCGCTGCTTCGCAGCCCTTGTCCGACCCGGCGCTAGCGCCTCAGAGCTCACCCGAGCAGTGTCCCGGTATGGCTTAAGCAAGCCCACATAAAATACCGGGTGCGTACGCATCTTCTTCGGAAGATTGAGCGTGTACGCCAGGCCCTTCTTGGCCACGACCTTGAACGGTCCAATGAACCTAGGTCTCAACTTGGTCTTAAAGACCGCAGACACTGCATGTGTAGGTAGGATTTTAGCGTTTAATAAAACGAGATCTCCAATCTCAAACCTTTCCATGTTCTTCCTGCCTTTGGCATCTGCATACTCCTTTTGGAGATCCTGGCTTTCAGCCATCGCGTCGCGCGCCTGGCGCATGACGCTCAGTCTCAAAGAGACAAAGTCATCGACTTGGTTGCGAACCGCAACTGGGCTGACATCAGCAAGCCGATCGGCTAACTCTCCCCCATCAAGCCCAGAGCCACACCGTGGCGGCGTTAAAGGGACGCGAGGGTCGACCAAACCGTTCACATAGAACGGGGTGAAGCCTGTCGAGGCATGCACCGCATTGTTCATTGCGAACTCAACAAGGGGGAGCATCTCGCTCCAGCGTCGTGGCGCTTCAGCGCAGACGCTTCGGAGGATATCCTCCACAACGCGATTCACGCGTTCAGTTTGACCATCGGTCTGCGGATGGTCCGCCGTGGACATGTCCAACTTGGTGCCGAGCACCCTGAACAAGGACGTCCAGAACTTCGCTGTAAAGCGAGGGTCTCTATCAGAGACAATTGCCTCAGGCAAGCCATGTTGGCGAAATACTCTGTCCAAGAACAGATTAGCTGTATCCGCACCGTCAACGGTGTCTGGCACAGCCGAAAGATGAGCCATCTTGCTCCGTCGGTTAACAAAGACCACGACACCCCGTGTTACCCGCCTTATCCTTAGGAAGGCCAAACACAGTTCATACTGATGGACTGCCAACATCCCGAAGGGACTGGCAAACTCGCCAACGGCGCAGACTTGGCCCGTTGACATGTCTCGCATGTACGCACATAGGTGCTTGCCCACTTGTACATCTTGGGCCACCAGTACATCTTGCTCACCGAGCCATAGGTCTTCTCACGACCAAGATGTCCACCGACAGGCGTATCATGCACCTCATAGAGGATGCGATACTTAAGATCCTCATTATGAGGGACGACCACTCGAGGAGTGTCCTCAGGGTCAGTGCTGTAGTACAGCAGGCCATGATCAAGCGTATAACGCTGCAGCCTCGCGCGTAAGCGCGGTGACAATTCCTTGTCCGAGTCTTTAAACTCTTCGCTCCCAAGAGCGCGTAGCAGAGCTACACATGTGTCGTCTTGGGCGTATGCCCTGCGTATAAGGTCGGGGACCGACGACGTCACTGTAGTGACATGAGTCAGCTCGTAGTCCGGCCGGCGCGATAGCGCATCGGCCACTACGTTAAGCCGGCCCGGCTTATACTTCACCTCGAAGTTGTATTCGGCAAAGAATGAAAGCCATCTTGCCATTCTCTGTGAGAGGTGAGGCGACTGAGTCGCAGTGCGTAGAGACGCATGATCTGTATAGATCACAAAGGGCTTAGAGCCGAGTAAATGTACTCTAAATTTGACTAGAGCATACTTCATTGCAAGTAGCTCCTTGTCATGAACTGGATAGTTCTTCTCAGCACCTTTAAGCTGCCGAGACTCAAACGCGATAACGCGCTCACGCCCTTCGGCGTCTGCTTGTAATAAAGCACAACCGATTGCAAAATCGGAGGCGTCGCAGACGACGCTAAACGGACGGTCCGGGTCCGGAAGCGCTAAGATGGGCGCATGAACGAGACTCTCCTTAACAGCCTTGAAGGCTTCGTCGTGAACGACATCCCAGCACCAAGGTGCATCCTTCTTAAGGAGATTGGACAATGGCCGAGCCATATCAGCGTAGTTCTCGCTGTACTTGTGCAAGTAGTTGGCCAAGCCAAGCCACTTACGCAAGTCTTTCGGGTTCGATGGAACCGGCCAGTCCACAATGGCCTTAACCTTGGCAGGATCTGCCCTAAGGCCTCGCTTCCCAATGAAGCATCCGAGGAATGGAATTTCCTCCGCGCCAAAGACGCATTTATCCAAGTTGGCATACAACTTATTCGTGCGCATGCACTCGAGCACCGCTCGCAAATGGTCAAGGTGGTTCTCCACATCAGACCTCCCGTGCTCCGCACGACTATGGACGAAGATGTCGTCGAAGTACGTCTGAGCGTACGCCCGATGGGGCCGGAACAACTGCGTCACTAGACGATTGAACGTCGCAGGCGCGTTCGACAGCCCTTGGGCATCACCAACCACTCCCAGAGCATACCGCTCGGAGTACTCACTGCCGTGAGGGGTATATCGCTAGCTCTCATGAGCAACTGATAATACCCGTCGACCAAGTCGACCAAGTCGACTGCACTTTACAACGTACATCCCACCATGTTGTTCTGTAGAACATCCTTTCTAGGAATCGGCGTCTGCGCCGGGATTGTGGCCGCATTCAGCTTATTGAAAGCATGCACTATGCGCCACTTGCCATTAGGCTTTCTGACACAGAACGTGGGTGTCGAGTGCGGAGACTTGCTCTCACGCACCAAGCCGGCTTCGTGCTTTGCACGGAAGAACGCGTCGATGACGTCACATTGCTCCCTTGGTAAGGTCCACTGCCGTGTTACGCAGTATTTGGTTCCTGGAACCAAGTCAATCTCATGACGTACGCCTCGATCCGGAGGCAACCCTGACGGCGGGTCCTTCGACACCACATCGTGGTATTCCTTGATCAAAGGATAAAACGGATCCGAGGGATCCTTGAGGATCGAAGATCCACTCCTAGCGCTTAGCGCTCGCTTCGTGTCCTCAAGGACAGCTTCGTCCACGACGGACGAGGAGTTCAACTCCTCCTCGGGTCGTATCATGACCACCTCGGCAAGCTCGCCGGCCTTTAAGGCCTCGCCAAACTCGGCGACGGACATCTCGTCCAGCTCTAACAGAGCATCAACCGACGGGAGTCGCTCGAGACTTATGTCTCCGTCGACATCCCCTGTCACTCCATTCACGAGTGTGTACAACTGCTCACTGCAGTCGCATGGAGCATCACCGCTCAACACGCTGGACACCTCGTCCGACGTCATAGACGTCACAGACGCTCTGCGTCTCCTCCTCCTCTCCCTCCTCGCCCGAGCACGGCCGGATGAGGGCTGCAGGGCGACATCACCGTCGCGCTGCCTAGGTGCCAACGCACTATGGCTCCTCGGAGAGGGAACAGTGTCATTCGAGACACTCAGCGGCGGGTCAGCGACCCTACGAGCACCGCTGAACGGAGTACGTGCCGTTCCACAATTGTCCTTAGGACACAGCGGCGGGTCAGCGACCCTACAAGTACCGCTCAACGGTTTACGTGCCGTTCCACGTTTGTCCTTAGGACACAGCGGCGGGTCAGCGACCCCACAAACACCGCTCGGCGGATAACGCGCCACCCCGCGCACGCCCTGTGAGTTACACTCACGGCTAACAGCAACCTCGTTGCTTACCAACTCTGACATACCAATGTCCAGCACCATGACCGACTCGGTCTCGTGCTCGCGCCAATAGCGCTTCTGTCTCCGAGCAGAGGTGGGTTCATGACTCGCCAATGCTCCACTAGGAGACGGGCGCGTAGCGCCCAACGTCTTCGACTTCCAGTCGATCCATGGCTCGTGGCTCTCGAGCCACGCCATGCCAAGGATGAGGTCATACCTCTCATCCAGGTCTAAGACCAAGCAGCGTTCCACGCTATCGAAGTCTAAGAACTTCACGTTCAGGTCAATAGAGACCTTCGACACTGTCACTAGTGTCCCCGTCGCAAGACGGACAGAGATCTTATCTCTTCGTGGCTCCTTCAGAGCTTCCGCATATGGTTTAAAACCATCGACAGTGGAGCGCCGGACATAGTTGCCGGACGCTCCCGAGTCTATCAAGACTCTCCACGGCTTGTCGAAGCCCTTCACGTTCGCTTGAACGACTAACAAGCCGGGCTTGCACTCACTACGTGAGTTAGAGAGCTTAGCTCTCTGCGGGGCTGAGTCCCGTTCTCTCTTGCCTCCCAGAGGCCCAACAGAACTCAGTTCTTCCCCAGTAGGGCGCCCCGCGCCTACTGGGTTCCGTCGTTTCCCCGCGACGACCCTGGTTGAGGGTTCGAAGCGGTGCTTCGGCTCGATGGAGCCTGGGCCTTGTTGCGCGACGGGCAACTAGGCCGCAAGTGGCGGGTACTCCCGCACGTATAGCATCGACGGATGCTGAAGCGCTGCTCAGCAGCATAGAGGTCAGCCTCGTCTTCAGCGTGGCTGAGGTCCATCGGTTCAAAACCACTCGAAGAGCTCGCGCTACCAGCGCTCGAACCAAGTCTCGCAGACTTAAAGTTATATTCGGCATTTAATGCCACGTTCACGGCCTCCTCAAATGAGGCAGGGTGAACACGGAAAACTTCCGTTCGGGCCGCGCCCGTGCGCAGGCCCTCCATGAACACGGTCACGGCGACCACCTCGGGAAGAGGACTTGACGCCATACCGGCGATCAGCGTTCTCAACTCTTGGACATAGTCCAATAACTCCTTTTTACCCTGGCGGGTAGCAAGGAACTTTGACCGTATACGGTACGCCTGGTTAGGCGGCGCGAATACGCGCACTAATTGCTGTTTCAGCTGATCCCACGTCGGGAAGGCAGCGTCCACAGACGTGCCGCACGTTAGTGCCCATTCTCTAGCCCGGCCACCGAGCTTCGAGATCGCCAGCGCTACGCGCTGTTGCTCAGTCTGGAGCAGGGCCGATCTCATGGCCATCTCGACCTCTCGGGTCCAGAGAAGGAGATTCTCCCCTTCCTTCCCCTCGAAGGTCACCACGCTCAACATGAGCGGCTTCGGTCTATTAGACCACTCGTGCGTCGACGACGCGGCCGCGGACGATGCGGCGGACGCCGTTGTGCTCACGCGCTCTTGGACATGCTCTAAGAGCGCCTTCTCGTAGCTTGCAAAAGCCTCCAGTCTGGCGGACACCGCCTTTGGCCCTTGCGAAGCAAGCTGAGCAATGCCCTCGGGGCCCAACAGAGACATAAGCTTTTTAAGCGTCTCTTGCTGGCCCGGCGACAAGCTCGCGAACACAGCGTGTTCCATCCTCTCAGAGGGATCAGTCAAAAGACTCAGTCGCAGGATTGACTACAAGTGCTACCAAGTGCAGCGGGGCTGCCGTAGCTTAACGTCAGAGGAAGACGGTTAACTCAACGAGTCTTGGATTAACACTCACCTTATTAAGGGTTAATAGACCTTTATGACCAAAGGCACCTACTAACTACGACCTTAATAAAAGGAACTTTTTCTTAGTGTTCCAAATCCAAACGGTTTATTTATCTTTTATTGCGGCTAGCCGCCTAGGGGGTAAATGTATGTGTTTAACTATCTAACATAGTAAAACCAAGTAAAATCCTACTTCAAATGCATAACGTGTGGCTCTCAGCCACACACACACCCTCGAGTGTCCGTACATCAAATATGTACCTTACACAAAGTGTATCCATGTGTGGAACACACCAGGTGTAAACCCGTGTAACCCCGTTACACGCGTTCGACAGCCCTTGGGCATCACCAACCACTCCCAGAGCATACCGCTCGGAGTACTCACTGCCGTGAGGGGTATATCGCTAGCTCTCATGAGCAACTGATAATACCCGTCGACCAAGTCGACCAAGTCGACTGCACTTTACAACGTACATCCCACCATGTTGTTCTGTAGAACATCCTTTCTAGGAATCGGCGTCTGCGCCGGGATTGTGGCCGCATTCAGCTTATTGAAAGCATGCACTATGCGCCACTTGCCATTAGGCTTTCTGACACAGAACGTGGGTGTCGAGTGCGGAGACTTGCTCTCACGCACCAAGCCGGCTTCGTGCTTTGCACGGAAGAACGCGTCGATGACGTCACATTGCTCCCTTGGTAAGGGCCACTGCCGTGTTACGCAGTATTTGGTTCCTGGAACCAAGTCAATCTCATGACGTACGCCTCGATCCGGAGGCAACCCTGACGGCGGGTCCTTCGACACCACATCGTGGTATTCCTTGATCAAAGGATAAAACGGATCCGAGGGATCCTTGAGGATCGAAGATCCACTCCTAGCGCTTAGCGCTCGCTTCGTGTCCTCAAGGACAGCTTCGTCCACGACGGACGAGGAGTTCAACTCCTCCTCGGGTCGTATCATGACCACCTCGGCAAGCTCGCCGGCCTTTAAGGCCTCACCAAACTCGGCGACGGACATCTCGTCCAGCTCTAACAGAGCATCAACCGACGGGAGTCGCTCGAGACTTATGTCTCCGTCGACATCCCCTGTCACTCCATTCACGAGTGTGTACAACTGCTCACTGCAGTCGCGTGGAGCATCACCGCTCAACACGCTGGACACCTCGTCCGACGTCATAGACGTCACAGACGCTCTGCGTCTCCTCCTCCTCTCCCTCCTCGCCCGAACACGGCCGGATGAGGGCTGCAGGGCGACATCACCGTCGCGCTGCCTAGGTGCCAACGCACTATGGCTCCTCGGAGAGGGAACAGTGTCATTCGAGACACTCAGCGGCGGGTCAGCGACCCTACGAACACCGCTCAACGGATTACGTGCCGTTCCACAATTGCCCTTAGGACACAGCGGCGGGTCCGACCCTACATACACCGCTCGGCGGATAACGCGCCACCCCGCGCACGCCCTGGGAGTTACACTCACGGCTAACAGCAACCTCGTTGCTTACCAACTCTGACATACCAATGTCCAGCACCATGACCGACTCGGTCTCGTGCTCGCGCCAATAGCGCTTCTGTCTCCGAGCAGAGGTGGGTTCATGACTCGCCAATGCTCCGCTAGGAGACGGGCGCGTAGCGCCCAACGTCTTCGACTTCCAGTCGATCCATGGCTCGTGGCTCTCGAACCACGCCATGCCAAGGATGAGGTCATACCTCTCATCCAGGTCTAAGACCAAGCAGCGTTCCACGCTATCGAAGTCTAAGAACTTCACGTTCAGGTCAATAGAGACCTTCGACACTGTCACTAGTGTCCCCGTCGCAAGACGGACAGAGATCTTATCTCTTCGTGGCTCCTTCAGAGCTTCCGCATATGGTTTAAAACCATCGACAGTGGAGCGCCGGACATAGTTGCCGGACGCTCCCGAGTCTATCAAGACTCTCCACGGCTTGTCGAAGCCCTTCACGTTCGCTTGAACGACTAACAAGCCGGGCTTGCACTCACTACGTGAGTTAGAGAGCTTAGCTCTCTGCGGGGCTGAGTCCCGTTCTCTCTTGCCTCCCAGAGGCCCAACAGAACTCAGTTCTTCCCCAGTAGGGCGCCCCGCGCCTACTGGGTTCCGTCGTTTCCCCGCGACGACCCTGGTTGAGGGTTCGAAGCGGTGCTTCGGCTCGATGGAGCCTGGGCCTTGTTGCGCGACGGGCAACTAGGCCGCAAGTGGCGGGTACTCCCGCACGTATAGCATCGACGGATGCTGAAGCGCTGCTCAGCAGCATAGAGGTCAGCCTCGTCTTCAGCGTGGCTGAGGTCCATCGGTTCAGGACCACTCGAAGAGCTCGCGCTACCAGCGCTCGAACCAAGTCTCGCAGACTTAAAGTTATATTCGGCATTTAATGCCACGTTCACGGCCTCCTCAAATGAGGCAGGGTGAACACGGAAAACTTCCGTTCGGGCCGCGCCCGTGCGCAGGCCCTCCATGAACACGGTCACGGCGACCACCTCGGGAAGAGGACTTGACGCCATACCGGCGATCAGCGTTCTCAACTCTTGGACATAGTCCAATAACTCCTTTTTACCCTGGCGGGTAGCAAGGAACTTTGACCGTATACGGTACGCCTGGTTAGGCGGCGCGAATACGCGCACTAATTGCTGTTTCAGCTGATCCCACGTCGGGAAGGCAGCGTCCACAGACGTGCCGCACGTTAGTGCCCATTCTCTAGCCCGGCCACCGAGCTTCGAGATCGCCAGCGCTACGCGCTGTTGCTCAGTCTGGAGCAGGGCCGATCTCATGGCCATCTCGACCTCTCGGGTCCAGAGAAGGAGATTCTCCCCTTCCTTCCCCTCGAAGGTCACCACGCTCAACATGAGCGGCTTCGGTCTATTAGACCACTCGTGCGTCGACGACGCGGCCGCGGACGATGCGGCGGACGCCGTTGTGCTCACGCGCTCTTGGACATGCTCTAAGAGCGCCTTCTCGTAGCTTGCAAAAGCCTCCAGTCTGGCGGACACCGCCTTTGGCCCTTGCGAAGCAAGCTGAGCAATGCCCTCGGGGCCCAACAGAGACATAAGCTTTTTAAGCGTCTCTTGCTGGCCCGGCGACAAGCTCGCGAACACAGCGTGTTCCATCCTCTCAGAGGGATCAGTCAAAAGACTCAAGTCGCAGGATTGACTACAAGTGCTACCAAGTGCAGCGGGGCTGCCGTAGCTTAACGTCAGAGGAAGACGGTTAACTCAACGAGTCTTGGATTAACACTCACCTTATTAAGGGTTAATAGACCTTTATGACCAAAGGCACCTACTAACTACCACCTTAATAAAAGGACCTTTTTCTTAGTGTTCCAAATCCAAACTGTTTATTTATCTTTTATTGCGGTTAGCCGCCTAGGGGGTAAATGTATGTGTTTAACTATCTAACATAGTAAAACCAAGTAAAATCCTACTTCAAATGCATAACGTGTGGCTCTCAGCCACACACACTCCCTCGAGTGTCCGTACATCAAATATGTACCTTACACAAAGTGTATCCATGTGTGGAACACACCAGGTGTAAACCCGTTACACAACATGTCTTCAAGTTTATCGGGACCAAGCTGAGTATGATAGTCGCACATCGCGCTCAAGGCGACGAGCGGACGGAGAGGATGAACCGAACTCTGGAAGAATACTTACGATGCTTCGTTGGACCTTTTTAAGATGACTGGGATATTCATCTTGGGAACGCAGAGTTTGATGTAAACTCTACTGCCAACTCAAGTACGAAGCTTGCACCATTCGAAGCGGACTTGCGCTACATCTCACTGAACCCACTTCAACTTGCAGCGGAGAATATCGATAATGTGCTATCTAGCCAATGTGGAGCTGATTTTTCGGAGCGTCCATCTTACTGCGCTGCAGCGAAGCACTTGAGCAGGCACAGGAACGGATACGTGACGTATACGAACGAAACCGTGTGGAGCAAACATTTGAAGTTGGTGACTGATTATATCTGAGCACTCAGCACTTGGTTCCAAAGCACACGGGACTACCAAAC
The DNA here is from genome assembly GCA_030324255.1 of Phytophthora capsici. NCBI lineage: Eukaryota > Oomycota > Peronosporomycetes > Peronosporales > Peronosporaceae > Phytophthora > Phytophthora capsici. The sequence goes on from CM059346.1 coordinate 1,773,152, forward strand.
TCAACCTAGTTTGGGCCAAAGTGGATAGGTCCATATACGATTGTACAATCACGCCTACGAGTTGGACATACAAGCTGGTAACAAGCTCCATCCTGTGTTTAACACCGGATCATTGAAACCGTACAACGCTCCGACAAAACTTTTGCGACCGACCAATGTGATTCTAGCAGACGGAAGTGTTGGCCAACTTGTAAAGCGACTGCTTCGAAAGCGTCGTCATCGACAACGTACACTATTTCTTGTTGAGTGGGTGAGTGAAGAGGACAAACCTGAAAACCAGTTGAAAACAGCAACCAAGATCGTGATTTGATTGCAACATTTGAAACCAACCGACGTTTGAAGCAGCGAAGACGAGCCAAGAAACAATGAAAGGGGCTTAAGGCTTACATATATTGAAGATCATGTCTGTCTTAGTCGCGGCAAAGCATCAGTTTCTTGCGCGATCGCTGTTTCTTCGACACCTTCGACATCTTCGACTTCTTCGGCACCTCAGCAGCAATGCGATAGACGGTGTAGGCACGCTTGAGGCAAATCCAGTTTGCAGACAGGTTCCAGCGTACAAGGCCGATCTGCAGATTCGTTGTAATCGTCGAAGACCATCACCGGAAATTCCTGGTTCACAGGATCATGATTAACCAGAAGCACAAACAGTGTTCGACGTAGTGCTGAGCCGCATGAACGATGTAGCACCCATCCGGATACTTAAGTGCCTTGCGTTCCAGCTCAGCCATGGTCTTATCAAAAACTTCTGGACCTTCTTGAACCGTTGAAGATAATTCCGCTGGACTCCTTCAGCGCGATTGAAGTTGAAGAATGCGTCAATTCCACGCGTGAGCACGCCGTTGGGGAAACGTTTCTTCTGAGCACGACAGTAGTGGTTCCAGTAACCAGGCCGTCCTTTCTAAGGCCGTAGCAAGCAGCTTGGATCGAGTAAAGGAAGCTCAGGTTCGTCTCCGATGCACCAGCTCCACGGAAGTGGCGATCTAAGTACTTGTAAAACGGGATACGCTTGCAAGCGTTTATCCACGCGTTCACCTAGTTTATACACCAGTAGACGCCATTCAAGTTTTTAAGCCACCCCCATGTCGGCCGAACACCCTCCGTCTCCCACTCAACCAAGAATGCAACGTGTGGTAGTTCACCATAGCGATCGATGAGAAGTCGCACTTGTCAGACCTGATCTGGGTCGAACGGTGCATTAGCCTTGTAACAAAGATTTTCCGCATGCGATCTTGGGTGGAATTCTGGGGGCCAGTCAAGGGTGAGTGCTCGGTAACATCTTGAGTCGCTAATATTAAATTGACAGCCGAGTAGGGATCTTCCCTCTCGTCTTATTCAGCGTCCGCAAACCACGGGGGAGTCTCATCGCGCCCAGCGGTAGTAGCAGCAGAAGCCACCAGAGGGGCTGAACGCACAGGTGAGTCTGGCGAGATTACGGTCTCAGCAACCGACTCAGCAGCAATGGATGACGGCGGAAGCGAAGGTAAGCGGACGGATACAGCCGGCGGGGGTAGCGTGGCGCGAGTTGAGGCAGCCGTCTTGGGTGCCAACGATACATCGTTTAGCAGCGACGTGAGCGATTGGGAGCCCCGATAGTCGTGAAGCTCCTCCTCCGTGATGTCGCCGAGCTCGCCGAGCTAGCAATCATTTTCAGGTGCGGCAAAAGGTGTATCGAGAACACTAGCAGCCGCGAGAACATCAGGCACAAGGCCGTAGTCATGTTCGGCCGTCATTCTTCCCTGAAGTGGTGGCACAAGCATCCCTTGGTTGGAACTTTGCTGGGCCATGGTTCTAACCGATGGCAACCTCAGAGAGGGACCATCTCCACCCGTATCTATCGTCGTTCAAAGCATCGATACTTTGGAGCGGTTCAGCCAGAACCGTGTTGGCTCGCTCGAGCAAATTTTTCGAATGACTGGCTATTCCTGAACGGACGACATCTGGGGGGAGGGTGAATGTAACAGGTATTACTGTGTTTTAGAATATGAGGATATGTAATTATACAAACTTTAGTATAAACGTAGAATAGGGCAGGATCTCTGCCCGAACTGCGTGGCGGTAACCTCACCACTTCTCCTTTTGGCCGCCCCTGTATAGAGTATCGTCCCCTCATCTGCATCGCAACGGATAATTCTTGTCCCTCAAAGAAGGGCCGCTTCTTGTACACCCTAACAGTTGACAGGGCGCGCGGCAGAACCTGAAACGCTTCCCGTTTGGGGAGAGTATCATGGCTTCCCCACAATTGGGACACGGTCGCAAGCGTGGGAGGAGCCCTACGTTAAGGCACCATTGCACGGCTGAGTCTACAGAGGTGCAAGCTGCCATCACCATGCGCAGTTGGTAGTCGTCTGGTTCAGCGACGTAGTAGGTCTCGCGCAGCATGGTGGGGGGAGTGGTGGGGCGGTTTACTGGAAGTTCGAAAGGACTGGCTCTCTTCCTTTTGTAGGTCAGTTTCTAAAATTCTAAAATTTTGAAATGTACGATATAAAACAAATACAAACACACGTATCGAACAAAAAGCGCCCACTTGGTTTCCGTTTTTTTAACAAAATATATTCGAAGCATTTTTGTATACGACCATTTGAGCATAGTTAATAAACTTTACGTTAATAGTTACGGATCTCCCTGTTGCTGCTTTATGGGGTTTACTCAGTTGAACTAACGTAAAAAACACAGAGTGGCCCCCTAAAGGGGACTGGCCCGCCTTTACCTACTGATAAATGGCGAATTTTGTTCACTTCTGCTGCGAAAGGGTTAATATACAACGTCAAACACAAACAAAATGTATAAACGCACGCCAATAAGTACGTCCTCTATTTTTTAAGCTTTACTCGATTGGGCGGAATTTTTTCTACGTTGTGAACATTTCCAATGTACTCAAAAGTAATTTCGAGCAACTTGGGGTAGAACGCAAAACTCGTCCAAGGCAATAAAGAGGTATTTATCACCAACATTGGCTCGGAGAATGCAACCCACGTACCCTCTTATTGGCCTGGACGCCGACCAATAATCTAAAGTGAGGCCTGTGGATAATCAATATAGCACGCAACTGGCTCTTCTTTAAACCGGAACCGGTCGGTTCTGGTAACGGAGCTGTTTACCCAAACGATAAGCTAAATGCAGTGCTAGGTGTCTATGCATTATATCACACGTGATTATGGTTGATTCTCGGCTCAATCGTTGCAAACCAAGCCAAATACGGACCTCATTTTCTGTGGGGTCAAAACGTCAATCACCTAAAGTGAGTTGCTGACTGAGCACAGCCCACAGTACGAATATTTGTGGGGAAGGCGCTCCTGGGTTTGATATTTTAACCTGATGCCTGCCACTAGTGCGCATGTAAAAAAGTAAAAAAAAAGAGGACTAAATAAAAATACGATTGGTGATAAGCATTTTATTTGAGCTCTACTATCTGTTCGAGACCAAATGACTCTATTGAGATAAGCAACAACCCGTGCCCGGTAGTCTAGTCATATTTAGACTGTCCTGTTTATGCGTGAAATGTGGACATGAGTCGTCCGCACACACCAACAGCTTGCCATCTAGTTTACACTGGCAGATGAGATGGTATGTGACTCCATCACGCCCCTGCAACTCTCGTATGGTTTGTAAGAGCCGTCGAGTTGTTTCATATCGGGTACGAATTCAAGCAGTATGGAGTGATGCACAGGGATATCTAAGTAACCACATCGCCGGACCCCGTACACGTATGCAGGACTGAGTTGTGCCAATCATTCGCTTCAAATTGTTCTTCCCATTTCCAGCATTAAATCCTAGCGTGCACTCTCGTGTTCTAAAATAAACCCATATCTTGAACGCGCGCTTCAGGCTCGGCGGGATACACGACACCACATGGCCGGCGTGTATTGGCGCGATACGATTACCCAATTGTAACCATGACTTTCCCGGGTAAACATTAGCTTTATCCACAGGAAAACCCAACTTCGAGTAGTAGCTCGGGGATGGGGCTATAACTTAGTCGCGCGGCCTTCGCTTGTCTGCTTTCGATCCCATGTTGAATATACTTCTGCAAATCCCGGATGCGTAGCAAGCCTTTCAAATGCGTAGGGCCCCTCGGGGAGGCTAGTTTCGTAGTTACATCATTGCTTGCGCCCCTGAACACAATCGCAAGAGCCTGGTGGCTAACCACAATGGTCCAGGAAATCCCACCATAAACGTAGTAGTTCCCATAAGCGTTATGTTGTCCAGCACGCGCGATGTATTGAAGTCGAAGTGTCCATAATCTCCAGAATTGACAAGAGAACATTATTTTTTCACAAAAACACCATTTATTGCCAATACGTTAGCGTAGTGTTGAGCAGGTAAAGCTTTGGCAAATGCCACTTCGGGGAGAGTAGAAGCGCGCTCAGCGGCTACGGAGAATCACTCGAAGCCTTTGGGAATCTGGCGAAGTAGCTGGAGCTTGGAAAGTCTGGTTGTGTGGGCTAGGTTTGGTGCACAGCAAAGTACAGTCATCGCCAATCTGATACTAATATGTTAGCTTTATGTGTGCCACACAATGAGAGCCAATGGATGTCACTAATCGGTCTTGATGGGACGAGGTGCGTACATGTTCTACACCGGTTCTCCTGCTGAAAACACAGTGCTGGTTATTTAAAACTCTAGTGTTTTTGGTATTTGTCTCTTGTGCTTTTTCTCTGCGGCCTTCACGTCACCAACAACTTCCGTGGCAGCAAGCTTCCAAGAAACCTGTTTAGCGTGTTGAAGCGCTATAAATGCGGCTTCAACAAAGGATCGAGAGAGGTTATATACGTAATTCAATATGTAGGTACTAATTACTTATGTTTCACCAGTTGTCATCTCAAGTATGGTCATAGTCAAACCATGACGTGTATAGTACGAATCCTTCACGACTACGCGTTTGCCTCTAGGTGATGGAAGCTGTTGATTTTGCTAAGCAAGCATTGCTGAATGTTGCGATGCACAAGTGTACCAGGCAAAAGAAGAAATTGGAGAAAATCGTTATAGCAATTATGGATAACAAACCGAATCAATTGCCCATTACTAATTAACGAATAGATTCTCCTTTTCTAATGTTCCATCCACTGCGACGTCTCGTCGTTATGGCCTTCATTCTCAATGTTGTTTGTAGGCGCAGCAGTGTCAATATCTGGCGTCGGCCTAAATGGGGGTCACAAACTGTAGTTGGGTAGGCCGAGAACTTGCCGGAGATCGTTGATATTTATCTACAAAGGCACGGCAACGCCATGGCACTTCGCTCACACGACTCGGTACTCCTCCTCACACTGCTGTTGTGTCCTGTTCAGGGACTGATCCATCGCTGCTTACTGACTGTCTATATACTGCAGCTGCCGACATGCAACTGCCTATGACAGGACGCTGCGCTGAAGGAGGGTCAACTCCAAGAAAGCAACCGCATTATGGGTCAGGGGAAATTGTCGTACAACGCTCCAAATGGCCCTCAACAGTGGTGTTTCCGCTGCCGTTGTCAAACAGTCCGTGTACATACAGTGTTTTCCAGTCTACAAGAGCGTAAAATCGTACTGCATACTTGTCTGGTTTAGAAGGAATAAACGTCTGGACTGCTGAACGAGCTTTTCAAGACGAGAGCTGAAGGGCATACTGACGATAGTGAGCGTAGCGCTACAAGGAATTACAAGATCAGGCTCACGAGAGCTACATATGCATCGGTACTAACGAATAACTATTAGTGTGAGCTCTAGTATTGTACAGAATCAACATGCTATAGGGCGAAGTACACATGACGATCAATACATCTGTACAGCTTAACAGCGGTGTAGCAGCTTCGCGGATAGAGAGCAAAAGCATAAGCGATGGGGTTGCAGTATGGAGATTCAGCGGAAGAGCTGCCGTTTGTGGCAGGTAAGACGCACTTTGATCGATAGTACTTACATTTTCAATCGAACTCTCTCAAAATTAAGTGAGGCATCCGATATGGTGCTTCGCCTATCTCTTCCTGACGTGCTATCTTGGCGACTGGCGATTAAGAGCAGGGAACCGCTTCAAGGCTGTCGCGACGAATGCCCTACCGTGTGCTTAGTGCAAATGTGGAAGAGCACTTTTCTAGCAAGTTACCAGGTCAATGGTGAACAGAATTTTAACATCTACGTTAACCCTAGCAACAACGCAAAGCAGGAGCAGTTTGAAGTCATTTGCCAAGAACGTACGGCCCTACAATCCCAATTGCAGAACGTTTGGGACCGAGCAAGACACTATGGACAAGCAGCGTTCGCCTTAGAGTTACTTATCTATGTACCGAAGCCTGAAGCGCAAACACTACGCCGTGCAAGTGCGGCTCGCATCCAGGAGCAGCTACCAAGGGTAGCAGCGTTTCGTAGAGAGCAGCAAATTGAACCTGGACCTGCTTCACAACCCTTCGTGGCTGTCACTCAAGGGTGCCTACCGGACAAAGCCAAATGGCTGTTATAGATAACGTCACGTTCCGTAAAATCGATACAAAAACCACACAAAAAAACAACGAGTTAAAGAATGAAGTCAGATAAAAAAATATGATGCATACCTTCTGTCCTTTGATGTTTCGTCAATAAAGGCGAGCTGGTCCGGACCGGCCAACCGATCCGCAAACTCACGGCGCTCTCTTGTTAGCACATTTTGTCAGCACCTTATGCGTTAAATTTAGATCGAAGCGAAGACCCCGACATATTGTTGAGTCGGACAGGCTGATAGTATCTTTGAAGAGAGCTTGTAGCTCGCACCGCAGCTCCTCGAAATAGAAACACAGGTTGTCTTGTACGTACTGCGGCACATAGTTACATACATGGCGAACCTCTGACCCGAGGCTTGTCTTTAAGAACATTTCCTGTAGTTTGAAACCGGCTGTACCATCGACCTAAGCTGCGTTCTGATAAACCTTACGGTCGCAGTATCGACCGTATATACGTACTAAGTATAATTGCTCGCCAGCGCATGTGTAGTGAATAAGTCATTTTCAAACTCCGTTGTAGGTGGGAAAGCCTCGAATGGTATGTATAATGCCAGCCAGCCAGACATTTCTTGTATAGATCTACTTGTTTAAGTACTTTAAAGGTAGTTCTATTGATGACCTATAATTGAACGAAATCCATACTACCGACATCGTTTACTGCATAAATTGGCTTTATTTTCTGCTAAAAATGAAGCATCAACCTAGCCCTACCTCAACAGAAGTGTCTTTAGGAGGGGAAACGGTACGCGTAAGCTGGCCCATCCTCATACAACAGTGTATCACCCACTGCCGTCGTATATTGCTGCTGTTCTCAGAGGTCTACATCTACAGTCAGCACAAGCAGTACGTCATCCACGGTAAAGTAACTCGAGATCGGTATCGGGGAGGGATGACATCTTTGCCAGCGAGCGGTCTATCGCGACGGCCGTGGAGATTGTAGGAGTTGTGAGGCAGCAGGAGGCGCCGGAAGGGAAGTTATGGGTGAGTGTGAGCCCGCCGTCGAGCAGGTATAGGGCGTGTTGTGTGTCGGGTGCGTGCATTATATTTTTGATGGCGTGGGTGATGTAATGATGCTCCTTTGGTTCAATTGGTACCGATTTGCCAAAACAGAAGGAAGGCACAATATATATATTCAGGAACAGAAGTACTTGGAGCTTGGTAAAAGGTGTTGTGATTGATAGGACTTAGTGTCGGCACCAGCCAATTGCTTTGGTGCCATTCGTCTCCTAAACCTGTAGAATTTGTTAACAACGGCGATAAGAGGTGTTTGGAACTAGCGAGTTTAGAGGTAATGTACAAACATATACAAGTGAGTCACCGAACGTGACACATCAGCTTTTGTCCTCAACAGCCTCTATGTGTCCTTTCGTAGGACCAGATTTGTTGACATTTGGTGGTATAGATTTGTCCTTGACTTTCTTCATGTTCCAAACCCCCAATGTTTGTTATGAGGGCCATGTGCTGATGGAGTATTTTTCCGCAGCAAGAGTAACAAGCTTAGCAATTCCTATTCATGTGTAGCGTCTTCGAACTTTTCTATTTGTTGTCGTTTGTGTTGTTTATTCTCCAGCACATCTCAAGATCAAGGTGCCGTTTTTGTTTCCGACTCACTATTAGGAGTCCTTTCACTCCTTCCACTAAACAGTCGGAGCGCGATGGATACCTGTTTGACGTCACAGTCGAGCTAGCTCTGAGTGGATTTCGGTCAATTCATGGGTTAATGGTCTCTATTAGTGCTTCTGTAAGCTGAAGTTTTGGCTTGCCTGGACGTGAGTTTTTGTAAAAAAAATTAGGTCTTTATTAACGCCACTTTTACTCTTATATACAGATGCCTGTCTCTTTGCAAGCTTCAGTGCTTTGCCTGCACCAGGAGATGTCGCCCGATCAGTATTCCATGTGCGGCCTCCTGTCCATCAGCAACAGTCTGCAGCATCGTGACCTTTTGACATCGACAGCCATGCAGCAAGTACTCGCCCGTCTTGCTCAGGTTCGGCCACATAAAGTCCATGGCCACCTAAGATATGGTGGTTTTACCGTAGGCGCTTTGTAGAAGGGCGTTCAGTGTGTCGGAAAACAGCTGGTGTAGATGAACGACAAGTCAGGCTTCCAATGTCGCAGGACACGAGCCGCGAAGATTATCAGCTGTCGCAAGCCGGCTCTTCTGATTATTGGCCAGCGTCCAGGCCAAGCTTATGGTACCTAGCACAGCATTACTTGCGCTTGGGGGGGGGGGGGGGGGGGGGGGGACTATGTTTGTCTTCATCGACTCTGAGCGACACTACTACTCTCCGAACAGAGAGGATGAAAGGGTCTTTCACAAGAATTGATGGGGTGTCCTCGGTTGAGGATATCCTCGGTAATAGTTATGGTGTTTCAACATTTGGTTTAATCGATTGCTTTTGGGTTTTATAATTCTATTGTAATAATGTTTGTAGTTGGATATTTTATTGTTTGTAAATTATTTAAGGGGTTATATTTATTTTGTTTTAAGGATTCTTTTGTTTGACATGGGAAATAAAAAGTGCTTCATTTCATTGATTCACACTGAGCTTTTCGTAGGTTTACGTATGATGGTTTGGTTAGAGATTTTGTGAGTATATCCGCCACCATTTCTTTGATGTTGCAGTATGTAACTACGATTTATTTTTTTCGAACCTTCTCTTGCACAAAAATATCTTATATGTATGTGTTTGCTTCTTCCGCGTAATTGAGGGAAGAAGAAAATACATACATATAAGATGATTGTATGAATAATACAGCTTTGATGGCTTAATATGGTAATGGTGTGTGGACTTTTGTGATTGAGTTCAACAAATAGTAGATGCACGAAGATCATTTCTGCATGCAATGACATAGCGCTATGTACTCAGCTTCGGTAGTGGATAGCACAACTGTGTGGTTCTTTCTGAGTTGCTCCGGAATAGGACTATGTGATGTAGCCTTCTACAGATCGACGTGTGTTTGGGCAGTTAGAGTAATCTGCATCGGAGAATATCGTAAGGTAGTGTTTGGTTTGATACAATTTTACATGTTGGTTTCCTCCTAGCGTGATGCCAAGGATACGTGTGTCGTTGACTCTCTTAACCGCATTCCAGTAAGATTTCCCGGGATTCGACAAAAGCTAGGTCAGGCCTAGTTCCCATCCGTTGCTCCAGTCGTCATGCCAGATTTGGAGGCATGTCGTTACTTTCCCTGGGTGTTGTTACACAAGTGCATCCTGGAACACAGGACGACGTTAGTAAGGAATCAATGTTCACTTGCAGAGATTGGCGTACCGTCGATTTCCTAGTGGAACAGGGCAGAAGAATTTTGTAAACTTCCTTGGTTTGGCATTGAACACGGCACATACTTTGCAGGAACGGTGGCGCGCTTAACATCTTGCTCACAGTCAACAGTGTCTGGATTCTATTCCAAACAATGCCCCCAGCTCCCTAGCTCTCTCAGCTCTCTGTTGAGTTGAATCAGAACGAGGACAACGTTCGGCCCTATACCCTTGTAGCACGCAAATAGTCAATAACAGCATAATGTTAGCCTTATGTTGGATATCCAAAGTCTCTGATTTGGTTATGTTGGCAAGTCCACATATACACGTTACCTCAATTTCTTCAAACGATTCCATTGAGTCCACCGCTAACAACAACTCCATCAACTCCTCCCAAAACCGAAAGTGTTTTGGCGGGTTCAAGTTGTTATTCTTGCGGAACAATCCGTGGAAAATGAAGGCATTCACTAGCGCCATACCCAATAGACCTAGAAAGAGAGTCTTGTAGTACTTGCCTGTCTTGTATGCGAGCTGAACGCTGTAACGCTGCATACGGAGCTGACCACGGACATCAACTCCACCCATCCATTGTGGTAGTCCCGGTCCAACCCAGCGCAGGCACTGATTGCATTTCATTATGTATACGTCGCCTTGTCATAGAAAAACACAAACAAGTTAGCATGAATAATTATGCGAGCGTAAATTCAACTTACGGACGGTGACAGGCGCTCGGCTGCCTCCAGTCGAAAGCATAATAAAGCTCACTCAAAACCGGCAGTTGCCGCAGCTCACTGCTGCAATGTGAATGGATCGAAATTCCGTTAATAATATGCGTTCGTATTATGCAGTGTGTGAGCGAGCTTTACGGACCCTTGCGGAGGGACCATCTCCTTCCTCTTGTTCACCTCGTATTAGGGGCGAGGCAAATACGGTGGGCGTTCGAGCGCCGCCCATTGCTGTCGGACCACTAGCTTCCAAGCTAGGTTCTACTTCTACCTTTGGCGAGTCACACTGATTCGGCTTGGCAAACGATAACTGCGTGCATGAAATGTTTCTGACCGAGGACACTTAGGACTAATTCACAAATCCACTGCTGTCGGCGAGATCGTTGCCGGTGGACTCCTCCAGTTTGTCGGTGCGCAAGCCGTATTAAACCAGTTAACCATTTCATTGCATAGCTATACGTCGTAGTGGGCTGGACGGGCAAGCCGTCAATATATTTTCTCACGAGTTGTTTGCTTTGGCTATACTTGGTATTCCGATCAAGTGGAGGCTTTGCTCAATTAGGCGGGCAGTTCACTCAGTTAAGGCCGATATCTAAAACCTCAGCCTCATCAATATTGTTGACGGAACTGTGGACTATCCAGCCCGTAGCGAGCGTTCGTGTCGGTGCTATCACCGTTTGATAATTCTCCTAGTTATGGACATACCACACATAGCGACAGGGCAGTAGGCACGGTTGCATGAGATACAATCACATGAGACAAGCTAGACCTCGCTGAAAATGTTAGTCGAAAGACAATGGAAATGTACCGAGAACCACAAACACGCAAAAACTTACTCGAGCGTTCACTTGATAAGTGTCACCCGTGGCAGGGTTTGTTAGCTGGGTCTTTTTGCCTTCTTTTTCGGCATCGTAGCTAGCCCTCCGCCATCCGGACCACGAAATCGCTCAACGGTATGGCCTAAGCTGTTAACTCCGGGTCCTCTGTCATGGGAGGTTTCGTGCCGATGCGATGGATATTGGCCAGGTAAAGCTCCTGTGCATACGCATGCAGCCTTATCAGCGCTGAAAGAAGATGATCGATAGTGAAGTTGCCGTCCACTACCTCTTTAATACGCCCCTATTGTATTCCAGTTGGTTATTCGTTTTCCAAATGAGTTACACTACCTCGCTTAAATATGACCCATTCGTCCGTACTGGTATCTAAATGAGTAATGAAATTTTTGTAGATACGATTATCTTCATCAACACCGACGGTAGCCAGAAAGTCAGCCTTGAGATCACTGTATTATCCCTGTGACGCAGTGTTAACAAGTCCCCAAAACGAATTGATGCAATGAAATTTGCAAAACAAATACAGATAATTAACAGTAATTTTCTGTGTCCAGTATATCCAGCACACACTGGTGATATCTGAAGAAAAGCCCGATCTTGCTACTGTCGTGGATATCTTCAAGAAGAATAACCCCGACTGAACTAACATTAAAGTAGTCATGACCGATAAGGCGCTGCACGGAAAAGAAGTGCTAGCAGACGCATGGTCTAATGCAAGACAGGTTTCGTGTCGATGGTACGTACAAACATGGCTGAACGCGCGCTTGGGTGGCGTTGGAAAGACCGAAACCAAGGCACTGAAAGCCATTATGAAGATGTACACCCGTCTTACTTCTGCTTGTTGCTGCCGTGATAGGGTAGGAGCCACGCCTACTCGAGCTTCAGTTGCTTACCGTGCCCAGGGTACACAGGCTTAGCAAATATCGTTAAGGAAACAGCTAGCTACAGATCATCTTTGAAGCAAGCATATGCGTATCATGGGGTCCAGGGGGGGGGGGGGGACAGCCTAACGACCGCGCAGCCACAAATCAACTTTTCTAAAAATTGACTTTGTGGAAAACTACCGCGCAGTTTATATTTTGCAGTACGGCTGCGTGATAATATAATCGTGTTCCGATGATGACTCTCTCACAAAGAAACCTCGTCTCTCCAACTCCGATTCGGACAATTCTCCGACAACTATATAAGAGGGTTGCGCTAGACAACCCTCTTGATGAGGAAGATCGCAAAGCCATGATAACACAGATCTACTTAGCCCGTCACAAATCGGAACCTAATACAGTAATGTGCCTCAATAGCGAACACCACACATTAACTAAAAGATTAAGGTATATTGGATACAACGGGTTCAGGGTCGTCGCTCGATATGCAGATGTACTGATTTAGTTTAGAATGACGTTCACATCGGTCTGAGAGACTAACGTAGAGTGCAACCAGCAGCTCTCAATCGTTTTGGGGGACAGATCGTGCCACGCCTCAGTACACCACTCAATAGCTTTAAGAACACCATCCTTGTAAGAATTTTCTACGCCTTCGTCCGCTGCATCTAAAGCATCTTCTTTCGTAGCACATCACGCTTGACGCAATAATGATTCCCTGGTCAAGCGGCTGCAGCTTCGACGTTGTATTCGCAGGCAGCTTCTCTACGCGAACGTTGTCGTGACGGTAACGCCTTCAGCATTATGAGAGGAGGCATTATCTACGAGGGCAAGTCCATGACGGGTTTGAGCTATCATCGCCGCGTCGACGTCTCGGACCCAGTCTTGGAAGGTTCCAGATGTCATCCAGGCTCTGTTTGTCGATGTATATAAAGCGTGAGAGGTGCTTCTTATTCAGCCATCGAAGCTTGTACGACTTGTCAATAAAGGTCAATGGCATCTTGTCAGACCCAGTAGCGTCAGAACAGACGGCTAGGGTCAGCCGGGATTTGTCTTGCTTTAGTGACGGCGCTTCGCCGATACAGAGAGAGCCCCTGGGAACATTGTTGTAGATAAAAACTCGGTTCGTCCATATTATATGCGTTCTCGTTGTTTGAGCGTATACTACAGCGTAACGCCTGGATTTCTTCTTCAATTGACTGTAAATCCACAGCTTCATTTTTTCCGTACGAACGGCGCCAACAAATTCCGTAGTGTTGCTGAAACCGGCACAGCCATGGCCTTCCTAACATTGGCAACTCTGTTTGAGCCACGCATAGACGCTGTAGCACCCACGTCGCCTTAGCAATGATCATATCGCCGGATAGGGCTAGTTGCATGTCCTGACACCCGTCACAAACTCCACGATTCATTGGTCAATTAGTAGTTGACGGAGTGGGCGGGGTTTGCGACGGACAAGGCAGTCGGCAGTAAGACGGCGAAGCGAGCCTTTTAAGCGCAATACCGTGCCAATCAGCTCCTTCGAAGGTTTCTTGAAAAGGGCGAACTATGACTGTTTTTTCCGGGTTCTTCCTACAACGAGCTGCGTGGGACCCAAGCAGCTCGTTGTAGGAAGAACCCGGAAAAAACAGTGGCGGGCGCAAATCAACAGCTCTTGGTGCTTCGAGAGGCGAGGACGTCTTTGGAAAGGAGTGAGAGTTGAGGTCTCCATGCGCTTTGTTTGGACAGGAATACTTTAGTAATGAGGCACGAACACTTAACGATAAAGCTTCCAAACTCGTATTTGCGTTGCAACCCTCTCTGATATGCTTCGTTCGTTTTCAGCGCTGTACTCGATTGCTTATTGCTTATTGGCAGAATTTGTACTTTGAGAACCAATATTGGTGGAATCGTAGACAAATTCTCATGATTGGCTGAGTTATAATCACTAATATCAGTGATTTCGACGCTAATGGGTACAGATCGGAGTTGATTGCATTCCTGAGCATATTAAATGTTGGGTGTTCCCTATTGAGGCACATTACTGTACATACAATAGCGTCCTTGAAGCTTCCAAACGCATTCCAGTGGAAAAAAAAACGTTCTCTGAATACCGAGCATTGTTGGAAATCAAACACGGGACCTTACTAAACTCCCTCCATAGGAACCGTGCATTGCAATGCCGATGGGCGTTCGTTGTTAAATACGCAAGTAGTGTGATATTGACCGCTGCAAAGCACGCCTTCCTATAAAAAGCAAGGTGCTTGTAAAAAATACGAAATTGACTATGATGAAATATTCTATCCTGTCATCCGCATAGAAGTTCTAATGGATCTACTAAGACCTATTAGGTGGCGTACACGTGCGCTTACGTGTATGAGGAAGCGTGCAATTAATTAGACTTAATTTAATTATACTTGCGTCCGTAAATTTAATTAAATCAAATATAACAATATTTAAACTGCGAAATACCGTAAAATGAGAACTATTATTGAATTTGGCATAAGCCAATTATGGACCTCCTAAATCTGATTGTTATCTGTTTCTAAAGGTTCTGTCAATGTGTGGTTGACAGAATTCTGATTTCTCCTAAGAGCACTGATTGGTAGAAATACGTCGCTTTCTACCAATTGCATGCGTAAATGCACGCGAGCCATCCAATGATATGGCCCGCCCATGTAGCCATTGGTATGCTCAACACACCAAGATCTGAGGTCCGTCTCCAACCTCTAACAGTTAGCGCAACTGTTAGAGCTACAAGTGGTGTAACCACTTATACGTGTAACCCTGTTACACCATCACCCTGTAATGGGTCTCGAAAGAGAGCAATCGGCGAGCGTCCGGCAGTGGTTGAAGTGGCTGGCGTGATGGATGGAGGATACGAAGTGAACCCAGTCGCACGACAAGGGCCCATCACGGTACTTCGGACGCAGGCGGCGAGTGGTTCGACGGAGACTTCTAATTTGGACGGGAAGGGCGTAGGCACTTCTGAATTGGATACGGAGGGCGTAGAGCACTTCCAATTTGGATCCGGAGGGCAAAGGAGACTTCTGGGTTAGCGCGCTGAAGAGCGAGCACAACACGAACGAGAGGACAGAGGACACGGACACGACTGAGTGGACGTGTACTGGGCTTAGGACGAACGGACGGACTACTACTTCGGGCACGACGGTGACCGAGTGGCAGACTTTGGACGGACGGACAGTGCAAGGGCGAGAGAAGGCAACGGTCTTCGCGTCAGTGGACGGCTGCGACGAGTAGGGCGGGAAGCAACGGCGGAACGTCCGAGTGGTTGTTCAAGGACAGCTCGTGCTTGTACGTCAACGGATTGGACGGACGGAAGGACGTAGGTGGCAGGTAGTTTATTGACAGGCTTAAGCTCTAGCTAAGTCGTAGGCTACATTTGGGTTTGGACTGGAACAGTAAACGGAAATCCAAATAGACGGTGTGCCAGTCGGGTACACGCCGGCGGGGCGACAGAGGTTCTGTCGCTGACGGCCAACGGACACTTGGACCATCAGCACTGGGCGACCAAAACCCGGCGTGCAGGGTAAGAAGACACGTTACACCCCCTTAAGACTTAACGTATCCATCCGGATACGTTAATCGACATAACTTGACAAGGCCATCAAGTTTCAGGAAGAACCCACGAGTCCGTTTCCGAATGAACTCGCCAACGCTTAAGTCCACGTCCGCACCCGCAGACGCGCAAGCCTCGGCTGCTGCCTCTACTGCAAGCACATCAGCGGCAGTGCCCACTAGCACTGCTGCTTCCAGTCGCTCGACAGAGAGTAACCTCTCTGTCTCCGAGTACCATGCTCTCCACAAGGAGAAGCATGCAGCGAATAAGTCCGACTTCGCTGCCTACTCTGACGAGTATCCACGTGGCTTCGTCCGAAGACACCCGCGACCCGCCCAAGGGGTCTCGACGCCCCCGCGAAGAGGCCTCGGACGCTTCGAGCTCGAAGCGTCCGCGAAACGATGATTTAGCGTCCCCCATGTCGAGGGCGCTCATCTCTCCGCGCACTGATCCACCACCAGTGCGCACTGCGTGGATGCCTACTGAGGCAGAGATCCATGATCTGTTCGGTGCTAGCTCGCCACCGAACCCGATACTGTTGTACAACGACAACAGTATCAAAGACGACGAAGTCGCTCTTGCCATTGTCTTTGAGTCCCCGACTCAAAGGCGTGACTACTATATCGGGCTCTTCCATGAGCTCCGACATTTCAGCGCGAAGAAGACTTCGCGCAAGAGCAAAGTGCCAGAGCGGCAGGCACTCTGTCAGTCGTGGAACGCCTTTGATGAAAACTTCAACAAAGACCCGAAAGCCTATCACGAGCGTATCAACCATGCCCGCGATCGCTACTGCACTTACACTGTGCGTGGTAAGTGTGAACGCCTCCATGAAGCAAGCATGGCAGCGGGGACCCTGTGTGTCGTTCCCTTCGGCTTCGGCACATTGTGTCCGTGTTGACCATCTCTGGCAACACGCATCTCCGACCGTGATCTACTGGGGTACACGACGCCTCGTGTACCCGATCACATCAAGGAGCTCCATGCTCGTCTCGAGTCACGTGAAGTTGGGTGACCGCAGCACACCTCGTGTAAGCCTTAGGCCTGCAAGTTATGGTGGGCTTCATACGTCCTCACCAATTCCGGAACGTCTTCCATCAGGACGTTCCGTGGCTCCTATGTGTCTCGATGAGGAGGAAATCCTCTCCAACGAATACGAAAACAAACCTCTTGAGAATTCGTTCTCTTATGAGCCACGATCCGCTCAACTATCCAGCGGATCGGCCCAGTCGCGTCTCGCAACGGCGCCGGAGGGGGAGGAAAAACTCCCTACGTATGGTCAACGCTATGACCACACGATCGTGCCCTGCACGGTCGTGTTGCGGCGGTCGAGCAGTCTCAGAGCGCCAAGATGGCTGCTCTGAAGCAGGAGGTCCGAGTCCTCAGTGCTGATGCTGCGCAGGCTGCGCAGACTGCTTCGAACATCTCGTCCGGTCTCGGGACGAGATTGAACGCTCTGATCGATCGCGTGGGCGATCTCTAGAAGGCCTTCCAGGCCTCTCATACATGTCATCACCTGTAGATGACTCGTGCTGCACGTACGGCTTCAACTGCCCAACGCAGAACGTCGGATAGAGTCTCATGCTGGACGGTATGTCCTGCCGGTACGCGTTGCCGTACCGTTCCAGTTATGTGAGCGGCCCGATGAACCTTGGATCAAGCTTACTTGCTCCAAAATCAGACACCGCATGTTTAGGCAGGTTTTGAGTAGCTAACAAAACCAATTAACTCTTTTTCAATTCATTAATGTTGCCCCTACCAACATTGTCTGCGTTCAGCTTCTGTCGATCGACAGAAGCTGCGATAGCATCTTGCACAAACTGTATTACGACTTGTCTTCGCTGGACAAAGTCTAGCGCATTCGAGCTGAACCCCTTCAGCTCGTCGTTTTCGTCCGCAGCAGGCCCTGCCTGCTCGCTATCATCTCCTATGTCTGTGCTGGGCACATACATCTCGCGCTCGTTCCTGCTCAAACGAGACGCAGCTCGCGCCACCGCAGCTGATAGTACGTCAGCAGCTGTCCTCCACCACTTAAGGAGGAAGCTACGCCGCCGATCATGCTCGGCAAACGTGGAAGCCGCATGAAATTCACGTAGAACAGTGTATGCCCTGTCGAGGCATGCACCGAGTTGTTGATGGCAAACTCTGCCATCGGTAAACACTCGCACCAATGCGGGAACGAGTGTGCGTAGCTCTTCAGCGCATCAACCAGTACTCGGTTGACGCGTTCAGTCTGGCCGTTCATCTGCGGATGATCTGCAGTCGACATTGATAACTGTGAACCAAGAAGTGTAAACACTTCTTGCAAGAACCAGGTGGATCACGGTCCGACACAATGTCGAGCGGCATACCATGGTGTTTGAATACCATGTCAACAAACAGTCGCGAAGTCTGCGCGGCTGTAACGGTAGTCGGGACGGCAGCAAGATGGACCATCTCGCTGAATCGGTCCACAAACACAACGATGTCAGTCCTCCGCTTGTTGTCGGGCGGAAAGCCGAAGACAAAGTCCATGGCAATGGACTGCCAACACTCCGACGGAGTCGGAAAAGCGATTGAAGAGGAGCCTGCGTAAACAGCGCAGGCTTCACGCGCTGGCAAACCTCGCAAGCACGAACGTACTTGCGTACCCACTTGTACTGGTGGTGCCAGTAGAAGTCACGCGTGAGAAGAGTGTATGTCTTCTCACGACCCGGATGCCCTGCCGTAGGAGCATCGTGGTACTCGAACATGATCCGCAGCCGCAGATCATGATCATTCGAAATGCCAATGCGATCCGCATTGTCGTCTACTGCACTGTACATTAGTAACCCTTCGTGTACGCGATAGCGGTGTACACGAGCTCGAAGGTGAGGAGTTAGCTTCCGACCTGCCTCGTCGGAAGGTGCTGTGCGGAACTCCAGCAGCTCTTTCGCGCCTGCATCCCTTGCCTACGCGTCCTTCACGTCGTCATTCAACGTTGACGACGGCACACTTGTCCTCACGACAGCACTGTTGGCGTTGACCGTCTCCGCATAATAGGTCGACGCGATAACGCGTCGGCCATCTTCCGGGTTTGTACTCCACCCGGAAGTTGTATTCCGCGAAGAGGGACAACCATCTCGCCATACGTTGCGAGATGTGGGGCGATTTAATCGCCGTACGCAGTAATGCGTGGTCGGTGTAGACCACGAACGGTCTACTCACACTCGAAACTTTGCGAGTGCATACTGTACGGGGTGGTTGCGCTCAGCTGGCTTCAGCTGACGCGACTGGTGGTAGTAGACGACACGACCACGGACCTCGTGATCGTGCTGCATCAATGCACATCCGATCGCGAAATCGGACGCATCCCACGCTTTGTGGAATGGACGATCTTGGTCGGCGACGGCCAAGATCGGAGCCTCAGTTAAGCCCTGCTTGACTGCATCGAACGCCCCCTGGCATTCGGTCGTCTAAACCACTCAGCTTCCTTCTTATGAAGCTGTGACAGCGGGCGAATCTTGCTCCGTAGTTCTCCACGTACTTACACCAGTACGTGGTAAGCCCAAGGAACTGCCTCAGACCCTTCACATTGGATGGCGATGGCCATTCATTGATCACTATGACCTTCTGTAGAGCGCACGCCGGCCTTCCCTACGAGACACCCCATCACGGGTATCTTGTTCGCCCCGAAGATACACTTCTTCAGGTTCACATAGAGTTTAAGCTTCCTCATAAGCTCTAGCAGCTACCGGAGATGCACCTTGGTCGTCGAAGTAGCTTGGTGCGAAGTCGCGCACCGAGCGCAATAGATGCGTCACACATCTATTGAACGTCGCAGGGGCATTCTTAAGTCCCTGTGGCATGACGAGCAACTCCCACAGCATACCGCTGGGAGTGCTTACAGCTGTGAGAGGCGCATGAGGATTTGATAGAATCCATCACGCAGATCTAAAGCACTGAAGATAGTGCCCAAGGCCATCGAATCGATGATAACATCTTTTCGCGGTATAGGCTGCGCCGGTATCGTCGCATCGTTCAACTTGATGTACGCATGAACGATGCGCCAGCTGCCCTGTGCCTTCTTGACACAGAACGTCGGGGCACTGTGCGGGGACTTTGATTCCCGCACTTGATCTGCAAGACGACGACTCTCGAAGAAGTCGTCAATCGCTTGAACTTGTTCACGCGGCACCGTGTAACACAATACTTCGTGCTGTACGCCCTTATCCTTCGGAAGCTCCGAAGGAATCTCGTCCGGGAGTACATCCATGTACTCCCGCAGCACCTCGTTGTAGGGACCCGACCTCAACGAGTCCCAACTCTGCTCCTCGAAGCGCTGCTTCTTAGTCTTGCATTGAGGGTGTCATCGCCCTCGGTGATCCCATCGATGACGAGCTGCTTAAGCTCGTCGGTCTCGCGGTCCACCTTCTTAATCTCTGAGAAAATGCAAATTTTTTCGATGCGTCCATCGAACAACTTTCGCGCAAAGCCTTCCAGTTCACGACTGGAAGCGCGGTCAACTCCGAAGCACTCGTCGGCGGATTCTTCAACCGCGTATTCTGGTACTGCAATCCAGTACGAGTACGTGTCATGACGTTCAGCGTCTCGACACTCGGTGTCTGCCGCGCAGAAACACCAGCCGCAGTCTCCGGTCGGAGACTGAGACTCGCGCAGCTTCAATAGCTTGCGCCGCGAAAGGCTTCCCTGGAGCCGCGCTCCAGGTGCTCCGCGTCCAAGGGGCTCTGCCTTGGACGGGTCGTCTTCACAATCGCCAGCGGACTCGCTCCGCTGACTCGCACTACCAAGCACCGCTTGAGTGCCGCTCATCGCGTGCAGTTCCTCTGCACGTGAGCACGCAGGTTGTTCTGGTTCTGGACGTTTGCAACCGCCAGCACCTCCTGCCGCGTGGTCGGCTTCTGCCGCCAGGCCTCCATCAACTCCGCGATCTAATGGAGCCTCCACATCGTCGACTATCGCAGTCGACGTGTCTTCGCTAGCCTTGTGTGTCCTAGCAGCCCTTTGTTTGTATCATCGGCTCCCGGAGCCGATGTACGATCGCTAGTTCCTTGAATCTTTAGCAGACTGAAAATGGTTGCCGTAAAAGCAGCATATTCAGGACAAAAGCGCTAAACATAGCCAGTGAGGCCAATATAACTATGTAGCTCTTCTTGTGTTCTCAGAACCGGCCAGTCTCGAATCGTCTGTGCTTTGTCAGGATCCATTCACACACCATTTCGTTCCACGAAATTTCCCAGACAATGGAATTTCCGAGGCACAAAACACACACTTGGCCAGCTTAATGTAAAGCTTCTTGTCTCGCAACATATATTCTGTGTCTTGCGTACAGCTTCGAGGTGAGTGTTCACACCTTGCGACTTAATGAAGATGAAGATATCATCGTAAAACAACCTTGTCTGTTTCAATCGCCGGAAAATTTTCGAATTCAACCTGTTCATGGTTGCCGGCATATTACAGACTCCAATGGGCAACCCAAGAGATTCCCGGAGTCCGTTCGGAGCTTGAAATGCTGTGAACTTGATGTCTTCGTTGCGCATTCGGACTTTGTAGTACGCTGACATAAGATCCCTTGTTGAAAATTAGTACGAACTGCCATATCGTCCACGATGTCCTCTTTCCTCATCGTTGACACACTCTGTCGAATCGTGTTTGAGTTAAGGTAGCGGTAGTCGTGGACAATCCGCCACCCAACCGGTTTCCGCACACAAAACGTCGGTGCTGCATAAGGACTGATGCTTGGGCCGATAAGCTTCTTCCTGACCATATCTTCTACACTGCACTATTTCCGGCTGCTGCTCCGCGATTGGCGACACTGCTGACGGTATATCGCCAGATTGGTAGCTCGTACACCAATGCGATGCTGGATCTCCCACTTGTCTGGTAGACCCACAGGAAGTTCTGGACGGAACACAGTGTCTTCGGATTCCTTCAGTAGCTCGTAGGCTGGATTAGCTCAAAAGCTATCCCAATCTGTATCCCGATATCGTTGCGCCTTTTCACTGCCAACGTTGTCCGGTTGATTACGTCGTTGCAACGTACTTGTGACGCGCATGATCGTTTCATTCGACAGAAGCAGCATAAAATCAGGTTTGCCAGAAGTCTTAGTCTTGATTATCAGGAACTTTCTCAGCTTCTTTCGCGTGATGTACTTCGTCTCCACGCCAGCTGCGTCGACAACTCCCAATGTGAACATTCTCTCCACGACTCTGTCTTTACTCCCAGCACTTCGTTTCACCGCAGTGCCTTTGTTTGAAGTCGACCTCTTGTTGCTTCCCTCTGCCGTATCTTTGCTGCCAGACTCGCGTTCATGTTGCCCGCAAACAACTCTTGGGGTACCATTCTGCACAGATTTTCCAGCAAGTTCAACCGTGGACCTCACATCTGTTTCTAGCGCGGCACCTCTACAGGAATCAGGTCTTTTCGCCGACAAACCTTTCGTTCCAGCAGATCTCCAATACCCGGAGGCAATTACCTGTCCGCTTTCCTCGATCACTGGTTGTACTTGCTTGTTCCGCTTGCAGAATCTTCGATCTTGTTCCTTCAATCCGTCGACCACTCCAATCGACCATCGGTCGCACATGTTTAAAGATAGGAATTCCCAGAATACAGTCGAACTCTTCCTGGTTCCTCCAATCCTTGAACCGTGATAGTAGATCTAGCCCAGCTTCAACCACTTGGTTGTCTCCAGCTTAATACGTACGTTCCATCCTTCAACTGTTGTTGTTGTGAGCTTGTTCTTCTCAACCCAATGCTTGGACACGTACAAATAGTAGCACCGCTGTCCAGTAGCATAGTGGTTGTCGAGAAGTTCTTGCCGTTAACGCAGAACTCGCCATCAACAAAGAACAGCGGATACGACTTGTACACGAGAGGGTTTTCACTCAGAACATTGATGCTGATATTTTCCAACGTTAATTTTCCGGTTACTCTCTTGACCACGGCAGGACCCTCATTCACTGTCGCGCATTCTTGTTTCCCTGCTCGCCTTGTTTTTTCTTCCCGGTGACAATCAGGCTTGATATACCCCGGGTTCTTGCAGTAGAAGCACGTGCGAGTCTCGTTACCGTCCTTTGCTTTCGTGCCGGGTTTGAAGCGACCTTTACCACGGAAAGGCTTTCCTTTGTTCCGCCCTCCTTAGATTCTTGGCCGGCTGAAGTCTTCTTGTTTTATTGGTGGACTTGGCGTGCCCGGGCTTCATCACCGTAGCGGTTCACTTCATACTTAACTTCAAGGTCCATTGCTTCGCTTAGCGTTTCAGGGTTTTCCGATTTGACATAGCAGAGCGTGCTTTGCTTGACACCGTTGGCGTAGTTTAGGACTTGGTCCAACTCCCTCATCCCTTCAACACGAAAGATGAGAGCACTGTACTCTCCGTTGTAAGTCTTAACGTCAGCTGTCTGCTTCGACCGCTGAAGCTTGTCACGGAGCGAGGCTGGGTAATTCGACGACTCGAAGCGGTCGAGTGCATGCTCACGGAAATTCCGCCACGTACACTCATCCACTCTTGTTGCCGATCCCAGTGCAGGGACCATCCGGACGCGGGTTTGTCCACCGCGAACCCGGCTATTTCTGGAAGTCTCCCGCTTCTATCTTCGATTTGGATTCCGTTGATTCGGCACGCGTTCACAATCCGGAATAGCCATTCCCTCACGTCTTCCCCTCTTGCTCTTGAACTTAGGCAGATTGTTTGGAACACGCGATCGATCTGCAACCAACTCGTTGAGTCGGGCGATCTCGGCATGTAGCTATGCATTTGTCCGAGGCATCGTCTTTTCTTGAACAGTGGCTGGGACCAACAAGTCCTACCAGTTTATCCGTTGCGACGCAGATGAGGGGAAGATGCTCTTTGCAGGGGCGGCCAAAACGAGAAGTAGTGAGATTGCGGCCCCACGAGTTGAGAGCGGAGCTCCCATAGACTACACTACTCTGCGTTTATACTAAATTTTGTGTAGTTACATATCCTATCCTAAATCATATTCTAACACACAGTAATACCTGTTACTCAAGGCCTTAAAGTGCATGATCGTGCTTTTATTGTGATATTTTTGCAAAACAAGCAAAAAGCACCCATGCACGTCAACTGGGCTGAAAAGCTCACATACCCTAGCAGACTGGTACAGCTTTTGCAGAGACATCTGCACCCTGGAGATGCTGCGCTGCCCCATGCAGATTTGAACATTAAAAAATAACAAACACAAAATCGTACTAACTTTGTTATATTGTAGGTGGGCGGGCCGGGTCACATCGTAGGAATCGACGGGACTAGCATTAAAAAAGGTCGTAAAACAATGTCGGAGCTCGGCACCCCGATTATTAGCTTTCTAGTAGAGTAGATAGAACTACAGACATGTTCTTGCTAGTATCGTCGAGGTCAACGCGACGAAGGCTCGGCTTTCAGCTGAAATGCGCAAAGTCATCCTCCCAGGGTACGTAAAGCTGCTGACAGAAAAGAACAATTATATGCTAACAGATATTTTTATTTGGTGATTATAACACATATTATGAGCGACATGTGGCGTCGTACGTGACCGCCGATGGTAGCCACACATTGACAATAACCCATACCTTGCTAGTATTGATTATTCTCACCAGTGGGTCAACCATTCAACGAATTTTTTTAACCCCGACAATGGAGTGCGCACACACAGAATTGAGGGAGTTTGGGAAGTGCGCATTTAGCAGCGTCTAAAGATAAAACCCAATCTATTAAATAAACGGTGGTTTAAGTGCTAACGCTGTATGTCCAGGCTTTCCGAGTTTTTCCTAGCCATTTAATCCCTGGATATATCGATGAGTGGCTCTGGCAAGTGTGGTTCTTCCCTCCAAAGCCCACCCCACAACCGGCCTAGTTGAGGGCATCAAGCGCCTAGTTGAGGGCATCAAGCGTCATTATGCATGCTAGCCACAGTACACCGAAGGTCAGTTTCTAAAATTCTAAAAATTTTAACTGTAAGGCAAAAATGCATCAGTGCCGATAATCCTTTCGTTTCCATATACATTTCTGTAAAACCATCACCATAGTGAAATTAGTCAAATCCGTTAAACCAGACCTGGTTTTGAAATATAATCTATCGCGGGTAAAACAACTGTTCTGATCATATAACAAAAATGCGACAGTACCTTTTGTTATAAAAATAGTACTTAATGTAAAGTTGAACATACAGAACTATAGATGGCTTAAAGCCGAGGCATTTGCTGTATATCCTCAATCTCCATCGCCATATTTACCATTGAAAAACACGGTCCTCTATGAAATCACTCGCCTCGTGGTCATGTGTTACTTCTAACTGTGACTTCAAGAGGTCATGAATGAGCGAGCAATGATAAAGGTAGTCGGATGGGACGTGGCGGCACATGTTGGTCGAAGGCCCTCCCCCCAGTTTCTACAAGCAAACGCGACTTCATCAGCACAATTATTTTAAACTTGCCTTCGCCATAAGTGCTGAACTTAGAACTGGAGCTGTAATCGACAACATACCTCTTGTCATACATTCTTTTAACCTCAGTTTGTTACAGTGCATTCCAATTAGTTCCAAGCAGACTCGATATACTACGACTTCGTTTGGGCGGAAAACCCTCCCAAGTGAAAGGCTTACGTTACCTAATTTCCACATAGGAGATCGATAGTGCGCGCACTTGTTGCTGTCACAGGGCCTGACAAACAGCGATTCCGTTATCTGGTGAGATATGATCCCATCGGCATTTATTGCCTCAATGAAGCAGGACCCAACCTTGTGTCCCTTCTTAAGCCAAACGACGCAGGTAGATTTCTTCTTCATCAAAAATATGTTTGTTTTGCAATGTTTTATCGATAAGCGTCGAGCTGCTATTGCTTATCATACAGGATTGTAAAAACGCCAGGCGAGTTTGAAAGTTCCCTCTGTACTGACGGCGACATAATCCCCGGTCCGGGTACACGAGACCAATCACATCGCTAGCAAAATACATATATGTTCCAAGCATCAAAATAGAAACAAAAAGGATGGTGACCAGTTCAAATGACATCATACTTTTCCCCCGCCGTCGCAAATAGTGCGCGTAAACAGCACAGCTACATCACCAAGGTTGATCTCTATTCGTTGCGCCGCATTGAGATCATCGGGTTGGACTCTCCCCGGAGACACGCCCGCTTTCTAAATCTGAAACTACCAGAATCAAATCTGATCATCTCAAAAAAATGACTTTTGGGGAGTGCACACAAAAAGACTTAAATTGCGCGCCAAACGAAAACAGCCCCGCTTTCCCGCTGAATAACATCGAACACACAAATGTATTATGCTTAGGTTTTGAATTGAATTCGAAAACACGCCCGCCAAAAACACAATGAACACTACGGCTAGCCTACACTACTTTAAGTTTTTCACTTTGCAATCTTCCACACCGCCAAGACCCCTCCATTCCCCCCCCCCCCCCTTTCACAATGGCCGCCCCAGGAAGCCACACCCCGTACCAGTATCATGTCGACGGTGCGAGCCTCTTGCAGACGAGAAGGTGATGGAAGTTACCTGCGAAGAGGCTCGTTGTGCGTATTGATGTATGCAGGTGGGGCTTATCGACGACGAGAAGACCTGCCCCCTATGCTCGCTACCTATGCGTCTCACTATTGCGCGTAAACGCTGGCGGTGCTGCCTCCGGAAACGGCATGCTAATGGAAAGGAGACTTCCATTTGCTTGCTAACCAACTCCTTATTCAATGAGGTCAAGATCAAGATCACCAGCACCGTTCGGCTGCCGTTGGCATGATGCATACGGCTTCCGCATGCCAACACAGCCGAGCTGATCGGTGTTTCTGTAGACACCGTGCACTACTGGTACGCCTGTTGCCGCTCTACCTGCTCGAAGGAACTACTCAAGGCTGAGTTTAAGGTAATGTTGATTAAGTGAGTTACGTAAGTTATGTTGCGTAACTAGATAGTCGGTGTTGGTAAAGTCGTCGAAATCGACGAGACGAGCCTCGCGAAGAAACAAAAGTATCGTCGAGGATGGCGCTAGGAGGGGTTTTGACTGTTTAGTTGAGTTGAACGTAGTACGGGCCGCTGGTTCGGTCGCGTGGTGTACAACAAGCAAACTAAGAAGGAGCTTTTACCCTTAATTTATGAGGCCCGGGTACGTAAATTGGGATTGTTGCTGTTCTTGTTGATATCATCTGACAGTGTCTACTCTTCATATAATGTCGGATATGTTTGCTACCTACGTCTGTGAGAGGGGTATAAACCAGTTTACGCTGCAAAACCACAGGACGTTGTTGTCTATGAAGTATTCACATACTTGGGTAAACCACAGCGAAAATTTTGTGGACCCTACTACAGGGACTCATACTAACACTATAGAGGGGTTGTGGGAGACGCGGATCAGGCGTCACGTCTAGACCATGAGAGGCATGGCTAATGACCGCCTCGACGCTTACTTGGACAAGTATATGTGGCGCTCCTGGTTTTTCCAGCAAAACTGACCTCCGGTCAATTCATGGCAGGCTTGGTAGTTGCTATTTTACGAAACGAATAAATTTTATTTTTATTTTTGAATCTTCTAAACCATTTCTAGAAAGCGGGTGTGTCTCCGGGGAGAGCCTCGGGTTGCCCGCGACGGTCGACGGGCTTAATTTCCCCCATGGGGCCGTGGACGGGTGGTGGCGGGGGCGAGGGAAGCTCTGCGCCTTCACAGAAACCAAGTTACCGAAGACGAGAAAGGGGCAGGCGGCGTAAGGAGAGCTATCGTTTCACCCCACCAAAACCACAACATTTACACCTTTGAAATGCGCTTTGTAATGCCCCCAGAATAAAACATAAATAATCGGAACACTGCTTTAAATTTTCTTTAACCCTTTTTGCGAGCCTCCCCAGAAAACCGGGGCAAAAATGCATCAGGGCGGATTATCAGCGATGTTCGCGATAAAATATAGTTTAACCACACACACACACCTAAACTATTATTACAACCCCCCCCTTCCCCTCCGATGGTTCTTCATAAGCGTTGCCAGGGCTGGGGATATGGGAATCATTTCTCCTCTGCCCTTTCTGTAAAGATATTGTGCCTTTCTGGCCATTTGCCGCAACATTTGAGATATTTCCATTAGTACTTCAAATATTTGGTATTCGTAGGCATTCTCCAAAAAGCAGGCCTTAATATTGGATAGAATTCACGATGTCAAACACATGGCTGACAGGTGGCTCACAATCGGATTCTCGCCGAAGCCCAAAAACTCCTCCATATCTGCACAGAGTACGCGCATCTCCCCGCACCAGCGTGGCTCAACAGAGAGAGCACCACAAGAGGGAGACGGAGGTTCAATACCTCCCGCTGGTTATATTTGCTGTGACAGTGTGTTGGTGAAACGTGTAGAGGAGCCCTTATTGAACTTTCATTCAAAGCCGAAACACCATTCGGGACCACACTTCTTCAAAAAGTTGTTCCGTATATTGCGGCAATGCCACAATGGAGCACGCAGTTTCACTTCCTCTGGCACCGTATCCGTTGGGTGCAGCGTAATCGCTGCTCGGATTCCAAGGAAGAGGTCTCGTTCCATCGTCGATATGAAAAGTGGGTGGCCATAGAGCTCATTTGTAGACTGGAGGCGGTTGAGGGGGGCAGAGGATTGTGGCAATCTCAAAGCCAATATAAGTGTGATGTCTGGTGCACCGTTTTCACAAAGACGAGGGTTGATCCACTGCAGTCGTGTGTTGCGCAATTTACGTGTGAAGAACAGCGCAAATAGACCCAGTATGCCTTTTTCCGGTATGAGCAAGGTGATACCACCTTCATCAATGTAGTGCTGGCCAACTCGAAGAATGTCTGAGTCGACACTAGGGCCGATCATCGAGCCGCCAGCTGTGCCATCGTCCCGACCGACGCCTTCAACCTCGTCGCCTTTGCTTTCTCCTTCGCTGTCGTTTCACCCATTGTGGTCCGTGGGTACATTCTCTTCAATTCCCATTCTGGAAGCAATAACTCAATGTCCATGGTACTCGTCAAATCAGGTCTTTGAAATGCTAGAATAATCGCGCAAAGGGGGAAGGACGTCGCCCACCCTGGCCGTACCTTGGTGACACGTCTGATTGGCCTTCTAAGAGGTCTCGTGAGGGCTTCTGCCAACCTTGGCTTCCCAACGTGACCTTTCGTATGCCATTTTGCTCCGCTTGATACTCGTGATTTGCACTAACGTATAATATGTATTAAAGTGCGGCACTCTATTTTTTTAGAGTGCGGTAATATCGAAATTGCGCACTCTATTCCGAACTCAGCACAGACAGCTCAGGTGGTAAGACACTTACTTACTTGGCATGTTTATTGAGGCCCCCAAGTGGGACCGGTTGCTTATCGTACAGCACGCCCACCAACTCGTCTTCAACAACCCCTAAGAGGGGCTTGCGGCCCCCACCAAAAAGCCGAAAGCGAGCAACAGACTCCGCATGAATTTGGTCGCGATCACATCACCACTTGCGATAGGCAGACGCCGACACTCGCCACCCGAGCTGGCGAAAGTGTGGCTCCACCCGAGATGGAATTCCACCACCTTCGGACTCAATCCAGTCGATAGCCTGTTGCTTGAGGCTGATCTAGACAAACTTACATTGGCAGGCATAGCAGAAAGGAGACTGATGAAACAAAAGCACTAGTGGAGTGGTGAAGGAGGAAACGAATGGCGGTGGCAGTGTTGGGCGAAACGAGTGGTGTCTAGAGCTGTGTTTTCGGTAGCACTGGCCAGATCTTGAAAGGTTGTTTTGCTACGCACTCTAATTGATCGCGCTGTATTTTTTTTAGAGTGCTCTGCGAAATTCGAAGGGCACTCTATTTGCTAGGGGAACTCTAATCGATATTATACGTTACATGCCCCTTCTAAAACCTCAGGGCTTAAAGGGTTAAGGGCACGTACACATATTTTTGACCAATAAAGGCACATCGCACGGGTGCTTACAAATCAAAGGAAAGTGATTCGAAAAATGAAAATCAGCGATTGGTCCATTAAATTGTTTATGAGCTATGTGCGACACACCAAGTCACAGCAAGCAAGTTTTTGCATTTCCATTTCAAGAACCGCATCCCACCGCACACACCTCACAAGTCATGGCCGGAGCTATTAAGCAGCACGCGCTCAACGCACTCAGCAGCCGCAAGACGGACGGCACTGGCCTGCGCGTGGCCATCGTACACGCCAAATGGAACGCTGAAGTGGTGAACTCCCTGGTGTCGGCCGCCAAGACGGAGCTGTTGAGCGCCGGGGTATCCGAGAGTGACATCGTGATCGCGGACGTATCTGGCGCCTACGAGCTGCCATACGCCGCTAGCCGCCTCATTTCATCGCAGAAGCTGGACGCCGTTATCTGTGTGGGCACCCTAATCAAGGGGGACACGATGCACTTCGAGTACATCTGCGAGGCCGTGTCCCAAGGAATTATGCGCGTGCAGCTGGACACTGGTGTGCCCGTGCTCTTCGGCGTGCTCACGGTACTCAACGAACAACAAGCCAAGGACCGCGCCGGCCTGTCAGACAAGGGCCACAACCACGGCACTGAGTGGGCGCAAACTGCCATTGAGATGGCGCGTCTTCGCGAGTCTACGCTTAAGGGCGGTTGCCCCATGCGTCTGCACGAGCACCTGCCATACCACAGCTTAAGCAACTGCCCGTTTTTCACGCCGTCGACGTGGCTGCACCTCGCTACCCTCGGTGCTTTGGGTTTCGTCGCTGCTACGCTCGCCAAGAAGCTCTAAGTGGGGAGGCTCGTAGACACATAGCTAGCGTAGCAAGCTTTCAGACTTGATTGACAAACACGTTCTTCTTTGATTGCTTGAAAAGATATTCCGGTGGAGCTATTCTTCTACTGTGCTTTAGAACCCGAGACGAACCTTGCTGATAGGGGCAGCCACACGCATTCCAGAGCCATTGCTGCCGTTGCTCCGGCGCGAGCCATTGCTGCCGACACTGCGCACAGACCGATCGCTAGCCGCACACGAGAATGTTAGTGTTCGAGTCTAACAGTGAACGTAACATGCAAATCAAACCTTTTGTCACTACGTGCCGACATGGGACGTGGCAGTCCACCACCGTCGGCTCTTGCTGCTGCTGTTCGTCCAGGCGGCACCGCCGGAATATGCATTCCGACCTCGCGCACGGCCACCTGCAATGGGTCTCCAATTTCAGGGAACTCGTTGGCCAGTTGACCCAATGTGTAGAGCAAGCTCGCACTGATCTCCTTCAGCTCCAGCGCCTCTAGCATAACCTGTTCCTTCGTGCGCCAACTGCCGTCGTCGTCGTCGAAGCCACTAGCACTGACAGCGTATTGCCTGTGCTCCCGCATCTGACGCTCGAGTTTTTTTACAACCTTACCCCACTTTGCTCGCTCTGTCTGCACCTCGCGCTCCACTTGGGACAACGCACCTTCGAGCTGCGTAGCGTTGGCCCGAGCGAAGTCTCGTTGGGTCTCCAGTTCACGAAGGCGCTGGGTCTCGCTCGTCACATCTAGCTCGACTCGGGCCAACTCCTTCTTCTTCTTGAAGAAAGTATCTTCCGCTATCTTGGCTTGTGCCTCTAAAGCAGCAAGACGCTGAGCGTCGTCACCTGCGAGGTCAGCACGGTGGAAGCTCTTGCGGTAGGCGGAGTTTCTCTCCTCCAGATGGGCTAACGTCTTCTTCAAAGCACGAACATCCTTCTCAGCAATACGGATCTTGTCATCCAGCTCGTCTCCTTCACGTTGCAATTCCTCACGACGTTGGGCTGCCCGGATGACAAAATAAGCTTGGCTGCGCTCTTTGCCAGCCTCACCTGTACCATCGTCATCGTCTGCGTAAGCACTCATCTTGCACAGTGTCTCGAACTTAGCTTGAAGTTTGCGCACGCGGTTCTCTCGATCAGCGAGCTCTACGGACACCCGATGACGTTCATCTTCAACGGCCTTGTTCGCAGCGCGTTGCAGTTCCTGGTGTGCTGCAATTTCGCGCTTTCGTTCTTCCATACTCTTCTTCAACTGGAAGTCACGATTCTCCAGTGACAAAACCTCATCTGCTCGAGCATGAAGAAGATCCCGGAGACGACGAACTTCGAGAGCTTGTAGATCGTGCTGAATCAACAGCTCCTCCTTGTTCTTCAGTGCCGCCTTGAGTGCATGTGCACAGCTTTCATTGCGAAGTTCATGCTCAGCGATCTGAGTGTCCACCTCTTGTTGTTGCGCGATCAACGCCTTACGGGACCGCTCCTGTGCACGGCGTTCCTCTTCCAGTTTCTTGCATTGCGTCGTGAGCATCACTTGCTCAGCCTTCACACGGTCTAACTCCATCTGCAACACCTGGATCTGCGCCTGCAGAGCCTTCGTTTCATCTGCACTTCGCTCCCCACTTGCTCGAGCCACCTTGCGCTCCATCTGTTGGATCTGGAACTCGCCATTGTACACAAGCTCCTGTTGGCGCAAGGCCTGCGCATCTAGCGATCGTAGTTTCGACCGTAAGTTTTGTGCGGCAGCTTTCGCACCTGACAGCTCAGCTACCAAACTCGCTTCCTGTTGGCGTAGAGCGAATAGCTGCTGACTCTTGCGGAACATTTGCTCCTTCTGCACACCAATCTCCTTATCCAAACGCTTAACCTCGTTCTCCATGCCAGCCAGGTCTGCTTCAGCCTGCTTGGCCAGTGCTTCAGCATCCATAGTCGAATCACGGCAACGATCCAGAGCCTGTCGCGTACCCTTGAACCGCGCTCTGGCTGCCTCCAGTTCTTGTTTCATGGCTTCAAGTCGGTCATCACGGTTTGAGTTAATGGATCGCTGCTGATTCAGAGCTGCCACAGCACTGGAAAGTTCATTCTTTAGCAGCTCCACTTGGTCTCGAAATGCTTGCAAACGGACTCCAGTTTGTTGCAATTCTTGTTGTGCCTTGGATTGTGCACGCTCTTTGCCTGCTAACTGTCCTTCAGTCTCTGTGTTCACCGTCTCCTGTTGCTTCAGACGACGTTTTTGCTCGTTCAGCAGCTCTTGTTTACTCTGCAGACCACGTTGAGCAAGGGCAAACTGCTCGCTAGCTTGTATAATCTCTTCGTCACGAGCTCGCATAGCTTCAAGCGTAGATTGCCATTGGGCCACAAGCTTGGTTCGTTCAGCATGAAGAGAGCGGAATTCCTCGGCTGTCTTGTCCAGTTCGATTTGCTTCGCCTGCGTTTCGGTAGCTTCATCTTCCACTTCACGCTTGGCACGGGTCAATTGTTGCGTGAGCTTCTCCAACGCCAGCGTCAGCTCCTTGATACGAGCCTCATCGGCTCGACGGTATCGCTCTAAAGCCATCGCATCTTCTTCTTTCTGACGCGCTGCTACTGACCATTGCTCCATCTCGTCTTGGTTCCAGTTCATCTGCAATTTGAAAGCGTCCATCGCTTCATTGCCTTTGAACAATGAACCTTGCAAACCCGCAAGTTTCCGCTCCAGCTCGGCTGCCTCTGCATCAAGAGCTTTAGCTTCTTGAGCCACGCGCCCAATCTCGCGCTGAGCCAACTGCCGCATGTGTTCTTCACTGGCAACTTCCTTTAACTTAGCGCCGTGTAGAGCTTGGGTGTGCAGTAGCTCCTGCTGCACATTTTTCAGGTGCTCCGTCATGATATCCACGCGCGACGTAGTTTCTGCGAGTTCTCGCTTAGCTGCTTCGTACTTAGCCTCCTTAATGCGAATCTGCGCGTGGAGCTCGCGATTCTTCTCATCCGCAAACAACGGGAGGTCATCGATGCCCGTAGGAAGTGTCCGGACTGCTCTCTCGTCCCCTTTATCACTATCTTCGCTGTTATTGTCAGCGTCTTCGTCCTCTTCATCAGAGCTTTGGCTGCGCTGTCGTCCATCAGCGCGTTTCCAGCTATAGTTCGCCGGCTCCGAGTCAACGCTTTGTGGTCCGCCATCGAATTCGAGGTCTTCTTGTTTGGCATTGCTCTCCATCCAGTTATTGTCACCAGAGTCTAACATCGCCGCCTTCAGGCCCACGTCATGCCCTTCGGCATCCTCAGTGCTAACCATCTGCACGCTAGCTTCATCTCCACTATCATCCCCAATATCACTCCCAGGCATGACTCCTGTCTCTCAGTAGATGGAAACTGCGGATCGTTTCATGGCGAAAACTCATCGAAACTAAATGCAGACGCATCCGTTTCAGCAAAAGTAAGCTTGCAAGCTTTTTATCAACGCCTACACAGTCGTGATCTT
This sequence comes from Phytophthora capsici, assembly GCA_030324255.1. Taxonomy (NCBI): domain Eukaryota; phylum Oomycota; class Peronosporomycetes; order Peronosporales; family Peronosporaceae; genus Phytophthora; species Phytophthora capsici. Next base: position 1,807,003 of record CM059346.1, read on the forward strand.
TGTATCTGCTGCTTGATCACAGCAAAGAAGCTCCGACGGCAATCCGTTGGCGTATGAGCGAAGTGGTTTCTCATCCACACCTTGCGTTCCCACCAAGGAGCCGAATGAGATGGATAACGCTCGCCTCGTGCGTGGCAGAGCGCGAGTGTCATCACGGAACCAGCTCTCTCCATTGCTGGGTGGTGGAGAGCATGCAAATTGTGTCACGAGTTGAAGTTGTCCTCATTGATCACTCTTTATGGACCATAACATCCCTTTTCCAAACAGCAATGAATTGAAAACAGATGTCAAATACACGCATACGACCCATAAAGCCTGTACGTTAAAACTCAAAGATGTCGTCGGCGTGCGTCACTTTGGTGAAATCATTTGAGAACGTACCGTGCGTGGCCAAACCGAAAGTAACGGCCCATTCCTCATTTTGCGCCGTACCACACAAGCGTCTTCCTCATCACCTTCATTTGCCATGTCGGAGTCTCAACTTACTAGCGAGCAGATCAATGCTCTGCGTGAGAAGGAGCTGGACCAGTGGAAGACCCAGGAGAACGCCGCCGACCTCATGGTGCCGCTCATCGGCCGTCTGTACCGCGAGAACAACGTGGTGAGCGTGCTCTTCGGCAAGGGTCTCGTGCACAAGAACAGCATTGACATTATCAAGCTGCACAACTTTGTGTGCAAGTACGTGGGCAAATCCATGCAACCCACCGAGACGCTGGTGGTGCTGCTCGCTCTGGTCCAGTACGCGCCCAACGCCCGCGACATGCGCATTGACCTGGGTCGCACCTTCGTCTTTATGGAGAAGGAAGTGCTAGATGTGCAGGCTCAGGTGACGCCCGAGGCTCGTGATGCCAAGGTGCGTATCCTGGGTGAGCTGTTGAACAACCAGATGGCACCGCTTACCTCGGCGCCGGCGTTCACGCCCAGCGATGTGGTTCTGTACGGCTTCGGTCGCATCGGTCGTCTTCTTGCCCGCCTTCTCATTGAGAAGAGTGGCCCTGGTGTGAAGCTCATGCTGCGCGCTATCGTAGTGCGCAAGGGCACCAAAGAGGACCTCATCAAACGCGCCAGTCTGCTGCGTCGTGATTCGGTGCACGGCCCATTCCACGGTAGCATCACTTTCAACGAAGAGGCCAACGCCATCATCGCCAATGGCAACCTCATCCAGATCATTTACTCGGATGGCCCTGACAAATGTGACTACACCAAGTACGGCATCAACAACGCCATTGTCATTGACAACACTGGTCGCTGGAGAGATGCTGATGCTTTGGGACTGCACTTGAAGTCCCCTGGTGTCGCCAAGGTCCTGCTCACGGCGCCTGCCAAGGGCAGTGTACCTACGATCGTGGCTGGAGTGAATGACGACGCGATCACAAAGACTGACAGCATCTTTTCGGCTGCGTCGTGCACAACCAACGCCATTGCGCCGTCGCTTTATGCGCTGGACAAGAAGTTTGGCATCATTGGTGGCCACATTGAGACGGTGCACTCGTTCACGAACGACCAGAACCTGATCGACAACTACCACATGAAGGAGCGTCGTGGACGCAGTGCTGTGCTTAACATGGTTATCACGGAGACGGGCGCTGCTGCTGCTGTTGTCAAGTGCCTCCCCACGCTCAAGGACAAGCTCACAGCCAATGCTATCCGTGTCCCCACACCGAACGTGTCGCTGGCAATCTTAAACGTGACGCTGGATCCGGTAAAGGCGGAAGGTATCACCAAGGAGTCCATCAACTCGTTCATGTCGAAGGTGTCACTGGACTCGCCGCTGCAGAACCAGATCGACTTCGTCAACTCGGCCGAAGTCGCGTCGTCGGATTTCATCGGCAGCCGTGCTGCTGGTACTGTTGACGGCAAGGCCACCATCGTGGACGGCAACAAGGTCATTCTCTACGTTTGGTACGACAACGAGTTCGGCTACAGCTGCCAAGTTGTCCGTGTTGTCCAGCGTTTGATGGAGATTAACCACACGCGCTTCCCGGCAAAGGAGCAGGTTGAAGAGATCGACCGCTCGCTCAACCTCACTTGGGACATCTAGATTTCACGTCGATAAGACCGAAGAACTATACCTGCCTCTGCTGCAGCAAATTTATAAAACATCAAAGACCTTCCGTTTCAGTGCCTTCTTTAGCATGAACGAGCGAGTGCGATGCATTTAATACGCCAAGTGCGTATGACGAGCAACCAACAAGACGAGGTGACAAGACCCTCGAAGAAGAATTCTTTCTCCAATTTCCCAGCTAATACTCAAGCTCATCAAGGTAACAGAAAACCATGCTTCAGCCGTTTGGACTCCACTTACATCGATCCCTTGTAGCTTCTGCAGTCAGTTCAATACGTACATGTGCTCAAGACGTTGTCGATGGATTTACAACGAATGCTCGAACTTCGAGCGCCATAACCAGCACGTTTTCGACACATAATAGTGTTGGCGAAAGGTGCTGCTGCAACGACAACGACAATGATTTCTCGAATGAGCTTGTTGATGAACTTAACAGCGCGAACAAACGCTTATCCGCTGACTCAACGAGTAAAACTCTATTAGAATGCAGCTCTATATCTAACTCGACAGAACTTGGAGAAATTCAGCAGTCCGTTCAACGTCTTCGAGCTCAGCGCACACATGTACAGCACCTAAGTCAGAGAAGTGAAGAACTCGAACACCATTTAGCAGAAGAAAAGGCAGAAAACGAAAAGTTGCAACGAGAAGTCTTTATTTTGCGCGGAGCCGAACAGGAGAATGTGGCGTATCTCCAACGTGTAAAACTGCTGGAGCAAAGGGTTCGTGAGCTGGACGAAGCATACAACGCAAAAATACAAGAACTACGAACTGCAATGACAAGACTAAACTGCGTTGAGCAGGAACGCGATCAACTTCGTGAGGAAATACGCAACTATCAACAAGATCATAGAGATGAGATGAAGATTTTGAGAGAAAAGCACAAGAAATTAGTGAAACAGCTTGATAAAGCACATGAGACTCATACAGCCGAGCACAAACGTCTGGAGAGCCATTGGAAACTCAAGATGAAAGCTGCTGCTAGTGCTAACTCGGAAACAATTGACTCTTTACAGCGGCAGCTCGACATAAGTTGTACGAAGAGTGAAAAGGAGGTGCACGAATTGGAGGATCAAGTCCAGGAGTTACTTGCCACTACCGTCCGGCAGACAACAGTTATAGAGGAGTTTGATCGAGTGCTATCGGAGACCAAAGCACAGCTGGAGCAGACCCAGCGCAGTTACGAAGAACAACGACAACTTTCCTACGAGTTGAGCTCGAAATGCCAGCGACTGGAGCTGCACGTAGCGAAATTGAAGCAGTCCAAATGCTTGGAGACAGTCGAGTTGGAGAAGAAAGTATTGTTGCTAGAAACGAAACTAACAAAACGGGAGGATCAAGTGAGAGATGTGACGGAAGCTCTGAGGAGTAAGGAGAAGGAAATTGAGGCCATTCACTTCAGTCAAGACGACAGTCGTGGTCAATTAGATGAGGTATGGTAGGTGAACGTGCGCTTTCTGCCTCAGCAAACTAAACTCCTTCTGCACGTGCAGTTGATCAAGAATCTCCAGCGTGCAGAAAGAACACTGAAAAGTGAACTATCGGAGCTGCAGATCGCATTGAGGGTAAGCCACGCGTGCAAAGGATTCTCACTTCACTGCTTCTAATAGCATCTTTCTTTCAGGACGCTAACGATGAAAGTCGTTTACTTAGCGATCAAGTGGTCGAGCTGCAAGGTATGCTGATGTGCTTTTAACTGGCTCAGAGTCCTATAAATTTGCTGGTGTGTTGGTATATTCGCAGACAAGTTAGAGTGCGAGCGGAAGGATCGATCTCAATGGGCTACTGCTCGTCTTAAGTTATTGGCTGACTTCTGTGACGAAGAGAGCAAGCTTAGCTCGGCACTCAATCATCATAACGAGTGTTGGAATTCCGCTCATAAACAGAAACAACCAACGATTTCACTACCACACCGTAAGGCAAAACACAAAGAAAGGAGAGTTTTAGAAGACCAAACCTACAATGGAGATGACTATGCTGAACCGAGACGGAATTCAATAGTGTTTGGATAACGATTACTACGCTTCAATAATAATTTAGAAAAAAATGATCGACTCGGCAGAACTTCACTCATCCCACTGAATTAACAAGGAAAACACGTCAGCAACAGAATTCCTTCCAGGCAAGCAGAAGTGTAAAACTTACCTCGTCCGAGTTCGACAATTGTTCATACGTCTTGTGGGAAGACCCAAGCTTCTTCCGCACCATATTCTTGAGCTCGATCACCTTAGCGTCCTCCTTGAATTTGTGCTTGAGCTCTGTTTCACCAATAACTGGTGCCTGGTAGGACTTCAACAGTAACGACGACACCACGACTGACACTGAAGAGAAAGCCATCGCCAAGCCAGCACACGCAGGCGGCATCATGCGGTGGATCAGCGGGAAGAACATACCGGCCGCCAGAGGAATACCGATGACGTTGTAGATGATCGAGAAGAAGAAGTTCAGCTTGATACGAGAGAACACGACGCGAGCCAAGTCCAAAGCCACCACCACATCCGTCAACGCACTCTTCACCAGAACCATATCAGCTTCAGCCTTCGCGATCTGTGTACCTGCGCCAATGGCCATGCCGATGTCCGACTGGGCTAACGCAGGAGCGTCGTTGATGCCGTCCCCAACCATACACACCACCCGAGGCTTCAGCGTCAACGGGTTCACCTGGGACTGCAGGGCCTTGATCTGAGAAGCCTTCTCGCCAGGGAGAGCCACCGCCTTCACGTGGTTGATGCCCATCTGACGAGCGATGGCACTGGCTGTACGGAGGTTATCACCCGTGATCAGCCACACATCCAGACCCATCGACTTGAGGTGCTTCACGACGGCTGCAGCTTCAGGACGAGCAGCATCCGCCAAGGCGATCACACCCACCAGCTTCTTCTCCACACACACAACCACGACCGTCTTGCCCTCTAGCTCCAGCTCGTGCATGTGACTGCGCATCTTGTCGCTGATTTCGATGCCCTTCTCCTCACAGTACTCCGAGTTGCCCACCAGTACACTCACAGGAGTGTTCCGAGACGTGACGCTACTGGAAGCCACCACACCTTCGATTCCTCGACCAGGAACAACGTGCACTTCTGTTGGGTCCTGAAGCTCCAGATTCTCGTGCTCCGTTGCTGTCACCACGATGGCCTTGCCAAGAACGTGCTCACTCACGCACTCCAGTGACGCGCCATAGTACAACAACTCACGAGGTGTGTACGCGCGATCGGCTACCACGACGTCACGGACAGACGGGTGTCCGACAGTCAGAGTTCCCGTCTTGTCGAACACGATGGTGTCGATATAGCGAGCCGTCTCAAGCGCGCGACCGCCTTTGATCAGCACACCCTTCTTAGCCCCAACGCCACAGCCAACCATGACAGCAGTGGGGGTCGCAAGACCCAAAGCACACGGACACGCGATCACCACAACGGAAATGGCAAACAGGATCGCCAGAAAGAAATCATCAGCGTGTCCCGAAGCTACCGACACTCCCAGATCTAGTTTCCATTGTGCAGGAACGATATCCATCGAGAGCAGGAACATCCAGGTAGTAAACGTCAAAACTGACAAGCCTAGCACGCAGGGAGCGAAAACGGATGCCAGCCAGTCGGCATAAGCCTGAATTGGAGCCTTGTGAAGCTGCGCATCCTCGATCAAAGCACAGATTTGAGACAAAGCCGAGCTCTCGCCACCCATACAGCTCGACTCAATCACCAACGTGCCCTGTTGGTTCACCGTAGAGCCAAACACGTAGTCGCCCTCTTTCTTCGCCACCGGCATACTCTCGCCCGTCAACATCGACTCGTCCGTCGAACTGGACCCAGACTTCACCACACCGTCTGTCGGGATGTTGGCGCCAGGAAGGATCCGCAGCAGATCGCCACGCTGCACCAGCTCAATTGGAATCTCCCGGTCCCGCTTGCCCTGGCCAATGAGTAGAGCAGTCTTCGGCTGAAGCTTCGCCAATTCAGACAGTGCGTCTGCTGTCTTTCCCTTCGCCATCGATTCCATGTACTTGCCCAGCGTCACGAACGTAAGCAACATCGCCGACGACTCGAAGAAGTGGTGGCCCTCGTAGTTCTCGTGCAGCGCAGAACCAAGAAACGACACAAAACTGTACGTGTACGACATGGTCGTGCCTGCCACCACCAGGAAGTCCATTCCCATGGCACCGTGTTGTAGCCCCTTCCACGCAGCCACGTAGAAGCGACGTCCAACGCCAAACTGAACGGGAGTCGCCAGTAGAAACAGCAGCAGCAGCTTCACGGTGACAGCGTTGAACACTGGAGTCATGAGCAACATCTCGACCGGAGGAATGTACATGAGCACCATGTGGATAAGCATGGCCGGCAGCGAGAAGAGCATGGCCGTAGTCAGCAGCTTCCGCCACTTCTCCACCTCCGACTTGCTCAGCGCGTGCTGGTCCGTCGTCTCCTGCGCCACTTCGGCCGAGTACCCAAGTCCGTTGATGCACTCGAGGAGATCACGAGGCCCCGTCTTGGACAGCTGCATCAGGTGCACGTGTGCCTTGTTCAGCGGCAGATTCACCAGCACCTTCGTCACTCCAGGCAACGCGCCCACCGCCGTCTCAATCTTCCCCACACAGGCAGCACAGCTCATTCCCGTGACTGTGAACTTGAGCTCCAACGAGTCGTCGTCACCCGGTTCCACCACGTGCGAAAACGTCGCCTTGTAGCCTGCATCCTGGATCATCTTCTGGAGCTCCCGACGCGCGTCCTGGATCAGGTCGCGGTCGAACGAGACTTCGGCCTTCTGGCTGATGAGCCCCACGCGACAGTGCAAAACACCCGCCGCCTTGCCCACGTAGTCCTCGATGGCCTTCACGCAGGCAGCACAGCTCATCCCTTCCACGTGGAACACGGCACGCGGGTGTCCTGCTGCGTCAGGAATGTCCAGAGTCACCTCCTCTTCCTGCTGCTTCTGCTTCTGCGCCTGCAACTTGATGGCTGCGGCCTTGGCGGCGTCGTACGCGCTGGCCTCGAAGCCCACGCATTCTACCATGTCCACCAGCTGCTCCAGCGTCGCACTACCAGGCTGCAACAGCGTCACAGTAGCTTTCCGTTGCTCGAAGCTCACGACCGCCGAGGCCACGCCGTCCACGCCCTTGAGCGCGTTCTCGACGGTCGAACCGCAGTTCTTCTGGCACATCATCCCCTCCACCAGCAGCTCAATCGTCTCGCTCTGCGTCTGTCTCTGCTGGGCCGGAGCTTTCACGGCGGCACCGAATCCCACGCACTCGACGGCGTCCACCAGGTCGTCGGCCGTCACGCAGGCGCCAGGGACGCACTCGACGCGTGCGCTGCGTCTCTCGAAGTCCACGACGGCGCTGCTCACGCCCTCCACGCTTCGCAGTGCGCTCTGCACCGTATTGCCGCAGTTCTTCATGCACATCATTCCTTCCACCGCGAGCTCCACGACCACGGGGGCCGCCTCCACCGCCATGATTAATGAACGTCCTATACGTAGGCAAGTCTATAAATGACAAAGGTCGCTTGTATCTGGTGGATAATTCGGAGCAGATGTGGAGCCAGAGCGAGCACGCGTCTGTTGGTTTTGGATTGGGCCTTCGGTTGTCTATAGTTAAGTTCAGTATGGAAAAGTGACGATGGGTAGTGATATGAACCGTACTTAACCGGAAGAAGCCTTGAAGTCTTGTGGATCTGTAGGAAATGGCGACCGACACCACCAGATTGAAGGAACTGGCGAATGCAGTACAGGACATGCACAATTCAACTTGATCGTTGCGGCTACTGCGGGTTTCATTGTCCACGACGACACCGAGCGAGCTGCTGCATAATGCAGCCTACATTACATCCTGAGCCAGGCGTTCGCTACATTGATCGGATCGGGTGTTTGGACTGGCCGACGTCGGACCATGAGCACACTTCGGAAGTTACCAACCAGGCGGGTTGGATACAGTGTGAGTTGGGACTCATCTTGAGTCAGAATCTGACCCAGCTGATCAGCGCCAATGGCTCCAGTCAACAATTGCTCGAGTCGGAGGAGGCAACTCAACTGCCGGTTGCGAGATTGTGCAAGATCGAAGTGTCCTGCTTCCGACTTCTACATGTATTACACGGACGAACTCCCCAGACTCTCGACGTTGAACAAATGAAAATAGATTAAATCTTATGTGATTGGTTCAAAGCATATATTCCTTATAAATTTCTATTACGCCCTCAAACTATTAGCCAATGAGATTCAACATTCACGACCTTTGCGGCGTCACCAACCATGGTGTCCATGAAGAAGGCGCGACAATCAACGAAGGTGCGACTGACAGGGCTCATCAACCAGTCTCCGCAGTATGTGATCGACCAAACGCGCGCGCCCATCCACTTTATTGCCACCAAGAAGCGCTGGGATTACTGTGCTAGTCGTCTTCTCCAGGCGCAGGTTATGGGCTTCGACACGGTGCGTTCGTCGACTGTATCAACCCAATCGATACCATCGGACTAACCTCCTCTTCCACAGGAAACACGACCTATCTGGGGCAAAAGCCAGAAGCGCAATCCGACCGCGTTGCTGCAGATTGCCATGCGCGACGCCGACAGCAAGGAGGAAGTCTTCGTCATCGACCTCCTGCATCTGTCCGCTAAAGTGTACAATTCCACGCTGACGACCGTCTTCCTATCCAAGAAAATCACCAAACTAGGTCAAAGTTTCTATCAGGACCTCCAGGAGTTAGCCCACTCATACCCGAACGCGTCGTGCTTTACGGTCTGCAAGGGAGTCGTGGAAGCGAACGACTTGTCCATCTCACTGGAGGGGGCTCATAACCCACTAAGCCTTCAGAAGCTAGTGTTCTTCTACTTGCATCGGAGGCTGGCTAAAACACAGCAAATGTCCAATTGGGCGCGAAGACCGCTCACTCCTAGTCAGCTGCATTATGCTGCAGCGGATGCGTTGGTGCTGATTCACCTGTACGACGAGTTGCTGATCCGCATTCAGAAGCAGGATACAGCGAAGAAGTTCCTGTTGAGTGATGTGACCAACGTGCTGGACGTGAACCTTCCGCAGGATCCAAAGTGCTCGCTCTGTTTCGAGGTATTTGAGACCGTGAAGGCGCTGAAGGTACATCGAAAAGAGTGTCTCGCGGATGTGCGAACGCTGGTGATCTGTGAAGTCTGCGAAGGGAAGAAACTTGTGACGGAAAAGGTTATGGAGCACCACGTGAAGCATTGTGGTGTAGATGAAGCTGCTACTGAGCCGGTCGTACAGTTGAAGAGGAAGCGCTCATTGTCAGCAGATAGACTCCAGCATTCTGGCAAGGCGCTGCAAACGTCATCTAGACTTGCACCAGTTTCCAAGAAGCGTCGTTTACAGGCATCGGTGCCAACTGATGTATCAAAAGTGCAAAATCCAACGAAGCCACTCACTAAAAGCCAGAAGAAGAGAGAACGCAAGAAAAAAGCGAAGGCATTGGCGGATCTGAAAGCGCAGCTAACCACCGGTGACGTCCTACCGCAACAGGGTCAAGAATATAGGAAGCGGAGAATGAGCGTGGAGTCGTCGCTTTTAGCGTCCGACGCGATTTGGTCCCAGATCTCGAGCGACTGCGAGTCATTTACCACTTCAGGGTAAGGTGCGTTGCTAGCAGCAACTTGCTACCGGTACATGCAGTTTCTCCGACTTTGAGCTCAACTTCTTTCGGTGTTGATCGCAACAAAACGATTTTTAAAGGTGTAAAGGATGCGAATTCAGAAACCGGCCACTGTAAAGTGCTGTTCGTACCAACGGGATCTGCTGCTGCACAATTGCTTTTCGCTAAAACCGCTTCAACATGGTGCAAGACTTTCGCATCGCATTGCAGGTCGATAAAGTGCTTCTAATACACGTACGTAGTGTGTTGTCAATAAACTTCCATGCATTATCATCTCGTGAACGGTGTTTGTAAGGGGATTTGAAACCGAGAGTCCCTACTGTAAGATATCTACAGTTTTCAGTGTCCATTCATCTCTTCCAACGAGCCACACGCAGTCCGAGCCATCAACTTGTCCATCTCGTCACTCCGGCGTCTCTAGCTTTCTTCTGATTCGGACTCGCCATCTCCTTCTCTGCACTTTTGTCGGTGCTGATCGGGCAGTCGGACTGCATAGAAACTCCCAGTCTATTTTGTAATCTAGCCTTTCGGTGGCGCCAGCTGGTGCATTCCGAGGGCACAGACGTGGTCACGCGCCGTGCAAGATGCGTGGCCTTCGCTGACTTGAGGCCGTTCCAGGCTTCCCCATCGACGCCATTTCCTGATCGACCAGCAATTTGACAAGATGACGGCGCCGCTGGTCGTGGAGCTCGCGGTGGAAGGAATGATGTGCATGAAGAACTGCGGCAATACGGTGCAGAGCGCACTGCGAAGCGTGGAGGGCGTGAGCAGTGCCGTCGTGGACTTCGAGAGACGCAGCGCACGCGTCGAGTGCGTCCCTGGCGCCTGTGTGACGGCCGACGACCTGGTGGACGCCGTCGAGTGCGTGGGATTCGGTGCCGCCGTGAAAGCTCCGGCCCAGCAGAGACAGACGCAGAGCGAGACGATTGAGCTGCTGGTGGAGGGGATGATGTGCCAGAAGAACTGCGGTTCGACCGTCGAGAACGCGCTCAAGGGCGTGGACGGCGTGGCCTCGGCGGTCGTGAGCTTCGAGCAACGGAAAGCTACTGTGACGCTGTTGCAGCCTGGCAGTGCGACGCTGGAGCAGCTGGTGGACATGGTGGAATGCGTGGGCTTCGAGGCCAGCGCGTACGACGCCGCCAAGGCCGCAGCCATCAAGTTTCAGGCGCAGAAGCAGAAGCAAAAGCAGCAGGAAGAGGAGGTGACTCTGGACATTCCTGACGCAGCAGGACACCCGCGTGCCGTGTTCCACGTGGAAGGGATGAGCTGTGCTGCCTGTGTGAAGGCCATCGAGGACTACGTGGGCAAGGCGGCGGGTGTTTTGCATTGTCGCGTGGGGCTCATCAGCCAGAAGGCCGAAGTCTCGTTCGACCGCGACCTGATCCAGGACGCGCGTCGGGAGCTCCAGAAGATGATCCAGGATGCAGGCTACAAGGCGACGTTCTCGCACGTGGTGGAACCGGGTGACGACGACTCGTTGGAGCTCAAGTTCACAGTCACGGGAATGAGCTGTGCTGCCTGTGTGGGGAAGATCGAGACGGCGGTGGGAGCGTTGCCCGGAGTGACGAAGGTGCTGGTGAATCTGCCGTTGAACAAGGCGCACGTGCACCTGAAGCAGCTGTCCAAGACGGGGCCTCGAGATCTCCTCGAGTGCATCAACGGACTTGGGTACTCGGCCGAAGTGGCGCAGGAGACGACGGACCAGCACGCGCTGAGCAAGTCGGAGGTGGAGAAGTGGCGGAAGCTGCTGACTACGGCCATGCTCTTCTCGCTGCCGGCCATGCTTATCCACATGGTGCTCATGTACATTCCTCCGGTCGAGATGTTGCTCATGACTCCAGTGTTCAACGCTGTCACTGTGAAGCTGCTGCTGCTGTTTCTACTGGCGACTCCCGTTCAGTTTGGCGTTGGACGTCGCTTCTACGTGGCTGCGTGGAAGGGGCTTCAGCACGGTGCCATGGGAATGGACTTCCTGGTGGTGGCAGGCACGACCATGTCGTACACGTACAGTTTTGTGTCGTTCCTTGGTTCTGCGCTGCACGAGAACTACGAGGGCCACCACTTCTTCGAGTCGTCGGCGATGTTGCTGACGTTCGTGACTCTGGGCAAGTACATGGAATCGATGGCGAAGGGAAAGACAGCAGACGCACTGTCCGAATTGGCGAAGCTTCAGCCGAAGACTGCTCTACTCATTGGCCAGGGCAAGCGGGACCGGGAGATTCCAATTGAGCTGGTGCAGCGTGGCGATCTGCTGCGGATCCTTCCTGGCGCCAACATCCCGACAGACGGTGTGGTGAAGTCTGGGTCCAGTTCGACGGACGAGTCGATGTTGACGGGCGAGAGTATGCCGGTGGCGAAGAAAGAGGGCGACTACGTGTTTGGCTCTACGGTGAACCAACAGGGCACGTTGGTGATTGAGTCGAGCTGCATGGGTGGCGAGAGCTCGGCTTTGTCTCAAATCTGTGCTTTGATCGAGGATGCGCAGCTTCACAAGGCTCCAATTCAGGCTTATGCAGACTGGCTGGCATCTATCTTCGCACCGTGCGTGCTAGGCTTGTCAGTTTTGACGTTTACTACCTGGATGTTCCTGCTGTCGATGGATATCGTTCCTGCACAATGGAAACTAGATCTGGGAGTGTCTGTAGCTTCGGGACACGCTGATGATTTCTTTCTGGCGGTCCTGTTTGCCATTTCCGTTGTGGTGATCGCGTGCCCGTGTGCTTTGGGTCTTGCGACCCCCACTGCTGTCATGGTTGGCTGTGGCGTTGGTGCTAAGAAGGGTGTGCTGATCAAAGGCGGTCGCGCGCTTGAGACGGCTCGCTATATCGACACCATCGTGTTCGACAAGACGGGAACTCTGACTGTCGGACACCCGTCTGTCCGTGACGTCGTGGTAGCTGATCGCGCGTACACACCTCGTGAGTTGCTGTACTATGGCGCGTCACTGGAGTGCGTGAGTGAGCACGTTCTTGGCAAGGCCATCGTGGTGACAGCAACGGAGCACGAGAACCTGGAGCTTCAGGACCCAACAGAAGTGCACGTTGTTCCTGGTCGAGGAATCGAAGGTGTGGTGGCTTCGAGTAGCGTCACGTCTCGGAACACTCCTGTGAGTGTGCTGGTGGGCAGCTCGGAGTACTGTGAGGAGAAGGGCATCGATATCAGCGACAAGATGCGCAGTCACATGCACGAGCTGGAGCTAGAGGGCAAGACGGTTGTGGTTGTGTGTGTGGAGAAGAAGCTGGTGGGTATGATCGCCTTGGCGGATGCTGCTCGTCCTGAAGCTGCAGCCGTCGTGAAACACCTCAAGTCGATGGGTCTGGATGTGTGGCTGATCACGGGCGATAACCTCCGTACAGCCAGTGCCATCGCTCGTCAGATGGGCATCAACCACGTGAAGGCGGTGGCTCTCCCTGGCGAGAAGGCTTCTCAGATCAAGGCCCTGCAGTCCCAGGTGAACCCGTTGACGCTGAAGCCTCGGGTGGTGTGTATGGTTGGGGACGGCATCAACGACGCTCCTGCGTTAGCCCAGTCGGACATCGGCATGGCTATTGGCGCAGGTACACAAATCGCGAAGGCTGAAGCTGATATGGTTCTGGTGAAGAGTGCGTTGACGGACGTGGTGGTGGCTTTGGACTTGGCTCGCGTCGTGTTCTCTCGTATCAAGCTGAACTTCTTCTTCTCGATCATCTACAACGTCATCGGTATTCCTCTGGCGGCTGGTATGTTCTTCCCGCTGATCCACCGCATGATGCCGCCTGCGTGTGCTGGCTTGGCGATGGCTTTCTCTTCAGTGTCAGTCGTCATGTCATCCCTACTGTTGAAGAAGTATAAGGTGCCGCAGATTTTACAAACAAAGGCTCAGAAGGTTCACTTCGAGGAGGACGCGCAAGTTGTGGATCTGAAGAATCTGGTGCGTCTGAAGCTCAGCAACGTTCGCTACGCACCGTTGACAAACGTGGACGAGCAGAAAGTTCCTGTTCAGTAAGACCAGGTACTGGTAGATGTTTTTTGTCTGATTTTACGAAAGTCGTAGGCTGACTGAAGGCCGTTGAGTGGTTTAAGTTAAATTGAACTTGTAGTTGTTGCATTCTTGGAGTTAGTCCTCTTTAAGTCGGTTGCTTGGCACGAGTTGAAGAACGTCTCCATCACGAAACAGTGGCGTGAACGAATGGTGCCGCATGAGTGTGGCGAGAATACCCACGTTTACAGAGAAGAAGGCAAGGCCTGCCATCCAGAGTGGGGAAAACGTATTAACACCTTGCATCTCCAGTTGATATGCCCAGTACAACCAGTGAAGTTCGCCTCCTAGCCACGCTATAATCATTCCTAATCCTTGCCACTTGAATTTCACACTGGTCAGTGGGAAAATTAGAGGCAGGAATGCAGTGTACCACAAGAAATACTTTATCAAAAAGCAGCGTAAACGTTAGAAGGAGCTAAGCAACGAAAGAAGCTGCCGCCTACGTACCTGAGCAGTGCAAACCTTGTTGAAAATGACGAAGACCATCGTCAATGCAAACAACGCGAATGGCAAATCCCGACCATAAACGAAAGAAATGGCCAAGAGCGACGCGAGTTGAGGAAAAAACGCAATAAGCCCAACTCCAAAACCCGACGGCGTGTTGTATCGGAGGTAGAGACCATAGAAGTAGACCGAGAAATTGTGGCGGTTGTCTGTGCGCGTGAAGTGGTACAGGTACGTCTCGTACAGGAATTGAAAACCGTAGCTGTGCATGCAACATATAAAGAGTTAAACCTTCGGGCTAATACAGACTCCAAATTGAACGTACAGATAGTAAAAGCCAGCTGCAAGGAAGATGAAGAGACCTCCGCTCACAAGACCAAAGACTAGCCGATCACGATTTAATTGGCCAGCAAGCTGCGCCCAGAAGCAACTGGATGAAGAAGCCCACTTCGCGTTCGCAGCTCGGAAGTCTTCATTGAGGAACTGGCCAAACAAAGGAAGAAAAATGTCGTTAGACTTTGAGTAGAATTCTCCCTCCAACTCTTAATAGTCTTACCACGAGGAAGGCCAGTGCGTAGATAATAGGATAAACCTTGAAATGGACAGCAGCTCCATATCTAGACACCAAACACCAATCAAAAACACAACTATGACAATCCAAGAGAATTATAATTCACACGTACGCTAACGCAGAAAGCACCAGCTGCTTACGCATGATCAACAGTAATGACAACATTACCAGCAGCACCACAATTGAATCCGCATTACCGCGTGTTGAAATGTTGACCGAAAATGGGTGGAACAGCCACACACTGCCAACAGCATAAATTGTCAGCACCAACTCGTTTTCACCCGTCTCCCAGTCATTTTACTACCGCTTACCAGCAATAATTTGCAGCACCTAAATCATTCATCAAAACTGTTAGACCAATATATCGGATAGTAATCGTATCACCAATTTCCTTACTTGTGTCAGGGAGACCTCGCAGCCTCAAGATCTGATACAAAATGTATCCAACCAGCAGATCGCACCCCACGAACAGCAGCTTCCCGAACACTTCGTGCACGAAGATGTTCGGCAGAAGCATAAGAGCTCTGTGATCAGCAGAATACATCAAAATAGTGGCAATATTTTATCAGACTAATGTTTACCCAGCACTGCAAACTTTCCCGACTCACAATGCTGGCGTGTAACGATACGTTGTGCGTTCAAAAGGCGAATTTCCCTGTGCTATTTCCCGCGCCGCGTCCGAGTACACGTCGTAGTCCACATCCGTGTACTTGACGGACATATAGAGGTCCTGCAAGTGGCCATAGAGCAGCAGCACCAGCCGCAACGCCAGCGCGCCTCCGAAAAGCGCCAACGTCCTTCGAGACATCGTCAATTAGTAAAATAATAATGGTGCAAACTATTTTCCCTAATTATTTTGTTACCTAAAAAAATTAATTAACGTTCCGGTGCGCTGCACTGTTTGTGCAATTCACACGACCGTTGCAAATTCTTGTGGCTCTCCCACGCCAAACTTCAGAAATGAAGCAGATCTCCATTGAAACACGGCATTTCCAATCTTACCAAACGACGTAACATGGTGACCAAGAGCAAGAATCCAATGGTGGCCACCACAGCGGGTGCCATCGCTGGCGGAATTGAGACGCTCACCATTTGGCCTATGGAGATGATCAAAACCAACCTGCAACTGGGCACCATGCGCGCCCAGTACACTGGAATGATCGGTGGATTCCGCTACCATGTACAGACCGACGGTGTCGGATCACTATACCGTGGACTGGCACCCGTGCTTGTGGGTTCCATCCCCAAGGCTGGCATCCGCTTCGGAGCTTTCGACTTTATCAAACAGAGACTGGCAGACGAGAACGGCAAGACGTCGGCCATGCGAAACCTTGCGGCGGGCATGATGGCCGGTGCAATTGAGGCCACATTAACCACGACGCCGGTACGTTCCTTGGTTATTGCAAAAATTATGTTTGTACTTATGTGTGTGTTTGCAGATTGAGACATTGAAGACCAAGTTGATCGGTGCCAACGCTGGCGTATGGGAAGGAACGAAGATGATCCTCGCGAAGGAGGGCATCCGAGGTATTTATCAAGGGCTCTGGGCTACGATCCTGAAGCAGGTTTGTGGCGTAAAGCGGTGAATTTGTCTACGAACCTTGTCTTTAACGGTTGTTGTGCCATTTTGTTCTTTTACGTAGTCCACGAACCAAGGGTTGCGCTTTATGTGGTTTAGCGAATTCCAGAAGCGCGTGAGCCCCGAGTTTCTTGAGCGTCATGGCATCATTAACGACGCTCAGAACATGACTGGCAGCCAGCGCGCGTCTCTCAGTCTTATCGGTGGCATGACGGCTGGTATCTTCAGTGTCTTCGGCAACAATCGTACGTGTCTTGTTGATCTTTTGATTTGGTTGCACTGGCGAGTTGCTAATGCGTTTCATGTTTTGACGGGTATCACAGCGTTTGACGTAGTCAAGACGCGGATGCAAGGGCTGGAGGCACAAAGGTACAAGAGCACATTCGACTGCTTTCGTCAAATGCTGCTGCACGAGGGTGTGGGCTCTTTTTACGCTGGTGTCGTGCCGCGGCTAGGCCGAGTAATTCCAGGCCAGGGAGTCATTTTCATGTCATACGACAGCATCACAATGGCGGTATCCCGTTACATCGAGGGCTGAAGTGCCAATTGCATCGTTGCAGTCGGTCCGCCGTCGTTAGAACAATAGTGGAGTACTTCTAGAACTCGAAAGGTATATGGGCTCCTAAAGTGAAGACAGCTTACAAATTCGAAGTACAAGATTCTAATCTCTACGCTTTGGCATGCTACTAGGTTTACCCAGATAGGCACCGGAAATTGTTGCTGCCGTTTGAATCTCTTTCATGACCTCACTGGGCAGCGAAACTCGACGAGACGTGGGGCCAAACGCTTTCAGTACAGATTCACAGATCTCAAAGTGGTCGCTCCAGTTGGCGGCCTTCTCGCACACTGCGAGTGTTAGGAGGACCATTTCCCCATAGAAGTCAAGATCTGCGTCAGGAGTAGCGATCACTTGGTCCAGATAATGCAAAGTCTTTTTCAGATCACCCACAACTCGTTGATGGAAATTTTCTTCTTGTGATTCTCCCTCAGTGGTTTTGCAACTCATAGCAGCTACAGTCACATTCCAGATTACTTTGCAAGCTCGAATGACAACGGTCGATACATTACCGCGAAGACCAAACTCAACCGCACACACCAGATGAGACAGTGAGGCAAGCAAAAGCTTTGTAGTGTGGGGATCTCCCTCATCTAGTAGAAATACCGCATGTCCATAAAGTAACTCAGCCAGTGCGAACCACTTCCAAGTGTTGTGTACTATAAGCACTTTGGTCAGAGATTTCTTGTCCTCAGTGGGTCGTAGAGGTTGCAACGCCTGCTCTGCACATTCCATGGCGTATTTGTTATCCTTAAGCCGGAACACACCGCAGCCAATTCGTACCCAAATCTCTACGTACAATTCCATGAGTTGTTGCTCTTCTTCGAGCAATCGGTCGGACTCTTCGCTCAGGAACGTGTTATAAACCTCCAGGGCGGTTGTTTGCCACATTGCAATAGCCTTTTGATACAATCCTTGGGCTTTTTCCGGCTGTTGACTAAATGCCACCTCCATCGCTTCGAGGTAAGCCACGACTTTCACCAGAGCACTTGTGTTCTCTGTAGGAGTGATATCCTTCGCGTTCTGGGCGATTTGGACTTGTGACTTGAGCTCTGCGAAGCGTTTCAGATGCAAAACACTCATATTGCCTCTGTTCGAGATCGGCTTTCGCTTTAAAAAGGTATCCGCAATAGCCATAGCCTTATCAAGTCGACCAGTATTTTTGTATACACTCGACAGCCCAAGACCGACAGTGGCAAGAAGATCGTTATCAACATCCACTGCAGCCGCCTCTAGCGCTGCGTAAAGAGCTTCAAAGGCGCTAATGCACTCCGGAAGGATCCACTGGGGGTCAAAAACGTCGGTCGAATCAGTTTCCAACAACAAACGAAAGATGTGGAAGTGGTAGTTCCACAAGTAGATGCAAGTGTTCTCCAACACAAAAGTCCAGCCGATCTTTGTTGCTGCCTTTAAGGCTCTGGTAAGTTGCTCCAGTATTTCACATTTCAGAGCTTGAATTTCCTTGCTAATGGCGCTTTGTCGGGTTCGAAGGATAGAAGTTTCATCCAGTTCAGCATCCTCTTCACCTTCAATTGGTGGAGAGCTTTCTTCAGCTTCCGGACGGTGAATCCCCAGCACATAGGCCTCTTTACCCAGTAACGTTAGTGCGTCGAGATCAACGTTCGACTTCATTAAAGCCTTTCGCCCCTGAGGCTCCTTGTTTCCAGAACTTTTTACTTGACGTTGGGCATGTTTTGCCGCAAGGATCTCTACCAGTAAAAGTCTCATGTCAATTTCGAGAATCATCACGCTCTTGTCACGAGATAAAATGTTAATATCCCCCACTTCGCCAGTCGAAAAGAAGGATAAAGCAGATTCAACTGCCTGTTGCGCTAATACACCGTCGTGCAGTTCGTGCCACGCTAAGGATGAAATCTCGCTCCACAATCTCAATTGATCCACAGGTGAGTCCGATAAACTAATGCCCGTCATCATCTCCATACATCGAGTAAGACCACTTCGTTGCTGCTGAGGGTCCTTCCCGTCTTTTATCTGCTCCAGCATCGACAGCACTTCTTTCAATTTGGAAGAGGGGTCTTCAGTTGTCAGCTTCAAGTCCAACTTCTGCCTAATAGGAAGCAAATGTGTGTCAACTGGTCGAGTTATCCAGTCTTCATGCGCACTCAGTAATTCGACGGTCATCACTGTGGAGTCATTACACGTAATGATTCCGTAGTCCAGCGAAAGAGCTTTGCTAACGTTTGTATGCGCCTTGACAAGGAAATCCGACTCAACCTCGAGCTTTGCCACCTCGAGATAAAGCCGAGCACGGAATCCCAGCAATAAAGAGTCCAGTTCCTCTAAAGCCGACGACGATAAAGTGAAAACTCGAGATAAATGGCTGCGCAAATGGGGCTGCAGCAACGGAAGAGACAAGTTCCAGACGTAGATGCAAACCCTCTCGATCAATTGAAGGTCCTGCTGGCGTTTGCTGGCTAACAACGCTCGTTCAAAGGCTTTTATCGCTTCCACTCGTCTAGCAAGAGCCATTGCTTCACGTTGTTGCCACGTACTTTTCGCTTTAGTACGTGTGGGCGGCATCACAACCAGTAGAACTGCACTTAGCACTTGACAAAGCACGCGGGTCTTTGGTGACATGTTTTTTCCCTTGCGTTGAAGAAAGACGTCGCAGGCGGTTGCTACTGATAAGACACCGTTAAACGCTGCATGGATCGCTGTCTCCACCACAATTTCTGCGTCGATGGCTTCCAGCGCACGCCGTTCGAGAAATCCCACGAAATTCTTCACTTCTTCCAATGGGGTTTCGCCTGAGAAAGACAGGAAACCCGTAGCTTCTTGAACGATTTCAACGTATGCTGCTTCCAGCGTTCCAGCGAGATTGCCTGATTTAACACACTGAAGCTTTACCAGCATCGACGCCCTCTTGTTGTTCGGCTGGAGAAGCCGCTTGACATTCGGCACGATCTTCTGACACTCTGCGTCTTTGAACGATCCGACGTGCACTTGGATACGCAAAGCTTCCTCGTACAATGCCTTAAAAACCTCGTCAGCAGCTCCCAGTCGGGTGATCTGTACATCGACCACGTCGTTAATCGTCTTGGCGGCGTTCGCGAGCTGATTAGCATCCACTTGAGCGTGAACTAGAGCGATTTGGAGCCGAAGAAGCCACGCCACGTCCGCTTCGGCCGTCAGTTTCAGTGCGTCGATGATCTTGATCAAGGACGGAACTAGGAACTGAAACGTGGACTGCTTCATGAGCTGACGAGCGACCTGCCAGTACGTCACGGACGCGTTGTAGACGAGAAAGTCGTACGTGGGGCGTTTCTTGGTGTCCGTAGCGATCGGGAGCACAGCGAGAATGAAGTGGATGGCATTGAGAACCTTCTTGAGCTTCATTACCCCCGTATCCGCCTGTGCGTCATGTGATCCGCAATGTGCACGAACAAATAGTGCTCGACAGTGAAACTACACAAACAATCATTGTCAAAAAGCAGGAGATTGGTTAGACTCATGCAAATGTTTTCACCTGGTTCTTGAGCTGGCACTCGCTGAAAAACCACTCGATCGACTGGAAGGCAGTGTCGAAATCCCCCTGGAAAAGCGCAGCCTCAGCGGTGAGTACCAGAAGCTCCGGCACGTTCATGTCGGCCGAAACGCCCATGGATGGCACGCAGGTTTGCTCTTGTATCAACTTGAGTCGCTGGAGGATATACAGAGCTGTCGGTCTCAAATTCTCATCTTTCAACGAGTTCTCGGCCTCTGGCAACCTCGCGCACTCCAGCAAACGCCGCAGCTCCCGATCCAGCGCCATGAACACGTCCAGATCCAGCAAGTGACCTCAATCTCCAGCTCGACGGCCAAAAATATATTATCATCAGCACCTGTAGCCTACTTAGTTTTTCTTCTTGGCCAGACCGGACACGATGTCGTCGATACGCAGCAGCATGCACGCAGCCTCCACGGCTGTCTTGATGGACTGCGTCTTAACCTGGAAGGGCTCCCACACACCCAGCTCCTCGGACGCCGTGACCTTGCCCGTGACACCGTCTACACCGTACGACTCCTCCGTCTCGGCCTGCTTCGCGCGCAGCGACGTCATGACACGCACCACGTCGGCACCGCAGTTCTGCAGCAGCGTACGCGGGATGACCTCGAGCGCCTCGCCCACTGCCCGGAACGGGAACTGCTCCACACCCTCAATCTCGTCCGCGCGCTTCTTGAGCTCGTGCGCCAGACGCATCTCCGTCGCACCGCCGCCAGGCAGCAGCAACGGCTCGAACACGACGTTGCGCGCCACCTGCATGGCGTCCTGCAGGTTGCGCTCGATCTCGTTCAGCACGTCCTTGCTGCCACCACGAAGGAGGATGCTGCAGGCGCCGGGGTCCTTGCACTCCTCGAAGAACGCGAAGTACTCGTCGCCCAACTTGCGCACCTCGAAGAGACCGCACTTGGTGCCGATGTCGGACTCCTGGATCTCGTCGGCACGGCTCACAATGGTGGCGCCGGTGGCACGAGCCACACGGTTGTTGTCAGTCTTACGTAGGCGACGGAAGGCCGTGATGCCCGCCTTGACGAAGTAGTGCTGTGCCAAGTCGCTCACGCCCTTCTCCGTGATCACTACGTCAGGCTTCATAGCCACCACCTGCGCGCACAGGTTCTCAATGTACTCCTCTTCCAGGCGCAGCAGCGTGTTCCAGTCCTGGTCGTTCGTGAGCTCCACGTTCGTCTGACTCTCGCCCTTCTTGTACTCCAACGGGCAGTCGAGCAGCAGCACGCGCGGGTTCTCGATCCGGCGGCGCATCTTGGAGTGCGTCACGTCCTTGTTGAACATGACTCCCTTTAGCACGCGGCTGTCCTCCAGTTCTCCACCAGGGATCTTCTCCACCTTCGCGTAGCGTTTCACGTCCACTTCCTTACGTCCCGAGGCAGAGGTACGTACGACCGTCAGCACAGCGTCCAGTGCCAGGTCGCTGACCAAATTGCCCACCCGGGGGGAGAATTTCGTGCCAATAGACGACTGCACCAGGTTACGCATATCCTCCTTGTTCTCAATGTCAATGGTACGCGCCAGTTTCTTGGCGATCTCCAGTGACGCGTTGAGTGCGCGGTTAAAGCCGCGGATGATCACGGTCGGGTGCACCTGGTGGCTGAGGAATGGCTCCGCTACCACCAGCAGTTCCCCAGCCAAGATGATGACGGACGTGGTGCCGTCGCCCACCTCCTCGTCCTGCGCGCGGCTGAGTTCGATCATGCTCTTAGCGGCCGGGTGGGCCACGTCCACCTCGCGGAGGATAGCATTACCGTCGTTGGTCATAACTATGCCACCCATAGGGTCCAGAAGCATCTTGAGCATGGAACGCGGGCCCAGCGTGGTGCGTACAATGTCAGACACGGCCTTGGCGGCTTCGATATTGCCTAGTTGTGCCGTGCGGCCCGTCTCGCGCTTGGTGTTGGTGTCTACATAGAGGGAGGAGGGTTAAAGGATGCAGTAAGGGGGACGTAAGTGGACATACGTACTCAGAACCATCACTGGAGCTTGCATCATGGTCGTTGGGGGAGCTCCTGGACTTACGACGATCTTGTATGTGGCTGGTTGGGCTGTAAGGGATACTGAGACTAGAAATGTAATTTTAGATAGTTGATATGATGCATGACAGGTTATGAAATGCTATAGGTGCATTTTGTCACTTCAACTTGAGCTATACTAAAACCAAGTCTAGTATTTCTGATTAGCAGAGGCATGGAAGAAGGTTTTAGCGTCCGCCACCTCCTGCTCCAGATCCTCCTCCCAGATCCAACGCATGCGCTTCTGTAGGTTCTCAGCGATCTTCTCCACGTCGTCCTTGAACCCAGGCAGCTCCAAGTCGTACAGCTGACCAGCCTCGTAGCTCGTGGCCACCACCTTCTGCGTGCGATACAGACGCACCTTCTCGAACGCCTGGAAAGCTGCCTTTAGGTCGGACGCGTGGT
Source organism: Phytophthora capsici (assembly GCA_030324255.1). Lineage (NCBI taxonomy): Eukaryota > Oomycota > Peronosporomycetes > Peronosporales > Peronosporaceae > Phytophthora > Phytophthora capsici. The sequence goes on from CM059346.1 coordinate 1,829,779, forward strand.
GCACCTCTGCCAGCAGGGACGACAGCACGTAGGCGTCTTCGATAGCCATAGCCGCCCCCGACCCGTGGTTCGGCGTCGTGGCGTGTGCCGCATCACCGATCACCAACATGTTGCCGCGTGTGTAGGTGCGAGCAGGCAAGTGGTGAAACAGCGCCCAGATGTCCGTGTCTTCCATCATGGAGATGATATCGCGGACGTGTGTGGAGAAGCCCTCAAAGTCCTTGGTCAGATCTTCTTTCGTGGTGCCAATAACCCAGTTCGGGTCCTTCCACTCGTCCTTACTGGCGAACGCCACCACGTTCATGACGTCGCCGTGCTGAATCGGGAACGTGAGAACGTGGCCGTGGTAACCGAAGTACATTTGACTGTTGCGGGCCATCTCGTCGCCCAGCAGAGCGGCGGCCTTGTCCATCGGAATTAGTCCACGGTAGACGTACTTGCCAGAAAAGACGGCGTTGGCGGCCGGATCGTTCTCTCCTAGGACCGCCTTACGCGTGCGCGACTTGACACCGTCGCAACCGACCACGGCACTATGCACGGCCTCGGTGCCATCGACGAATTTGAGCTTGACATTGCCATCGGGGAGCTCCTCGATGTCTTGTAGACGCTTATCGAATTTAGCGACACTCTTGGGGATCAACTTGACCATCTCGTTAAGGAAGTGCGCGCGGTGCACGTAGGCTGATCCCGCGGGTGTCTCGACACTGGTAATGAGTTCACCAGCGCCGTCGTTGATGCTGCTACCCTGGGTGCCAACGCCCTTGCGGAAGTCGAACCAGACGTTCTTCTTGGCCGTCGACAGGTTGAACGTGCCGACGCGGTCGAAGCCGCGCTTGACATCCGGCGCAAGAAGTTCCATCGCGCGGGCGGCGTTGGCAGCAAGCGCCACTCCAGCGCCAATTTCACCAAACGCCTTGGCCGATTCGTACAACGTTACGGGGACGTTGGCGCGGATGAGGCCGACGGCGAGGGTGACACCAGCAATTCCGCCACCGACGATGGCGATGTCGTAGTCACGAGAAGAGTTCTGGACCATTATTGAGGGAGTAGTTAATTGAGTGTTGCTGTGGGTCCAGGGAAATTGGAAAATGAAAGACTTGAGCGCAGACACCGTTGTTCGTCACGCAGGGCCTGCCTCGAGCTGCAAGTTTGGGTGCTCGATCCGTGATTGCTCGGTTTTGCTTGCGGGTCATGATCCTTAGAGCCTGTTCACTACCGTACGTAGCTGGAGATGGAGATGAAGGCAACAAATCTTGCGTCTCTATCTCCAGTTTGGTCGCCAGAGAAATCATGTCCACCTAAATTTCAACCAATCAAACCCTATGTTGTTCGGAGTCGTCCGTCAGTCAGACAATTGCCATCATGCCAGCACGCCTCACATGCGCTGCCGCTCGTGAAGATGGAGGACTACATCCTCCAGTTGACAACAGTAGCACCGACGAGCTATCCCCTCTGGCGTCTACATTCGGACCAGCGTGGAGGCGAGCCAAGTAGCCGTCTGCGCGACAGCAGCTCACGTAGCAACTATAATAGTTTCTTCATCATCCATTGCACAGAAATAGTTTGAAAACGGTATTTAGTCGTCTCCAGCCGTCTCGACCTCACAGAGGTGGAGAAGGATGCAGGGTGAAACTCTCCAGTTCAAAATTTCGGCCAATCAAGTATAAGAAAAAAACTGATCGTAAATCCATCTCCATCTCCAGCTACGGTAGTGAACAGGCTCTTACGGAAAAGCTTACCGTTAGCACGAGAATTGCATCGCGATGGTGGGTGTATCGGTGCCGCACGTTCCCCCTAGCTTGCGGCAATCCACCGAGAGATTGCCCGTCCACGTTTACAGGCCAGGATATGAAAAGAAAAGTAGGGATTCCCGGTGATGCATTGGAGCAGCGCTAATCTGTCCCAAGCAGAAGCTCCAGAAGCGGGATCAGGAGGTGGTGGATGATCTAATTGAACTCACTTGATTTTAGTATCGCTCTAGTTGAAGTTGACTCCAATGCAGGGAACCCAATTGGCCTTTATCCGCGCTCTCTCACCTCAAACTTGCGTTGGACCAGGTCTTCACTCATGGCCCAAAGTGCTGCACCGTCTTCTTCCGAGTGACTGGCAGCGCTGGACTTGGCCTTGCCTGGTCCTTTGCCTCGAATCTCCAGAAACCCGTCAGGTCCAAAGAAATCTCCATTCTCCACAGACACGTCCGTCGCTGCGAAGAGCGTTGGGATTGCACCACGTTCAGTGGCCTGCATGATATGAAGCATGTCGACCAACTTGATGATAAATCCCATCGTCCAGGACGGGAGGTATGTCGCTAACAACTTCGGTGCGATGTCGGAGGAAGTAATACCCGGGTGAGCCGCCACAACGATCACTTGGTCCTGCAGTCCCTCCGCAGCAATTCGTCGCTCCAGCTCGAACGTGAACAGCATATTGGCTAGCTTGGACGTGCCGTACTCCTTTGCGTAGAGCTTTTTGTTAGGCTTTGACCTGGCCAACGTGTTCAGATTCATCTTCACCCAGCGATGGGAGATGCTACTGACGTTTACAATCCGCGAAACTTCGTCCCCGCTTTTGAGGAGATCAAACAGGAGCGATGTCAGGTAGAAGTGGCCCAAGTGGTTCACGGCGAACTGCATCTCGAGACCGTCCGGTGTGTGGGTCGGATGGGGCACCAAGACGCCCCCGTTGTTCACAAGTAGGTCTAAACGCTTGAATTTGGCTCGGAACGTGTCCGAAAACCCTCGAATACTGGCGAGGTCGCTTAGATCCAATAGCATAAATTCCACTGCCGCAGTCTCCGGTTCCAGTTCTGCTTTAATGTCGTCCACCGCCTTTTGCGCCCGCTCAGCGTTGCGGCAAGCCAACACCACGGTTGCCCCCTTACGGGCCAGTTCTAGCGCTGTGGAGAAGCCGATTCCCGAGTTGGCACCCGTGACGATCACTACTTTGCCGGTCAATGACGGCGTCTGCGAGACGTCCCATGCCTTCCTTCTCATCGACCTGGATGCAAGAACCCGGGCGGGTAGAGCGAGAGAATGATCCAGCCAGGCCCAAACCCGGATTCATTGGTGCCATCAATGCAGCACAACACAAACGTCAGGATAGCCGCGGTCCATTAGATGAACGCCTGTAGACGAACTTGTCGTGCAGCCTGGCACAGTTACAGGATACTGCACCGTTTTGCTCCCGAGAATAATACATGCATTATGCAGGATAGTTAGAGCTTCCGATGCAGTTGTTGATCTCGCATATCAATAGTCCGCGAGTCAAGGTCTTCGGGGTAGGCGCAGCAACACGCGGCGGACACATCGGTGATGTTGGCGGGCCTTCCCGTTTCGAGACGGCACGAGGCGTACCTCTCTACCTGCTCCCACCCGGCAGAAATCGAGTTGTACTTGTTGACGTAGCCTCTAAACAGTGTGATTACCTTTATATGAACCCTCTCAAATATTATAATGAGATTTAGGAGGTCCTGTTTAAGCCGTTATGACTGGCTTAAACTATACTAACACCAATGGCTGGTGTACAGTTACTAAAGGCTTCCTAGACTAATAAAGTGCTCACTTCGTCTTTTGACATCTCTAGATAACTTCTTCTTCTTCTTCTTCTTCTACTCTACTTGCCGAACCATAGGTTAAGAGCCCAAGCTAAGCCTCAAGCGACGACTTCCCATGCCTCATAGGCGCCGACAACTTCGACGTCTGGAAGACCCGCGTGTGTGCGCAGCACTACATGGCAAGCAAGCACCTAGTCGGCTACGTGAAGCAGCCTGGTTACGACGGTGTATCTGAAGATGAGAGTGAAGACAACAGCAGCGATATGTCTGGCGACAACGATGATTCGCATAGCGAAGGTACCAAGAACGACGAAATCGACTCCGATGCTGTTGACTACGACGAGAGCGACGACAAGCTCAAGCCGCCCTCGGACTCGGATAAAGACTCTGAAGCCAGCTCCGATACGCCACTCAAGTGGCAAGACTTTCTGGAAGCTCGCCTGTTTAACCAGCGCGAAGCTCGCCGTGCCCGCATGAAAGAGAAGCCTCAACCTCTTAGCCAACGCGGACACGAAGACATGCAAGAAAATTGTGAATGTCGGACGAATAACCCGAGCAAGACAGCAACGTGTCGAGAACCGCCTGACAGCGATGGCCCTACCGACGCTGCAGTTGAGGTGTAGCACAGAAAGTGGTACATCATGCGCTAGCCGCACAGCAGCTGGCGCAGCACGCGCTGTCCTTAGGCCGTGCCGGGAAGCTATAATGCCCCACGATCGGAGGCCATGATCCCCGTAGACCAGCCTTGAGGCTGATGAGCAATCAGCATGCTACTTAAGTCGCTAAACCGGCTTAAAGCCAAGGGCTGTACGCTAAAACGGCTTCATGCCAAGAGCTATATGCTGTAACGGGCATAACATTAAGTGCTATATGCTATAACAGGCTTAATACCAAGAGCTATATGCTATACAGGCTTAACGCCAAGAGCTACAAAGTAAACAGGCTTAACGCCGAGAGCTGTACGATATTCTACTAGATATGTCGGCTAATGCCAAGAGCTATACGCTAAGCCAAGAATATATCTTGAAGACACTATTTGTGTTAACCAAAAGCATACCTTGGTAACGCCGGCTTGTACGCCGTGCAGGATAGTGGTGCCGCGATACACAGCTGTTTCGCGAAGTAAAACGAGAGTGCAATCCACGTAGAAATTTCCGTGAAGTATGAGCATAGGCTGGCCTAAATCTCCTCTCTACTGTTACTAGCAATTTAAACTACTAAAGACACGTTCTAAACGCCAACCACTAACGGCAAGCACGAGATTCGCTTCTGCCTTGCATTCGGTTATGGCATGCATGATTAACGCCATTGTCTTTCTATTACATGATGTACGAATACAACACATCGGCCAAGTTGACAAGTACGATTTACGCTTGTGTCTATGTCATTGAAGAGCACGAATACTACGCTCATGAAGTGTGCGGCACGTAATTATCAAAACGCCTTATTTAATTATCGCAGAGCACGAATAAATTCGCTCTTACTTCTAACTTTGAAGTAAACGAAAAAGCGCTTCTGTCATAAGAATATTTACATGATAAAACGCAATGTTCACTATGACAAGCACAACTTCATCCTCTGTCTAGTTTTACACTTGAGCACGAATTTATTTTGCTCTTTATTCAGTACTCCTGTATTGATTACTTCAAATACAAAAGATGACGCCATGTACACATATGCCCTTTTACTATTTGCACGATAAAACGCAATAGCCAAAATGACAAGCACGATAAATACGCCTGTCTAAAGGAGAGATAAAGAAACGTAATCTCGTAAATACAATATTTATGAAAGAAATGCATGAATTTACCGCATTCATCTTCTTTACCGAAAATTTATAAGTATGTCCGTGAAAAAATCAGATACGAAGCATGAATCAAACGCTTCTCAAAGCTCATACGACTTCTTGAGCAACGAAATGTGAACTTTAAGCAATGTATGACTTATGTGAGTACGAAATCTACGCTCAAAGTCGCTTGTGGCTGTCAGTCACTTAAATATATCTGCATAACTGTCTTAATGACAACGAGCGAGTTCAAACGATAGTTTAATGTGCTACTTCTATACTTTGAAGTACTTCGAAGCACTTCCAGATTAATTATTTTAATTGTTGGCGCAATGACACGAAATCTGCACGTATGCCACGCCATTTTGCACATTATACTTGATGAAGTGCACGAAAATATCGCACTTACCACAATTAAAATTGGGAAGAGTAACAACCCCGAACTACTAAAGAGATGTTTACCAACCTCATTTTATTTATTAAAGAGACGTTCAGCAACCTCAATTTAATCACGGAGTATTATACTTTACCGTACTTGTACGGGACAACTATATATAGGTGAACTGGATTTTTATCCCAAAGGGTTTTCCAGAAGTAACCACAGTGCAACGAATATCTGCATTAGACACAAAGTAGCAAAAATAATCTGCTATCTGCAACGTAAATCTGCGAAATCAATACTGGTGAACAGGTTTTTCCCACTGGGTTTTCCTGAATAACCATTATAGTAACGGTCATCTACCTAACGCAACGTAAAATTACTGCAACCCAATCTTGAAGAAGGAAGTCTCATTTAATTTAAATGTTTTACCAAGCTATACCCGCAATGATCAATTTGCGAAGACAATAACTTCGAGCAACAAGCTCACGTATCCAATTGGTGAACAGGTTTTCTCCTTGTTAAATATAAGGTTTTCCTGACTAACCTCCGTAAATCCGCAATGACAATTTCTGCGAAGACAATAATCTACTGTACTGGTGAACAGAATTTTCCTATAAAAAGGTTTGTCTGAGTAGCCAAAGTTTATCTTAAATCATGACGAAATACCCATGAATATCAATCTTACCGTAACGACGATTCATATCCGTCGAAGTATGAAAACGAGTATCCACTCAAGACTACACATGTTGTGCAAGACGCGTTCCTCAATGAGAGAGGCTGTTGAAGTTACCATCTCCTAGACTACCAGCATTTGTGTCGCTAGAGACATTGTCAATGTCAGAATGTGTCAAATTTGTGGTTGGAGTGCGACAAATTGGAAAATCATTTAATTCCCTCGTTTTAGTGACATTATGGTGCGAGGTGGACACGGGGCTCGTGAAGCCTCCTCCACTTTCTCCGCGGCGCTGAGAGCTGGCGAAAGCTGCAATGCTGCCCGTGGCGTCCGCTGCTTCTTCTCCCTCGTAGAAGCGTCCTTCGTGGCTGAAAAGGGCTCTGTGCCCGCCGAAACAATGTCTGTGGATGCTACCCTTCTTTTGAGCTTCTGGGCCAGCTTCAGTCTGGTTGCCCGGCCTCAGTAACTGCTTCCGCCTCTGGAACGGTCGTCCTTAAATTCCTACCAGGCGTGTCACTTATTGTCCTTCTTCCCAAGCAGAGAACTGCAGGGTTAAGTTGGATCAGCTTGCCTAAGCGACTTCCGTGGTGGCGTTTCAAGGACTGAGACATTATCTTTTAAAGAAAGGTTTACCTCTGATACAACATATAATTGTCAGATTGATAAATATGTTTAGAGGCAGAGAGGCTGTTGACGTAGCCTCTAAACAGTGTGATTACCTTTATATGAACCCTCTCAAATATTATAATGAGATTTAGGAGGTCCTGTTTAAGCCGTTATGACTGGCTTAAACTATACTAACACCAATGGCTGGTGTACAGTTACTAAAGGCTTCCTAGACTAATAAAGTGCTCACTTCGTCTTTTGACATCTCTAGATAACTTCTTCTTCTTCTTCTTCTTCTACTCTACTTGCCGAACCATAGTACTGATGCCTGTCGACTATCCATCCACCACGATGCATAGTACACTTGCACGACTGTTGAGTGGAAAGTCAGCATTACAGGCCGTACCAGTAGATAACATCCGTAGACGGCAACCCGGCCATCACGACTGATGTTCTGGAGAGCCTGGTGAAGATGAAGTTCACCGTGATCAGTGTGGGCCACGACTGTCGCTTCGCCAGTTCTCTGGCTTGCTACGACATTCGAGTCCCGTTCTTATCGTCGTCACAGACAGGTCTTGAGGCGAATTCGTCTTGAATTTCGTAGCGGAGCACTGCAAATCTGAAAGCCCGTGCATACCAACGTACGATTGCCGAAACTGACCTCAAGATTGCACCGAGTTTCGTTATGAAGTCGACTTTGGTGACCGCTCCTCTTCCGGTCGCAGCCAGGCTAGCCGCAGTTCTCCCCTTGCATGCTCGAGGGCTCATTCCGACATTCTCCTGCAGTAGGTGGCAGGTAGATCGACCTCGAAAGTCATGGAGTTCAAAGAGTTCCGCAATCGGTCGGCTCGCGAGCCCTTCACGAGTCCGTACCCGCCGATGGACTTGTCTCCGAAAGAAAAGGACCTACTGCGACAACTTGCCAAGGACTTGGTCGCCGTCAACTTGGAGGAGTTCGAGGAGTTCCTCTTCGACAACAACGGAGTGTTGCCAGAACACCAGTGGGAGTTCGTACGTCGAGACGAACAGGTCGAGACGTACCTGCGTCGTCGTGAGAAGTACGGACTCCGAGGCTTCGGTGCAACTAAACGCTTCCGCCGCGACACGTCGGACACGAGCGCGAGCATGAGCAGCACCAAGAGTGACGAGCTCACGTCTTTGGACGTAGCTGACATTCGTTCTGTTGGATTCAAGGATGGCACGATCGAGGACGGCGTCTACGGAGCCATGAGCCCTACAACGGAGGTCTTTCGTTGCAAGTCTGCCTATGTGGACGATAAAATCGAGGAATGCAACGTCCTCGCTCTGATCGACAACGTGACGGATGCCGAACCGTTCACGTCGCTGACTATCCGTTGGCGCGTGACGGAGAACCCGCCAGTCATGCGCACGTTCCTCAAGAGCTACGACCACATCTACTTGGAGGCGACGGGTTTTACCACCTTGAGCAACGGAGATCGTGTGAGCTACCAGCTTCTGCACTCCATTGACTTTCCTCACCTGACGCCTCCGCTTTCGACGCACTCACGTGGCCAAGTGGCCGCCATCCTGTTCATGCGTCAGGTTGATAAAGACACTGTCCAGATCCACGGCCGCGGCGTGTTCGCCGTCCCGTTCGAGCGAGCTCGCGGTCTTTTCACGCACATGGTGTTGGTCTCCATGTCCAAGTCCTGTATCAATATTTTCTTCGCAGCGAACATGAAGAAGTTGCGTTGGGCTATTCGCGAGCGAAGGAAAAAGAGCAGTGACGCCGGTTTGTTGTCGAACCACGAGTGTAAAGTCTGCCAGAAAACGCCTACAGTTCGTAGAGGCTACAACTGCATGTTGTGCGGGGAGTTCGTGTGCAAGTCGTGCCGAGTTACCCACAAGATAGCGGATATTGGCCCAGACAACAAGCTCTATTGGACGAAGGTCATTGTGTGTCCATTCTGCATGACGCAGGTGATAAAGTCCGATACGGCAATCACGATGCGAGCGGAAATCGCAGCAGGCGAGTACCCGAACCGAGATAATAAGGGTCCGTAGGCAGGATGGTTTTGAATTTGGCGTCAGGATTTATATATTTGTTATGTCAAAAGACTTTTAGTTCACTCATTCGTCCTCAACGCCAGCGAAAGCAACCCACACAGGACAATGGTCAGACAGCTCATAGCCGCATTGGATGCGCGACATATACGTTTGTAGGCGAGGAAGCATCGTGTCCATTGGGTTTTGCACGATTCGACGGTTGGTCTTTGAAAGGGGATAGTATCGCCAATCAACGCGGAGGACACCACTATCGACAAGGTATCCACAGTCTTTGCTCCCATTGAAGTCTGCTTGGTCGAGCCAAATGTTGTCGTAGAGTTTGCCGAACACTGTGGACGAGAGTGGGGAACGGATCAATGCCATTTTGGTTGATCCGAGGCTTCCCAGTACGTCCTGAGGCGATAAATTAAAGTCTCCTAGCACCACCACCTTCCTTTTGTTCGTCGTAGATGCACTTAGCTCACTTGCCAGCCGGTTGATTTCAACAATTTCAGCGTGGCGGCTTTCCTTTTCGCCGAAAGAAACGTGCACATTCATCAGAGTAAGTTCCAGCTTCGACAAACCCGAGTTTTCCTTTGCTCGGAAAGTAGTAACACACGGTAACCTCGTAAACACGTTCTTGTCGCCTTCCAATAAGGAGCACTTTTCGACAAACTGAACAACAGAGCGTCGGTAGAAGAAGGCGTAGTGCTCTGCCCTCTTCTTCGTTCCAGGCGATTGGCGTCCGACCGGCTCCGACACCACGTACTCCCATCCAGGCAACATCGTCTTCAATTTCTTCAGCACGATCAGATCCCTCACCTCCTGCAGTGCAACAACGTCAAACTCACCCAAAACGTCGGCGATACGTTCAAGTAGAAAAGTCTCTTTCCGTCGTGAAATGTTGCGGATGTTCCAACTGGCCACAATCAAAGCGCGGTTGTTGTTCTTGTCGAAGTTCCGCGTGGGGAAGACGTTTCCACGTACGTCGTTCTCAATTTCTCGACAAATATGGAAGTTCTCGTCGTTATTCGTCATATCTTCATCACCAGCATTATCTTCTCCTTCTAAATGGCCAGAAGCTACCCTTACACGGGCCCCCGCCTGAATTTTCACGTAGGATTTCGTGCCGATACCTTTCACTGCCAAAAGATCTTCTTTGCGATGAAAAGGCCTCGCCTCAACGATGCGCTGGGCCAAGGTCGGTCCTACCCCTTTGAGCTGCTGCAGTTGCATCGTAGACGCAGCGTTCAGGTCGATTTGAGTGGCATTTGGCCGTGTTTCTTCAGGTTTTGATGGTTTGTCGCCCACGTAAACCTGGTTTTCAGCTACGATGGCTGCGAATTTGACGGGGCCGATACCTTTCACATGCAGGAGGTCATCGACAGAAGCGAATGGGCGAGACTCGACGATTAAGCGTGCTGTAACGCAACCCACACCCGGCAACTGCTGCAGGTCGCGAGGTGTCGCCGTGTTCAGGTTCATCATCAACCTTTTTTGCGCTCTTCCTGCAAAATTGTACGCAGATGAGTTATAGGATTCATCTGCGTACAGTTTTTTTTAATTTTGCAAATACCAAATCGCATTAGACAGGGTATAGAAGAAACATATACCACTTTATTTCGAAGCATAAGATAAAAAAGTTATTTTCTTTTATGACGATTATGTGCTACAGAATATACATTTATACTTCATTCTTGAATGGTCATTCTGGTACGCACATTTTGTGCGTTCACAATACTTTTGTCCTAGGTGATGTTTAGTTACTACGAAAAATGAACTTCGAAGTATTGTTTGGATTGAGAGACTATGACTAAGGCAGTAATGAAACCTGGCTCACTAGTCTTAGAGTTCTTGTAGGTGTTTATATAGTCTCGATGTTTTATTACAGTAGCGCCAGAGACTACTGTAGTAGATAGCCAACATAAGCATGCAAATTTGAGCGACACCGGAGCGCATTGTGTCCGCCGCCTTCACTCCGATATGAGAGAATCACTGGGACCCGTTTCTTCATATCCATCATTGGAGACCTACTCGCTCGTACTTTCTCGCTCTGTCGTCATTTTGGCAAAAAAACAAAGGGTACACGTCCACGCGCTCGGAATCTCTCGGTTTCCAGGGCCTCATTTCTCAACTACTCTCGAACCAAACGCGATGGTTCCTCCTACCAAGCCACCGTCTTCACCTTCCGATGCTCCGCCATCGCCGGCAGAATCGACGGTACAAATCGCTTCAACCCCGATCCCGACTGCGTTGGTCGACGGTGTGGCGAGTCTGGGCCAAAACGCAGACAACGAGCAAGACACGAGCCAAAATGGCACGGCACCTTTCAACACCGGGGACAGCGAGGCCAGCTTCTGGAACATTATCGCTGATTCACACATGAACTTAGAGACTTACGGTGACGAAGTGATGCCAGAACCGACAACAGGATTCCTGTCCCCAACGGCTATGCCATCGACTATGACGTTTGCAGCCGGGTCTGCTCCATCGACTAATCTCCCACCGGTATATGACGAGTAAGTGTGTATTTCTATATGACTCAATATGTTTGCTGGTATTAACTCGTTTTTTTTTTTAGTTTGATCGGCAGCGAGACGTTGGCGCCATCTTTGCTAATAAGTAACCAAGCATCGTATCCGGGGTACATCACTCCAAATCAATTCGTCACCTTCGAGACAAGGCAGAATAGCACGCCATTTCGTACGAAAACTGTTAATGTTTTGCACCTGCAAGTGAAATTTGCAACTAACTTTGTCCTTGCAGCGTTGGGGAAGCCTATTATTCGCGAAGACGGTTTGCTGCTGGTGGGCACGGAGCTGGTTTCGACTCAAACGACCGAGAAGAACCGGATCTTCGTCACAAACTGCATGCCTTCAACTGGAACCCCACAAGATTCTACCCGTATCATGGTCGAAGAGGTTTGCTAAATTATTATCTCAGGTTATGTTGTTTTTTTACAACTTTTTATCTGTAGGAAGTTCGAGACATACACTGGCTGGATACCCAAACTGCCATTGTAGCGGTGGGAAAAGATATCCAGCTCATTCGACTTGGCGATATCTCCGTTGAAGGATCTTTCCGACTGCAAGGTAGACTTCCTTCTTGTAATTTATTTTCACCACGGAGATCGAATTTCTCAAAAACGTTTTGGATATTACAGACCCGATAAATGCTGTTCACTCTGACACTATCCGAGAGATAGCAGTCTCGCCCACCACAAATTCCCACGTGCTTTCCGGTGGTATGTGCGCCAACGGCTGGGCTTGAGTATTACTGACGGTCTCACATCCGTAGGTTTCGACGAAACAATCGTGTTGACCGATCTCCGGAATCAAGGGGACCCTACAACTTCAGCGATTATCGGGAAATTCGATGCCAACGACGTGGTAAGCAGTATCCGTTGGTCGCCCTCAGACTCCCATTTCAGTTGGACGACAGATGGAGGAGATTTCCAAATTGCAGACTCTCGCACTCGCTCACCACAGCTTCAAGTGCCCCTGTACTCTTTCGTGGTGAGTGAATTTCTGCCATCTTGAGGGGTTCATGATTAACCTCCTTTCATCTTACCATTGGCATAGAATGTTGGCGCGCTGGGTGGCCTCTTTACACACGAATACTTGAGCAGCTTCATCATTGCTCTCGGATTTGAACGAGGTCACATGGCTATGATAGATACCCGCATGACTCGCCAAAACTCTTGGTAAGAACTTCACGATCCTTTCTCAAGCGAACGCTGACCAATCTGTCCTATGACATCCCAGCACTTCCGTGGCCGAGTCTAAATTGACTGCAGTTGGCGAAATCCGACGCTCAAGTTCCGGCAAATTCGCGATCTTTGGTCGTGGAGGGTACGAGTGGCTAGTGGCGAATGAAGCACATAAGTTTTGACTCAAACGTATTGTGTGCTTGGCAGGTTCTCAACCGCGCACCTTAACGGGTCGTCGAACAACTTGGAGCAGATCACCCTGTACGCAATCAACTGTCTCCTAACTTGAAATGCTCTAACACTTGTTTGGCAGGCACCACCAGCCGCACCAAGCTTCGTACAAGACAAGCGGAGATTTCTCCTACGAACGGGGCCAACATTTTGCCGTCTCGGACAAGTACGTAACCTCGAAATCCGCGAGTGTCGAAGCTCACTCACTGACTGGTCTTTGTCTAGCTTGGGCATTGTGTCAGTGTACACGGATGACGTCATATTTAGTCCATCAACGGCGTTCAATGCAAGCAGCAGCTGGTAAGCCGCTCTAGAACACTGCGGATTCAAGTTTAAATGAATGCAGTCGTCATTTCATAAGAAAATACGAGTGATACCTGTGTTACTGCATGCGCGAGATCTCTTGAAGTAGCTTCGTAAAACTGTTTTGCGGCTTCAGGTTATTAAAACTGTCGAGGTGAGACCATGAATAACCATCAGTGTGTGCAACGTCACTGTTGGTATCTGACACACAAGAGTAAGAAGCATCGTCAGCACGATTTGCAACGGCATCAAGCCAAATCATTGTCATACCTGGATTCAGAGCAAGCTGAACACGACCGAGAACATTGCACTCGTACCACTCCGTTTCCTTGCTGCGCGACTTGTTCGACAACCCGATCATCGTGCTCGCTAGTTGAGTGCGCAGTGCAGGAGATTGCAGAACTTGTGAGAACTTGACGCGTGTGCCTTGCGTGAGCTCTCCTAGACCTGCTTGGATCCGCTGGAGTGCGTTGATTTGCTGGTCCGTGCACAGGTGCAACATTTCGATCAGACGAGTTACTGCTAAGCAGGCTTGTTCGCCTTCCTGCTGGAGAAACAGACTAGCGTCTTCGTTCTCCTCGTTGTCCTTCTTCTTCTTCGTCTTATCTTTGTCATCGTATACCAGCTTCCAAAGCTGAATACTCCAGTCAATAGCATGGAAGATGAGGTTGTTGTTGCGCACCTTGGTTGCCTTGCCACGAGCCTTAACACGAGCCTTGGCAGAACTTGTCAAGCTATCACTCTGCAACAGAGAAAATAAACGAGTCCGGAACACCCACGCCTTCCCTTCCAGACTCTCATACCGCGAGCGACACGCGTGCATATCCTGCTGGAAGCAGTAGATAAAGAACTGCACCACCAGCAGATTGCGTCGCCAACTTTCGTCTTTCTTCATTTTCCCGTCATCTCCAACTCGTCCGTTCCCACTAACCTCCTGCAGCGCCGTGGACAGCGGCTTCCACTGATTGGGAAACGTCAGATTGCAGCTGCATGACGCCGCCTTATCGAATACAAACACCAAGGCAGCATAAATTGCCATTGCGTCATCGTACGCAACAGCCTCGTGACTCTGAATGCGGTCAATAAGCTCAGCGTACAGTAGATCCGACGGATACTCCTTGCCAAGCACCACAATACTACGAAGCGCAGCAATAGCGACACCTGGATCGTTCGTACTTAGCGAAGTGACCATGTCGAACACCAACGACGCGTTCATGGACGACTTGACAGTGGAGGAAGGTGTGAAAGGTTTCAGGTCGTTCGATCGATTGGTAGGGGGCGTACTGGGTGCTGACGAAGCTGAAGCAATTGCACGGCGCTTGGGTGTCCTGTCAGGCGACGAGAAATAGTCCGCGATAGAGCGAGTGCGAGCCTTATTCTTCGGTCGTGGTGGAGTCTTGGCTGTGGCCTTCTTGGCACTGCTAGGCTTAGATTCAGAGCCAACAGAGCTTAATATTTCTTCCAGCTTCACGTCGCTATCGCTGTCACTGTCGCTTAAGATGCTGCTGAGGCTTGTGGAGGCGGCACGACGAGGTTGAACGGAGCGTTTTGGCTTCTTGTCATGTTCTTCTGAACGTGACGACGTGAATACGGAGCGTTAGAGAGTGAATGACATATGAGGAGATAGAGAATACGAAGATGCGTTTAATGAGGTGGTGTATGGGGGGATACATACCGTTAGAGATGAAGATGGCGGCGTCCGCCGTCTCGGGCTTGACGTCGTCCATCATTTAGCTTTGAGGTAATATTTCAGTTATGATTATCGCAAATATTTGTCCTAAAAAGTCGCAATAGACTTTTTGATTAGCAGAGATTGAGAGCCGTGTTGGCGTTTTTCCGAGTAGGTGAAGCGGACGCATTTGTAGTATTACCAGTGGCACTTTTTGTTGATGAAGAGTTGAATCTTTGCCGGAAGACTTCGGAATGTATCACCGCCACATTTTTTGCAGGGTCTTCAGGTTCCTCTTCTTCGTCTTCTGTTATTCCGTTCTTGGAGTATTGATTGCTTTCTCTCTTTATCGTCGAAGGAGGAACGATGGAGAGTGGTGGTGTTATGGAGTCTCGTTGTTCCTTTCTTCCTTGATACTGCCGTAGACGTCGCAGTGTGTCGCTGTTGTTCGGTGTGGAGGAAGCGTCCGTCTCCTCGAGGATTTTTGCCATGATAAACTGCATAATGCGCTCCTCGATGGCGCCAATGCGGCGCATCATCACGGACTCTCTTCCCGCCTACAGTGCAGCCGAACGGTAAATCGCTGAAGCAAACACTCTAAGAGTATAAAAGGCAAGACTCACCGCGCTGTCGAACACTTCTTCTGCGTGGTTGTTGGGGAAAAATTCTTTATAGATGTCGTAAATAGGGTCTCGAAGGAATTTTACCCTGCATTAATGTCAACAAGCCCGAGTTAGAGTGAAAACAGGATAAAGTGCATGTATAATACAACCGTACGCTTCAGCAAAGATATCGGCATCTTTCACCCATCGCTTAATGTGGCCATCGTCTGTATCGAGGACCTTTTGAAGCTCAGCTGTAGTAAAGAAAAAAAATGGTTTGCAAGGCAAAGATCTTTAAAAAAAGTTATACTATACGTACCGGAAGGTTTCTCAGTGACATCGTTTGCGTCACCATCAGTAGCTCCGCTTAGGCGTGTGATATCCTCTGTGAGTTGAGCAATGGACTCGTTAAGGGCAGCGTCTAATAACGGTAACATGGCAGTAACTATTCAGAATTCCATTTGAGTGAAGCAAAAACTTATACTTACTTGTCGCAGTCTGCGCCTCAATTCGTGCAAAGACCTCCGCCTTGGTTTTTTCTTGGTCATTGTACTTTTGGATAAACTCGCGCAGATTTTCCACGCTTGTCTCCTCGATAAGGCGGTCCAGTAGCCGCTTCTTCTGCTCGAAAGAAACGATTTTCTGCTCCAAGTTAACCTTTTTCCACTTAGATGATCTGTTTCACACATCCGTAGTTTCAAGTGACGTTGATGGTAGATAACATCACGTTGTCAAGGAAGCCCTTCATACCTGACTTGTTGTTTCCGACGATGAGCGATATTGTTGTAGAACATGCTGTATTTCTACAGTACAAAAGTCATAGACTTGTTATTAATTAATCCCCAACCGCAACAACCAAAGCAAATATACTCACGTGTGATACTGGTGTAGAGGCTTGTTCCTTACCTCCTTGTTTTTCCGCCTTCTCGAGTTCTTCTAATTCCAGCAGCAGCCGCTGTCGTTCCAGCCGAAAAGCGTGCTTTTCCGTGTCAAATTCCTGCCCTGAAGCTGTGATTTCATTCTTCATTTCAGTAGATTGCCGCTTCAGCTGCGCAATCTCCTCCTGAGCTCGCTTGATATCTTCCTCGTCTTCTTGAATTACCTTGAGCATCTCCTTCTCTGTTGCCAAAGCCTCAAGCCTCTTCCGCCGCGTTTCGTCAATCGCCAGTCGCAGCTTCTGAAGCTCCACGGTCCGCTCCGCCAAAGCAACTTTTAGCCGTTCTTCTGTATGCAGTTGCCTCCCCGTAGCTGCGGCACTAATTGGTGCCCGCTGCGCTTCAAATTCCTTCTCGGCCTGCGGGATGGTGGGTAGATGCTGTTTTGCCGCCCCTTTGCCTGCTGTGTTCGCCATCACCAATGCAGCAAGGAGGCCTTTGTTCTTCCCGACACCTTTGAAGTCTGCACTATTTTTCACAGATTTCGGTGCTTGTTTTCGGTCTCGGAGTTGCTTATTGACCTGTGCCAGCTTGGTTTCCAGCTCTGCCAGCTTCTTCCTCTCCGTCTGCACCTTGATCAGCGTCAGGTCTCCCTCTGTGCGAATGCGATCCAGTTCTTCTTCATACTGGGGCTGTAAGGGACTGATAAAGTAGTGCTGCCCCATTGAGCTCTTCTTCCTCGCCTCCATTTCCAACGGTTACAAAGGATGTTGAAGTGCAAAAATTGAACTTAAAAGAAGGTGGCAATACGCTTTTAAACTTTAAATGAAAATGCTTTTACTTTTTTTAAGCTGTTTTTAATTCTAATGCTTTATTGCAATACTTTTAGAATTTCACTTTAGATAGCCTCAGCTGTCTGTCTGATGGCGCAAAAATCGGTCGCCGTAGACTGTATTAACCACAAACATATTGCATTTTTACAATTTTTATTGAAATTGTTGCTACTAGACATTTGGGATCACTAGCAACCGTAACGATGGCGGTCGCCGGGACGCAGACGATTGCAGGTGTTCCCGTGGAGCTGGGGCAGCCCGTGCACGTGAATGCGAAGAAGCAGCTGCAGCGCCAGATCAACGCTATTGTGGGCTGGAACGACCTGGACCGCGCCCCCATGAATGTGGCTCAAACGATGCTGCGTGGCAATGAGCACCAAGTGGGAGAACACCCGTATTTCGTGTGCGAGAAGTCGGTGGGCGTGCGGTACTTGGCGCTGCTGGTGCAGGGCCGCTGCTATCTCATCTCACAGAACTACGACATCCGAGAGGTGACGCTCTTCTGCCCCGTACGACCCGACCGCCTACAGCCTGGCGTGGATCGTAACACCGTCGTGCCTCATCAATGGACCATCCTGGATGGACTCATGGTGTGTGATAAAGACGGCAGCAAGTCGGTGCTTACACTGCTGCTGTATGACATTTTGGCTCTTAATGGCAGCCCTGTAATGACTTCCAAGCTGCAGGACCGACTGAAGCTCATCCAGAACGACGTGGTGGGCCCTCGCAAGCAACTCCCACCGCCTAAAGGACAGCCGCCCGACATGTTCCAGCTCGTGCTGCAGTCCATGTACCCTATTAACCGTGTTGGGCATGTGATCCGCAGCATTCTGCCAAGAGTCTCTCAAACAAGACAGAACGCTGGACTGGTGTTCACCCCCGTGTTACTCCCTTACACGCCTGGGTATTCAAAGGGCCTGTTTAATTGGACACCACCACCGATGCTGTTTGCTGACTTTCAGCTAGTAGTGGAGTGGAGAGGGCGTCCCCCAAAGCCAGGCTTTAAGCTGATGATTCACGACAAGCGCACACAAGTTTTTCACGACTGGATCACATTTGCACCGGGTAAGTTGGCTTTTGGCTCGGGTATATGATGAATTTGACAACTGAACTGGGTCATCGTTGTTTATTGCAGATGACTTCGAGGCCTTTCGACAAGACAAGAAGGCGTCCTCGCGCATCGTGGAGTGTGTGTATGACCCAGACTGGCTTACGTTTATTCCGTCTCACGACAAAAGCACCTGGGATTCTGGGAGTACAGAGTTTAACAGTACCGACCGTGGTGCTGGATGGCGGAAAGGTATGGTCGTATTGTTTTCTGAACATGTTGCAGATCCCTAACTTAAATATTCTTCTGCTTGCTTTTACTATGAAAGGTGGCTGGAAATTCGTGCGGTGCCGCCCAGACCGTAGCATGCCACTTGAGCGCAATTTTCTCGTAATGATTGAGAAGGCAACAGGCGAGGATATTAAGCTTGATGAGATTGAGCGCTTTTTTCCTGATGACCCATCTAAGAAGCCGCAGCAAAAGAGTCGCCATGAAACACCTTCGACGTCAGAGGTAAGGATTTTGCGAGGCTTCAGTAGTTATTCTCAAGACTCTTGACATACAAGGTGTTTCTGGCAGGATTTCGCTCCACCTAACAAGAAGAAGCGTGGCGGAGCTGGCCCCGGTGGAAGACAAGGGCCTGGTACAGGAGTGTGCTACGACTTCCAAAACAAGGGGGACTGTCATCGCGGTAGATTCTGCCACTTCTCACATTGTGCTTGCAATTCAACCTGCTCATGCACTCCGACCAAGAATACCTACGGTAGTAGTGACATTTTGGAGCAGATCATCGAAAGCTGGAGCTGATTGTCCCTTGCTTTGCTGTTCAGGCCAACGACCGTCATACAGAAGGAATGACTACGATGCCCCACCATCACCTGAAGCCCCACCTCAGTCGATAGCTGATGCGTCGTCAGTGCCAGACAAATCACCGTCGTTGCAGCATAAGAACTCGTTCGAGCGTAATTCAAGCACGAAGCCAGACGGTAACCCAGGAGAGGAAGAAGAAGCTGGTGAACTGACCGACAACAGTATGTTTGTTTGTATGTGACTGCCACTTCCAACGTTCTAACACCATTGCCTTCATCTCCAGGCAACTTGCACATCAATAGCATCTACGCGCCGCTCGAAAACTTTGACAAGGAGACAATCGCAGCCAAACGCGCTCAGCTAGCAGCTCTTGGGAACCGCCGGATCTGGGCGAGCCTTGGACTCGAAGATAAGCCGCAACGCACACGACCATGCGGACTCATCGTATCAAAAACTGGTGATGTGGCGTATGTCCGTCCGTTGGAGAAATAACCATCTCGAGTAGTGAGACAAGATGCAGTTTCCGTTTTCATTACCTCCCACGGAATACAAATAATGAGTGCGCTGCTATCTGGCTGAAAGTGAACTGGAGACAAATCTACTGCTGCTTGGGGGCAGCCTTCCTGGGCAGGTCTTCGAACACCATTGTACCGTCCTTCAAGCCCTGAATCTCGTCCTTAGTGAGGAATCGACCACCGGGGCCACGCGGCCGCCGCATGGCATGCTTATGACGTGAGTCATGTAGATACGCCTTGCGCTGGCGAGGGTTTCCTAGCTTGGCCTCCAGTTTTGCTCGCTGTTGACGACGGATCATAATGCGGTGATACTGTTTGGCGTTGACATAGACTGGCTCTTCCTCTGTAGCTTCGGCTGAATTCGGAGTTGACGGACGCGGGAACATTGACTGTGTCAGCTGGTAATAACCCATAGACATCGTTTAATACACTAGCAGTAAAAGAAAAATAGTAAACAAAACTTTCAACTCACCATGTAAGGCTGCATCATGGCGTTGGAGCTGTACATGGCACGAAGCTGTTCACTGTTGGTTTGTTGCTGCAGAGAAACACACACAATACATTAGTCCACATGCATACAGAGCTCGTCATTACGAGTTCAACTTCTTACCATCTAAAGTAGCGTAGAAAGTAGCCATTTCACCCAGACGAGAACAATTTGTCAGCAAATTCCCTTCATCTCAAAGGAAAATAAGTCACGTACGAGTTGTTGGATGTATTGCTGCTGTTGCTGCTGAAAGAGCGCCAGTTGCGCCTGCAAATCAGCCTGGGAGGCGTCCGCACCGGCGCTGGGGGTGGCGCTTGGCGTTGTATTAGCGTCCGAATCGGTGAAGACCAACTTGGTATCAGCGCTGGTGCTCGTAGTTTCCTCCATTCTAAGGCGTAAAAACGAGGGATAAATGTCAGTACACATACCAGTCATATCAAGAACGTCCTAGTAGGCGTAATTGCCGTCTACAGGCCATAACATACCTTCTTGTAGTGGCTTCTTCGTGCGAGTTCGATAATGGCGCGGGAATGGCTATTTGAACGGTATACAGTGATTCGATTGGGTAAAATGTTGTTTGATGTAACATACATAACCAGCTGGACATTTGCTTTAAAGCGACACAGAAGTGTTGAAGCCATGAGGAGCGACGTGAACTCGACGCAGATCCAAGTGCTGGATGGGACTGCATTGGTACCCAGCACGAATAGATTCACGTGTGATAGACTGAAAACTTATCCACGTGTTTATGTGGCAGAGTGCGCTGTCGACGGAGCTGAACTCGAGCAAATATGTCATCGATGCGCACAACCGATCGATTCGAGAGCTTGGCAACCTGTCAGATGTACGTACAGCACAGTATGATTCGTGAAATATTGGCTATTATAATATTTTACCGGTTGCAATTGTTTTTGTTCGGCAGCTACCGAAGTTGTGTTCTCTGGACGTTTCTTTCAACAAGATCACGTCGTTGCGGAATGTCAGCACGGCCAGGGAGCTACGGGAGCTTAAGATCTACAACAACAAGCTCACGAACACTATTGGTTTGAAGGCGTAAGGGAAGAGACTGCAGATGGTAG
The DNA here is from genome assembly GCA_030324255.1 of Phytophthora capsici. Taxonomy (NCBI): domain Eukaryota; phylum Oomycota; class Peronosporomycetes; order Peronosporales; family Peronosporaceae; genus Phytophthora; species Phytophthora capsici. The sequence goes on from CM059346.1 coordinate 1,850,947, forward strand.
AGCAATGGGAATGTGAAACTAACAATTCTCGTGTGACGTGAAGGAACTCAAATCTGGAAGGTCTCCAGATGAACGACAACCAGATTGAAGAAATTTCCAGAGACTTTTTAGCGCTTGCTAGACTGAAGAATTTGTGGCTCAACGGCAATAGAATTACTGCGGTGCAGAACCTTCGAGGGTGCAGAATGTTAGTGCATCTAGACTTGGGCCGAAATAAGCTGCAAGGTGCAGCGTCAGAGGTATTTGCTTTTTTTTAACCCGCAAGACAACCAGCCGCTCGCGTACACTAAACGTTATTATTGCTGTAGGGTCTGGATGCGCTGAACAACTTGGAGCACTTGAACCTCGCTGGGAACCAACTGACATCTGTGGGTAATCTCGCGCACCTCACTAAGCTGGAAGAGCTGAACTTGTCAGAAAACAAACTTAACAGCTTGCAAGGCGCCTTCCCTCCGAACCTAGTGGTCAGTCAGTCATTTATTCGTTATTACGTTGTTGGGGTGCTCACCTAACTGGATGCCTATGCATCAGGTTCTTCGAGTAAATGGGAACGAAATATCTAACTTTCAAGGCTTGCTCACGCCGCTGGAAAAACTGAATGAGCTATACGCTCACGACAATATTGTCACAGACGTAGGGCCTCTCTCCACTCAGTGTCCTCAGCTTGAGTCTGTCGACTTGCGAAATAATCGGATAGAGGCAAGTTCCCAGATTTCCGTTCTGGCGAAGTGTGGGGCAATACAAGATATCTGGTTGCACGGAAATCCATGCTGCTATTCAGACAGGTTGGCAACTTGTGATCACTGCTCAATTTGGCATGTGATTCTGGCCTCTAACTACACCTTTTGTGTCTGTATAGCTATCTTATCGACGTCATGTCTGTATTTCCAGAACTGAAAACACTTGATGCGTTCACTGATGTACAACTTCAAAGATGCCGCGAGATGCTGAAGAATGGCGCAATATCGCAAGAAGAGTTACTCAGTTCTTCTCGAGCCCCCACTCCTTTGTATCGTCCCGGGTCAGCAGCATCTCGTCCTGGTAGCGCTCGCGCTCGAACACCCAGTGGGAGACTGGCAACACCTGACACTCCCCCTGTTTTTCATACTCCTTCTGCTCGAATCGGTACGCATCGAAGTACAGCTTTTGGAGCATCCGAACTAATACGTGTCGTTGTATGTACCTGCTTAGGCAACCTCACAAAGCTAACGAGTGGTGAAGAAATAGCCAAAGCTGAAGAGGAAGTACGAGATCGTCTGCAGAAAATGAGGCAGCTACTGAATCGTGTGGGGAACAATGTCGAAGCTGCCGACACAAATGATGACATTGACCAAGTAAAGCGAGTAAAACCCGTTCATCGACGCACCTCAGCTCCAGTGGACTCAATTTCAGCGGCCATTGCAGTCAAGAAAAGTAATGCGACTCCCAGGGTGGGGGGTCCCATTCCTTCAAAACTGGAGCCCACGCCAAAACCTGAGCGTATACCAAGATTTGTGCATCGTGTGAGAACAATCCAGTCACTGATAAGGAGATCATGCGTGGATGCAGGCACAGATCCTCTTGAATCGCTCATGAGTCAAGATAAGCCCGTTGTTATTCACACACCGGCGCGTGGCCAAGAAATCGAAACTCAGACAACGTTGCCCCCACCTCCACTCCTATCGGTCTCAAGATCGGGATCTCTGCGTGGTTTGGAGCCACATTTCGCTCGAGAAGAGCAGAATAATCAACCGGAAGAATCAGAGAGCGAAGTTTCATGGGAACCCCAGCAGAATGGTGATACTATTGAGGCTGAAATGAAGCAGATTTTGATGCAGCACGCGATGGAAAACTCTAACATTCAAGGTAAAGCAGAGGAGCAACCGGAAGAAGATGTCGAGTTGTCGAAGTTCTGGCCCGATTCTCCTCGGCTCGATCCTGTTAAGACAGCAGAGCTACGCAAACCTCCCACTTCACTTGCGAGGACAGGCTATCGCTCTTTCCGTATGCCCTCACGGCCAAAAAGCTCCGATAGCTCTTAGCTAAGCTGCTTCAGTCGAAGCTCGAGCCTTGAGCACTGCATTCTCAATGTATCTGAGTTAACCACGATAGTATCAGATAGTTTCTAAACGAAGCAGCAACAATACCGACCTGAGCTTCCTCTCAACCGCAGTCATCTTCTCATTCAAAACAGCAAGTCGTATCTTCGTACTCGCATCTACATCCATTCTCTGTAACATCGTAAGTTCATTTGATCATGGATCATGAAGAGACGCACGGAATCTGTTGATGAAGTCCACGACGTCCAGTAGCTGGAGCTGTACACGCTCAATCTGCTCAGCCGTCGCCCAATCCTCACGAAGCACCGTCGCCTTCGTTCTGTATCAATCACAGCGCATTAACCTTGCGATAGAACCAATCAATTCGATCATTCCTTACGCCATCGGTCACCTGATCCCGTTATCAGATTCTGAGCCTGGACAGATGTGGAAGCTCGCTTGTCGTCCCCCAACGCTCGTCTGCGCTCATCCAAGGCCCCGCTTCGTATCTACAGCCTTCGGTCGGGACGAATTTGGTCTTTTCATTGATGGGAAGTTCGTATCGGGTTCAGGTTCTCGGCTAGAAGTGGAGAACCCTGCAACGACGGAGCGTCTTGCGTACGTGGCAAGTGCTACAGCTGATGATGTGGATCGCGCTGTTCTCAGCGGACAGCACGCATTCGAAGACGGGTCTTGGTCTCGAGCACCCGTTGGAGATCGGGCTAAAGTCCTTCACGATATCGCTCAGGCACTGCGACTACGGATTCCGGAATTTGCAGAGAAGGAGAGTCTGCAGACTGGACGTCCGATCCGAGAGATGAAGGCGCAACTAGCGAGAATCCCAGGTAAGAAGAGAAATAGAGAAAATGAAGGGGTTGAACACTGACATGTTGGTGTGAATTAGAATGGTTCGAGTATTTTGCAGCACTCGCACGAACGTCGGAAGGCTCTGTACCACCATTCTCCGGGTCCTATGTCAACTACGTACAGCGTCTCCCACTCGGAACTGTCGGACTGGTACGTCATCAGTGAATGTGAGGGAGATACTTTTGGTTTGATGCTGAAGTGTGTTGTAGATCACTCCTTGGAACCACCCGTAGCTCATTGCTGTGAAGAAATTAGCCCCTGCATTGGCAGCAGGTAACTCCGTGGTGGTGAAGCCGTCAGAACTGGCGCCACTTACTGTCCTTCAGCTTGCAGAGCTCTGTTATGAGGCGGGGCTTCCCTCTGGAGTGTTCAACTGCGTTTCTGGTCTTGGCAGTGTTGCAGGTCAAGCTCTTGCAGAGCATCCAGTGATAAGAAAAATCGATTTCACCGGTGGAACAACGACCGGAAGACGCGTAGCTGCGGCAGCAGGTGGGAACCTGGCAACTATGACAATGGAGCTGGGTGGCAAGGCCCCGATTATCGTTTTTGACGACGTAAATGTGGACGAAGTGGTGAATGGAGCAGCTTTTGCTTGCTTCGTTGCAAGTGGCCAAACGTGTGTGACGGGAGCACGTTTGATCGTCCACGAAAGGATTTTTAAAGACCTAGTGAGCAAACTGGTCTCGAAAGTGCGCTCAATCCGACTTGGTGACCCATTGAACGACCGAACGCAGATGGGAACCATCATATCAGAGCCGCATCTCTTGCGTATTCATGCAATGGTGGAGCGTGCTAGACAAGCTGGTGCAACAGTACGCTGTGGAGGTCGTCGCGCTCCAAATCTCAAGGTGCGTTGATCAATGCAGGGGTTTGAGCTGAGGTAGTAACAGACCAATTGTGCTGCAGGGCTACTTCTACGAACCTACGGTGATAACCGATGTGACGTCTGACATGGAGATCGTTCAGCAGGAAGTATTTGGGCCCGTTGTTGCTGCGTATTCCTTTGAGGTGTGCTCACTCCTCGTCATATTAATTCACATGTCAGTCAGAAACTAACGCTGTGGTGGGTAGGATGAAATTGAAGCTGTTCAACTGGCCAATGACTCGCCCTTCGGACTTGGTGCAGCTGTATGGACGACCGACGTCAAGCTTGCTCATCGTGTGGCCGACAAATTGGAAGCTGGAATTATTTGGCTTAACGACCACCATCGGAATGATCCTTCGAGCCCCTGGGGAGGTGTGAAGGATAGCGGCATGGGGTGAGTTGGATTTCGAATGAGCACGATTAGCGCGTTGCTTACTTTTACTTGCCTGCAGGAGAGAGAATGGACTGGAGGCGTATCGCTCATACTCGCAAGTCAAGAGTGTGGTCGTTGGCTTTGGCAATGAGAAGTTTGACTGGTTTGTTGATGATACGGTCCGGTATGGGTGACTTTGCGCACCTGGTTACGCAGTAATGAGGCTGATTGTTCTTGTAATTCATTTAATGCCAGCGCCCACTACGTTGTCCTCATTACCGCAAGTCAGCGTTGCTCATCTTTTCCTCCACATTAGCAAGACATTTACGCTGCACCGATACATCAACATAACAGTTAGATCTCAACACGAGCTTAGAAACTCCCACCAAACTCACCTGCCATGGCGCCAGCCGATGCGACGTGTCGTAGCGCTTCGATGCCGTCTCGAGAATCTGTGGAGACCATTTATTGCACGCTTTCAGCAAGCTCGACAGGAAGAAATCCATATCACTCGGTCGGTGGTTGTCACCCATCTGCCCCGTGAATCGGTTGAGCATATCTTCAGCACCAGCAAAATCCAGCTGACCGAGACGGCAAAGTACAGCATTACCGTATGCTTCATTCGCAAGGTCAGACTGCCCGTTGCCACGTCGAATATCCCCAACAGCTTCAAAGCATCCCTCAGCCAGCGACCACAAACCCGCGTCAGCGTACACACGCGCTGCCCATAACCCATTCTCTGCAGCGCTATGAAGGCTTCCACCTGCCTCAGCAACGTTCTTCGCCTGTACATAGAGTTCTGCCACTTCCTTGGCCAGAGCCGCCGTCTTACAATCTGCCGGGAACCGGCGCTTCAGTCTTAGCGCCAACTCGGACAACCCACGAGCTGCTTCATCGAAGTAGCCACCAGAAGCCAATTCATCACACACACGGCGAATTGTCCGCACCACTTCGCTTTGCTCGTTCGGGTACGTGTCCACTTCCTCCAACGTACACCAAGCTGCCTCCAACTCGTAATTCGCTCGTGTCACTAAAACACTCGCAGCTTTGGCCGCCTCAATGAAAAACCTCGCAGCATTCTTCCAGTCCTTCCGCACTTTACACTGCAGAGCTTTAGCTCGAATCTGCCGATGTGATTCCGTCTCCATTTCTTTGAGTCCTGATGAAAATCCCGCTGGCTCGGCCACACGTCTACGTCGAACTGAACCTTCACCACCTGACCCTGACGCCGACCCAGATCCGTTCACCACATACTTCTCAATACCAGACATAGTTCCTCCTCTCGAGATCTTCATCACCCACGGCGCTCGACACAGAGCCTTGACGTAGTCTCCGGACTCATCAGCCCAACGCCATGTGCCAAAGATACCAAAAGCGTAGCGCTCTCTTGACGGCACGTGGACGACACTGAAGACCAAAGCATTGTGGAAACGCCAAACTAATGGCTCGTTACGGACCAAAGATTTGGCCGTCTGGTACATTGCTGAGACCCATTTAGAGACGCCCAACGACGTGTCCGGTACCAGATCTGCCGGTTCGTTCTGCTGACTGATCCACAAAGCGAAGGAATGGTCCGACGGGTTGGTAGCTGCGGCAGTTAAGAGCACAGCTGCTACGAGCACCACAAGACGGAGGATTGAAGCCACTAGAACTGGCAATACTGTCGCCATGAGGAACATCCCGAAGACTGTGAAAAGACAATGACACAACAATTAAAATGTTTAGAACTTGACTTCTAAGCAGAAACGGAAGCCGAAAAGAAGTGCAGTATGGAGCTTACGGATCAGAAAGATAGCATTGTTAGCTGTCATCTGTGTAGGAGCTACTGGAGCGGCAACAGGCGCCGGCGGAGGTGATGACCCCCACACCATTATTGCCGATAGAATCAGGTTGTGGGTTGTGAATATATCAGACTAAGTACGTTTGTACAGTAGTAGTGTATCCATATTTCACTAAGTACGGTTGAATAAATGGTACAATGTACCATACAAATGTAGCCATTTGCAGGAACAGTTCGCATTAGACAAGCAATGGTGGCGACTCTACAGCGCCAAGACGGCCGCGCCGGCAATGAGCTACGTCCTTTCGCGTCCGACCAGGGCGCGCTCTTCCGAGCTGATGGATCTGCACGCATGTCCCATGGTACCAGTACCGTGCTAGCGGCGGTGTATGGCCCTGGACAGGCGCGCAATTGGCGCGCTGAGAAGATGGACAAGGCGACGCTGGACGTGTGTTTTAAGCTGGAGAAAGGCATTATGAGTGGGTATTCAGTGGAGGCAATTGTATTTTCAAGCAGTCAGTGATTTATGTTGTTTTTTTGTTGCTTCAGCGTCCAAGGAGAAGGAGTACGAGCAGATCATCCGCGAAACCTTCACGCCCATCGTCGTCACTGACAGCTTCCCTCGTGCCGTCATCAGTATCGTGGTGCAAGTGATCGAAGACAATGGCTCTATATCCTTTCCACTAAATTATTATTGCTGCATGTATCGATTGGTGGACAAGTGTGATTTTTGTTGTCCTTAACCTTGATTCGGTTGCTTTGCCATTGATTTCTTGTACCTCCTTGCAGTGGCAATTAATGCGGTGAGTCTAGCGTTGATGGATGCTGGTGTTCCCATGACGTCGGTCGTTACGGCTACGTCGTGCAGCCTTTTCGAAGACGGGAGCCTCTACCTGGATCCGACATCTGCAGAAGAAGAGGTAGCAGCACAAACGTTGGCTCAATCATCACAGGTATCAAACTTTATGCATTTCCTTCTTTTGTGTCTCGTGTTTGCAGGAAGCTGTTTCATGGGTCACCACTGCGCGTTCCAGCACAAGCGACGGCGTTTTGACGTGTATCACCAACGGTTTGTGCAGTTCAAGTGGACTTCCGTGACGGAACACTCTAGCTTATTTTATCTCTTCTTCGATTCAGGTTTGCTGTCAGAAATGCAATACTTTGCTTGTTCGGAGGCATGCCAAAGGTGAGTATCACTGCGGCTTTAGCTAACGTTGTGAGTATTAGTTGGCTGATAATGCATGGTTGTAGGGCATCGGAGAGTGTGGCGGCGTTCTTCCGCATTGTTCAGCAGAAGAAGCACCCACTTGAGCCAACTACTCAGTGAATGCAATACTGGAAATAAATGGCCTCATCTTGCACGGGACATTAATTCTGGAGTCGTGTGTAGTTGCTAACTGCCTAAACCGAACTTGGACTTTGTGCAGGTGACTCTTGGTGACTAGGAAACGGCAGGAAATGTCTTAAGTCTCCTGTGCTGGCGATGGACCCTGAGCTCAAGCGACGGCCTTTGCTATTTGACGTCCGGCCAGCTCAACATCGCCCACCATTGGGTGTTATTACCCAGGAAGAGAGCGAAAAGCTACAACTCAAACACCGTCGACCTCATGATCGGGAAGATGACGATGATTACGACAATGCCAAAGGTGAAAAGGATAACAACGGACCCATTTTACCTGCTGGAGCTCTCCCTGCCGTCTTCAGCCCGCGGATTATTAAAAAATCGTACACCCCAACGCCCTCGGATACGCCCAAGTACTTCCGATGGAAACCACAGCCAACAATGCCAAGGAAACCCCAGTCTCCCTTCCAGGACAAGCCACTTGGCCCTCCCCCATTGGTGCTGTCTCCTAGCGCACAACGGCGTCAAAGTATCTGGAAGGCCCCGGTGAACACGCGAGCTCCATTGTTTGGTGATAATAACGCAACGTCCACCAGTCGAGGCAGAGCTAAGTCTCCATCAGGTGATCAACTCGACACGAATGCGACTGTGGCTCCATGGATAGAAGACCACGAGCCAACTGAGCTTCCTGAGCTTCCTGCTACTCCAGAGAGTAACTACTTTCTGTTTGACGGTCCAGTACCACGCCCAGAACTCACGACACCACTTCCAACCTCTTCAGTGCCGACAACGTCTGCACTACCATCCACTCTACACGATACGTCCCGGTTGAGCCCGATCCGTCCACTAAGCGATACTACGTTGACTCGTCCAAGTAGCAACCCCATCGTTGCGACTGCAGTTCGGATGCAGACCCCAACGAGTCTGCAAATCGCTGGATCCAGTATTGAGCCTCAAACCTCGCTGTCAGAAGCTGTTCCAGGAACAACCGCCCCAATTCGTCTTCAGCCTCTGCCAACCCCTGCTGACCCAATCCAGCCTCCACACTCAGCCCCGTTGTTTAATGTTTCTTCCCCGGAAGAAGCGCAGCCGTTTGAAGCTGAACCGGAACCGCGAACACCGGGACGTGTAGACGATCTGGCAACTCCAATTGTAATCCGTAAAGCCGGTGACACGCAGCCCCAAGTGTTTACCCAGCATGTTTTACGTGGCGTTATCCTCCGCAAGTATCTGCAAGTAAGTAACATTGCCAGAAGACTTCGAGAGACCGAGAAGCACGTCCTCCGTGTGAACGCTTTGACTTCTTCAAGTGGAAGTTTTAGGAAGTCTCCGACGGTCCCAACCTCACCTGCAGTTCTTCGACCTCGGAAGTCCTCATTGGAATGTGTCATTGATAGTGTGACTGAAGAAGCTACTGGAGCTGGACCTATCCTCGACAGGATCGCGTCTGTGGATAAAGCCATCTCTCAAACAGCCCACCGCATGCAGCTGATGTCTAGCGCCAGTATCCCAGCTCTAACTGCGCAGAACTTGGTTAAGGGGCCATCTTTACGGACAATTGACGAAGGAAAAAAGTTCATCCAGCCTGCACAGGTTACTGCTCCACGCGAAAAACAGAAACGACAACCATCGGGGATACCGGAATTAAATGAAGACGAAGTAGGTACCATTCCTGTTCGAGCCAAGCTGGACCCTACATCAGCGCATCTTCTCCGGATCTGTCGCCATGTTATCACTAAGCGAGCTATGAAGTCCTTCTTACGCCAAGAAATGTCCGTGATCACTCAAACTGAAGTGATGTTGCGAGATGACGCTGCTTTACAACGTCGTCCAGGTTCATCAAGGTCAGATCGTCCTAACTCCAGAGCTGCGGGCGATAACCGAGTCCCGATTAAAGCTCTGGCTTCGGATTTGGTGGAGAGTTTAGCTGCTTACTTGAAGGAAGGTGATCAGCACATGACGGTGGACGAGCTGTTCTTGAAGGCTTTATTATCCGAAGCAGAGAAGGACTGGAAACGTGCCATCCTGTTGGCCTCAGCTTGTGTGGTTGTCGACCGAGAGTTCATCTTGGCAGCTTTACTACGAGCTCGCTGCTGCCGTCGCCTCGGCCTGTGGACTCAAGCTATCAAGGATCTGACCCATGCCTTACAACTACGTCCAGAAGACCAGCGACTGTTTTTACTAAGATCTTGTCTTCATAGCAAGATGGGCAATGCTGACAACGCCCTAGCGGATGTGAATCGAGCGCTGGTATTGCATCCGCAGTACACTGACGCCTTACTGCTGCGTGCTGGGATTTTTCATAGAGGTCGATCAGTTGGTGCAGCGCTTGAGGACCTAACGTCCGTGTTGGCTCTAGACCGAAGCTGTTGGAGAGCATATTACGACCGCGCGACGTTGCGTTTACGAGCGATTGAAGGCGAAGAGCAGAGTCTCGTGTATCACTCGGAGCATCTTCGATATGAGGAGTTACTAGCTGCAATTATCCAAGACTACGTGAGTGCACTTCACAAAGGATGTACACTGGTGGAGGTAGTGGAAACTGTTGGAGATCTTACGGTGAGGCTACTGGAGTTCACTGGTGACGTCACTGTGCTACGGCAAGTTATCCAGAATCTGACGAGGTTGCTGCACTTACTGGTTCTCGATCCAAGTGGAGGCTTTAATCCACGAACTCCAAGGACACCAAGTAACTCGAGTGGATTGGGTGCTGCACCTGGTGAGTACCGCTCATTATCCATTGTGGACCGAGAGTTGTTGGTGGCGGCTATCCACTCTCAACGGGGCCGACTGTACGTCCTCTCGAATGATAAAGTTAACGCTTTGGAGGACTTTGACCATGCTGTGGTGATGGAGTATCACTATCCTGTTGCTCATTTCTACCGGGGAGCGTTTGCCACATTGATACTTGCAAAGGAATCCACTGGAAACAAGGATGCTGAAGCTGTGGCTGCTCACCATGCTAATAACATACAGCACCTCTCTCGCTGTCTTTCACTGGATCCAACGATTGCAGGGGCGTACACTGTGCGTGGAGCTCTACACTTACGTGATCTGCGATTCAACAACGCGTTGCAGGATTTCAAGGCAGCAGTAGCTGCAGACCCGACGTTGTCCGAAGTTTGGCTGCAGATCGCCCTGGTGTACTTGAATCATTATCACGATAGTGAAGAATGCATCAAGGCGTGTACTAGTGCCTTGTCCAACGATGCAGGACTCTCTCGCGCCATCTATCTGCGTGCTGAAGCTTACACACGACAAGGAAACACTTCTGCCGCACTTCGAGATTACACTCGGCTGACAAGAGCACAGCCAGACGATCGCTGGGCACATTTATTACGTGGGAAGCTCCAACTGACACTTAAAATGGTTCGACCTGCGCTTTATAGCTTTATCTGCTTTATGGACCACGTGACGAGGAATCCACCAAGTAAAACCAGCAAGGATGCGTCGAAAGTGGACGGGAAAGGGGCATTACTCTTGTGTGGACGAGCTTATCAACTCTTGTCACGTTTCCAGAGCGCTGTGCACGCTTTCGAACAGGCAGTGGCTGAAAATCCAACGAGTGAAAATCTCGTGCTGCTTTCCGAGTCGTTGCACTCGCTAGGTGACACTGAAAACTCGTTACGAGTGAGTGAAAAAGTCTTGAACACAGACCCTTCAAGCTTCAAAGGATATGTTCGCCGGGCCCAGCTGCTGGTTTCTGTCGGCCATCTTACGCAAGCAGTGACAGAGTACGACAGAGCGATTTCCCTGGCACCGAAGGAAGGTCGTGTATACTACGAGCGTGGCGTCGTGCAAATGCAACTGCACATGCGGTGGCGAGCGGCGTTTCAACTCCATTTCACCACTGGAGTTCCAGACGTGCGATCTCCATTTGCTCCAAAGTTTACAGTGAGTGAAATCGAGAGAGACTTGGGCGCTGAAGCTGTGAAAGACGAGTCACGGGTGCGGAAAATGATGAAGCAGTTCTTCGTGGGAAGTATCACGGACTTGTCCAGGTGTATTCATCTAGAACCACTTCTGGCAGACGCATACGTGGATCGTGCAGAGTTGAACGCTCTTGGAGAGGAGTATGATCGTGCCTTTCGTGACTTGGAGGCTGCTACTGACCGTCAACCGAAATCCGCTCGAGCTCATGTGAGCCTGGGTATTCTCAAGTGCCACTTTGCAGCTTATGCGGCTGCTATTGAAGACTTTGACAAGGCAATTAAACTCGAGACAACAGCCACAACAGAAATGCGGGCATTTGCGTTTTACAATCGTGGGGTGGCGTACCAGAAGCTCGAGCTTTGGCTTCAAGCTGAGAGATCGTACAACCAAAGCATCGCATTGTTCGGGCGAGGACGTAACGTGGCTGCACACCGGAACCGAGCGATTGTGCGTTGTCATCTTGGGACCTTTGATAGTGCACTGGAGGACCTGGAAGAGGTCCAACAAAGCGCACCAGATGACGATGAGCTTCACGGGGCTTTAGGTTTTGCACTTCTTCAGCTCAATCGATACGAAGACGCTGCGAAACATTTCGCTGCTTACGGACGGCTGGGAAGAGATACGTTTGTGGACAGTGGGAATGCCTACTTTAATTTGGCCACAAAGAGTGAAACACACCTCGGGAAAACGCAGCATCAGTCATATCTTGCCAAAGCTCGGAGATTTTACCTGCGTGCGGCACGATTACAGCCCTCGAATAGCGATATTCGTCTCAATTTGGCGAATTGCTTGAGGAAGGAGGACGCAGTGCGTGGAGCCATTACTCAATGTGCCGTCATTTCGCAAGTAGATCCACTTGATCATGCGAGCTTAGAATGCAAAGCTCTTGCTCTTTTCCAGCTACCTGGCCAACGAGAAGAAGCCGTGGCTTGTATGGATACCGCTGTCCGTACTTGTGTATCTTCATCAACAAACTTGGAAAATACCTTCTACGCCTTCACAAATGGCGCTATTCATCGTAATGCTCTTGAACGGAAAACTATTGGACGCAATGGAGCCCGCCGAGTATCCAGAGAAGTGATGCTGACGATGACCTCGCCATCCGATGGTAGGAAAACGGCGAGTGCTGCTGCTTCGTTGTTGGCTCAGATGGAGACACCAGCTCAGAAGGTGCATCTCACTGGATCGCAAGAGCAAACTCTGGCGTTGTACATGCTGAATCGTGGCATTATGCTGGAGAAATTGGGGGATTTCACACGAGCTCGCCAAGATTACGACGATGCCCTACATTTTGACCCGTTTTCGGTGCATGTTCACGTCTGTTTGGGGACTCTCAGTCTTCGAGAAGGTCGTTTCGAGCAAAGTGCGGCTGAATTCCAGCGAGCTCTCGAACTGGACCCGTCTTCAGGTGTGGCGCATCTCAATCGAGGGGTGGTTTGCCTTAGCCGCAACGAATTAACGTCATCTCTTGCCCATTTCGATGCTGCCATCTTGTTCATGCCACATTGCAGCTACGCGTACGCGAATAAAGCGGTGACACTTGCTCGCAAAGGGGATGCAGCCGGCGCGGAACTTCACTTCAAAAAAGCGATCGATCAACTGCCGTCGCGAAAAGAGTTTTATCTGGCACGAGGCAAAATTGTGGCTCTGCAAAAGCGTTTACACGACGCGATGGTTGATTTCTCGACAGCGTTATTTCTCGGGTACGACGGCAAACTGTAAATCGTTCTGCAAAATGCTATCCCAATTAGTTTACCATAGTTCTGGTTGTGGCATTTACCACTCCGATTTAGCACGTTTTGGTTCACTTGTTTCAGATTCACACACATGGTTTCTGATCATTCCTCTGGAGAAGGGGATCGAAGTTGCCACAGATCTTTACTGTTGAAACACGTTTGAGTCGGATCAATTGGCAGCACGAAAGCACTCACTTGGTCTTCCAGTTTCTCATCCACAGGACCGGAACAACCACAACTTGTGGGTTCAATAGGAATGGCCCCATTCGACAACAGACTACACTCGGGACCTTCGTCTTCTGTTTCAGTGTCTTCTTCACTTGATCTCCAGTTGCGACATCGGACGATTCCCACGCCAAACCTCGCGCGGTTTAGCCCAACTGGTCGTCGACTTAATGGAGGCCGCTGGACAGTGCGTCGATGTACCGAAGGTGAAGGTCGTGGTGTTAAAGCTCCTTCTGCTTCAGCTTCTGAAGTTTCTTCAAGTTTTGTATCTAAAGAGACCAAACCGCTAGCTTTGGCTTGTTTCGAGCGCACTTGTCGCATCACTACAGCATCGGATACATCTGTGGGACTGCTGAGGAGAATGGTTTTGCCTTCTTTTAGGCCTAAAACTGCGTCGGACTGCTGTTTTACCCGCTTGGAGCGTCGAACTGGAGTTTCAATGTTGGAGATACGACGCTTGCGGCTGGAGAGAGAAGAAGACATGCTTGAGATTTCTCTTCTCTTTGGACAATTCCTGGCTGGTTGGTAAGTGATGCGAGTCAGTTCGCCACTGGAAATAGGCAGTTGAGAGAACACACTGCAACGTACTTGAAGGAAGGCTGGAAGGCGCGAGTGGAGACTTCAAATGAGCACCTGGTCATACATTCTTCAAGTGAAAAAGATCGTACCGTATTTGTGGTACGTGCTGGCGTTTAGAAAAAAAAACTTTTGCATTTGTTATCACATTCATTTGCAGTCACGAGGGGTATATGGAACCGGGATTCCAATCCATCACAATTATGGTGAGGACGATTTCATGTATCATGAGTAGATATCCTCCACGATCTTGGCATGGTATTGCTCGTTCCGGAGTTGTATCGGTTTGAGACTTTTTATCAACTGGACTCTCGACGACAAAATAAAACACTTCATGCACCTTCATTAGAGAAGCTGTGAAGTGGGATTCAGGGCTTTATAGGCCAAAGCGAAGCCTTGTTGCCACGTGCGTCGATGACTGCCAGTCATTGACTGGACTTCCATCTCCAGTTTCGCAAATACTGTTTACAAAGGACATACAGTGCCGGTAAGTACATGTACTGTCCAAGCGTGTGCTGTATGCACGGTAAAGGAGTATTACACGTACATGAAGTACTTTAAGTGCTATTCGTACCGTTCACTGTACGGCGTACAGTACGAATCGTACAGATCTCTAGAATAATTACCCCTAATGTGAATCACAAGTTGTGGGGGTTCGTGTGAGTGTAGGCTGCACTGCAACCAGCTTGTTCCTGAAACTACTTCGTCGAACACAGACGGCTGTCACAATGATGAGATGTCTGCTCTTTTGAGTCTAGATTTGATTGCCTGTACACGTACAAATTCGTAAACTCGTGTGTTTGTGTTTGTGTTTGTGTGCTGGTTTCGTTGAACCAGAGGGAAAGGAGATCGAAAAGGATTTGCATCGGCGTTATCTGGTTATTAATAACTTTAAAGTTTTGTAACGTGTCTTCTTACCCTGCACGCCGGGTTTTGGTCGCCCAGTGCTGAATGTGGTCCAAGTATCCGTTGGCCGTCAGCAACAGAAGTTCTGTCGCCCCGCCGGCGTGTACCCGACTGGCACACCGCCTATTTGTATTCCGTTTAACTTCAATCCAACTGTAGCCTACGACTTAGCTAGCACTTAAGCCTGTCAATAGACTCCGTTCCGTCCACTACCAGTCCGTCCCGTTCCGTCCGTTCCTTGCTGTACAGGTACGAGTTGACCTTGGACTACCACTCGGACGATCCGCCGTTGCTTCCCGTCCTACTCGTCGCAGCCGCCCAGTGTCGTGAAGACCGTCGTCCTCCACCCGCTCCTGCACTGCCCGTCCAAATCCAATTACTATTGCCCGTCCACCAGCGTGTCCGTGGCAACAGTCCGTCCGTCCGTTCCGTTCCGCTCCGTCCTAATCCGTCCGTGTTCAAGTCCGCGTCCAAGTCCGCGTCCAAGTTCTGTGTCCGCTCTCCAGCCGACCGAGTTGCGAGTTCCTCCTTCGTCTTCGGGCGAATGAATCCAGAAGATCCACTTGCGCGTCCTAGGAGAAAATCAAGAGCGAGCTCTCCAGCCGATCGTTCCGCTTCCGGCGAAGTACTTCGTCGTCGATCCCACGGTACGACTGGGTGCACATCAGGTTCACCGCCTACCGTACGGCTCACTTCAACCACCATCGTTCGATCTTCTGCCGCCGCATCTTGGGGCTCATTACACGACTTCCTCACCTGAAGGGTATTCCACGACCCTTCCGTCGCAATATAGTCGTTCATACTCAGCCACGGAGATCCATCGTCGCTGGGGTTGACCGGTTCGATCCAT
Organism: Phytophthora capsici; assembly: GCA_030324255.1. Taxonomy (NCBI): domain Eukaryota; phylum Oomycota; class Peronosporomycetes; order Peronosporales; family Peronosporaceae; genus Phytophthora; species Phytophthora capsici. The sequence continues at coordinate 1,866,418 of CM059346.1, forward strand.
CCACCTTCCGCCGTCACCGGTTGTCCATTTCCTTGGGTCGCCGGCTGGTGATAACTCGTATTCCAGCACATAGTGTCCAGCTCCGTTACGCCGTCGTCTTCTCCTGCGTTCCACCAGCCGTCCACTCGTGTCGTCCTCACTCTCCGTTCTGCCCATTGTCGTTCTCGTTCGTTTTGCATCTCCCGTAAGCGCCGGTCGCCCAGTAGCTGTCGTCGCTGATCGAACAGCCGCCGTTGCCGTCTCGCCATTGCCTCCCGTGTCTTCATCTCGTAGCTGCTCGTCGATGTCGCGTGCCACCACTGATAACGGAAAACCAGGCTCGTAATAGCTTACGAGAAAGGAGACGTGTGCGATCAACTTCTCCTTCTTGCCCGATTGGTCCTCTCTTTCCAGTAGGAAGTTGTCGTAGCCCGCTGGCTCAACAATCCTGAGCGGTCCCATCCATTGGTGAACAAATTTAGTTGCTTTCGGGCCACGCGGTGGGTTATACATCCATACCCTGTCGCCACTATGAAACTCCCGCCGAGCCCGTGTGTTTCGGTTGTAGTAGCGAGCTTGTCTCTCTTGTTCCCGAATCTGCGCCAGTTCCGCACATTTCCTGCTCCGTTCTAAAGCGTCCAGTAGCCTTGCATGGTACCCAGATAGCTCACCAGCCTCTGTCACCTCTGTACGTCTTAACAATTCATTTGGAGCTCTCAGTCGTCGTCCCATCATAAGCTCGTTCGGAGTGAGAAGCACCGTGGAGTGTCTCGCCGAGTTGTAGGCGTATGCAGCAAAGCGTACCCATAGATTCCAGTCCTTTTGTGATTCCTCCTGCATGAAAACTGCGACGCAATCTTTCCATGTGCGATGGAAGCGTTCCACCAGGCCCACCATTTGGGGTCTGTAAGGCACCGGGTTTATCTGCTTCGCCTGCGCCATCTTCATGAGCTCGTCGATCACGTTTCCTGTCAACTCCGGGGCGCCATCCGTAAGAAGTTCCCTGAACGCGCCAAACTTCAGAACCACCTCTTCCAATAAGAACTTTGCGATGTCTTCCGCGGTATGATGCTGTACACAGCTAGCCACAGCGTAACGTGTCACGTACTCGACAGCCGCAATGACGAACCGTTCGCCTCCATCTGCCGTCGGAAATGGGCCAGCCACGTCCAGAGCCCATCTGTCACAAACATCGCCACCACGAATGCTGCGTAGCGGAGGTATTACTTCTCGTGGGCGTGCCTTCCTACTGCCGCATTCAGGACAACCTCGAACCCACTGGTTCACTTCACTCCGTAGTTTAGGCCACCAATACAACTGTGCTACTCGTCCATACGTGTGGGGTCCTCGCAGATGTCCCGACCACACCGATCCATGCATTTCCTTGAATACCATTGGCCATAACGTAGGTGGTAGTAGGATACGCCGTCCATTACTCGTCTCAATCACTGCCAGCCCATACGTTACGATCACCTTCATGCCACGGTAAGCTCCATTCTGGACCACTGTCTTGACGAACTTGCTCGTCTTTTGGGCCGCCACTAACTCTGTGTCCGTTAACCGCAAGGTCGAGCCTCCCGGTGGTGCATCGTCGTCATCATTACCAGCGTAAGTCTCCAACTCCAGCCGTGATTCACTCTGTAGCGTCGCTCCAGACTTCCGTCCGTTACCGCCCGTCATCGTACTCGTCCCTAGGGATCCAGTGTTCACCAGTGCCTCCGTTCTTCGAGCTCGAGGTAGCGCCGTTTCCTGGCTACGCTCTGGTACTTTCACTGCTATCGTAGCGTCCACACCTCGTGCTGTCGTGCCGTCCATCATTCTCGTAGATCGCTGAGCCCTCCGCCTGCTCGTCAACTGGTCCGTAGCAGGTGTGGTGTCCGCCGCGCGTGTCGACCCACGTGTATTCTCCCCTGCCGTCACCTGTACCGGACTGATGTTCGTCACATCTTGCGACGTGCTGGAGGATTGTCGCGCTCCCGCATCCAGATTTCCCGTCGCCGCCGTCTGTACCACTGGTTGTCTCTCCGGTCTCCTCGACTGTCGCTTTCTCGTTCCTGGAGCTTGTGCATTCGTGGGGTCAGTGTCTGCACCCGTTCCGTTGTTGTGCGGTTCCGCGTTCGACGCCTGAGCCTTCGTGGTCGCTGTCAGATCAAACCGCACTCGCTTTTCCTCCCGATCGCGAAGGCGTGCGCTCCTCCTAGTACCCGTAGTCGGCACTGATGGTGTACGTCTCCTGCGTCTCGTGTTAGCTGCCGTCTCACCCCCGTTGGTAACAGCGTCGCTACCGGCCGTCTCTCCGTCCACACGACCACCGTCCGTCCTTGTGTCTGCAGAATCTGTCACTGGCGCCGTACTGCTAGCTGCCGTGTGTTCCGTCGCCGGGCCCGTCAGTACGGGGACTGCTGCTTGTTCCATCGTCGGGCCTGTCGATGTAGGGATCGCCATGGTCGTGACGTGTGGTGCCTTCAGCGCTGTTGGGTTCACCGTCGCCGTTTCGATACATGTACTCACCGGCAAGTCATCAGGTGGTACCGCCGTCTTCGCCGCCGCCATGTGCGTTGCCGTTTGGACGGTTGGAGCCGCCTTCGTCGTTGCCTCCACCACATCAGCCGCCACGCTGCTCACTGGCTCCACTGCCGCGTTCGTCGCCGCGCTTGCTGTCGTTGTATCACTCGTCATGCCCATCGTCGCGTCCGTAGCCGTATCCATTGCCGCCATGCGTACACTCGCCACGTCCGTCGCCGTATCCGTCGTCGCCCTGCGTACACTCGCCACGGTTCCGCATGTAGTAGTCCGCGCCGGTCGTATTACTGCTCGTACAGCCGCCGGTGCGCGCGACAGCGCGTCCGCCACCACATTCGTGGTACCGGGACGGTACTCAATTGAAAAGTCGTATTCTTGTAAAGTAAGAGACCACCGGTGTAGTCGTCCCGCCAAGTTAGGCCGCGTCATAAGCCACTTTAACGCCGCGTGATCGGTGACTATGGTGAAGGTTCTGCCGTACAAGTATGGCCGAAACAACTTCACCGACCAGACCACCGCTAAGCATTCCAATTCCGTGATCGAGTAGTTTGACTCTGCGTTACTGTTTACCTTGGATGCATACGCCACTGGTTGCCACCCATTTCCAAAGTCCTGCATGAGGCAGGCGCCAAGCCCAACCTTCGACGCGTCTGTCACCAAGCGAAATGTCCTACCGAAATCGGGGTACTTCAAGACTGGCCGTGTCGTCAGTAAGTACTTCAAGCGCCCGAACGCCTGCTCCTGATCCTCCGTCCATTGCCACTGCGAATCCTTCTTCAGCATCCGTGTCATCGGCGCGGCTATCGTACCGAAACCTTCAATGAATTTGCGATAATAGCCCGCTAAATGGACAAACCGTTTCACTTCTGTGGCGTTGGTAGGGCGTGGGAAGTCCACCACCGCTTTGATCAACCTCTCTGTAGGCTGGACCCCCTCTCCACTCAGCGTGTGACCTAGGTACTCGATCTCCTCGGACACGAACATGCACTTCTTGAGTTTCAGGCTCAAGCCTGCGACCGCCAGCCGCTCTAGCACACTTGCCACTTCCACGATATGCCGTTCCACACTACCTTTAGTAAATACGACAATATCATCCAGGTAGACTAGGCAGGTTGTCCATGTTAACCCGCGCAGCACCCCATTCATCAGACGCTGGAACGTTGCCGGAGCGTTGGTAAGACCGAAGGGCATCCGTTTGAAGCGATAGAGACCACGCTTGGTCAAAAACGCCGTCTTATCTCGGTCATTTTGTGCCACCCGAATCTGCCAGTAGCCCGCTTGTAAGTCTAGTGTAGTGAATAACCGCGCACCGCTCAAAGCCTCCAGAGTTTCATCAATCCTCGGCAAAGGATAAACGTCCCGTTTGGTGATACTGTTTAACGCGCGGTAGTCCACACAGAACCGTACCGAGCCATCCTTCTTTTTGACTAGCACTACAGGAAATCCCCACGCACCATCGCTTTCTTCGATAACGCCGGCGTTCAACATGGAGTCTACGTTCTCGTCAATAGTCGCATCCTCAGACTGTGCCTGTCGCCGGCGCTTCATGAGTATTGGCGCGGCATTGCCCGTGTCAATATGGTGTTCCACATTCACTGTTGTCGAAGGAGGACAGTCGCTAGGTGCCCCGGATAACTTTCGGTAAGAACGTAAGAGCTTCAATACTAGTTTCCGTGCATTTTCATCCTTTACGCCAACATGTACATCGTCCTCGTTGTCAAGTGGAGTCTCCGTATCGCCCAGACCATCCAGCCACTCCTTCACACGTTCGGTCCGCAGTTCCCCGTTCATTGCCAGTACGTCCATATCCTTATCCATGGGTATCCATACACCAAGTTCCTTTTTACCCGGGAGCTTCACACGTCCCCCACACGCACTGATCGCTGGGATTATTGCTCTACCGTTCCGCACTTTGGTCACCGCCGTTGCCAGTAGGATCGCACCCGTATCGACCGTAGGAACGAATATGCCTTCTTCTCCTTCCGGCGCTGCAACCGCCACTTCTACAGGTTGTACTGCTCGTCGTGCGAGATTCGTTGTCTTTGCCAGACGGACGTTTGCTGTTTTCTCATTGCCGTTGTCCTCCGTCCTAAACGGAATCACCACCTCGCGGTCCCGTTCATCATAGCGGAGTTCGCCTTGCTCGAAGTCCATCTTAGCTCGATGTTTCTCAAGGAAGTCCACGCCGACCAGAAACTCATCCGTACAGCCCTCGATCACGCACGCCGTAATCTCCACAGACTGGCCGAAAACATTCTTCATGGTAAACTTCCACAGTCCAAGTACGTCAAGCAGGAAACCGCCAATGCCCTCCACTTGTGTCACCGGGGCTGCTTTCTTCACCCGTTCACCTCGCAGCATCCAGTCCGTGCCTGCCACCGAATAACGAGCACCGCTGTCAATCTTCACCGCTCGTCTTTGACCATCTACCAACATCGTCGCCGTCGGCAGCCCGTCGTCAGCCTCCGCAGTCTCCACCAAGTCATGATTACCATCTGCGGCTATCAGCACTTGCGTCGTTCGTACCAGTTTTACGCGCGCATGTTCAGCATCGTTCGTGTTCTCGCAGCCATCGCCTCGTTGCCATCGCTCTTCTAATTCTCGTCGTGCGTCATCTGCGTGTTGTTTCCGTCGTGCGACTTGTGCAGCGTCCAGTTCCGCCACCACCCGTTCAATGTCATTTTCGTCCGATGCCGCAGCCACCTTGTCTAGTGCCCGTTGGACGCGTAATTTCTTGGCTTCCCGGCGTTTCTGCCTTCTAGTCGCTCTAGCCGTCGTCCACGCGTTCGGGTTTTCTCCAGTCAGCCGCAACTCGTCACTGTGCGCCACCGTACCGCCTTCCTCAGCCAGCCGTTCCTTCTGACTACTCGGCAGCATTCCGCCTTCCTCAGTCAGCTGTTCCTCTTTGCCAGTCGGCAGCATGCCGCCTTCGTCAGCTGAAGACTCATCCTTCTTCGCGTCTGCCGCCGTCTCACCGACTGCCTCGTTCATTCTTCCGTCACTCTCGTAGCGTCGGTCTGCCATCGCCGGCCGTACCGTAGCTACGTAGATCTCCGCCCGGTGCGAGTCCTTAGCTTCGATCTCTCCATCCAAATGAGTGCTCACCGCCATTCGTATAGCCGCTACACTCCCGTCCGTTTGCATTAATTCGTTCTTCGTCATCTCTTTCGCCAGTATCTGGGGCAATCGTCGCTCCTCCGGACGCAGTACTGCCCTTACGGCGCCCGTTCCTCGTTTCCCGTCATCGGCGATCGTTGCGCACGTGTAGCCAGGTAGGCGTCGTTCCTTGCTTTGGCTTCGCTGTCGGGGCATTCTTTTGCGAAATGGCCCACTTTACCACAGGCGTAACAAGTCGATTGTCCCATCGATCGAGGTTGTTGCTGTGCTTCCACCGTTGGTTGAGGTCGCGGTGGCTCTTGAGCTCTAACCTGCCGTGTCACGGCCTTCGTACGCTTCCCTGCTTTCTGGCGTTTGGTGGATCGGGGTGAAGGTGGCTCCGAGTCGTCGTCGCTGTAGCTTTCATCCTCCCGTTCTGCTCGGCGCGTCAGCTTTACCTTCGCCCTTTTCTCCGAGTTCGATGTCGTCTGCTTCACCTTCGGCTTCGTTTCTTCTGCAGCAGTGGGTTTTGTCGGTCTCTTCCTCGCAGGTCGTACCGCCCAATATCTGCCGTTCCAGACGCGTCCCTCTGGTATGTCCCAGATCCCCGTATACTTGTTCCAGACGCCCTGAGGGTTGGAGAAGATCGCCCAATCTGGATCAGCTGGAGCTGAGAACGCCACTGCACTTCCCATACTGCTCACACCAACACCAGGTACGATCATCGCATGTGTCGCTGTGTCTCCTGTGGCTACCGGATAGGCGGTCTGTGCCGTAGTCCACTCCTGCCCTATGTTCTTCATTCCGAGCGCGACGTTATCAAACGGATCATCAACTTCCGTAGCCTTGTCAACCGCCATGTCCAACGTCTTTGGCTTGCTCTCACGTACGAGCTGTCGAGTCGTCTTCGGCAGATTCCGAATGAACTGGGCTAGTAGCACTCGTTCTCGCACCTTATTTTCACCTCTGGCGTCTCGTAAACCAGCCGCAAAGTCCGCAAAAGTCTCTCCCGGCATCAAACAACGTTGGTTCACTCGCAATTCCGCCTGGTTCCTGTCTGGTCGTTCACCATACCGGCGCTTCAGGGCAGCTTTCAAGTGCGTCCATGTACGGTTTTCAGGTTTCATGCCCTGGTCGGCCTGTACCCAGAATCTGGCAGCATCATCTTGTAGCTTGTTCCCCACTATGTAGTAGAGCTCTCCGTCCGTCCAATCTCCTCGGCCGGAAATCCGCGCGCCTTCAAGAGCCAAATCCACCTTCTTGATCCATGTAGAGACCGAATTATTGGGCGATGGTTGGAAGGCAGTCAACTCTAAGTCCCGAATGTTCTTGCGACGTCCGCGCCGAGCCACAGTTGTCGTTCGAGGTCCAAGCCGTTGTGCCGATCTGTTGGTGCCACCTTGAGGGTCTTCATGTCCGTCGCCATCGTCACTATCGTCGTCCTCGCTGGAACTGCTGGAGCTTCCGTCATCTCCTCCGTCGTCCCCGCTCGTGTCGCGTTCGTGTGTCACCCGTCGTGCTGTTGGTGCACCCTGTTCAGCAGTCGTTGTCGCTTCAGCAGCCGCCGTAGCTCTGCTCACTGTCGTGGCCATCGCCAACTCCAAGTTATCCAGCCGGTCGTTCATCCTGTTCATGGTCTGGGAAAGCTGCAGTAGTACATCAGGGAGCGCCGTCGCCTCGGTCGCTGCTCCTCGGGCTGTCATGTTCGTATCCGCGTCTGTTCCCGTCGCCGCCGTTCCAGAATCTCGTCGTGCAGCTGGTGCCGGTTCATTGCTATTTTTAGGGTCTGCGACGTCTGGATCCGTATCCACGCCCGCGTCACTATGGTCGCCCTTCGTTTCTTCGTCCCCTGGATCCTCGCGCCGCGGCGTGTCGTCCGTCACAGCTTCCTCAGCGTCCGTGGTGCTCGGTACTGTTGGGGTTTGGGCCGTCTCGCTCATTGGAATTGCCGTCGTTCGAGTTCTCACCGTAGGTTTCTTTGTGGCCTGCGCTGCCGGTACCGTGATCGTCCTTGTTCGTGCCATGTCTTCGCTCGATGTTTCGTTGACAGGCCCCTGTATGACCACCATGTAACGTGTCTTCTTACCCTGCACGCCGGGTTTTGGTCGCCCAGTGCTGAATGTGGTCCAAGTATCCGTTGGCCGTCAGCAACAGAAGTTCTGTCGCCCCGCCGGCGTGTACCCGACTGGCACACCGCCTATTTGTATTCCGTTTAACTTCAATCCAACTGTAGCCTACGACTTAGCTAGCACTTAAGCCTGTCAATAGACTCCGTTCCGTCCACTACCAGTCCGTCCCGTTCCGTCCGTTCCTTGCTGTACAGGTACGAGTTGACCTTGGACTACCACTCGGACGATCCGCCGTTGCTTCCCGTCCTACTCGTCGCAGCCGCCCAGTGTCGTGAAGACCGTCGTCCTCCACCCGCTCCTGCACTGCCCGTCCAAATCCAATTACTATTGCCCGTCCACCAGCGTGTCCGTGGCAACAGTCCGTCCGTCCGTTCCGTTCCGCTCCGTCCTAATCCGTCCGTGTTCAAGTCCGCGTCCAAGTCCGCGTCCAAGTTCTGTGTCCGCTCTCCAGCCGACCGAGTTGCGAGTTCCTCCTTCGTCTTCGGGCGAATGAATCCAGAAGATCCACTTGCGCGTCCTAGGAGAAAATCAAGAGTGAGCTCTCCAGCCGATCGTTCCGCTTCCGGCGAAGTACTTCGTCGTCGATCCCACGGTACGACTGGGTGCACATCAGGTTCACCGCCTACCGTACGGCTCACTTCAACCACCATCGTTCGATCTTCTGCCGCCGCATCTTGGGGCTCATTACAGTTTGTATTGCGCTGTTGAACAGTACCGGTAGAGGCGGGTTGTCACAATGATGAGATGTCTGTTCTTTTGACTCGTGTGGTTGTGCGCGGAACCAGCTGATTTAGTTGAAAAAGTACTATTAATGAACTACATGTAACTAAAAAAAATATTTTTGACTAAGCCCCTATTTTCACTCAAGAAATCCTGGTCATTATTTTTGAGTTACAACGTCGTAGGCAATAGAATCGTGCAGCTTTTGCCCTAGCGATAGAAACTGAAAGTGTTTGCATGACTGGTACAAGTGTATGGCTGTGTGATACGTTTGGGGACGGAAAGAATTGGGAGGATTGTCCGGTACACGGCTTCGCACTTCAATGCATGTATACTGGTCAGGAGGCTCAAAGGAAGTACAGTACTACGAGCGTCGTATACTTTTGACCCGGCATAATCCAGTTCCTACAGTAATCGCTTTCTTCCTCATTTGCGCGGCGTTTGCACCGGGCCCATTTTTATCACCCGATAATACATATGAACTACCTGGTACATGTACATGTACATGTTATCAGCCCACGTAAACAGCTTATATACTTTAATTTTTGTAAAGCACCAGTAGAGGCGTTGCAATGTGCCGATCCCACCGACTGCCCCGGTATTAGAAACAATCGTGACCAAACACGATTCGAGCTGCGAGCTTTCCACTTTTCCCGCTTTCCCGCTGTCCGACCTCGCTCCATTGTATTTTTCTCCGTCATGGCGATACGTCGTGTCTCCCGAATTTCTGCACGGCAGTTAGTGGTCGCGCTTATCATTGGGTTAGCAGCTTGCAGTTCCAGCACCCTTGCCGCGAAATGCTACCCGAAGACGCCTAGCTCTGCCAACACACCGGCCCCGATCGGGTTTGATTTGACGGACACCCCGACGGTGACGGACTCTCCGAACCAGCAAACAACGGATGCTCCCACGCAGGTGACGACAGACGCTCCCGAGACGCCCGAGGTTACAACCCCTACTGAAACTACGGGATCCTTAGAATCAAGCGATGCTGGCACCGGTTCGCTCCCTTCCCAAGACCCAGTCGAGGGGTCAAGCGCGGGTTCGCTTCCGACAAGTGAGGGATCAACGGATACTCCAAGCCAAGGTTCGAATGACACTCCTACACAGGGATCAAATGCCGAGACTCCTTCAACTTCCGGCAACTCGACCGGCGAGCATGCCACCTTTGGTGACGTGACCTCGGGTAGCGGCAAGTGCGTCGTTGGCAACCCGAACGCTTACATTAACACGGCCGACGTGGACTGGGTTTGGAAACAGCGTATGGCCAAGTACGTCCCGCAGTTCAAGAACTACATCTTCGACCAGCTTGTGAATAACAAGGGCAAGCTGAGCTACTGCGTGCGTTGGGACAGCACCGAGAAGCTCTCGAAGACTGTCGCCTCCAAGTTTGAGGCCATGCTGAATCGTCAGTTCAAGGCCTGGAACGAGTGGCTTATCGGCTACGAATGCTGGCCGTTTGAGACGATCGAAGTGAAGATCGTCGGTTGGGCCACGCGTGACGCCTCGCTGTTTGACTGGAAAGACGACTCTCTCGGCACCATTTACTCTACCGAAAAGGACGCCGAAGGCGTTCCCCAGTGCCCAGAAACCTGCTATAAGCACAAGGACTTCGCGGCTAGCGCTGACACCAGTTCGTGCAAGGGAGAACCGTTTGACATGTCGTTGTGGCCTACCCTTGGCCAGGGTGGTGGTGCCGGTGGTGACTGGGGTCAGCGTGTAGATGCGGCAAACATGCTGGCGTCGTTGGACCAGGAGCAATTGACCATCGTGTCTCACGAGATCGGCCACGGTTTCGGCCTTCCCGACTTTTACGAGACCACTGACCAGCCGAACGAGGACTTCCCGGTCTGCATCATGAAGGCAGGCTCCTCTCCGACGATCACGCCCGCTGACGGTTGGATGCTGCGTCGTGTGCTTGAAAACATCAAGTCTCGTTACAAATTCTAGCGGAGTTACTAACTTTGTAGATATGGCCGTAGTGTTTCAGCTTTTTGATCAACATTAAGCAAATTGAAGTGTCGATGTCTGTTTTTTTATCTGGAACTGTAAAACTTCACAACACAAGAAAACTTTCCAACATGTTTTGACGAGTTGATATTACCGTATGTTCACTCATTGTAAACTACATGTACCGTCTAATCTTCTTCAACTTCGAAGCTGTTGTCTGTCTTCCTTGCAGAATCTTTCTTCTGCCAGAAAAAGGAGTACACCACCGTAACTAACTTTAAGAGGTTGCGCGTCTAACGGCGACCGCAGTGGTGGCCGATCAACTGGCGGACAGACTGCAACGATGCATGCCCACTTCAGCCCTCAATGTAACGGGATACAGCCATTGTGATGCTGTCGTACGACATGAAAATGACCCCCTGGCCTGGAATTACTCGACCTAGTCGCGGCACGACACCAGCGTAAAAAGAGCCCACACCCTCGTGCAGCAGCATTTGACGAAAGCAGTCGGATGTGCTCTTGTACCTTTGTGCCTCCAGCCCTTGCATCCGCGTCTTCACTACGTCAAACGCTGTGATACCCGCCAAAACATGAAACCCATTAGCAAATCGCCAGTGCAACCAAATCAAAAGATCAACAAGACACGTACGATTGTTGCCGAAGACACTGAAGATACCAGCCGTCATGCCACCGATAAGACTGAGAGACGCGCGCTGGCTGCCAGTCATGTTCTGAGCGTCGTTAATGATGCCATGACGCTCAAGAAACTCGGGGCTCACGCGCTTCTGGAATTCGCTAAACCACATAAAGCGCAACCCTTGGTTCGTGGACTACGTAAAAGAACAAAATGGCACAACAACCGTTAAAGACAAGGTTCGTAGACAAATTCACCGCTTTACGCCACAAACCTGCTTCAGGATCGTAGCCCAGAGCCCTTGATAAATACCTCGGATGCCCTCCTTCGCGAGGATCATCTTCGTTCCTTCCCATACGCCAGCGTTGGCACCGATCAACTTGGTCTTCAATGTCTCAATCTGCAAACACACACATAAGTACAAACATAATCTTTGCAATAACCAAGGAACGTACCGGCGTCGTGGTTAATGTGGCCTCAATTGCACCGGCCATCATGCCCGCCGCAAGGTTTCGCATGGCCGACGTCTTGCCGTTCTCGTCTGCCAGTCGCTGTTTGATAAAGTCGAAAGCTCCGAAGCGGATGCCAGCCTTGGGGATGGAACCCACAAGCACGGGTGCCAGTCCACGGTATAGTGATCCGACACCGTCGGTCTGTACATGGTAGCGGAATCCACCGATCATTCCAGTGTACTGGGCACGCATGGTGCCCAGTTGCAAGTTGGTTTTGATCATCTCCATAGGCCAAATGGTGAGCGTCTCAATTCCGCCAGCGATGGCACCCGCCGTGGCGGCCACCATTGGATTCTTGCTCTTGGTCACCATGTTGCGCCGTTTGGTAAGATTGGAAATGCCGTGTTTCAATGTTCATTTCTGAAGTTTGGCGTGGGAGAGCCGTAAGAATGTGCTAAAACGGTCGGAACGGCAACACAAACTTGTTTGTTTCATTGTTTCTACCGCGCACTGTTACTAGTAGATGCACAGTATAAATATCTAATACATGTATTGCAAGCTCTGCAGGAAACAACGTTTGTTTGGGGTACACTTCTTCGTCTCTGGCTTTACATGTAGTAGGCTAGGCCACAAAAAACTAGGTGCCACATCTCATGATCACCGAAAAGATTCGACAATCGGGGGAAAAGACTTTCTTACGTACCGGTACAGGTATCCACAACAGTAGGATTTGACATCTACTTCTTGTGAAGGCTCCTACAGGACTACTTCAAACTACTAAGCTTACTACATGTAGAACTCCGGAGTATTTCTTTAGATTTTGTGTGTTGTCGGCGATATTCTTTACGTCTGCACCAAACGGGTATGCACTATTTCAAATGGGCAATAGCGCTCTGCAGCCGCTGGATACCCATCCGGATCTCATCTTCGTCGTAGAAAGCGAAAGATAAGCGCGCGCAGCGCGTCATGGCCGCTGTAACGTGCACTCCGCCGTCACCGTCGCCGTAGAGAGATCCAAGCGAGCACCGCGTACCAGGTGTGAAGGCAACACCATGATGAGCTATACTTTCCTGCAGTAGCCTCTTAGTGTGCACTCCGTCCGGAAGCTCGAGCCAAACAAAGTATCCGCCTGACGGCTCAGTGAATACGACGTCCGGGCAGTGCTGGCGCAACGCGTCGCACATGGCAGCCTTGCGACCCCGGAAGACGTTTTTCAAATGGTCGATATGAGGTAACAACAGACCTTGCTCTAGTACTGCTCGTATGTTTATGTGTCGTTAGTGAACTGGGTAGAATGGTAGATACAACAGTAGCAAGAGAGGCTTACCCGTGTGAACAAGTGATGCGGTGACAGGATTTTGACCGCCACCGCTACGAAGGACGCCAACAGTAGATAATTCTTCAATCGTCTTCTTGCTACTTTGGGCCCAGCCTTCACAGTAAAAAAGTGTTGCATTGGTAAGTACAGTAAACTAACAAAGCAAAATAGGACTCTTACCTAACCTAAGTCCCGGAGCAAGGATTTTCGAGAAGCTCCCGAGCGAGACCACCAAGCCAGACTCGTCGTACGCTGCAAGGGGACGTAGCACGTCGCCGTCCAGATGAAGCAGGTTGTACGGTTCATCTGAAATGATACGAAAGCCGTACTTCTGTGCAAGACCAACTAGATGCTCACAGCGCTCAGGCGACATGACAGTCCCTGTCGGGTTATGGAAGAATGGAATCGTGTACAGGAACGCTGGTACGTCTCCTGCAGCTAACGTTGCTTCCAGCGTATCCAGCTAAACGAATAAGAGGTTAGAAACAGTAAACTGCCAACCGCAATGTCAATGATAGCACAACACATACGTCGATTCCGTCCTTCCCCACACGAATACCCTTTAAGTCCAGACCCAGCTCTCGAAAAATATCGTGCGCCAAGAAGTACGTAGGTTCCTCCACGAACACGCGCTTGTTCGTTTTGGTAAACACCATAGCAGCGTGTGAGATAGCCTGCGAGTTGCCTGCAGTCACCATGACACTGTCCGGACCAATAATACCTGCATTGCTAGCTCCTATAAGCCATTGCAGTTTTGGTCAGATCTCTCTTTTCTGTCGTCATATCGAATCTACAATCTTACCTGCCACCAGGTTGGCAATCTCTTCTCGGAATCCAATGAACCCTTTCGCAGCCCCGTATTGTAGCAATAGCGGGTCTTGGGTTGGCTTGAAGCGGTCAATTGCGGCATTGCGTATCATGTCCAATGGCAGGAGAGACGCCGAAGGTTGACCAATCCCAAAGTTGATAATGTTGCTGGTCGTGAGCGTTTGGGCGTAGGGAGACGACTGCACCGACTTCACAGGGGAGACATTTGCTTGAGAGTGCAGACTGTGCACGAGACCCGCAGCTTTCCCTGCATTCGGTAGATGGCGAGCAATTCGGACATGGAACTGCACAGCCATCTTCGATTGTCAATACATGTATTATAATTTTTCTGATTCGGATTTTCAATTGGTGCTTAGTTATGTAAGTTTTGGATTCTTGATTTGTGGCATTAGTTTGAAGCAACTAGTCCAAAAATTGCGTTGGAAAGTTGAAATTTGTAGCTTGGCCCTGAGACCTACCCCGAACCGTGAAGTGAACCGCAAACCGTAACCGTGTCTGCTAAGCCAACTGAAGTAACGTGAAAGTAGCGAATAAGTAAACGCCTTTCAACCAGCCAATTCACTACGATGACGGTGAAGTAACGGCAGCGCACCTGGCCCCTCTTGACGCCTTTCGAGCCTGGAATCCCTTCCAACGAGTCAATTGGCATAAATTCTCCCGAGAAGACTGAAGCAAAATGGTGATTAAGTAAGTGCTATATGACAACACATTTTATGGCCAATAAGATGCACTGGGGCGAGTGCGATGCATTCATACGGAGGAGATGGAGGCCACGTCAGGTCCATGAACAAACAGGCAGCAGCGGGCGCGTGAACTCCCAGACATCCACAGATCAGCCACGACTCTAAGAGCTATCAACGTCCTTCTCGCTTGCCTCTCCCTCTCGCCTCAGTGTCTATGAAGCCAGAGGAATCAACAGCAATAGGTGATCAGGTGTTCTAACGGCCTGTTAACCTATTAGGACCGAGACGTGCTCGTTCAGCGAGAGCCGCATCTACCCCGGCCACGGCTCGCGCTACATCCGTCGTGATGGCACGGCTTACGTGTTCATCAACTCGAAGAGCAAGTCGCTCTTCATGCAGCGCAAGAAGGCCACCAAGATCGTGTGGACCCTTGGCTGGCGCCGCATGAACAAGAAGCTTAAGGTTCGTGCCGTATTTGGTAGCAAGACGTAAAGCGAATGATCGGAGTGCTCATTATTTTGTGCTTCGACGTAACAGGTTGAGGAGGTTACTCGCCGTCGTGCTCGCAAGACCACCAAGATCCAGCGTGCTATTGTTGGTGTCTCGGCTGAGGACGTACGTTGTCATTATGAAAATGATTTGAAGATTTCTTGCCGACAGACCACTAACAGTTGATGTCCGTGGTGTAATGACAATAGATCCGCAAGAAGCGCAACCAGAAGCCGGAGGTCCGTGCCGCCGCCCGTGCCGCCCTGAAGGAGGCTAAGGAGCGCAGCAAGGCCAAGAAGTCGGTGAACAAGGCCGAGCACGCCAACAAGGGCTCCAAGGGCGGCAACGCCCCTCGTGCCCAGAAGAAGTCGGGCAACCGTGGTGCCATCTAAATCAGTTGATCTCATCGACTGATCGATGCACTACTCGGGAGTCTCGCCACCTCTTGAATGCCAATCATCGAAACGGGAAGCTCCCTCTTTTGCTACTTTTGGGCAGTGGGCGGGCGCTCTGATGCCTCGTTGCCAGTTAGTTTGGATGCAGTTTGTGCTGCCCAGAGTTAAGTGGAACGAACACAATAGAGGTCAGTCTTGGAGGGGGAATCTCGCTTCCATGCCAGTTGTTGTCTCTTTCATTGCTTTTCCTTACCCAGCAAACATTTGCCGAACATGTTCACATGCCATCATAGCTTGGTCCATCCAAATCCCGTGACAAATTATCCTCACCTTTGCTGTATCTATCCACTCGATCACCTACACGCTGGTGTCCATGCGGTGCCATTGTGCGCGCACCAGTCAAACCGCGTGACCACCGGTTTATGACCGGTTTCTGCTCTCCCATTTCACGCCAGTCGGAGTTGGTTCAGTTGTCAATCTTCTGCTGCCAACATGTCGACCGCTACGCCTCCGCCTGCTCCTGCCGCCAACGGCGAAGCCCCAAAGGAACTGACGAGCAAGGACTATTACTTCGACTCGTACTCGCACTTCGGTATTCATGAGGAGATGCTTAAGGACACAGTGCGCACCAAGGCGTACATGAACGCCATCCTGCAGAGCAAACACCTTTTTAAGGACAAGGTAGTGCTGGATGTGGGCTGCGGTACCGGTATCCTATCCATGTTTGCTGCTAAGGCTGGAGCCAAGCACGTCTACGGTGTCGACTGCTCGGGTATCTTGACACAGGCGCGCGAGATCGTCAAGGCCAACGGCTTCGCTGACAAGATCACGCTCATCCAGGGGAAGATGGAAGAGTTGACACTCCCTGTGGACAAGGTTGACATCATCATCTCAGAGTGGATGGGATATTTCCTTTTGTACGAGTCCATGCTGGACACGGTGCTTTACGCCCGTGATAAGTACCTGGTGCCTGGCGGCCTCATGTTCCCGGACCACTCCACACTGTACATCGGCGCTATTGAAGACGGAGAGTACAAGGCCGAGAAGCTGGACTTCTGGGAGAATGTCTACGGCTTTGACATGAGTTGCATTAAGGAGATTGCCAAGGTGGAACCTCTGGTCGACACTGTCGGTAGCGACGCCCTTATGACGGACGTGTGTCCCATTCTGGACATTGACCTGACTAAGGTGACCAAGGAGGAGCTCGCTTTCTCGTCAAAGTTCAAGCTCACGACGTTCCGCCAGGACTTCTGCCACGCGCTGGTGGCTTACTTTGACTGCACGTTCTCGGCCACGCACAAGAAGCTGAGCTTCTCCACTGGACCCAAGGCTGAGTACACGCACTGGAAGCAGACCGTGTTCTACCTGGAAGGCGAACTTGCCTGCAACCCTGGCGAGGTGATCGAGGGTGAGCTCACGTGCAAGCCCAATGCGTCCAACCCCCGTGATCTGGATATTGACATCAGTGTGCGCTTCGATGGTTCCAGCGCCTCGTACAACCGCCAGCATGAGTTCAAACTGCGCTAAGCTGCCGGAATGGAGCATGTCGAAACTTGCAAGATACACTACGTACGTTACTACGAATCCATCTGAGTAGACTACATGTAGAGATTTTAATCACCATTTGAAAGAAAGATACTCAAAACATTATCATCATCCCTTGCTGGGGCCTCATGCATTCATCGGCATCCTCTTTGCCCACAACCAGCGCTTCTCACTCTCCTTTTTGTCTATAAATACAGTATCTTCTTCCTGCTTGTCTTGTTGCCCTCGATGTGTTGGTATCTGCAACCAATCAATGGCTTCAGTGGACTTGGTTACTGCTGCTCGATGTCCTCCATCTCCATGTCGCCATCATCCTCCTCAGCTTCTTCCACAGAGTCGGCTTCATCGTCCTCAATGTCCTCTTCCTCAAGATCAATGTCCTCCTCCATGCCATCAGCAGCGTTGCCGTCAATGACAATATCCGTGTAGTTGTGGTCGAGTTGGGCAGCGGCCTTGACCAGCTCCTCGTCATCCACAAAGTCCATGTCGAGGTCGTTGCCAGCGGGAGCTCCAGGAGCTCCAGCCTGCATGGCACCAAAGCCCGTGGTGTTTGTCGCCTGGTTATTGACGTCCTCCATAGAATTGGGGTCTTGCGCACCCGCCGGCGACCAGTCAATGGGGAAACGAGTGACACGTGGCTTGTCAGCCAGGATGTTGCGCTGCAGCTTCGAAACGTCCACGCGAGCGGGGGGATTCTCC
Source organism: Phytophthora capsici (assembly GCA_030324255.1). Classification (NCBI taxonomy): domain Eukaryota; phylum Oomycota; class Peronosporomycetes; order Peronosporales; family Peronosporaceae; genus Phytophthora; species Phytophthora capsici. The sequence continues at coordinate 1,883,858 of CM059346.1, forward strand.
AGCAGGAACGGGTCAGCATAGTCATTATTGACGTAGTAGCCTACCCGCACAAATTCTCGGCCACGGTACGAGCAGGTGACAAGTGCCACAGTAACGCCCACCTTGTCTTCATCCGGGATCATGTCCGGGTTGGGCGGGTCGGACTGGAACACGAACTTGTTGGTACCCACAGGCACTGGGCCAACCAGCACTTCCTCCAGCACCTGGTCGCGGCTTTCATCCTCAGCGCTGCCAACATACGTGATCTTCCACTCGAGGTCTGCAGTAAAGGATAGTAAACTTAGTATAAATTGCACAAATGGGAAGGATACAGCTACGTACCAGCCTCAAGCGGTTGCGCGCATTCGAAGGTGACCTCAAACTGGAAGGGGTTCGTGAAGGCCGTGGGGTTGTCCAGCACGGTGATGTTGGTGAGCGTAACGTAGGCCATTGTACTGCTGCTGCGGAGGGCGGGAAGCTTTGGGGAATGAGCTTGAATGGGTCGCGTGGCTCAAGTCTTGGGGGCACTTGACGAATGAGGTTGCGTTCGCGCGCCAAGTAGTTTGGTACTGCGTATATTCGGCTAAGTACGATCTTACCACACACTTCGCGCCAATTCTTGTTTGTCTTCTTATTCTTATCATCCGTCTTTGCCTTCTTGTTCATTTTTTTTCAGTAGAAAAGTTATAGTTATCTTAGTTGAGAGACTCTATCTGCATAAGAAAGCAATATTCAAAAAGCTAGCAAAATGTCCTTCAAGGACGGAAAAAATACTCGTCCTAGGTCTTCGATCGAATAAACCCATCCAGTGTGAGCTGCCCAACCTTTCTTCGCTTCCTCGCGAGACGTGGTTGAAGTGCACCTGAAAAAATAGTGCCAGGCCGAAGCGATGATGAGGTAGTCATTGTGTCAACAGAGGCTGCCACGGATTCCGATCCACTGGAAAATATGTCGTTACTCTGCATGGGAACCTCTTGGACGTCCTCGCTGGAGTCAAAACACCCATCCTTCAGTTCAATAACTCGATCAGAAGTCTGACTGGCGTCGTTGGAAGTGACAAGCGTAGGGGATGCCATCAGCAAAAGCCGCCCGTTCACTGAATAGTTGTTAGAGTTGTCAATAAATGAGCAATCTCGTTTCACCGAGCGCCGTTGTCTCCACTGGGTCTAACAATGCACACATAAGCATCAGAAACAGAAAAACACAAAAAAATCTCTGGTTAGCTCACCTTTGAGGCTGTCTTCGGACTGGCATCGCTGCAATGCGTTTCTTTAGTTGTATTCCTGGTCTTGCTCACGAGGTTTACAGCAACATCAAATCCGTCTGGGAAATCGCCAAGTACATGTAGTAGTGAGCTTCTTTTGCGGTCTCAATGTTACAACGAGTTCCCCACGTACCACTTAAAGAGCCCTCGCTACCATCAGAAAGTGATCTTGCTACAGCCCTCTCTTCTTTAGCTTTCGGAATAAAAGAAGGACGAGCAATACCAACATTACTATTCCCTTCTGGTCGATAACACGTAGACGCACTGCTATCAGCGTGAATCGAAGCGGGTCGAGGTGCATAAATAACGTCTACAGCGCGAAGAAGGACATACGTAATTAATCAACCTGATCCTTTCAAGCCATCAGCATAAGACGTACTGTCAAAAACTTCTGATGCTTCTTCCTCAAACTGATTCACTACCGTACACACAGAAACAAGCAACAGTAAGCGACCCACTACCGCTCCCACTTTCTTCACATCCAAATTTCGACGAAAATCTTTACCGTCCGTGACGTCTTCCCAACTGCACGTTTGCATGTATTGCGAGGCTTGCGTCGCTGTATCTATTTCTTCGTCACCTAGACCAGTCATAGGAGAACTACGTCAGTACTTTTAAACCCCAAATTGAACTTCCCTATATTCTCCACATACCGTCAAAGTCTTGACTCGGATTAATATCCAAGCTGTCCATATCCGTCGCGTTCTTCGTAAATCACCACCCACATCAGTCCCAACTGTCCCCCAATATTTTAGCGTTAAAAATCTGACAACGTACATATTCCACGAACGCAGTGAGCTGCTCCTCCATGTCCAAACTGTCTCGCTCGCTGTCTGCAGCGTTGTACTCACTACTATCGCTGTCTGTGCACTGCTTCTTGTTGTTCATCAGTTTGCGTTGCTCATCTCGTTTGCGCTTCCGTTCCAACACCATCGCGGACGCCGATGGTCGTGTCTTCATTCGCTCAGAGTTCCTGTCGCGTCTAGAGGGATCAGCTTCGTCTCGCTGGATGTGTACGCGCTGCTGAAGCCACGACGTAGAGCCGTTAGACCCTCGAAAGTCGACGGTACGACCTCTGTTCTTGTCTAACGCCGGCAACTCCGCGCGTATGGAGGCCATCATGGTAGGAGTAGAGTCAAACTGGGAGCCACAGCTCTCACCCACGATGTCTGAAGGCTCAAGGAGCATGCCGCCATGCACAGACGGAAGAGAAATATCACAGACCTGTACTACTAGGCTTGCTCAGCGCAACTACGGTACTTTTGCTCAATTTTGGTGGTGGTGAAAAAAACAGGCGCGAGTTTCAGAACCGTCACAAAACGCAAAGCATACAAACATCAAGTGAAGAGGCATTGTCACTAACATGCAATGGTCACTATTTATTCTGAATGCTTACACATCAGAGCCTTTGGCTTGCACATACAAAAACCTATACACGCTCTGTGTCAGTTCAACCACAGCGACGTGCTTGTTTTCTAGAACTCTTCACGGCGTCGAGTGTCTAGAGGCGTCAATACATTTTCTCATCGCTCGGGTCGAAACCGCTGTTGAGCGCGACGCGGAATTCGTCGTTTGCACGCAAAAGTTCGGCAATGCGAGCGTAACGCTCCGGGTCTTTACGGATCTGGAAGATAAAGCATTCGGTGTCCAATTTGCCCTTGATCGTGGCCAACTCCATTGCCTTCTTCGTCTACAATTGCAGCGTTTTATTATCAAAAAAGGTGTAGAATTTCGTGCAATTCAACTCGACATCGTACCATTGAGTGCACGTATTCGACCACAAGGTCCTCCATCAGCTCGGCCGTTTCGTCCAGAGGCTCAGCCTCATCACCAAAGCCAAACAGCATATGTTTGACTGAAGTACAAGCAGAGGAGGTATTAAATACTACGTAGTACTTTGCTTCCAATGCTAAAATCCTTGAACGTACCGCTTTCTACTAGTTCCCCACGTACAAAAGGCTTAAGTTGCGCCGCTTGGGCGGCATGAGCATCCGATCCCAAGCCATTTGCGGTTGCTGCCCCTGTATCAGTAGCTAACCGTTTAGCTGGAGAACTGCCGGCCTTGGACGCAGCGCCCACATCGCTTGTCTTGCGCTTGCGTGGCTTGGGCGTCGCCTTCTTCTTGCCGTTAGCCTCCGCTGTCTTGCTCATGCTCTGGAAAGACATTGGTAGAAAATGATGCGATTTCACTATTGGTCGTCAAAACATATTTTCATTGGCTGAAAAATGACTAAATATAACTTCAACGACAAGTTACACTGTAGCATTCCGCCACTAGCCACGAGTTGATCGAATGGGGAATAAACCTTCGATTCTTAGAAGCTCTTCACGAGCAGATGACGCTAGCTCCACGCCAAGAATCGCAGCTGGCGGTCCTACTACTTCACCCGCAGTGGCGGATGTCCAGCAGTCGGGAATTCCACCCAGTGGACCTGTAGCCAAGTTGCTGACCTCGAACATTGCGAGCATTCGACCAGTTGACCAAACGACACGCGTTCCTACGCCACTAGACCAGAAGTAGGGACTGAAATTGCATTTGATGGCGCTGTTAAGAAATTGTGTTGATGTTTTTGTTGTATCTGTAGAATCACTAACGCACTCAAGGAACGTTGGCTGGAACAATTACCACAAGAAAAAGAGAAGGAAAAGTAAGTACAGGGATTTGATACGTAAGGCAAGAGTTATAAATCTTGGTGGTGCATTTTGAAACAGCCTATTTACACGAATTCTGCTCAAGTTACCTCAAGCTGCTGTGAGTGTTTGAGATACTGTTGTCGAAGTCGCTCTTGTTTAAGAAATTGTTAATTGTTATTGTGTGAGCAGGACGCGTTCAATAGTGTGCGCACCACTTTCCAAACATTCGACAAGGAGAGCAAGGGCTACATCGAATTCAGTGATCTCTCCAGGGTATTTGAGCAACTGGGTGCGAACTTCTCGGCCGAAGAGATTGGCCAAGTTTTTCAGGAATCAGACATGATGGAGGACGGCAAACTGACGTTTAAGGAGTTCCTCGTGTGTCTTGCAATTGGATTCGTTCTTCACGTGCGTACCAATGTTTTTCGTTGAATCGGCACCATCCTTCACTGACGCTGAACAATTCAGAAAATTCCTTCTCTTGAAGGTGAACAGGCACAACAACTTGGCATTTTCTACTCTCCAATGTAAGCACTTTGTTTAGCTTGCAACTACATTTTTTGGCCAACTAACGTTCTGTACTACAAAGACCTCGGACCAGCAGCAAGACTGCGAGCCAGTCTATTTTATTTGGAGAGGTTCGATTCCAGGAGTTAGTAAAGACTTTTGGGTGTCGTTGTGCTTACTTTATCGCATGCACAACATTTACAGGGAAACAAACTTCGACTCGCATTCCAACTAGCCATCGACGCATTTCTTTGGTTCGACGTTGACGGTGATGGTTCTATTAATCGGTGCGTGTGGCACTTTCCACTTGTTACAGTTCCTCGAAATGATGTGTTATCTGTGTGTTTGCTTAGTTCTGAAGTATCCCTAAAACTTCAGAATTCGATGGCTCTTCACTCGCCAACGAAGAAGACATCCGCCGGAGACCTCCACAAAAGTACGGGAAAGGTATGTTTTTCGAGTAATGCGCAATACTTACGCGATGTCATGATAGATACGAGCAATGACTCGAGCAACCAGACAATTTGGGAGCAGCGCTTTATGGAAATGGACTGGAATGGCGACGGAACTATCCACTTCAAGGAGTTCCTTATGGTATTCGAATCTTGGGTTGGCCTTGAAGAGGAGATGTGAGCATACTTCCAACTACTTCACAATGAACTTACTGACCTAAACTCACTTCGTAAAAATATCTTCGGTGAAGCTAGGCTAAGTTTTTCTGATCCCTATCGGTTCTCGTAACGGTTCTCTGACAAAATAAATGTTGCCACAGGACTGATTAAGATAAAGAACTCGAAACGCCATGGGGACGACACAAAGCCGCAAAATTTCAGCAGGTTCTTCCAGCTCAGACTTGTCACGTCAATCCTCTGGGTCAACCCGGGGCGATAACAACAGTGAGAGTTACCTTTGCCTGCCCAAAAAGACCCTCCTTGACCAAAAGTACGACATATGAGGCGATGTTAAAGTAAATTTGAAGGAACACCGACTGACATTTGTGCTAATAGGGCTACGTTGGCGTTGCAGAAAATTTGGCACTCAAACGTTTTAAACGACAAAAAGCGGATGTACGACTTGTTATAGCGGCTTCTCATTGAATGCACTAACTTTTTTTTCCGACTCTGAAGTCCGTTCACGCGGATCTTGTTGAAGTTCCCTCAGGCCGCGGTCAGTATGGCTAGAAAGAATGTTTGAGTTGACTGAAACTGGTGGATTATTGTTTGGATACTTCATGGTACAGAAAGCGTTTAATGGGGTCCGCTCAACATTCAAGAAATATGATCAGGAAGGACAAGGTTACATTGTGTACAAGGATCTCCCGGATATCTTTAAAGAGCTTGGTGTTAGCTTTTCGGAAGATGAAATCAATCAGGCTCTCGAGAAGTTGGATTTGAAAGAGAACGGAAAACTCAACTTCAAGGAACTCCTCGTCTCCCTCGCTATCGGGTTCTTGCTACTCGTACGTCGGCCACAGTTACTTACACACTCGTTTCACTGAGATATTCATTTTGTAGCGCATATCTTCACCCGAGAAAAACCGACTCAGTGTCTTCTATACGTACGTGGTGATGCATTATTTCACGTTACCAAGGAAGTATGACTTACCAAACATCGTTGGTGGTGTCCAGATCCATGAATGACAGTAGAAACAACAGTTTCAGCAACCCTCACAACATTACTCGAGACGTACATGTACGTGCTTTATTTAGAGAAGAATAGAAGTACAATTGCTAATGACTTTGCAGGATGTCGAGCTCTGGGGTGCTTTTCAGCTGGCTATCGATTGTTTCTTATGGTTTGACACTGAAGGAAGTGGTTGCATCAACCGGTTTGTTATTCTCATTCACGTACGAGTTGAAGTGCTTAATTTTATCGCTTGATTTTGCCAGAAATGACATGTCGGTGCAACTTGAGACGTCGATGGCGCGTCACTCGCCGACAAAGAAACTTAAGCGCTCGGGATCCTACAAAGGTTGGTGGTTTTGGGTAAGATCTTCATCATCGCTAACGGATTTTTCTGGCACAGACTCAGGGCAATACTCGACGAATTGGTCCATCTGGGACCGCCGCTTTGCGGAAATGGACTGGAGTGGCAACGGCACGATCCATTTTAACGAGTTCCTTATGGCCTTCGAATCTTGGGTCGGAATGGATGAGGACGATAACGATTCTTTTCAACAGGAGGAAACGACAGAAAGAGAGACATCCAAGAGTACGTAGCCAAATCTATCATTTAAGTTGTTGCAAGGCGAAGAAAATGCATTCTTTTGCTTTAAATATGTTCTCGCCTGCGTTCAAGTTGGTTGAAGCCCTGCATTTGCATGAGCCTCGGAACCATATTACTTCAGTACATTAGATTGCCAGTTACCACAAGGTATCGGTAGCAATGATCAAAGACATTGACAAGGATAATGCTCGCGGAAGACTGTCCGATGAATCACACGCACCGAAAGACTCTCCGCGGTCGCTTTGGAATTTGGGGAGGCAGCATCGGGACAAGAGCGTCACTAGGCAGTTGCGGCACGTGTTCGAGTAATCCCCACGGGTCTACAGGCGCATATTCCGGCTTGTTCTTTTTCGTGTCTGCATCGCTGGGCGCCGTAGTATGTCCCACAAACACATTAGATGTGCCAAACATGTTAATCGAACGGGGAAGCACAGACCACACACGCCGCTTCAGCTCATCCGGCAGGTGCAGAGCTTCCACAAGTTCCTGTAACATTTACTACCGTCAGCAGGTCAACTCTATGGAGAATGAATAAAACACTTACAAATTGCCTGTCATGGAGCACCGAGGCGTTGACGACCGGAATGAGGTCCAAGATCCAACTGAACAGCGAAAGTCCAGGTCCAGTGCAGACTACGGACGTTCCGAGCAAAGCAAATAGCGTTTTCACAATTCGGTCGCGGTAGCAAATGGTCAGAACTGCATGTTTGCTAGGACCAATCACACCAACAAGCTGTAGACGAACGGCCAGTTTGCAGCGAAGTTGGCGTTGGAATCGGGTGTTACGTAAACCAGGATCGGCCTTGAGCTGCTTGTCAAGAAGCGTACAACCTTCGAATAGCCACTCGAGCTGAGTAGCTAACGACATCATGTAGCGCGGCAAAAATGCGTTACCTTGAGGTGTACCCATGATGCCTCCTACGAGGTGCACCACCGAAGTCGTATTCAGTTGCCGCGCGAACTTATCAGGTTCTGAATGCTTGACATCATCTTCGAGAATCTGCAGGATCTTAGCAATAACCGATCCCATTGCACGCCTTGAAATGCTGCACACAGTGGAAGCATACAAAGATGCCACCGCCGCGTCTTGAGCATCTCGGGCTGCTTCTAGCATCCGAGTCTCACATGGAGTCAATGAGTTGTGCATCGCTGCGACAGTCATCGGGAGCGCTGGAGTTGGTGCCCTCTTCATTAAGCCATCGTTCGGACCAGGAGTACTTCCGCGGTGTTTACTATCGCTCCCGTCCGCTTGTTGCACGTGATGAGGTGTACCGTAGAGTTTCGGTGTAGCCAGAGGTGACGACGAAGACAATGTAGTGATTGTTGCTGACGTTGTGGAAACTGGAGCGGATGACGACGACGAAGAGGCCGAGGCCGACGCAGTCGAGCCAACGCCTGGAGGAGGTCGTGAGCTACGTTTCAGGGTTCGCAGGACAATCAGACTCGCCAAAATCTCAGTAGCACTGCTGGACTCGTCAAAACCCAGCTCCGCCTCCAAATCATCATCACCGGCATCTTCTTCTCCATCGGAGACTGTGTTGGCCAATAGATTACCGCCAAACGAGACCTCTTTATCAGCTTGAGAAGTTTTCCCGTCAAATCCATTTGCAGGGGCGGCGACAATGCCATCGACGCTATCCACGGCAGCACGCTTGCTTGAGCGTGTAGACAGTTCTCCCTGGGGTGCTTTTCGCTTGTTTGCTGGTGGGGGCTGAGATGCTTGTTGGCGTTGGTGCCGTGAGCGTCGCTTGGACTGTTTCGCCTTCTGCTGCTGTCGACTCATCTGCAAATCAAGATATATTGACCCTCCACGATGAAGTGTCCAGACGTTCATCTGGTCAATGATCTGTTCAACCTTGAGCAACTGAACCTGTCCATGACCATCCTCTGCCGGTGCCGTAGGTGGTCGGAAAAAGTGTGTCAACAGGACGGCTGTGTGCCACATCTTTTTGTGATAAACCGGGAGAATATGCTTTTCTCGGGCCTCCTTTGTGTCGTGGAAGATAATATCACGAACAATTCCATCGGATGTCAAGTTGAACAGCGTGTTGCTGGCCAATGTACCTCGTTCTTCGCGCTTGCGAAGCAAGAAATTATCCTCCATTTGGTACGAAATCTGGCATAGCAAGAAGCATAGCGGGAACATCAAACACGCCGGCACCTGAGAGCGCAGGAAGCGCACATGGTACTTCGTCTGTGTAGCGATGACGATTATGCGTTAGTAAATCGAGTGATCCTGCAGCACACAACCATAACAACTCACCAAAGGTTCATCGAACATGACCAGCTTTTGAGGATCAAGAAGTAAATTCTGAGGGGGTTCAGAGAATAGCTGGAAGACGAGCGACATGGCTAAAAGCTGTGTTGGAAGGTTTGGCGGTGGGTCACGTGAGGCCCGGCGCTAGAATCATACACAAAGTAGCACACTGGTCACCACCAACCAACCATGAAATGAAAATAAATACTGCAAAACGTACCAGGCGTGGGAAGAGAGGTACGAGCACCAGACGGAGCACCTGGGAGAGGTCTAACACCTTGTGCACAACCAGAGATATCAAGAAGCTCTTGAGTCCGTACTGCAGGCGGTCAAGACGACCTTTTTGGTTGAGCGCGAAGGCTTCCTTGCTGTTGTCAACGTTCAGGAATGGGTTGCGCGAGCGTTTGGGTGTATCGCTACCAGCGAAACCGGGCAGAACTTCCTTCTGAAGCCACACGACCAGTGTGTTGGAGAACTTTTCGTTAAACTCTTCGCCGTTATCGGGGTGCTGTTCGACCACCTCTCGGATGAGGCGGACACAACGATGCACATAGTGTGGGGTCGTGATGGGTCGCTTGCAGTTGGATTTGATTCGTGCCGATATGTTGGCCATCCACTTGTCCATAGCCTCGCTCAGCACCGCACGGAAGAAGAACACGTAGTTAGGCGTGCGCCGCTCCCTAGTAGCATTTGCACTAGTAGATCCCATCGAAGAGGACGTCATGCTCATGTTAATGGCGTTCACCGCGAAGTCGATGGCACTATCACGACACTTGGATTCTGCAGCAGAAGTTGCTTCTCCAACGACCTCCTGCCATGACAAGCTTGCGTAATTGGGCTCGAAGGCTGCCACAGTCTCGGCTGATGTCGAGTCTTGGCTCATGCTGTTGGGACTTTGAAGAGGGGTATTGGTTCCAGCGCCAGGAGTCGCTGGCATTTGTTTCCCATCGGCTCCGGGGCCATCAAACGCACGTGCCTGTAACGCTTTAAACGACCTTGCGAGTGCGCTTTTGAGCTCAGGAGGGAGAACTTCGCGGGGTGGAGGGATACGCACGATCGGGTTCGTAGCCTCCAGCGAGAGCTCTTTCTTCTGATTCCCGTTCGCTCCGTTGCCATTTGCGTTTCCACCTGTACCATTCACGGAGCCACCTCCAGCGGCTGCATCTTGATTTTTTCTCGCGGTCTCTGCAATTGGCTTAAGCAGTGCAAATGGCAGGTCCAGCTTAGCAATCTCCTTCTTCTTGATATGCGCGTAGTACATCTTGCAAAAGAACTGAGCTACATTTCCTGCTTTGTCGTCAGCGTTTTTCGGGATACGGTGGAAACGGTCCACAAAGGACTGCAAGAGGAATGGGATCTGGTCTGTGGCGCAAAATGCAAGTTCGTGGCGCTCAATCATCGCCAACACCACATTCTTGACTAGAAAACACGGAGAACACCGCAGGAAGTGGACGAGCACCTCGAGTAGTGCCAGTACATCCACGATTTCAAGAACAAGGCACACAAGACGCATCACTTGCTCCACACTTCCATAGTCCGAGAACCGAAAAAACGTCGCTTCTTCGTAAATGTTATGCAGGAACCAGCGTGTGAACCGTCCCTTGTCGTGTCCGCACATGGTCTTCACAGCAGAAACCAACTCGCCCACTTTGCCCTGGTACTCAACTTCTTTCAGAACGCGGTTATTGTCCCCTGAGCTTGAACTGCCAGCAGCTGGGGTAGCACCGGCTGCTCCAGGCGTACCGACCATCGGAGTATCATTAGCCTGGCCATGTGTGTGGAAAACGTAAATACAAAGCGATTGAGCCCGCTCTAGCGTTTTTGAATAGTTGAGATGCTCGCGACGGAGCTCCATAACTTCAAGCCACCGCAGGTAGTTCAGTTCAGCATCGTAGCTGTCATCGGGAAGCATGGGAACGCACGTGGGTAGAGGGAATGGACTGCGCGGGAGTTGCCATAAATACAGTTTCAGTCGGTCACTCGACGAAAGCAGGTAAATGTCACTAGACTTGTATCCTCGTCCTGGTGAACACTCGATGTTGTATGCAGTGTGAACAACCGGTGCCGATTCTCTCCTCTTCGCAACACCAACGTTCCCACCAGCACCAGCTGCGAGGGACAGTAGCGGACTGTTGCTCATCGTAGCCGCTGCTTCATTGCAGCATGAGGCAAATTCCACAAAGCTAGACACACTGAACAATCGACGCCGGACGAGAAGACAAAACAGCTCGATCACTTGAGTAACCTCAGTGATAACCTTGGGCTCGTAGCAGTTTAGAAAGTTCTGCAGTGAGCTTTGAAGTACCACCTGATGATCTTTTGGCCCACAATGAGACAACAAGCCCTTCCTGTTCGTAGACGAAACTTACATGTTAGCACTGGTGTTCGTAGTCAGCTCGACTAATCAACGTACTCTTTGCCGTATTCCAGGAGCGCATTGCTGTGCATTTCGATCAAGGCAAGCGCAGATAAATATCGGTATTCTGCAGGTCGCTGATTGGTCACTGCCCACTCGCACACGAGGAAGAGAGACGCTACATCGACGGGAAGCTCAACCGGAGATCCACTGCCGCTGGGACTTACGATAGGAAGTGGGCTGAATACTTCGTTGTATACACGATGTAAGTCTGATGTCGAGTCCACACGGTGGAAGCGGTCCAGTGTCTGGAGGATTTGAGCTTCATTACGCATGGCAGCAGCAAATACCTGACTTCCGCCCATTGGGCTTAGAGACGGACACGCCTGCTGCAGTCGAAGAATACGTCCGGCAATTTCTCTGTTCTTGCGCTGACAGCGGGCGATGCATGCCAGGATTGCTGAGTCGCCGTAGGCATCACGATTGAAGAACCGATCAGAGAACACAAAGGCTGGCCACAATGGAGGCGCTTTGCAAAGACGACAATCAGGTTAGAACGGATTGTTTCCAACAAAGACTCGTTTTGATACGTACCATTATCCTCAAGGCGAACGAGAACATCATTGCCGTTGAGCAAAATATCGCGCAGCATCTGGCACAGAGCCACAAGTAACTCCTCTTGAAGTGCGCTTCCTGTAGTTTCAGGGGGAACTGGTCGCCCTGGAGGAAGTAGATAGCGCAGCTGCTGTAAAACCGTTTTCACTAGCAGGAGAACTGCATCCGCCGATAACAAAATCTCTGGAAGCAGTTTTTGCACCACAGAAATAAGCTCCATGATACCGTTGACACCAAGAGCAAGCACAGCTGAACACCGTGAAGAGCCGTTCGCCCCCCGTTGTGATCGCGGTGTTAACGCTTTTTGCAGCAACGACAACAGGCCGTCAAAGTAGTGTGCGCGGTCAAGCAGTCCCATCTTAAACTGATATTCGGACAACTTCAGGACGTACGACCATTTTTCATGCCACGTCAGCGGTGATTGGGACGAGATATCTCCTCCACCATTCCCAGGAGGAGCCTGACTACTAGTAGCAGAACTTGTTGAAGCGGAGGCTTCTCCATGGCGAAGTCTTGGAGCCATCTGCGTACGCTGTACCGGCCCCTTATTAACAGGCAATGACGCAACACTGTTGCTACTGGGCACCTGAACTCCATTTACCGCTGACCTGGTTTCAGTCCCTGCACCAGCATCCAACGCTGCTTGACGTGCTATTGAATGCAGATAGTCCACCAATTTGTCAGTCCATCCCTGGTTCCGCCTCTGATTTCGTCGTGGGCTGAAAAACCAGTCTCCTGTCCGCAGCGTACTATCTCGCTGTAGCTCCCGCATTTCCGTGTACACGACATTTATGCGCACGAACCACGTCGCATCAGCGTATCCGGGCCGATATTTCACCACAAATTCGAGAAGTGGGCATTTCGATACTCCTGGCACTGCTCGCCACTGTTTGAAAGGTACACCGTGCGTCTGTGTCAGCTCCGCAGCACTACGCGTGCCGCCTGCCAGCTCGCTCATCCAAATATGACTTGTGCGGTCATCTAACCGTCGTACGTGGCGGATCAAATAGTTCGTAAATGCGCGTTCAACGATCGCTGCATCCGCTCCTGGTCCATCTGTAGCACCAGATGCCGAAGCCGCCACAATTGCTCCTTTGGCTTCCTCTGAGTCCTCTCGTAACCGCATAATTGCGCGTGTGGCTCTGGTTAGATCATCAAAAATTGCCAACTTCTTGTCTGTGAACATTGAGTACTGTAGATGCCACTGCTGATTGAATCCACGCGGTAGAGGGCTAACAAAGGCAGCATTACGCAGCGCATGGAAACGAAACTTTTCCTCCGGGAAATTAGCGTTAGTCGGGAATACACTTGGAAACATGGCCAGCTTGTCTGTAATGTACGGGTGCTCCGGGTCCTATAAAAAAGTTAAAACAAATAAAAAACGTTAACAAAAGCAACAAATACAAACCCTACGTATCAACCCTAAATCAACCTTCATATACTTGGTGTCCATGCCGATGACACGCGTAGCTGCGTCCGCCGGCGATAGGTCATTTCTTCTCGCTCCAGTGCGGTGCATCAACAGTAGGTTTTTACGCTCTCTTAGACGGAGTGCAGGGCTTCCAGATGCCCCCAAGGAGCTGCGATTGCCGCTGTTACGTCTCTCCCTGGAGCTCCCTGCATCTCTGGACCTTGAGCGTGGTCGATTGCGGCCATCTCTATCCCTGTCTCGATCTCTGTCCCTGTCTCGGTCTCTCTCTCGGTCTCGGTCTCTAGAGGACGAGCCACCCACGGAATTGTTCGAGCCTCGACGCGGCAGTCCACGGCCGGAAGAGCCCGACGACTGGTAGCTGCTGCCGGACCGTCCACTGTGGGACGAAGAGCTGCGCTCCTTGTAGGCAGTTCCGCCGCTGGAGCGCCCGCCAGCCTTGCCATCGTAACTCTCCATGCCACCGAATGTATGGCACCTTGTTGGCCCCCCTCGACGTTACACCAAGTGTACATGAAATGGAGAGACTAAACCGGTTGGCCAATGGGATTCGAATGTTGCAGTACATGAGGAAACTTTGACATTATTTAGCAGCAGTTTGATTGTGTAGTTCTGGATGCTGCCGGTGCAACGCATACGCATGCGCTGAGAGTATTCTAACGTGTTTGATGGTCTCTCGTGCAACTTTTCTGATGGCACTTGTTATCTTGAAATGAAGGTTAGAGAATGATACTGTTCATTTAAACGAATATTTCACAATAAACTTATCTCATTTTCTTCCGAACTACATGAATGCATCTAGGACGGTACATACGTACATGTATCACACAAACTCTCCTTGAATATCAAGGCTAAAGTACGTCGTATCCGTAAAGCTTGCTGTCCAGGTAAGCCCAGTGTGAACATTTTTCGCTGTACGATTACCAGTGTAGCCATTTTCATGTCAGTTTTGACAAAATTTCATTGAAATATTCTGGCAGAGGTACATTTGACAAGTATCTGCAATGGCGCGAGGCGAACAGCAGCGGCTGCTGCCAACGGAGGACGATATCGACGTGCAATTATCCGTACGAGATGCGCTGTTATCGACTGAAACGATCCCCAAGCGACGAGCCCCGCGGATGCAGTGCTCACGGTCCTGTGCATCATTACGCGCTGATATCTGGACGCTGCTACACTACCGCACGTCGCTCAAGCAGCGCTCGGGGCTGCAGCGTGCTTCGTATATATTCGAGATCTGTGTACTGGTGCTCATCACGCTTAATGTGGTGCTAGCCATGTATGTGTCGTCTACACCAGGTCCTGCGCGTACGTTGGAGAGTTGAAATGATACATGATTGTATTAATTTAGTGTTGCAACAGCGGTGACGTCGTCTGATTGGTACGAGATGTTCCTGTACATGTCTACAGCACTGTTCACTATTGAGTACGTGATGCGGCTTTGGTCGTGTGTGGAAGACCCCCGCTTCACACATCCCGTGTGTGGAAGGTAAGGTAGTTAGTATACATATACAATGGGGAAAGAGGAGTACTGACGGTTTGCAATTGTTTAGGTTGAAGTGGATGGTCCGACCAATGTCGTTGATAGATCTGGTTGTGTTGATCCCATTCTACTTTGAGATATTGCTGGAAGATGAGTACGTTTGTCAGGACAATGGAAATTAGAGATCTATTTAACGACGCCGATGCTTTTGTGCAGGGTGGCTGTATCATCGCGAGGTGTTTTGACGATGAGAGGATTTCGCCTACTACGGATCATGTCATTTCTGCATTTGGAGAGATCCTATCAAGCCATGAAGAATTTACGTGAGATTTTCGCATTGAAGAAGGAGGAGCTTGGCGTTGTCAGCTACTTAACGATCGTCATCGTCCTCACTTCCTCCACTACTATGTAAGTTTTGGGTCCTGTCAATTAAGTCGCACTACTTACTCGAGCTTTCGGGGTCGCGTGATTTAGCTTTTTTCTGGAAAACCCAGCACAGCCAGAGGTGTTTTCGAGCATTGGTACGTGCTCTTGGTGGGCCATCGAGACCATCACATCTCTCGGATACGGTGACATCGTTCCTATCACTGCTGCTGGTCGGGCTTTCTCTTCGTTGCTGGCACTCTGGGGGATCATTTTGTTCACGATTCCAGGTAAACCTTAAAAGGTTGCTTATTTGTCTCGGTAGGAGTGTATCTAAGCTACACTCCTGTGTTATTAGGTGCCGTGTTGGGTTCTGGTTTCGTCGAAGTCATGCTGAAGAAACAGGAACAGAAGAGCGAGCAAGCGATGGAAGAATCCATTCGTACTTCGCTCACACGTGAGTTGCGCACACTCAGCTCCAACAACCTGGCGTTTGCAGGTACGTTTATACTTGCCAAGGCGTTCACTACGGGGTTGTGAACTCAATCCTGTGTATCTTTTCCATGCAGCCACTCTCGACTCGCCACTAGCGACTCCCTCGTTATCAATCCCGCCATCCACTGCATCAGCTTCGCATAACTACTCGTCGTTTTCAGCCCCTGCACCTCCAATAGTGCGACTCCAAGAACAAGTCGACCGACTCAATGCCACGCAGGTTCGTTTGTAGTGTTTTGTAACTTCATTTTTCACGAAAAACTCACCTTTTCCATTGTCGCAGCTTCAGTTGCAAGCTCAACTAAGCCGTCAAGAAACTCAACTACATGCAATCATGACGCTGTTAGAGCAGACTTTAGCATCAAAAGAGAACACAGCGCCTCCATTCAGTGCTATCATCCCGCCGGAGTAAATGGCTACATTTAGAGTACATGTAGCCATCTCACCTAAACTTCAGCCAATCAGTACTCTTTATTTCATTCCTGCCGCCAATATGCAGAGTACGACGTCCTTCCTCGCTCTTGTGCCTCTAACAGCTCTTAATGCACGTTGTTATCACTCAGACCCTCATGAAGAGAAGCAGAAGGCGCTGCTGCAGCGCATCACCGGCTCTGTGGCGCGTCTGAACGAGGTCCTCAAGGAAATTAACACACAAATTGAGGTACGGCACAAGAATTTGTACTTCAGTCGTAGTATTTTTCTCGCTAAATACATTTCTTCTACAATATTGTAATTTGCAGAAGAGTGATTCGTTCCGGGAGGAGTTGGCGTTCACATGCCAGGTGTGGAAGGGATACGAGAGCCGTATCCAGTCGCATTGTGACACTGCGATTGCTGCGGCTACTCAGCAACAGCAGCAGAGATAAGCCCACGAGTAGCCAAGTTCATGTAACCCAATTGCAAGAGACCGATTTTGTTTGACTAATTTTCTTAAACTTTCATTTTTTCCTGTACAGAATTTAAAGTACACGAGACGTTGGGACGACTCGATTTTTACTTGGTTCTCTTACGATGGTCGTTGATTTTTGCTTTAGAGGAGATGTAGAGACCGAGTTGGTTAATATTCTGGAAGTTTCAAGGTCTTTCTGCGCTTGGAGCTCGGCAGCCCGTTCCAATGTCTGCCAACGCACTGTAAAACGTCCACGGATGGTGTTCTCCTCGATGTCGAGCTTTTTTTGTGTATAGCTCCTCACCACCTTCGCAGAAGACTGGACGCAGCAGTACACAAGGTGAGCTTTAATTGGGGAGCAAATATGTGGAAGCCAACCTTTTTGCCTGTCTGTTTGTGGAGAGTCCTCGTTGAGATTCCCCTTACCAATGTCGAGACAACTTCATGACGTGCTGAAATGAGGGCAGATTGTTCGTGCCCCCAAAGTTCCTCTAACGCACTTCTAGCTTCATCTCGCCCTGCAAGGATTCGTTAGTATGGTGCAATGGTCAAGCCTTGATGGGGTCTCACTCTTTGTTGAGACAGCTACGCTATAACGCAAGTCCAGGAGTCGCTGGTCATGACCAGGAGAAGCTGACGGATTTTGTATCTGCTCTTTCAAGAGCCTCTCGTCAACGTAAGCCTGACTAAATGCCGTCAAGTACGCCTGAACAAGTGGCTCTTTTTGAGACGCTGCCTGGACCCATGAGCCTAGAGACTTCGTGTCTTCTTGTGGTATTGTAGCGACAGCATCTGCTGTGCTTAATTTTCCATCTCCAGAGCTATTAGCCGGCGTGCCTTTCACTGGTAGTGCCACATTGGAAGGTGTGGGAGCTCCTGGTTGCCGCTGATTTGCCTCAAGGCGAGCACTTGCTGCTTCAAAAACATCCTTTTGGCCATTTAGAATCCTCACCCGCTTCTTACTGACGCTTGACCAATAACTTTTTCCTAGACTCTGCAGTACAAGTATCGTGTCAAATAAAGGGTATGAGTTGGTACCAAAAGAATATGACAGATACCTTTGCTCGTGCTAGAGCTTGAAGGTCGAATATCGGCTTAAACAAACTCTTTTTACTCGTGCACATAGTCAAAAAAGCATCTGCAGTGATATAAAGTGCCAGTAAGATAGCTAGTATTCATCCGTGGCAGATTCATCAGCACAAACCTAATGTTATCACTCCAGCCGCGTTTGAAGTTAAGGATTTGAACTGCTTTTTGACAATCGTAGGGAGATTTTCAGTGTGATAAAGGAGTCGGAAAAGACTCTCACACTCCGCAGCATCCAGAGTTCCGTTATGGTCGTCGTCTGAATAGAAAAAAAAAACATCAGCAAAACCACCTAACGAACTATTGAGAACTCACCGTAGAGATGAAAGACATGCGTGTAAATATCTTGACAAGACATTGTGCAAAAGTTCCAGAGATTCAACACGAAATCTGCAAAAGTGACACTCCATAGAATTCAACTTTACAGCGATGAACTAATACTACAACTTCGACGTACCATCAAACGCTACACCACGGGCTGGCAATTGCTTCCCTAAATTGCTGAAAACGAGGTCGGAGAATGGTGTGTGGGGTAGTTCGAAGAACTGATGAAATTCCTCCAAGTCGATAGTTTTACTTCCACTATTATATATTAGCAAGAGGTATCGACCGCACCAGTACATTTCCCACGTACTCCTTGTCCATCCTTGCAAAGAGGCGATAAAAGTTAAACCCCGTGGTGGGTTTATCAACTAACAGGACAAACCAATCAGACTTGAGTTTCCAGCAACGAATGACTCCCTCCTTACTCTCTAGAGCTTCCATTGCAGCAACTACTGTTGGATTCTTCATTAGGTTGGCGTATTGTTCGTTCTGTTGAGCTTGAGCCTGCGCACTCAGTTTACTGTTACTACTTCCCATCGAGTATTACTTGGAATACAGAGAGATAATTTCCATATCCGTCCCAGCTAAAACTACACGTACCAAAATGGTCAGAAGCTGCTCTACCTAATTCTGGAGGTATATCAAGAACCGTTATCTTGCCAAGGGCATCTTCAGTCTCCCAAGTGTGTATGGGCTCATTTCAACGATCAACTTTACTGTCCCCATCGACGGAGGAAAAGTGGCTGCAAAAGCGACTGGAACAACTAACTCCTCGGAAGTTCGAGTTGCTTGAAGGTGAAGACGAAATGTCCACCAATTCATTCGTGAGCAGCATCAGTCACATTGTCATCGCTTCGAAACCTACAGTTGAAGAAGATTCGGCTGCATTCCGGTCGGTTCTTTTCGGTACCTGTGAACAGAGTCAAGTGTTCCCGTCGAATGCCGTCAAGACCGCGATCTATACACCTTTCAACTTCCTCCCGAAGAATTTGTTCAAGCAATTCACCCGCTTCTCCAACGTCTACTTCCTCGTTATTACAGTACTTCAACTCTTACCACAAGTGACACCCTCGAATGGAGTTCCGACCATGGTCGTTCCCTTACTGTTTATTATCGTCGTTAGTGGAGTACGAGATATCATGGAAGACGTGCAACGACATCGAGCGGATACCGAACAGAACCGAGCTCCAGTACGGATGTTCTTTTTTGTGGATGGAAAGGCTGGAGATTTTAACCCTACAACATGTCAAGAACTAAAAGTTGGGGAATTAGTTCGGATTGCAGAGAACGACGAGGTTCCCGCCGATATTGTTATGGTGGCATCCGGTTCTCCTAATGGTCAATGCTACGTCATGACAGCGAATCTAGACGGTGAATCATCTCTCAAGCCTCGGTTTGTACCACCAGAGCTATGTCGACCCCCATATCGAGATTGTTTCTCGCATGAAGGCCAACGAGTGACGTCCCAGGCTACAAATCTACTGCCTAACGTTCGTATCGAGTGCGAACCGCCCAACCGATGTATTGATAAGTTTAAAGGAACGCTGGTATTGACGGAAACTCGATCAACAAGTCTGGATATCTCGAACGTCCTGTTACGTGGGACCCACTTGAAAGACACACCTTGGGTCGTTGGGGTTGTCATTTATACTGGAGACGATACGCGAGTGCGGCAAAATGCGTCGGAAACTCCCATAAAGGCAAGTTGGTTGAGCCACTTTATCAACCAGATCACAATTTGGATCGTGGTTGTTCAAATTCTAATTCTAATTGTCGCTGTCGTGGTTGAAGCGCAACTGGTGGGCTCTCCCAGCGTGCAGCGTAACCCGTACATTCCCGACGACATCAAAGACAGTACTTTTGTGGACTTCGTGTGGTTGTTCCTTGCCTACATGTTGCTTTTCTCGAATTTTGTACCTATTTCGTTGCAAGTTACGATCGATTTTACTCGATACTTTCAAGCAAAAGCGATAAGCAACGACCCTGGAATGCGACTATACCACAGTCACCCCACTACAGACCACGCAACCGATAAAAAGCACGTCGTCTACGTCCAATCTTCCGAGCTAAACGAAGAGCTTGGCCTCGTTGAGCACATTTTCACCGACAAAACGGGTACTTTGACCTGCAATCGAATGTCATTCCGCTCTTGTCATGTTGATGGGGAGACGTTCGACTTTGATGAAAAGGACGGATCGCTCTTGACATTGGAGCAAGCGGTGAATGAAACAATTCTGGACGAAGATCCGGACGAGAAACCTACTCGACGAAGAAATACTGTCGCTTTGTCCTCATTTCCTCTCAAGAGTACGCCCATGCAGAGATTCCTGCTCAATCTTGCGGTTAACAACTCGATCTGGCCTAGTGCATCATCAAATGGGTCGAGTTCTAAGGAATCTATCAAGCCTGTGGCAATGGAATACGCGGGCCCATCGCCAGATGAACGAGCACTTGTCATTGCTGCTGCTCAAGCTGGCGTAGAACTCCGTGGACGAAACAATACCCATGTAATGGTGCGCGTGAATGGAAAAGATACAGCGATGGAGGTCCTTCATAGTTTTGAGTTCACAAGTGACCGTAAGAAGAGCTCCATTTTGTGTCGGGAGTCGACTGGAAAGATTGTTTTGATGAGCAAAGGAGCAGATTCAGTGATTTTACAAGCTTTAAGCGAGTCAGCGAACAGCCCCAGCGCTATTCTGCAAGCCAAGGAGCAGATGAAAACGTACTCTGCGAACGGACTACGTGTGCTTTGTATAGCTGAACGAGAGGTGAGTGCTGACGAATATCGGTCGTGGAATTCCCGCTACTTGGCGTTAAAAAACAATTCCACTCGAGGTGCAAGTGAGGAAGAGATCGCTCAAGTGATTTCCGAGCTGGAACGACGGCTTGTGTTCGTCGGAGTGTCAGCGATTGAGGACAAGATCCAAGACGGAGTTCCGGAAGCCTTGGAGAAGTTTCGAGCTGCTGGGATTAAAGTCTGGATGTTGACAGGTGACCGAGCAGATACAGCAACGAACGTTGCGCATGCTGTGCGGTTAGTTTCTTCCGAGATGCGGTTGCTTCGACTGTGTGAAGGTTCGTGGATGGATGGATCTAAGCACGAAGCGATTGATTTTCTTCAAAAAGAACTCCGGAAAGTTAGAGAAGAAGGTGAAGTGAACAGTATCACCAGCTCTGTCCTAGCGAAAAGTGGCTCGGTTAGTAGACCCGGCTTAGCTCTCTTGGTTGACGATGTCGTTGTGGATGCTGTGACGGACTTTAGTATTGAGAAGGAGTTCCTGGAACTTTGCATGCAATGTGAATCAGTGCTTTGTGCTCGTATCAGTCCCAAGCAAAAGGAATTGATCGTAGCAATGGTTCGAAGCTTCTGTCCGAATAAAGTCACGTTATCGATTGGAGATGGAGCGAATGACGTGCCGATGATTCAAGGAGCACATATTGGAGTCGGAATAGCAGGAGAAGAAGGCCACCAGGCATCAGATGCCAGTGATTACTCCCTCCCAGGCTTTCGATTCCTCCAGCGTCTTGTGTTGGTTCATGGGCGAGCCATGAATCGACGGATCGCAGTATTAACGCTCTACGTTTTCTACAAGAACGTGCTGCTCGTACTACCGCAGTTCTTCTATGGTGCCTACTGTCTTTACTCGGGACAAAGTACGTATTTCGACACTCTTCTGCAATTATTTAACATTGGCTTCACTGCTCTTCCGGTGTTGGTCTACTCCGTCAAAGACGACGATATCTCGGCTCGTACAGTGCTGTTCTACCCAAAACTCTACCAAGATGGGTACAACCACGTGTTCCTCAACCGGAAAAGATTCGCCTATTGGATGCTGGAAGCTGTCATCGGCTCTGCCCTGATCATCCTTGTACCAGCAGAACTGTTACCGCTTGCACCTTGGTCTGGAACCGGTAAAGACAACGATTTGTGGGCACTCGGTATGGCTCATAACCTTGCAGTGGTCGTCCTTGCAAGCGCGCGTCTACTAATCGAGGCAACGAGTAGTTTACGCGTTCTACTGCTTCTCGTTACTGCCTCAGTGTTGTTCTGGTGGTTCGTGACAATGGTTATTTCGTCCATGATAGCGTTCGGTCGCGAGTTTTACGGTATTTTATACGTCGGAGCGGTCCCAAACGCCCTCCTGTTGACGTTGTTCTGCAGTATTACGGGACTGGCTGCAGCATTCGTACCGAAAGTGTGGCATCTCTTCTTCGCCCCCGAGCCGCGTACAATTTGCCGTGAACGGGACCAAATGCTAGTAGATTTCTCAAAAAAGAGGAGCTTCGAGACCATTTTCCCTATCGACCAGGAACATTGACGCTGTCTTCACTGCTAAAACCAGACAAGAATATACAAAAAATAGTTTTTCACACGAAACGTACCATCGAGGAGTGTGGATGACGAAGTGCCATGAATCACAGTGCCCCGTCACGAGCTCAAGACTTGGACTCCGGTCCGCAAAGCTCCCATACTAATGACACTAGACCAGTCTTACCTCGAGCTCAAACCGCCGGTCTATTCAACAAATATAAAGCATCTCAAGTCGTTCCTAGCTCGCAATTGGATCAACGTCGAATTTCATTGGAAACACCAGTAATCCTACTAACCACTACGGACAGTAATTCAGTACGTCGTGGCTCGTTCACGGGGACAATTCCAGTTCCTAACCGATCAGTTGGATTGTCCTCGTCTTCGATGGTAAACCGTGGAACAATACAAGAAGGAAAAGCGATCCCAAGTTTACGAAAGCAACGTTCAGCGTTAGTCTCCCAGTCAGGTCCACCAAGTCGGCGTCTCCGGTTTGTCATTTGGATTTCTCAAGTTTATCACAACTATAAGCGGCCATTCAGCTTCATACTAGACCCACCGCTACTGGATCCACGTAGCAACGGCAAATTGGCATGGGACTCTCTTGTGATGCTAATTGTACTCTACAGCGCTGTGATGATCCCTCTTCAAATGGGGTTCCCTGAGATTCAATTTGGAATTGCAGTTCGAGCAGTGGCAATTATCTCGGATGTTTTATTCTTTCTCGACGTAGTGCACAATTTCGTGCTTGGATATTACCCTGACGACGATGAGAATATGGTTCGCGATCGTCGACTTATCGCTAAACGTTATATGGCGTCTTGGTTCATTCCTGACGTCCTTGCATTCTTACCTCTAGACTATTTTTTAGTCCCGAACAGCGCCGACGCTACTGTTGGAACAGGAAGTGGAGGTGACGACAGCATTTCGCATGCTCAGGTTCTTTCACTACGACTAGCTCGGCTTACGAGACTTTTACGTATCACGAAACTCACGAGGTTAATCAAGCTCCGGCATTTTGTAGCTAAAGTGGAAGACGCTTTCGATCTGGATGCAGTGTTGGCTCGATTAACGAGACTAATTGGCCAAGTTCTGCTAGTTACACATATTTTCACTTGTTTTTGGCACTTGATCGGCTTCACGACCGAAGATGAAGGTGTAACATGGATGCTGGATGCTCAGCTACGACACGAAAGCGTTAGTGTGCGCTACATTTACAGCTTTTACTGGGTGGTGGCCACAGTCTGTGGCGTGGGGTATGGTGATATTCACGCAACTAACAAGACAGAGAGACTTTTCTCCATGACAGTGTCGATCGTTGGAGCTAGTGGCTTCGGGTTGATCATCGGTAGTTTAACAAAAATACTGGAGAACTGGCATCGTGAGACGACGACCCGTTCACGGAAGCTCAGTATGATCCAGTCATTTATCCACAAGAAACGTCTCCCTCGAGCTCTGAAAGTCCGGCTCATGCGCTACTTCCGTCACTATATAGCTCAAACCAGTGCGTTTGACGAACGGGAGCTGCTTTGCGAGTTTTCCCTCTCTTTGCGCGGTGAAATTCTCCATGAAACGTATAAAAACACCTTTTTCCGGATGCCAGCGTTCAAACGGCTTAGCACCCAGTTTGTTCTGGACATGGCCATGTTCATCAAGCCACTGATCGTCGTGAAAGGGGATATCCTCGCCAGAGAAGGCTGCGTGGGGACGGAAATGTTCATCCTTAATACTGGAATCATTGAAGTTCGACGAACGCCTGCTGAAAATCCAGACTGGGTGGTCGTTCTTGAGATCCTCACAGAGAGAAGCATCTTTGGAGAGGTTTCCCTGCTGGAATATGCCCCCCACGCCAACTCTTACACTGCGAAAGCTACCAGTGACCTCTTTACACTACCCAAAGAGGATTTTGACCACCTCATTGAGGAATATCCGGATGCAGAGCATGCAATGATCGACTACCACCACGAGCGCAGTACAATGTACGACCTCGTCTTTGAGCAAACCCTCGCTCGGTATCGAGTGTTCATCGTGTCTCAAAACAACGATCCTGTGTCTGGAGTTGCTGGTCTTGAGAATTTGTATCCCACGTTAACTGTGTTGCTCGATGGCACGCTGCAAAGCTATCGATCACTGCCTATCACAGTCCTTCAGGCTCTTGATCTGCAACTTTCCATGGGGATTTCAGTCTTTAACTCGGCCACAGAGAAGATGAACATGATCTGGTTACTCTCTCAAGACAGCAAGACAGTGAACTCCTTGTCTAGTTGGCAGCAAATCAAGTGGAAGCTTTTAACGCCGATCAATCCATTCCACTGGTACAAACTCACTTGGGACGTCTTCACCTCGACGCTTTTGGCCTACTGCGCACTTGCGATCCCTTATGAAGCAGCTTTTCTGGGAGAAGACAGCTCCACCTTGAGTTCCGGTATGGACATCGTAGTGGAGGTCGTATTCTCCCTGGACATTCTCATCAATTTACGTACAGCGGTGGTTGTAGATCTCCCTGGTGAAGGTCAAACTGCCGTCTTGGAGCGACGTACGAAATGGAGAGAGTATCTGCGAGGCTGGTTCTGGATGGACTTTATCTCCGCTCTCCCTATGTCGGTGATATGTACCTTTTCGGACGAGTCAATGGAGAGCTCTGGAGCTGGATCCTGGGTTCGAGCTTTTATTTATTCGCTTCGTTTGCTCAAACTCACTCGAGTTTTCAAGTTTATCCACACTCTTCAGCGCGATGAAAGCTCGACAGCATTGGGAGTGACGCTGTCGACTCACCATACCTTCGCTCGAGTGGTGCGGCTGGTGTTTCGAGTGAGTTTCATCGCTCATATCCTCGCTTGCGGCTATTTCCTTGTTGCTCGGGTTGCTCGAAGTGCTGACGGAGGGCCAGGCATTCGGTCATTCTTCCCCCCAGACCAAAACTCGAATGGGGACATGTACGCTTTCTTCCTTTACTGGTCCGTGACGACGATGACAACAGTCGGTTATGGGGATTCGCCACCACACAATGTTGCTGAGGTTGCGTACGTGTCAATTGGTGTCTTGATCGGTGCTTCAACATTCACGTACGTTGTGGGCACCTTATCCAGCGTCGTCGAGGAGCTGAACGAAGCTTCAGTTACTTTCCGAACACGAATCGACCACCTGAAAGCTTATCTTCGCGAAAGAGGCATCTCCCAACCATTAGCAGAGCGTCTTCGGCGTTACTACGAGTACTATTTACTCCAACGAGACGACGAGAATGAAGAAACCATTCTTTCAGCTCTCTCGGGTGACCTTCGCAGCCAACTTGTGCTCCATTTGAACCGTGATGTCGTGAGTAAAATCAGCTTCTTCGCGACTCAAGATGACGCTTGTGTGAGTTATCTGATGGGCATTTTGGATCCGGAATTCTGCACACCAGGTGAGTACGTTTTCAAAGAAGGCCAAGTGGGTCGTCACATGTACTTCCTCGTCAAAGGAGCAGCTGAAGTGGTTTTCAAAGCGGGTACAAGTGAAGAACAGGTGGTTGCAACGCTTCTCGAGGGCAGCTACTTCGGTGAAATCGCCATGCTCACACGCTCCAAGAGAGCTGCGAGTATTCGAGCCAAGACGTACATGAGTCTCTTCGTCCTCAGCTTGAATGGTCTCGACCGGATTTCGCAACATTACCCCGAGATGGCACACAGCATCCTCCAAGAGTTCCGCAACAAGATCACGCACATCAAGCAAACGTCGGTCAAGCAGCTCAACTCACTGGTACAGGAAGATGTCAAGCAGGCACGGGAACGCAGTGGGTTACTGGCAGCTCAAACTTCCGCCAGTGCTGAAATCGTGAATGGAGGAGCTTGTGGTAGTGAAACGGCACTGCGTTCAACACTCGGCGAATTCGAAGCGATAGTGAGTAAAATCGTGGAGATATACGGCGGAGGGGATCGTGGCAGACGCAAAGCACTCACTTGTGTCATGCAGCACCTGCACAAATACGAATTCTCCATTGACGACTATCTCCAGGCTGCAGAGGAGCTCAACTACGTACCGAATCAGCCTCCAATCCCGAAACACAGCGGATATTCTGCTTCTGTCAGTACAGTTCTCAACAGTCTTCAGATGCGAATGCGCAGACGTTCGTCGTTCTCCTAAGCAGTGATAATTGCTTTTGATCGGTGGCGCTTTGAAATATACTTAACCGATTACCTTGTTGCCGAATTTCAGTGGATCGATCGATATCGCGTCCTGGAAGTCTGTGAGCATGGCCGACAGTAGTAAAAATCCCCCACATCTACAGCAAAAAACACTTTTTAGGTTATAAAAACAGGGTTAGTGTGCAAAACTTTGGCTCATTTTGTTGGCATTGCAGCTTGTCACTAGGCCGAGTATCGAGCACTACGTCGAAGATCCAAGGAGACCCAGGAAACCATCGCGTGTAGAAGCTCTGCGTCATGTTGTCTCAGCTGCAGGTCAACTTCTGATAACGTCCTCGTTCCTCCCGAATGTTGAGCATTGGCATGCAGCCTCTCCAAGTGTCGGACGAAAGTAGCATGCAACCGCTGACGCAGCAACACAAGCCAACGAGCTTCATCTGCACTGTCTAGCTCGTACACAATCCAGTCGTCCAGCACTAGCAGCCATTTACTTATATCACAACCGTCCTCCACCTCAACGTCAAACTTCTCAACCACCTGCGTTTCCACAGACCCCATAAGCAGCGCTTGCAACAGCGGCGAAGGTAGTTTGGTGCCATATTTTGCCAGACGCGTGCGCTCGGACTGCATCATCTCATGGTACACCAGCCATTCGTCCGGTGGACCAACCTCATCCCGATCTGAGCCATGTTTCCTCTTGTGCTTGTGGGAATTAGCAGTCTGCCACATAACCATAGACGTCCCATCCATTTTCACCTTCACCTTCTCTTTCGACGTCCAGTTCCGACTGACACCGCCCGAGCGAGTGAACAATGCGTTCGGATACATTCCGATACTAAGCGCCATCAGGTACGGAGCAATACTCTCAACAGTAGCAGGCATTCTTGATACTGGGGTCGCCACCAGCTGAGTCTCGGGCGATAGACCCATTAAGTCCATATCTTGCTGGAGCTGCTTGTAAATTGAAACGAGCTGATCAAGTGTCTGCCTGTGCAACTTGTTTCGAGCGCAGAACGCATCCTTGGCCTTAAATGAAGCTCGAGCTCGAGCGTCTAGGTAGGCTTCAAACGCTTTCCAAAGCACAAAGTGGTCGCTTTGCAGTGTCAAATTCGACGGAGAGCCATTGCGAGCGAATGCCTTCTTTGAAGCGTCCACTTGCCGCTGCTCTTCGGGTGACATACCAAGAAAGCTAATAAACGGATCTCGATATCCACTGAGAGTACACGTTGTCTGCACGATTGCATCGAAGCAGCCGAATGTGTGGCCCCACAGCAACAGCTTCGCCATCTGAACAGAAACCCCTCCAGTACAAATGTGTCCCAAATGCCAACCCAGTAGCGTCAGAGCCTGATGATCCCTTCCAGTATCCGCAAGCGCTCGCATATCCCCCAGTCGCTGCAACGAAGCATCAATTGACGTCTCACTTGGAGCATCCATAGCTTCCAGCAAAAACTCCTTGGCATCACGGATGTGGAGCTTCTTCTCGAACTGAAGCAGTTTGATCTGCAATAGCAGCTCTTCCAGTGGTGTAGTTAGCAACTCTGGCAGCATGAATTGTTTCATAGCAGTCTCATATCGAGATTTCGAGAAGAGGCGGAAACAGATTCCAGCCCGAACTCGACCAGCACGGCCTGTGCGCTGAACACAGTTAGCACGTGCGACCCACGTGGTCTGGAGTCCCATGACGAAAGATGAACTCGAGGTTGCAGCCAGCGCATGGGTCTGCTTAGACTTGCCGCAATCCACAACAAACACCACATCCTCGATCGTGAGACTCGTCTCTGCAATATTCGTAGCTAGAACCAGTTTTCGCTTTCCGTGGGGAGGGATCATGAACGCACGGCGCTGCTCTTGTGCCGATAATCGCGAGTGCAGAAGAGCAATTTCATAAGTTGCTGCAGTTGTCGGGGAGTTGAGCAGCGTTCGCTCCATGAAGGAGATCTCCTCCCAACCAGGTAGGAATACAAGAATGGCCCCCTTTCCATCCTTATCGAGTGGGAACGTACGGTTGATAAGGAAGAGCAACTGCAACAAGAGATCGTAGTCAACCGCTTGGTCTTGGCGTAATGCATCTTGTTGTGCCATGTAGGACGAGAGCAGCGCTTCCTTCGCATCATCACGAATCTCATTTAATGTAGCTTGTAGAACGTCTCCCATGGCAGCTACAGGAACTGCAACCGTCGCAATCTCCGGCTCAGGAGTAGATGGCATCCCAAAATCCTCACCTGGCTCGCCGAAACAGGTTGCCACATGGATGCCGAAAGCTTCTTCGTCAGCAAACCTAGCACCACCACACAGTGGACACTCAAGCCCACTATTTACAGCTGCTGCTGCAACTTGGCTGCTTGGCCCGCCTCCAATACGTCCAACGCGTGAATTGTCCATGATAGGCAATGGCGAGCTCCGGTCACTTTCCAGCAGTGCAAGCACGTCCTCAAGGAATAACGTCGTTACTGGAAAATTAGTGCCGCCCACCATCTGCAGCACAGGGGCGGGGAAGTCAGGCTGGAAATACTGCGAGAACTTCTCCACCTGAATGGTAGCGCTCATCAAGATCACCTTCAGATCTGGTCTCTGCTTGAGGATCGAGGTCTTGATTAGAATCAGCAAAAAATCGGTGAACTGATCGCGCTCGTGGACTTCATCCAGAATAATGTGGGAAAAACCTCTTGCGAGCGGGTCGTTATTCAGCCACTTAAGCAACGTTCCAGTAGTGCAGAAAATCAGCTTGGACCGTTTGGCGTCAAATGACGAATCGAATCGGATCGCATGACCCACTTCCTTCGGATCTTGCCCAGTACGTTCACGTGCAACACGCTCCGCCAGCGAAATGGCACTGATTCTTCTCGGCTGCGTGCAAATAATCCTCGTCTCCTCTCCGTGTCCTCTTGCCAATGCGTCGTCCAGCAAGAACTGTGGGATTTGCGTTGACTTGCCACATCCCGTATCTCCTGACAGCACGACAATCTGATTCCGTTCCACCAGCTCCAAAATTTGCTCTCGATATCCATATACTGGTAGTTTGGTCGCTTCAACTGGTGGGGTTCTGGTCACTTTAACTCCTGTCCCCTTCGATTGACTCGACAGTGGTTTAAACAGTGAACTCCCTCCTCTTCCTTGATGTTTTTTAGGTGCAGACACCAACGGACTCAGATCCTTAGCACTCCACCGATCAGCAGCCCCCTCCATCCCCGGGGCGGGATATCTATCCATGTACTCCCTCACTACAGGAGGAAACCATTCTACTGTCGAAGCACTAAGTGGTGTAGCTGGCAGTCGAAGTGAAACTTCCTCCATTGCAGCATTCTTCTTGACTTTAGCTACATGGATGAAGCGGCCTGCTCCTTTCTTGCCTGAGCTTTTAGAGAACAGTCCGTACTTCTGCGCCATGGAGTGAATGTAACGTCGCTGGGTATTATCATAGCTGGGTGGGAAGCTCATCTCTGTGCGCTCGCCATCTTCTACAAGCGCTTGAAGTGCTGCATGGATCTCCATAGTAAAGCTCTCGTCCAGGTTGATGGCAGGTTCAGAGGAGCCCCTTGGCGCTCCTCGAGCGTTGGATGGGCCAAAACCATTGGAAGGAGGTCCGCGACCTCGACCACCCCCTCCGCGTCCTCTTCCGCGACCGCGATAACCCCCACGACCGCGTCCAGAGCTGCCTCCACCTCGTGCCTGCCAGTACATGGCAATGCCGTCCAAATTTAAAGTTAGGGATTGGCAAGGTCAGCTTAAACAATAAGCGCCGATTGGCAGAAAATAGCCCCTTTCTCTCGCACATTTGCACAGCCCTGGCACACCGTCCTTTCTGCCGTGCCCAAAAATCGGTTTCTCCATATTTAAAGCATGCCCAAATTTTATCTGGACACGTTATAGCACAACCTGCAGCACTCTCTCCCGCAGTCGCACAGCGCGTAACACTCAAGGTTGTGGTAATAAAGTCTGGGAGGTTCGTCGAGGTTTTAACGGACAATTTAACGACAGCTATTGTAAATTTTGGCCAGATATTTTAAAAACAAAATTGACATTTCAAAATGGCGAATGCCACAAACTATTTGTCACCTCGACAAACTATACCTCCACCTCGTGTCTGCCGCATTATTCTCTTTTAGTTTAAAAATCAAAATGTAAAGTTACAAAAGTAAAGTTAAATTCATCTGTTTAAAACAACGTATCTTTCGCTATTATCAGAAAAATCACATTTATCTGGAGAAAATGGCGGCGGTGCTCCCGGCAGCGTGCGAGGTTTCTCCGTTCGTCGCGAACATGACTCTGGGCCCTCTGGAAATTGACTACGTACACATCCACTACTGCTTGCTCGCTGACCTCCCGCTCCTGTCCTTCTCCCTGTTGTTCCTGTGGCTCGCATCGCTCTTCTACTTCTGTATGGCGCAAACTATTGTTTTTTGTTGTCTTGTATGAATCTAACGTTGCTACTTTATCTATATTTTTTACAGTGGGTAGTACAGCGGATGGATATTTCTCTCCGACACTCGCGAGTTTAAGTGACCGACTCCGGGTCCCTCATGACGTTGCTGGTGTCACCTTCCTGGCTTTTGGAAACGGAGCTCCCGATGTTTTCTCTGCGATTGCCGCCTACAGTTCCGGAGTCGGTGAAGCAGGGGTTAATGAGCTGCTAGGGGGAGCTATGTTCATCTCTACTGTGGTGGTGGGCGGCGTGGCAGTGGCTACTACTGTGAAAGTGCAGCGTTGGGCGTTTCTGCGAGACGTTGGGGCGTTGATCGTCTCTCTGGTGCTGTTTTTGCTGCTTACTATGAGCAGTAGTGAAGGGGATTTAGGTACCACAGCAGTCGCTGCGTTGATGTTCTTGGCGATGTACGGCATTTACGTTGGTAGTGTGGTGCTCCCGGCTTGTGTGGCGAGATACCGAACAGCAGGAGATGATATTCACGATGCGAAATTGACAGGGAAGGCATCTCTGATGATCTCTGCTTTCTGGCATGTGTTGTCACCAAGAGGCAAGAACGTGAAACGAATGGAACAACCCGAACACAGATATGCTTTCATAACGAGATCGGAAGCTGACGTTGATGGGGACAACACAGCAAATGAAAACGGCACCGAGAAGTCTCTTGAGCCGAAAGAGTTTGAGATGTCATCTCCCATTGGACTGGTGGGCCCTAGATTTTCAAGTCGCGTGTTTGACGACCACTTCGATATTGAAGAGGAAGACACGTTGTCGTCTCCATTGATTGCTAACGACGAGCGAGATACTGACGATGACGAGCAAAGTATTCCTGAATGGCAGCAACACCTTCGCTGGAGATGGAGACTTAAGCGTCGAGTTATTGGGATATTCAGGAGCGACAAACCACTTATGATCAAGGTTCTCTCCACCCCTCAGGCAGCACTCGTTTTTCTTCGAGATATCACTGTGCCTCTATTTGATGACGAGTCCTGGTCACGCCCTAAGGCGTGCTTATCGCCAGTAACTGTTCCGCTCTTGGTAGCGTTCACTAGTGGTTATGCCAATGTTGATATTTGTGGAGGAAGGTATCCCCACCGTGTTCCGCTGTGGCAAGCTCTCGTTCTCGTTGGTGGCTGTATAAGTGGCGTCATTTCGTTTTCCACACACCGGTCGCACGCTCCACGGTCGCTGAAATCTTCAAGTCTACTGCTTTCGTTAGCTTTTGTGGCTTGCGTTTGCTGGATTTATGCAGTAGCGACCGAGTTAATGGCGCTACTAGTGGCAGTGGGTTACATCACACACGCTAGCAACAGCTTGTTAGGTCTGACTGTTCTCGCGTGGGGAAACTCAGTTGGTGACTTCATTACGGACGTGTCGGTCGCTCGAGCTGGATTTCCTCAAATGGCTATTGCAGGCTGCTTTGGTGGTCCCGTGTTCAATATCTTGCTCGGCTTGGGATTGCCTATGGCTTTCGCATTCATATCTGGACGCAGTGAAAGCTTATCACTTGATATCCACGCGTGGGTATCCGTTGGGTTTCTGTCCGTGTCTCTTGTTTCGTCGTTGCTAGTGTTTCGGCACTACAATTATCGCTGCCCAGTATGGTATGGTAAGGCCCTCATGGCTTACTATTTCATATACTCACTGCTGAATGTTGTCGTGGCCTTCCGAGTGCAGTTAGAGTAAAAGGGACTATTGGTTTGTTAAAGTAAGTAAAATCAAATGGCAGTTTTAAGCCACCTGAACACAGGGTCCGAATTCACACTCAAACCATCGCTAAGGTCGTCATCGAAATCATCGATGGTTCGTCTAACACCACCATGCGCTTGTAGGGGTGCAGCAGTCTCATAACTTCCGCCGGGTAGACTGTGAACACAAAACTACGTTAGTCACTGTCATCAAGAAAATAATGATCATTTTTCCAACTAAAACGTACTGCTCAAAATTCCACTCGAACTTGGTCCTGTGGGTATCTGTGCATTAAACATAGTCGTCATCCGTTTAGCACGTGCATATCTTCTTGGTTTTATGCAAAATGTGGCACTTACGTGGTTCCGGTTTATCGTCGGCTTCGCTCCACTCGGACCGAACAGTTTTAGTGTGAAGTGGCCCGAAATCTCCGAGCCAGCCGTTATAGTCTGTAAGGATTACGGTCATTAGTTGGGTAGTGGCAAAGAGAACATGTATCATGAAAAGTAGTCACCCACTTCGTTTTGGTTTGATCTGCGA
Organism: Phytophthora capsici; assembly: GCA_030324255.1. Classification (NCBI taxonomy): domain Eukaryota; phylum Oomycota; class Peronosporomycetes; order Peronosporales; family Peronosporaceae; genus Phytophthora; species Phytophthora capsici. The sequence continues at coordinate 1,916,854 of CM059346.1, forward strand.
TCGCTTAAGCGGCTCAGGAGCCGGTTTGCATCCCAGAAATGAGCTGTTCAATGCTGTTGTTCCGTATAACTCCTCCTTTAAAGGGTCCGTCTGTGCTGGGCTCTTCTGGTCAGGGTAACTACTGTGTGCAATGATGTACTGTTCAGAATTTTATGGAGTTGTAGTGACGAACGGAACTTAAACTCACCTTGTTGGTTGCTTCAAACCTGTAGATGCAGGTTGGCCCTCACGCCCAAACGTGTCCATAAGAGGACTCTTCATGAAATCATCGACAATTTCCAACGCAGCAGCACCTACGTCACCGCACCACAGTTAGCTACGAGAATTATTTAGACTACGGGCAGGATCAACGTACCCTTTGTTATTTCACTGATAGGCATCTTCTTGGGTCCAAGTCTCCGATCCCGCACATCCTGTAACTCTCGCCGCGCATCGTACTCTGCCAGTCGAGCTCGAGCTAAGGTCTCAGCCATTCTTTGAGATTGCGTCTTCTTCACTCGCAAAATCTTTTGTCGCCTAGCATTCAATTCAGGTTGGATTTTAGACTTCACATGCTGGAGAGATCGCGGTGTATGTCGTATCTGTTGCTGCTGGGGCTGAGGTTGAGGGTGAAGTGGACGATGCTTCCTCTCCTCACCTCCACGTGCCATTCCCTGCGACTTTGTGTTACCCATTGCAGCACGAGGTGTACTACCACCCCGACCCTGTCCATCCGATCTCCGAGAATCCACAGCAGATCTTTGTTCACCGTAAACACTTTTCTTCTGTCCACTCGTAGCAATGTCCTCTTCGCTACTTTCGCCGTCATCTCCATCCGCACGACCAGTTCGATGCGTATTCCTCACACTTTCTGCAACATACGCGCCTAAGAACTCGGCAAACGACGTCACTGGCAATTCCAGCGCTGGAATTACCAATGCCGTCTTCCTCTGGTCAACACGAACGAATTTTTCCTCCAGTTCTTGCTTCGTTGCAATCTGCGCTCCTTGTCTACCTGCAAAAATCTTCCACGCCAGATCCACAAATTGTTTCCCAAGCAATTGTGTATGGAAATCAATCTCGTCGAATGGAGGTGGAAGTGAATACAAGGCCTCAGTTGTTTCTTTCGTTGATGGCTTGGCGGCAGCGTTCTCCCTCGTCCGTGGCCGGTTCTCCACTGCCGAAGGTTCTGGAAGATCAGGTATCTCCACTTCTCCATCTCTCCACGAGTGCGACGGTTTGGTTCTCACTGCCACTGAAGAACGTTGAGGCACTCTAGTGTCCTTTTCTATGGATTGAGACGCATTGCGCACGTAGAAGTCCTTGCTTTTCACTGCGTCATACTCCGTAATAGCGCGCAGCTCGTTGCAGCTGATTCCTTTGAGCGAGAACGTGCGCGCCAGACATTTGACACCGTAGCAGAGTGTGATCTCGAGGATTTCCTGGTATCGGCTCTTCTCGCCTTCGAAGTTGCGCAGATACGTCTCCACAGCGCGCGAACCTCCTACAGCTCGCGCCATTGCAAATTTAAATTCAAAACTGCAAATTATTCATTGCTGTGAATTTTACATTTAAAAAACACTAAAAATCAACTAAAAGTTCACATTAAGCCATTGCAGCAGCGTTGTCGTTGTTTCCAGTCTGGCTGTGAGATTTGTCTTCCTTGTCATTTCTGCTGGTTAGTTGAGACTTCTCATTGGAGTTTTCATCGGTCGATGCTACGGCAATGGGCGGGGTGCTGTTTACCCACTTCCCCACACATCCTTGAGCCAGTACCGTGTTCTGCACTTGTGTCTTGAAGAGCTCCACCGTGTGATGTCGGAGACTTACGCGGTCAGAGGGGAAATAGGACGGGGGGCTGCCTCCAGTAGCTTGTGAGAGCGCGTTCGATAAGAAGTCGTCCGCTTTGGTGCCGTAGACCTGCAGAAGAACAGAGTGCATTAGTATTTGGAATTTGAACAAACACCGCAGGGTTCTCTTACCTTTCGAGCTAGTGGTACGAGGTTGAGAAGCATTTGCACCGTTGTGTGCAGCTGGAGAGTCATGGCCTGGTGGTTGCGCGCAAGCATCTGAGCCTCGAGATGTGCCTCCTTCCTGTGCTGCGTTTCCCCCGCCAGCTGAGCTTGTAACTCATCCAATTTCGATTGCAGATCCGTTCGGACTTGATCCACGTCGCGAAGATGCGATTTCGTTGATAGAAGCGTGTGTCGTAAGATCGCTTGCTCTTTTTTCATGAAATCGAGTTGCTCTTGAGCGTGTTTCACTGATCGTGAACCGTTTGAACCTTCAGCGAGGGCATCTTCGGTCTGCCGCTGCAGTGTGGTGCCAACGAAGTCATGTGAGGGAGCTTCACTTGAGACAAATGACGGTAAGGAAGCCCCTTCCTCGGTGTGCTGTAGTAACGAAAGGAACATTCCGGTTAAAGACGGATCGACACAAAAAGATGAAGCATGAGGTAAACAAACCAGTAGCCGATCAATTCCCCAGCGGTAGCTCGGATTCACAACTAGTGTTCGCTGCAGTAGAAGGCGGAATTCAGGCGCAATTTCAGCGATGAGGGGCTCAATTACAGCCTCCGTGAGCGAACATATCAAATGGAGTCTTTGCTCATGGCCAATCGACCCACTCCATGGTGCTAACCGCTCCAGAAGAGTGGCCCCAGTTAGTAGCTGAAAGCTATGATAATCGAAGCAACGTTAGATTAATACACGTCAATAGCCAAGCAACTATTTTTTGTACGTACACAAGACAACCAAATTGCCACATATCGGATTCTGGAGTTGGAATGAATTCGTCCTTAGCGACAAAAGCCCTGGCAGCCTCGGGTGCACAAGAGCTTAATGCTATAGCGTGGGAGCCAATGGAGCGTTGTTGGTAAAACTCTCGGCTAGTGCTGAGGTTATATAGGCAAAGACCTCGATCTTCGAATTGCCCCACGTTTTGCAGCACCTGGCAGTACATTTCGTCTTGATCAGCATTTGCAATTTATCAAACATCTAAAATGGGGCGTACGATGTTTCCATGAACCATGTGCGCATCGCGGTGCCAGAAGAGTAAACAATTGGCAAGCTCCGTGGTGATCGCTCGGACAGCCTCAATATCGCACAGCTTCCCCGCTGCCAACCCCTCAAGTGTATACAACGGAGCTTCCATGACTAGGGCGTAGTCCAGAGTAATTGTGCCATCGCTACTCGTGTATACAACGGTGCTATAAGTTGTGTTGGTAGCTTCCATGGTCAGCTGTGAAATTCGTAAGATAGAAACGTACCCGGTGTGATCTTCGGGTGCGATGTCAATACTGCGGAGAGTTATTCGTCTCTTTGCGTTTTCAAAGGTTTCGTGCACAGTTGGAGAGAAGTTGCAATCTTGAATCTCAGCCTAAGAACACGTCAGCAGAAAAATAATCCTCGCACAAAGTGAATGAGCAACTCACCGCTGTTTTCAGACGAACAAGCATCTTCTGTTCGTGCTCTACACAATCTTGTGATGAATAAAAGTTCACGAGCACTTTCGTGGCTGTGTTGGAGTCCATGGCTAAATTCATTTGGACATAAATCACCTCGTTGCCTTGTGTAAAGCAGACGCACTGTCCATTGACGCTAAGGAACTCATAGCGGTGGCGATATGAAGCGGGGCCACATATCAGTAGCGCCGTGGTCTCGGGTGTTGAGGACGGGTTGTCCACTAAGTATTGAACGGGCAATTTAAAATCCTACAGAGAAAATGAAATTGTAGTGAGCGCAACTAATTTAATGCTGTACCGGGCCTTACCTGGTCTGCCACCAACGCTGCGCTTGGCCAGCTATCGAACAGGATTTCAATTAAGCGTGGTGTCACTTTGGCGTTGCTGCAAAGGTAGTGAAGCGGTGTTCTTTCGTCCTGTAAAAGCATTCACTGAGAAGCACACCTTTTTTAGTTTATCAAATAAGCGGATACCTTGTCAACTTGCCGAACGAGATCGTGGCCTCGGTCGAAGAATAACCAAAGTAGCTCCGACGACACCATGTGGTTCATGCACAAATAATGGAGCGGTGACCGCCCGTGCTACATCAAATTAGAATCTGAGTTCCCAAGAAGACCAGGATGAACAGAATACACCCTAGTAGGGTCCCTACCACATCTGAGATAAACGAATCCTCACAGCACATCAGCAGAATCGTGCGCAAGGTATCAGTTGAGATCTTCTCATTCATACAGACCAAGTGCAAGGCTGTAGCCCCAAACTAAAACGTTAGTAAACAAGAAAATTAGTATCACGGCCTACCACTAAACAGTAAACACATCGAACCGTGTCAGGCCTAGCACATGAAGAATTGTCGTTATCAAATGAGAAGATCTCGGTTAGCAAGTCGGCATTGCAGTTTTCGTTCGAGCAAAGTAAGTGAAGGGGCAACAAATCATTCTGCCACCAGAGAACATTCAATGGTTAACTGTGACGAAATTGTACAGTGAAGCTACACCAACCTTTGCCAGGGCATACACGCCTTCTGGATGAGCTTGAAGGATCAGGTGGAGTAAATCGCGTGTAAGGTTCTCATTCTGGCATAGTATGTGGAGTGGCAAGTCTCCATTCTAACATGAGGAATAAAAGCAGATATGGTAAGGCACAATTGTTGCAACTTTGTGAAGACCCGGACTTACGACGTCAGAAAGAGAAACTGCGTCAGCAGCTGAAGTTAACTGTGCTTGAATAATATCGAGATCCAATTCTTGGCGCTCACAAATCCAATGCAAAACAGTCCGCCCCATCTGAAGTTAGCAACAAAAAAGTGAAAATGTAAAACGGATACCGATGGAACAAGAAAAACCATACCAAATCCCGCATCAATGCCGTGCTGGGAAACATTTCAACCAAGTGATAGAACACCTCCTTTTTGAGAGGAGCCTGGGCAATCACCAAGGAATGCAGCGGTGTTTGTCCTTCCTATCACAGCAAAAAATCCAAATTCATTAACCATTCGTCTCATTTAGTTACCAGGAAGTGCTTACATCATTGACCACCGCATAGGCAGACTTGTTGGGGGTCAGTTTCTTGATCAAACTGACATCGCACGACGAATTGCGACACAGGTAGTGGAGAGGCACGTTCCCTTGGTTATCCTGCACAAACGCGATTTCTCCAAGTGACGCAGCGAACACCCCGAGCGCTTGCACTGTTACACATGAATTCTCGCAGAGAATATGAAGTGGCGTTCGTCCGATCTGCGGAGACAAAGGACTCAGTCAGCATAGCAATTAGCCGTATTCCATCTGAAATCTTCATACCTTGTCCACACATCGAGTCGCCTCCGGATACGTATTGACCGCCATGGTCATCATATCGACGTATCGATAATTCGGCCGTAAAGCGCACATTTGATGCAGCGGTAGCCAGTCGTCCTTGAGAAATATACATCAGTTTAACACTTGCATCTTCCTACTTATTGCAGACAAATACCTTATCGCTTTGTCGCAATATACTTGGGTCTTTTGCCAGTGCGTCCAGCATTTTCTCCTTATCCTTTCGAGCCACAGCATCGGCAAAAAGTCCCAGTCCGATACTGGAACCGACTGGGAGCTGTTGCCTTCCTGTTCGTAGTCTGCTGCTCGTCATCATGGCCCTCATGGACTTGCCAATGGCGGTGGAATACGCTGCTCCGGACCAAAGTGGCGTCTTTGTGCCTTTCGCTGCGAACTCAGCGTCTGAATCTGAGTCCGTCGCCTCCGTCATATTCATCATGATTGTCAAGAAGAGTAAGATTTGCGGCTTTTCAAGATCCTTTCTTGGCTGTGATTGGTGGAAAAGGTGAATAGATACCAATGGAGTGGTGCGTAGCGATCCACCGCATACCCGAGTGCTCGGCCTCGCTTCGAGGCCGCGGTGGAGGATTTAACGATGCTCTGAGGGTATTACTGGGCTACGTCGACCATGTGGACGTTCTTGTGGTGTATACTGTGAAGGAAGAGCTACGGAAGGCTTTTGCCGATGGGATAATTGAGGACACTCAATGTGTCAATTCTGTTGTAATGTGAGAACCTATCGGGTTAACCGTATTGCAATATAGAATCACTACTAATTATTGCTATTTCATACTAACGCCAGTGTTCTCTTGGGTTCCTCTTCTTCTGAGTGGAGACGAGAAGCGAGTGGATTTCGCCTGCAGCTACTCCAGAATCTCGTTAATGTTGCGACTGGGGTGCAAGTATTGCTGAAAAAGCTAGAAAAAGTGGAGACTATGGTGCACAGTATTTTCATGCCAAGGCAGCGCTCTGAAGGTGGTGATTCAGAAGTTATTGAGACTGTGTCTTACTCAGTTCAGTACGAAGCGTTGGTGTTTCTGAGTGAATTTGTGAGATGCTTGGATACACTGGAGATTGAGACGTCCGATGAAGTGGCATTGAGTGAACTCATTACAATGCTGGTGGGTGAAGTTTTTGTGGCAATGGACTACGTTTTGCAACCGGCATTTGTATCATGCGCAGTCCTCCGTCTTGTGGGTGATTTCCAGCATCTCGTCAAGTTTTGGATGGATCAGAAACAAGATGACAACGATGATTCGTTGGTAGATCAGTATTCAAAGTGGTTGGAGTCGTGCTTGGTGTGGTTGACGCAGTCGACGTGTGCTTCGAACGCGCTGCGGCTACTTAATGACGCGCAGGCTTCAAATTTGGCGAGCCAAGAAGCTTTTATAGCGAAGTCGAGTCGGTACCCATTACTGCAGCAGTGGTTTCTCTGTCTAAGCCGAATGGGGGTAACGTATGTTGAGGCCTTAACAGCTAAACCCAAGAATTACCTTGATGTGTTACAATCTGCAAGAATGGGTGGGCAACCACAGGGTCTACAGCGATTACCTACCAGACAACAACTCTTCGTGGTGCTTGCTGAGCAAGATGATATAATGATTGAAGTTCTGAATGGAATCACACGGTCGATAGCTCTTTTGGAAAGTGCCAATGGTATTCACAGTGTCTTCAATCAGCAATTTTTATCGCTGTCTGCGTACATGGCAACTGAATATGATCCTGACTTGCTTTTTGCTAATCTGGTGGCCACACTGGGACAAGACCACTTGGTAGTTCTTGATCTCCTTGTTTCAAATGGTAAGGCTAAAACTTTTGACTTTCGCTGGTCTGGAAATTTCTTACACTGCTTGTACTTTCAGAAACGCAAATGCTTGAGTACCTGATGCGATATACTCGGCGTCTTAGCGCAAATTGGAACACCAGCAAGTCGAAGCTAGAGACGGGAGACCAACTTGACAGCGTGATGAGCGTACTCATTCGACTTCGGCTAGAAATCGATCGGCTAGTGGCCGCAGACTTGTTTCCATACAGTGCAGGGCCCTTAACGAGACGATTGCTGGCAATTGAGCACCTTTACGAAGATGAAGATGCAGGGTAATTATAAATTATTTGTTTTCTGGAAGTTTTGTGTGCTTCCAACCTTGGCGCGTAAAACTATATGCAGCAAATGCAAAAATATACTGGAAATGGTCAAGAACGGCGTAATGGGGGTATGGAAACACCGGCCAGGAACTCAGTCACCGCGTTAATGCGTTGACTCTTCAACCCGAATGCCATGTGAGCGACGATTGAGCTTGGCTTCCAACTGTTCCTCCATAAAGTGGAATTGCTGAACCATCGAAGGTAGCATCGGTTCTGGATCCGTTCAATGTACATAATTTATGAGTTCACCGTGAATACCACCAAGTACTTATGCACATCCAAACGCCTACCTAATTCTTGTTTTTGGCTTCTCAAGATCGCGGAGTTCACCTCGTCAGCCACCCGACGGCGTTGCGCCTGCTCCAGTAAATGACCGAGTGGTGACTCTGATGGGTTTTTGAACGCGATGACGGACATTGTTCGCTCAATTTCATGGAGAAATTGAGGCTGCGTATCAACATCGAAACATTGAGATAATAGGGGTCAACAATTATTATCTCCCAGCCCAGCAGCTCCACGAGAACCACTCACACTCTTCTGGCCGAATGGCGCAAGGTTCTTGATAGCAAACTGCAAAGCCTCTTCGATACTATGAGCCTTAATCAGCTCAATGAGCTCTTGCTTGGTCAGCAAGAAGTCCATGCCGTTATTCTTTTCGAGAAACTCGGGGTCCATGGTGGCCAGTTTACTACGTGCCTTCTGAATCTGACCCTTAAGTAGCAGTTGCTGGATGCTCATGCGCTCCTGCACTGACTGCAAGTCCACGTGGGCTGCACAAACATTCATTATTACCAAGTTGAAGTCGTGACACCAAAAAAAAACTCACGTTTTGTGCCCGAATCCCGCCAGAAAGCCTCAGCCACCTCTCGATAACCTTTACCCACAAGATAATCCATCACTAAGCGGTTCATGGACCTGAAAAATAAAATATTGAAGCTTAAGCATTCTTTTAGTGACATTTTAGGACAAGTTGAAGAACGCACTCCTTGGAGATCCGCATGCGCCGACGTGAGCTGCGTTTCTTAGTAAAACGTTGCTCCTTCGCAGGTGTCCCGCCAAAACCCACGTCTGATGCCGCACCGAGGCGGTGGCTAGAGCTGCCCAGAGTGATATCGCGCGAGTAGCTACGCATAGTGAAGACAAGAGGAACGCCTTGAAGCTGCTTGGGCGCGAAATCTGAACTGGGGTCGCGCCTCTTTTCTTTTCTGTAGTATCAGATTTCAACCAATTAGAAGTTAGTTGTGTTGGAAACATAAATGTCTGATTCTTGAAGAAACAACAACAAAAAGAGAACGTAGTTGTCAGGGATGGAAAAATTCCACGTTCTGACTGGATTAGGGGCGGATAATTACCTTTTAACGGGTGGGTTGGTAAAAACTCTGGTATATTCCAAAACATGGGCCAAACGCAAAATTAACAGCGTCGTTGACTTGGGAAGCTACAAATAACTTACCGTTAGATCTTATGGCTGGGTTCGAGGCGAACCACAAGGATCCGTGTGGGACTGACTATCAGTACACTCGCGGCAGGCGTCGCCAGCTGAGAGCAGAGCGCCTCACACGCCGATCGAGGCGGACTGTCACAATGTCCCGTACCCGGGAATACCGGTAGTGAACCAGAGGAGTCGGTTGCTTACCATGCCCCGAGACCTTACAATGTGTCGTGTCGACTCTCGGAGTGTTTCGACGACCAACTGGCTTAACTACATGTCAGTCGACTACCAGAGTGAACTACCCCTGTTTACCTCATTCCAGAGGTCCACTTAGGTCCTCCCGTACCAGGATGGGAGTCACTCCAACTTGGAGTCGAAGGGCTCTCGCTAAGTGAGTTGGCGAGGTGTCATGTGTTAAGGAGCGGAGTGAGTTCCTCGTGAAACAAGTCAGTCGTACATTTACCTGCTCAGAAACAAACTTTACATTTTTTAGTTGATACCAAGCCTACCGAAATCTCCCTGCCTGGACCTGTACTCACATAACAGCCCGCAAGTACTCGATCTTAACGGGTGTGCGACAACAAACCCAGCTAATTATTGTTCAATGAGCAGCTCGCAGCTCCAGATCGGCTAACATCTGAGCTAGTTTAGATTTATTGAGTAAGCTCTCCGCCATATACTATCATTTTACAACTTGTACATTTATTCTGCAAATTCCACTTTTTATGACTTTGGGTGGATGGGTTGCCCCAAAAACCCTTTATTCCAAAAAGCAAAAACCCCTGTTTTCCATCCCTGGTAGTTGTGTACTTTAGTTCTATAGTATGATGGCAATGGGGCGCTCCTCGACGAGCGGTGGCAGTGGCGAGTTCAATATCGCGTTCGTTAATGGACCAATCAAGTTCCACAGTGAGGAGGGCGTGCTTTACTCCAAGCTCTTCCACATTGTGCGTGTTTACAATTGTTTTTAGTTTACTGTTTATTTTTTTACGACTAATAATTATTCTTGGGTTCCGCTGTTGCAGGTGGATACAGACTCTGATGGTTACATTGGAGGAACGGAGGGAGCGGCCTTTATCCGTCGCGCAAGACTCATGAATGATGCTAATCGAGAGGTAGGAAGAAGTTGGGAGAGGGGAATTTTCAAAGAGACTGAGATGTTCGGACGGTGCAGATCTGGCGACTGGCGAGTGGAGGAAAGTCGCAGGAAAAGCTGAACAAGGACTGCTGGTTTGTGGCCATGAAGCTCGTGGCGCTGGTGCAGAGCACTGGCAAGTGCCAGATGCAGAGTCTTTACTCGGGGGAGCCCTTGCCGTTGGCAGACTTTCAACTCGAACAGCCAGTTGACAATGTGGTAAGCTGGGCAAGAATACTACATGTTCATGCGCAGCGAGATGATACTATTGTCTTTTGTGGGCTTAGCTACCGGAGGAAACTGCGGCGGGTTTTGAGAGAACTTTCGAAGTGTCTGTGAGTACGCCGGTAGTCGTTGGGTCTGGATATTCACGCTACACACAGTATGTGATCTCTACGAAGGTGAGATGAGGACAATTACCAATTAATATTGGATTTATGCTGAGTAAAAATGCTAAGTCGTGTGTGTGGCTTGATCCAGACGAATTGCTCGCATTTCCCCTGCACCACAGCACAAGTCAAGCGAAGGTTTAGTGATTTGGAATGGCTTCACCAGAGGTTGCTGATGCACTTTCGAGGTAAGCGTTGCTATCGTGAGGGTTGTTTCCGGCATCAATACTGAAAAGCCAATTAAACTCGACGCGACAGGTACTATAATCCCCCCATTGCCCGAGAAGCGTTGGACCGGAAATATGGATGCAACGTTCGTTGAGGAGCGCCGACAAGCCTTAGAGCACTTCATTGTACTGTACAGTGGGAAAAGGTCATTTCGTCACCCCTGAGAAAGTTTTTTCTGACCTTGTTTTATGTTCTGCTGCAGAACGAAGTGTGCAGTCACGAGAAGCTATCTCAAACCCTCGAGTTGCAGATCGTCCTTACTGCGAGTACTGAGGTTTGTGGGATACTACAATTGCCTTCGGATGTTACTGATATCTCTACATTATTTCGGCAACAGGGTCTTATCGCGGGCAAAGAGCTGCTCAAAGTGGCGTCTATTGCCGCTGCGTATGTTCCAACCCCTGCTTCAGTGAGCTCTTTGTGGAGTTCCTTGAAAGACGGAATGTTCCTGTCTTCAAACGTCCAGCAAGTTGAGATCAAGACTGACGATGACTATGCAAGGGTGAGCACAATTCTTTTTCGTGTACATTCTTATGGACTTATACTGGTGTGTACAGATTGGTCAGCACATCGATGAGTACGAGAAGTGTATTCGAGAGGTGACTCGCTGTTCCGACATTGTCTATGCTTCTCAACGCGGTGAAGGATATGAGATGTCGCGCTTTGGAAGCTATTTGTCAGCTTTATCTGAGCATGAAAAGAGAGACCCAGACATGAAACAACTTGCTGAGGTAGAGATGGTTGCTAATGAGATCACTACAGTATCAGTCAATTCTGATTCCGCGCTGTTGGATTTAGGTTGCCGGTGATCACTTCGAAACCGTGTCAAACATTTACCAGGACCAGGTACGTGACGCAACAATGTCATGGTCTTAAGACAGCATATCGGGATTAACCTTGAGAACTGCCATACCAGCTGGATAAACTACTGTCCATGTACGTGTCGATTGTTAGATATCAGGCAGGCAAAGTGGATGCTGTCAAGGTATGACGTCGTAATAATACTCGAAGATGCAGGATTGGTCTTTTCTGACGCTGTTGAACTGGCCGCAGACGGTAATGCACAACCGCGAATCTGCGATCCACGAGGTTCAGCAAGCGAATGCAAGCATGCAACGCAATAAAGAGCGTTTTGCAGCTGCACGAGCAAGCAGTGGAGCAGCAGCATCAGCCATGCGAGCAGAGCAAAAAATGGCGTCGGTAGTCTCACGGCAGAATGCAATAACTACAAGTTCTCGGAGTCGTTACTTAGTATTTGTTTTTTCTACGCAGGCCGAAGACCGTATGAACCAGGCCAAGGAACAGGTTCAGTTCATCGCAAACAGCTTGAAGGTGGAGACCAAACGGATGGATACCGGGAAGACTGCAAACCTCAAGACAGCCCTGCTTTCGTTAGCAAATTTGGAGCTGGATTACCACGTTCAGGTAATACCGCTGTCTTTGAATATTACTCATTTTCGAATCCTAACAGGTTTCTCTTATCGCAGTCCCGGGCAGCGTGGGAAGGTCTACGCTCATTCCTAGAGCTCACCGATGAAGAAATCGCTGAGAGCCGGGAGAAAGCTCAGTCTCCAATTACGTATAGAAAACCTGGAGAGAAAGATATAGGTCAATTCATCGGGTTGCTTTGAGCGGCCGGAGCTCACTAGTAACATAAGACGTGTGAAATTTGCCCAAGTCGCCAGTTTACATTTCTGGGAAATCTGTCAGGACATCGTGAGTGCTTGCTGTGTCCACTGTATCTTCAATCAAAGTCACCGCTTGTGTTTCCTGTTGAGTAGTTTCTCCATCCGCAGCTCGGTTGCTGGTGTCTTCGTTGTCGTCATCGTCATCGTCAACAACATGGTCGTCAATTGTTTCATCTTCATCTTGTGCAGGTGCATCCGTGTCATCAGCATCCTCCATTGCATGCTCTCCACTGTCGTTATCATCTCCGGGGCGGCCCAGTGTGTGGAAACTCATGTCAATTATGCCACCACCGTCCTCAAACTGAAGGCCGTCAAATATTTCCAGATCCTCGTTTAGACTCATGCTTGTAAGCATGTCATCGTCGTCGTCTTTGTCAACTTCACCAATAGCACTTGCTGTCTGATGTTCGAGCTTGATATCCTCTGAATCGGTCGCCACATCAGACGTGCCTTCCTCTTTCTTGCTCGGTGGTTCCGTTTTAATAGAAACCTCCTTCGTCTCAGCGGTATGGTCCTCTTTCTTGATATCCACTCCGGTGTCCTCTTGCTTTACATTAGACGCTGCTGCTTTTGTCTCAGTTTCAATTTTCTTAAAGGAAAGAAAAGTGATGCATGTTATTAGAGCAAGAGGCGCCAATCAACGAATAAACAGACAAGTACCTTAGCTTTCAGAAGTTGCTTCATCCTATCAGCCATCAACGATTCCAATGTGGAATTTCCTCCCTTCGGAGCAACTTGCTGCTGTGGTACCATCCATATGAACATTAGTTTTTCACACGATAATCTCAGTAATGACGGTCATGCGTACCTTGTATAGCGACTCAAGGCGCTTAAGTCTCGTCTGAGTGTTTCTCTTTACCGTTGCTCCCGATGCGAGCAGTTTCAATTTACTGGTTTCCACGGGCTGCCTTGCCCCAGTCATGGCGGCTGATGGAAGTTTTGGTGCTGCATTGCGAGCCCACTTCTCTAAGAGTCGCTGGAAATCGTGCGAAACGGGGCCGTATCCTCGAAACTTAGGGGTGAGGAGTGCTCTAAAGGAGGCAGCAAAAACATTAGTACGCCTAAAACAACCTGTGAGTTTGTGTGGGTCTTACTTGGAGCACGTGACTGTTGCTTTGTACTGTTCCACTGTCGAGCCATTCGACTTGCACCAACTCCCGTTTGAGAGATGTTTGAAAAGCAAGTAGCGTTCGCATGACTCGATCATATTCTTGTTCTCCTCGCATTTCGCATTACCGAAAAGCTTCATGCACTGAAGAAACTTCCCCAAGACCTCGTACTCGCTGGTTACCATGGCTTGATTCACGTATGCAGCAGTGAAAATTATGTTGACCTCTGGAACAAACAGGTCCGGGTTGAGCTGCAAAGTTCCAAAATTGCTCATAATATCAAGAAGTCCAAAAACCATTCGCAACCTATACAGCCAGCAGTAAATACCAGTTAGATCCACCTTCCGCTCCACAGAAAAATGTGAGACTTACTGGTCCATAAACTGTTCCCAGGACAAACCGTCAGCATCAAACGGTTTAAGACCCTTGTAGAAACCTCGAACTGTATTTGTGTGTGCAAACACATCCAGTGTTGAAGCTCCAAGCGGAATCCCGACTTCCTCTGCGTAGAAGGCAGCGAGAAGTGTGCTAATGTACTTGGTGAAAACTGTCGGAAACACGAGCTTGTGGTGACAACGCGAGCATATGTCGACCTCAGGCGGGTTCCGGATCCCACAGATAGCGCACAAACTTGAGCACCGGACAGTTGGACCTTCGATAGCAGGATGCCATCCAAAGAAATCCATTACTGTAAACTTGCGAGATTTCATGAGTTCAATCACTTTGTCGTGAAGGCCATGAGCGATGCATGCTCTTTTCAAACTTTAGGGAGACACAGTCAGGTAAACGTCTTTCAAAACCATAAATCAATGATCTAGCTTCAGTACCTGTACAGGCCGATCATGACAGTAAAAATTTCGCGGACTTTTACCATCCACTTGTCAGCAGTTGCAAGCTTCTCTCGAATCCAGCGCTGTAGATATGGCTCAACAAATTTTTCAGCAAATGGCTTAATCGGGTATCCTGCAATCTGCATACAAGCATTAGCACTTTGTTTCCTACAAGTAGTAAACATAGGTATAACATACCGAGCCAATTTCCCCCAGTCGCAGTGATGCCAAATGACCAAACTTGTCAAAATTCGCAGTGCTATTGGTCTCTAGATTCACGCATAGAATCGCTCTCCGTACCTGGCAAAAAGCAAATTAGTTGCTAACGTAAATATCTATATCCTTGGTATATTCAACTTACCGAAAGTGCGTGTGGACCTCCCTTCGTCAGGTCCTCTGGTGATGCTCGGTTTTGTTGCACAATGAAGCAACTTCCACAAAGCTGCCCAACTAGCATTTCAAAACAATAGGATACGAATTAACACCGGATGAAGTTCTAAAAAACCGCAACGGTGCTTCTTACCAACAAACGGAAAGATTGCATCTTCACCGATGCACGCTGGGTGTGCATGAAGACCACAACCACCATTACATGTGAAGATATCCCCCTTCTTCCCGCACACAACGCACGGTTCTTCGTTTGTGGTGGCAGGTGCCGTCTGAGCAACGGATGTAGTCGGTAGAGTTTCAGCCCAAACTGGTTGTAGATGGTTTTGCGTCCCAATAAGAGCTGGAGTTTGCTGAGGTGGAGCAGACCCTCCACTCGAATAAGCCCCTTGGTTCCCCAAAGCTGTTTGTCCGACCCCAGGATTCATTGACGTGGCAGCACTCCGTTGACTCATCATCATTACAGCCATTTGCTGTTGCTGCTGCTGAGTGTTTTGGCGGGCTATAGTTCAATAATTAAGTGAACAATCATAAGTACTGCGAATTTTATGCTACACCAGATAACGCCCTAGTACACACCTGCCATGGCTGCAGCGTATTGCTGTTGTTGCTGACGCTGCTGCAATTGCATCTGCACATGCTGCGCCTGAGTAACTGGAACACTCGAAGCCATTGGCATCATGGACTGCTGCACTGGCAGCTGAAGCGACTGTGGCATCATCGGCTGAGAGCCCATGTAGAATAGGCTTTGCTGCTGCGGACTACCAAACACAGCTTGTGAGGCGGCCATCGCGTTGCCGTGGGCCATGTTTGTAGCCGTACGCATCTGCTTCGCCACACGCTCTTGCTCACTCGCCTCCGCCGCGCGTTTCTGCTGTATGGAGGCATCTCCGACGCCGCCAGCGCCCCCAGCTCCGTTCATTGATCTTGTCGTCGAAATTATTGCGCAGCAATAATTGTTTTGAATTTTTCTCCTTTGTAAACAATTATCGGAATAATTTTTGCAAGTGAAATTGTACTGTACATTGTTTTAAACAATTTTACAATGGTGTATCTCAATTATTCTCGATTCACTTCCTAAAGATGCTGGTCAACCTCAAGAGCACGTCGCGATTAGCTCGGCTGTCTGTGCGCAATGGTCGAGCGTTGTCCACTGTAGTTGAGGACGAAGTGCGCAAGTTCAACGACGCATCTTCGTACGTGGCTTCTGTAGCCTTAAAGTTTGTTTCTTAGTCTTATGTTTGTGTCATTCCTGTAGTGACTGGTGGGCGCCCAAGAGCACTACAGGCGTGGGGCCTCTGCATCAGATTAATCCAGTGCGCGTCAAGTACATCCGCAGCCACGTGATTGAACACTTCGGTCACACGACCGACGACGACCCCACGCCACTGCGCGGCTTGCGTGTGGCGGATGTGGGTTGCGGCGGCGGCATTCTGTCTGAGGCTTTGTGCCGCATCGGAGGCACGATGGTGTCTGCCGACCCTGGCGAGCTCAATATTGCAGCTGCAAGGAAGCACGCGGGCATGAGTCGCCATACCAGTAGCATTGACTACCGCCAATGCACGTCTGGTGCGTTCTTGCTATTTCCCTTCAATTTGTCTGTCAATGCTAAGATTGTGATGTTTATGTGGGGTTTGGCAGATGATCTTGTGGCTCAGGGGGAGCAGTTTGATGTGGTTTGTTCGCTGGAAGTCATTGAGCATGTGTCGGATGTCCCTGCCTTCTTGCACTCGCTTACTCCTCTCGTGAAGGTAAGCAACTTTACAAACGTCAAGTTGTAGTGAATGCTCCCTCACTGTATGAATTTGCCATGGTTATTGTTGAAGCCCGGTGGAATGTTGTTCCTGTCCTCGATCAACCGCACTGCTCTGTCTGCAGCGCTCGCAATTGGGGCTGCTGAGTATGTCATGCGAATTGTCCCGCCTGGAACGCACGACTGGAACAAGTTCGTGCAGCCAGGTGAAATTGAGGCCGAGTTACGTAAGGATGGTCTTACTGTGAAGGACGTGTCAGGTATTGTGGGCGATCCGATCTTCCGCAGCTGGCGTATTCATCCGACTTGCACGGATGTCAACTACATTTTGTGCGCTACCAAGCCTCAAGAGTGACAATCAATCAGCAGATGAAGGCACAGGGGTTGAGCAAAACAATTAGCAAGTACAGCGTCTCTCCTATCACTTGAACTATCTCTCCTCCTCTGAGTCGCTTCCACCCTGCCCTTGTTTGCCGTTTAAAGTCTCATCGGCGCGTGCGCTGTAGTAGCGCTGAGCATTCCAGTACGACGCAACTAAGGCTTCATAGCGCTCATTCTTGACAAGTGAAAGCTGCAAGTCGTGGTCATCCAGGGTGGCTTGGTCCTTTAGCATTCGGTGGAACAGTCGATCTCGAGCATCTTCGGTTGCTGGCCAGTTTGACTCCACGGTCAAGCTTGCAAGATCTTTCCATTGATGTTCCAACGCATCTGGGTAATGGACAAGAACATCATGTTAGTGGCGTTGTGTTAGCGTGTGATCATTTGACGTACTTTCACCGCTGAATTCAACGTGTATGTGCGGTGCAGTATCTTCATGTGAAGTGTTGATTTCAGCATTTGCCTCCAGCTCTCGCAATTTACGGCTGAAGCACACCCCACGCGGGATATTTAATGAGTATATCTTCGAAACAGAGCAACAAACATAATACCCACCGAATTGTTTGAAACGCGTTGATGGAGATAAAGACGACTGGTATCGATACCTGCTGCACTGCAATAGCAGCGGCGAGAGAGTTTGCTGCGTGTGGAAATCGCTGATCACCCAGGATAATCCCTTCCGGACGCCTTGCCTCAAAGTAAGCTAATTGCCGTACTAACGAGCATCCTCGAGGGCTCTTGGGATCTCTCAGTCGAATGGCTATAAACGACCCCGTCAACATCCCCTTCCGTGAGAGAGGCGAAATATGCATTAGGTCTACGTCGCACGGGTTGAACGCTTTGGGATCTGGGAAGATGAGGTCGTGTCTCCCAATAGGCAACTTGGCTTTACTGCCACTATCCAAGTTGTAGTCTGCCGGCTTGAGAAATTCATACGTGTCGGCAATTAGTTCCGTTTCCGCCGAAGTTGCCACAGATATGGAGAGAAATCCTGCGCTTGCATCGTCGATGAGGAAAGCCGCAGATCGGCGCAGTGGGTCGTACTCGCTAGGGTGCACTGCAAAGCGATCGACAGCACACGCTGAGCTGAATACAAAGCGGAGTTGTTGATTCTCATCAGGACGCAAGTTCGCCATTTGCTCCAGCAATCGCCCTCCAGAATCCGTAGATACCATGACTAGCGGGATGTGAATAGGGTGTGGCAGCGACGATGGAGGAGGAATGCGAACACGCATAGGCTTTTCACCCACACGCTGGACGAAGACCACGCCTTTGGCTCCTGCTTCATCAGCTATTGCTGCTTTCTGATGCATTGGACATCCAAACACGCTCTGCTCACAGTGATAATTGAGTACGTTCCCAAGGCCTCTGAGTCAAGGCGATAAACAACGTACCGGTACGAGGACATATTTGTCAGTCACATTGACCGACAATGGAGCACAGGCGTCAAAAGGTCGAGCAAGAATCAATTCTCGAAAAGCACAGCTTGGCGGCGAACCATCCGAAGATAATACTGCGTACATCTTCAGCTCCGTCTCCTTGTCACCGACACTCGACACCTACAAGCAAATACTGTAATGCATGTTCATCATAAGCAGGAAAAAGACAACCATCGCACCACATAATCGAAGATCTCTTCGTCGGTAGGGCTATACGTGACGGTCGAGCCTGTAGCTGCTTCAATGACGCTTTCCTTCATCGCTGCTGCTGGAGGCTGAATACAGCGACCATCATGAGTCTGAAAGCGTAATGTTCGTGGCAATTGGGCCTCTTGCAGCTCTCCCACTGCCTTTTGTAGCGAATAGCCCTCGAGTGAGACATCGTTGACAGCGATGAGCCGATCGCCAATCTCCGCCAGGCCAGAGGCCTCCACAGCACGACCACGTCCCTCGGAATCAGCCACAAACTCGAGCACTTCCAGTCTATCGCTCAGACGAAGCCCAAGCGATGCGCTGGTCGCCACTACGACTGAGAACTGCTGCGCTTCCAATGAACATGCGCTGGCAGCTGCTGGAGATGCGGCATCTCCACAGATCACATGGACAAGGAGGGACACTAGAGCAAGAGCAAGCTGCACGAGGTCGAAAGTGGCCATTGCCCGTTCCGAGATCTTTTTGATGCGTTTCAAGTTGAAGTGACCTCAAGGGGTGTTGAGTACGACGATATCTACTTTCTAGTGGGTTTTGCAGGATATTGGGCTCTTTAGAACTCGTTCTCATGGGCCCACATCTTGAAGGTGCGATCGAAGCCGCAGGAGACAACGTGTTTCTCGTCCGGAGCGAAGTCAGCGGACATGATCTTGCCGTCGTGACCACGCAGGGTGGTCATCAGCTTCCAGTCGCGAGTTCTCCACAGCTTGATAGAAGAATCGTACGACGCGCTCAACAACAATTCACTGGATGCAGGTGAAAAGCGCACTTCGCTCACCAAGCCACCGTGGGCTGGGATCATGTATGAGCACTTCTGTTGTCGCAAGTCCCAGATGCGGACGCTACGGTCATCGCTACCTGATGCGAGCTGCACTCCGTTGGCTGCAAAGTCCATCGACAAAATCTGTTTCGAGTGTCCCTGAAGTGGCAGTATGGCCTTGCCAGAACGTAGATCCCAGACACGCCCGTTACCGTTCAGGTCACCAGTGGCTGCGAGTGCGCCATCCTTTTGGAACGCGATAGCGTACACCTCCTTGTAGTGGCCTTCTTGAAGCAGCAGCTCTTGTGCAGTGGCAACGTCCCAAAGCCGCCAGGTGTGGTCGAAACTGGTTGTGCCAACGTAGTTTCCCATTGGATGGAATGCTACTCTACCCAGTCGCGCTTTGTGACCTTGTAGTACAGCCAGAGGCTCATTACGAGCTGCACTCCAAAGACGTGCAGTACCATCAGCAGAACCACTACAGAGACACACCGAATCTTCCCCATCAGTCATTTCCGAGAAGACATTGCTTGGGTGCCATGCCACTCCAGTTACTCGGTCTTCATGTCCACGGAAGACTTTAACCTCATTAGCGTTCGTTGCGTCCCAAACCTTCACGAGACTACTCCACGAACCAGTAGCCACATGAGCACCATCTGCCGAATACCGCACGTTAGCCAGTGGCCGCACATCGCCGTTCTGGCTTGCAACGTTGGCCATTTTCAATGCCGTAGCGTACAGCTCTGCGGCGTGGCGGTCCGCACGCTCTTCTACACTCACCTGTCTCTCCTGTCGTTCTCGTTTTAATCGTGCCCCCACCACACTTGTAGTGTGTGAAAAGATGGCCGCACGAGCGTTCTTGAGTGCTCCATTCTTGATGGGCACGTAGAACAATTGGTTTTCCTGCGGCTTCGTGGGCTTGCCAGCGGCGCTCGCTTCTCTTGCAACTCCCAGTCCTCCTGCACCTGCTCCAACGTCCTGAATATCCGCCAGCACATGATGGACAAACCCTGTTTCCTCCGCCTCTAGTTCTAGTCGCGACAGAATCTCACGCAGTCGCTCCCGTCGATCTGCCGGCCCTTCTCCGAACAACGTAATGGGTTCGCCAAGCTGCCGCAGCCGCCGAATCACCTCCTCCACAATAGTAGGCACGGCAATACTCCGCGCCCTTTTCTCCGCTTCCATACGACGTAGCAGTTGTGCGTGCTTCTCCTGAGCGACGCGACTACTCTCCGACAGCTCTAACACCTCCGTCTCCACGTTGTCCGACACGTTCACGTTGCCTGCGCGGATGGCTGCCTCCAAATTACTGGCCAAGCGTCCATCACTGCTTGAACCGCGTACGCTGCTGGGCACCATGTCGCCGGCGCTGGCATCGATGGCACCGAAGTAAATGCCCTTGCGCTCGCCCATGGTCGTCTCTAATACTGTATCCTTGTCTCTTTGGGGTTAACCCATGTTTTTTATTGGTGCAATGAAAACAACACTTATCCGTTACTTAATATTGTTCCTTACTCTAGTTACTTTTCAATCATTTGCGTCAACATTGACTCAACAACAAGGCATACTTGAAGTGATCACTATGGCGACCCACGCGCGTGTGGCAGTAGAGCACACTCCAGCGCCGCCTTTATTTCAAGGTAATGATGAATGGGTGAGGAAGCATCTCAGCGACCGAGATGCCGAGCGTGCACGACGGAATTCCCCTGATGGCGGCTACACTTCCATTGAGACGGTGTGCTTTAATCGCACTGAGTTTACCAAGCAGATCCAAGTATGCGCAGAGTATTTGATGCTGGAATAGGTAGGTATCTGACACACATCCTGTCTCTTGTGATATGAACAGGAGTTTCTGGACGCGGATCTAAGCGACGGCTTTGTAATTGGCCTCAAGCGCCGTCGAGAGTTTGCACTGCAGTTGTGCGCGGATTATCCCAAGTTCACGGAGGCGCAGAGACTGGAGCTTGTGCTAGCTCTAGCAGTTGATCTGGGCGTACGAGACCTGGCAATAATGATGAAGACGCTGCCGTCTATTAAGCGCTCGGGTCTGGTGCTGAATGTCGCAGCGGCGGCGTTGGGATTCAGTAGGAAGAACGACCCCAACATCTCCAAGAGCGTCAAGCGTGGACTTGTGCCGCTTGCGGAACAATTTTTTTTGATTGTCGGTACGATCCAACCTGGCCCGCTGTTCCTGCTCAACCTGAGAGTGGATTTGGGTATTCTGATCGAGCGTCATCGCGAGAAACTACCTAGGTCCAGCGTTGAGGCTCTCGAACTGCTGGATTTGATTATGCGCGACCTATTTGCTACGCAGGGAAGCATGCGTTTCCGCCGAATCGACTTGTCTTCTGAAGAGTTAACTGCTTTTGTGCTTAAGAACGAGCGTGTGCACCAGGTTCGAGGCTGGGGTGATGTGCAGCGCCGACTGAGCGGACGCCAACGCTATTGCTTTGGGCTTTTTCACATGCACATGCCGCATGCTCCTCTGGTATTTGTGCAGACAGTTGTGACGGATCATTTGTGCAACAATATCACACCAATCCTAGAGGAAGATACTCCGGTGGTGAAGAACCCGTCGCACATCATTTTCTACTCGGTTTCCACGTCAAACACTGGACTTCGAGGACTCAACATCGCGAGCCATCTACTGTTCCTCACTATTCAACGCATGAGCAGTATGTTTCCGCAATGCAAGACGGCGGCAACGCTATCTCCCGTCCCTGGATTCGCCAAGTGGTTCAAAGAAGCTCTTGCTAACGGCGATCAGCAATCACAGGCTACTTCGGACGCGAAAAGTGTTTTGAAAAGGAAGCAACAGAAGAACCCGAAACACCGCTTGGAGCCACTTCAACGAAGCTTCTTCACCCAGGAGCAGGCCCAACGTCTCACCATGAAGTATGGTGTAAACCAATTGGTGCTCCATAAGTGGCTTCAGAAGAAGATAAGCGATCCAGTGTGGCATGAAGACGTGGAGCTGGTGGAAAACATTCGTGACGTTATGACTGCTGCGTGCGCGCGGTACATCCTCTTTGAACGGAGGCAGGACAAGATTCTGGACCCCGTGGCCAATTTTCATCTGCAAAACGGTGCTCAGGTTGAGCAAATCAACTTTATGGCGGACACCACGCCATCCTCTCTCTCGTCAGCATTGGGCATGATGATCAATTATCGTTACTGTATGACTTCGATTGACGTGACCTCGGTGTCTTACAAGCGTCAATCCTTGGCGGCGGTATCTCCTGCAGCCGCTCGACTGGTATGGTCAGCAGACAGCGTTATTCTTGACGGTAAGCGTGCCTGTAGTTTGTTTTCGCTGAAACGAGCTTGTCTGATCATGTTGCACTGCTGATCGTCATTAGAAATCGAGCGCTTAAAAGACCAGCGTAATACGCCTCTGTTCGCCAAAGTTTTTCGTGCTGGCGAGGTGATTAGCGCGCGTGGATCCCTGCCGACGGCCATCTACTTTATTGCGTGCGTTGATTGACGTTAACCCTGTTTTGAGGAGGGTTTACTTATTATCCGTTTGTGCATTAGATCCGGTAGAGTTCGCGTGAACTCCGCTCACCCGTACACACTTTGCGAAGGACAAACTTTTGGTGAACGCGAATCCCTGAACGATGAGCCGGTGGCCTTCACCGTCCGTGCCGAGACCGCAACACACTTGCTCCTCTTGCCGTACAATGATGTAAAGGCGATTCAGCACGAGTCCAGCGCCCTCCGCGACTACGTGGGTAGCGACCCACGAGTGTGGCAGCAACAACTCTACATGTCATTCCACGGGAGCAAGCTCTAGGGAGAATAACGGTTAATAAACTATTCGAAAGCGTAGATACTGATCAACGAGAAGCTTTCCCCGAAAAAGTTGAGATAAGGCATGTGCAATCTACTTGCTCCTTTACTTGGCAGCCTTAGCTGGCAGGTCTTCCAGGCGCAGTGTGCCCTCCTTGAGCATTGCAATCTCTGCACGCGTCAGGAAGCGACCGCCAGGTCCTCGCGGACGGCGCATGGCATGTTTGTGGCGCGAGTCGTGGAGGTAGGCCTTGCGCTGGCGGCTGCTTCCCAGCTTAGCCTCCAGCTTCGCACGCTGTTGTCGTCGCACCATGATGCGATGGTACTGCTTAGCATTCACGTACACAGGTTCCTCTTCTGTAGCGTCCGACACGGCTGGGGTCGTTGCTCCCTGCATTGTCAACAGAGGTTAGAACCGGTCAACCAACATGGCAAGCAAGCAGCAGTCCTAAACAATGGCTCAATGTGTCAATTGAACATACCAGGAACTGCGGCACCATCATCATCTGAAGCTGTCGGAGTTGCTCGTTATTCGGCTGCTGCTGTTGCTACAATCACCACATACATACGAAAACACACATTAGTGTCCACCATTAACTACTTTAACCCTGGATCGCCGGTATTGTGCACGCACTAGCTGCTGGAGGAACTGTAGTTGCTGTGATTGATACAGTGCGATCTGCGCGGCTTGTGCATCAGTTAAGGCCTGTGTCTGCGTCTGAGACTCTTGATCGTCCACGTGTGTCTGCGCGTGCAATTCAACGGACTCCATCGCCACTAGACTTCTTCGCTATAATACTTCTGCACATACACGGCACGGAATGAGCTACTCGAACTCCGCACACGTCGCAGGAACATCTTGAAGACGTACCTGGTGCTCGGAAATCGGCGAATGAAAGGATGTCCTGGAATATTGGCTCACAATGATTGGACGGCTGTGCTGGCTCCAATAAGAATCGTCCATGTGCACCACACCAATCTTATTTTCATCTCTCATTCGTCTAAACGCAAACAATATCCACCAATCAACGTTCGTTAAAATGCGAGCCGCCACGTAGATCGCTTCCCCCTCCTCATAACCAGCTCATCTGAAGGAGAAGAAGCGGATCTTTGCCCTCTTTTAGCTCGCTCTGACGGCCATGCTGACCAAATTCGAGTCCAAGAGCAACCGCGTGAAGGGCTTGGCCTTCCACGTGAGTCGCCCTTGGATCCTCACGTCGCTGCACAATGGCGTGATCCAGCTCTGGGACTACCGTATGGGTACGCTGCTGGACCGCTTCGACGAGCACGACGGGCCGGTGCGTGGCGTGGATTTCCATCGCACACAGCCGCTGTTTGTTTCTGGAGGCGACGACTACAAGCTGAAGGTGTGGGACTACAAGCTGCGTCGCTGCCTGTTCACATTGCTGGGACACCTGGACTACATCCGCACGGTGCAGTTCCACCATGAATACCCTTGGATCCTCAGTTGTAGTGACGACCAGACTATCCGCATCTGGAACTGGCAGTCGCGGTCTTGTGTGTCCATCCTTACGGGCCACAACCACTACGTCATGTGCGCCCAGTTTCACCCCAAGGACGACCTCATTGTCTCGGCTTCACTGGATCAAACGGTTCGAGTTTGGGACACCACAGGACTCAGAAAGAAGACCGTGCGTGGAGCTCCTACTGCTATAGATGACATGGTCGGACCCCCGACATCCCGTTCCAACAACCACGACATCTTCGGTGCCAGCGACGCCATTGTAAAATATGTGCTAGAAGGACACGACCGTGGTGTTAACTGGGCAAGCTTCCACCCCACGTTGCCCCTTATTGTCTCCGGTGCTGATGACCGCCAGGTGAAACTCTGGCGCATGAACGAGACGAAGGCCTGGGAGGTGGATACGATGCGCGGACACACTAACAACATTTCGTGCGTGCTCTTCCACCCCCGCCATGAGTTGATTATTTCGAACAGTGAGGACCGATCGATCCGTGTTTGGGATATCTCCAAGCGTATGGGCCTGCAGACCTTCCGTCGCGAGAACGACCGCTTCTGGATGCTCACAGCACACCCCACACAGAACCTTCTAGCAGCCGGTCATGACTCCGGTATGATTGTCTTTAAGTTGGAGCGTGAACGACCTGCTATGGATATCCACGAGGGACGCGCGTACTACGCCAAGGAGCGCTACGTACGCATGTACTCCTTCGTTGACGGCAGTGATGTGCCTGTGGCTGCTGTGCGCCGCACGGGAACTGCCGGTACGGGCATGGGCAACTTCCCTCGGCAGCTCAACTACAACCCTTACGATCAGAACTCAGGAACCAACAGCGTGCTGATGACTAGTGATGCCGAGGGCGGCTCGTACGAGCTGGTGACGTTCACCCAGGGATCGGGCGGCGATACGTCGGAGTCTAGCCGTGGACCTGGTCTCTTTGCTGTGTTCGTGGCGCGCAACCGTTTTGCTGTGCTGGACAAGTCTCGTCACATTGTTATTAAGAACTTCCAGAATGAAGTGACAAAGAAGATCACCCCGCCCAACGGAACAGCGGACGGTCTATTCTTCGGTGGTGTGGTAGGCCGAGTGCTGCTTCACATCGACGACAAGATGATCCTCTACGAGACTCAGAGCCGTCGCGTCCTTGCTGATGTGCAGGCGCCGCGCGTCAAGTACGTTGTCTGGAGCCCCAACTACGAATACGTGGCTCTGATCAGCAAGCACTCTATCGTGCTCGCCGACAAGCAGCTCAACCACTTAAGCACTATCACTGAGTCTGTGCGTATCAAGAGCGGTATCTGGGCGAATGCTCCGGCTGAGATCTTTGTCTACACTACGTTGAATCACATCAAGTACTCACTTACGAACGGTGACGCTGGTATTATCCGTACTCTCGACGTGCCTGTGTACCTCACTCACTTGGAGGGATCTAAGCTCTACTGCCTCGACCGCGAGGCGAAAATGCGCACTATGGCTGTGGACCTTACGGAGTGCGAGTTCAAGATTGCGCTGAACAAGAAAAACTATACCGAGGTTATGCGTATGGTGCGTCACTCCAGACTTTGTGGCCAGGCCATCATCTCGTACCTGACGAAGAAGGGCTACCCGGAGGTTGCTCTGCACTTCGTCAATGACGAGAAGACCCGCTTCAAGCTCGCTATTTCGTGTGGTAATCTTGAGGTTGCTCTGAACTCGGCCTACGAGCTGGACGACAGCAAGTGCTGGTATCAGCTGGGCGTGGAGGCTCTTCGCCAGGGTAACATTCAGGTTGTGGAGATGGCCTATCAACGTACCAAGAACTTTGAGCGTCTGAGCTTCCTGTACCTGGTTACGGGTAACCGTGACAAGCTTAAGAAGATGCTGAAGATCGCTGAAGTGCGTAATGACATCATGGCACGCTTCCACAACGCGCTGTACCTGGGTGATGTTGAGGTTCGCGTGATGACGCTGGAGGCTGCTGGCCAGTTTGGTCTAGCGCTCCTTACGGCTGCCACTCATGGTCTTGGTGAGCACGTGGAACGTCTGCGTGCATTGTTGCAGGAGACGAACCCCGACTTCGACGTGGATGCTTTCCTGGCGCGTGAGATGCTTCCAAACCCAACACTGCTGTCGCCACCGCCGTGCGTAAGCCGCCTCGAGAACGAGAACTGGGCGCTTGTTGAGATTAACGAACCGACTATCCAGGACCACGCTATTGCCGCTGAGAAGCGCGAAGCTGAGCGTAGTCTGCAGCCTCAGCAGCAGGAAGCTGGACGTCGCTCAGTGGAGGAACGCCCGGCGCGCAAGTCGTCGATGGACCTAGCTTTGGACGCTGCTGGAGATGCGTGGGGTATGGATGGCGACCTCGACCTGGACGACTCGCTCACGATTGATGACCAGTCGCTGGGCTTGGACTCCGCTGCTCTGGAAAACGATTTCGCTGGCATGAGCACGGGTGCTGGCTTTGTGGCTGCCCCTACGGCTGGAACGAGCCTTGCTGTGCAGTGGGTGCGCAACTCGTCCTTGGCTGCCGATCACGTGGCTGCTGGTTCGTTCCAGACCGCTATGCAGTTGCTGCACCGCCAAATTGGCGTCATTAACTTTGAGCCTCTCAAGCCGGTGTTCCTTCAGGTGTTCTCGGGAGGTTCAGCTTCATTGCCCACTCAGGGTAACTGCCCACCGCTACGTGCTTGGCTACAGCGCAACGATGCAAGCCAGCCTGCTGTGGCCGTGTCGTTCGCGGCTCTTGTCGAAGAGCTCAAGCACGCGTACCGTTCGTTCACTGGAGCCAAATTTGATGACGTGAAGACCCACTGCCAGTCGATCCTACACGCGATCCCTTTCCTGGCTGTGGACTCTAAGGAGGAAGCCGAGAAGGTGAAGGGCTTGCTTACGGTGTGCCGCGAGTACCTACTGGCCTGTCGTATCCGTACTGAGGTGGCTGCAGTGTCTCTGGAGAGCAACCCGAAGCGCAACATCGAGCTGAGCGCGTATTTCACGCACTGTGAGCTGCAGCTGCCACACTTGGTGCTGACACTGAAGATCGCCATGACGAACGCGTTCAAGGCTGGCAACTTCATCACGGCGGCTTCGTTCTGCCGGCGGTTGCTGGAGATCCCGGAGGTCTCGCAACACCCTCGCCACGAGAAGCTGCGCCTGACTGCGCGCAAGGTGTTACAGAAGGCCGAAAAGGAGGCCCGTAACGAGCATGCAGTGGACTACCAAGACTCGAAGCCGTTCGTGCTGGACGCACGCAACTTCACTCCGATCTACTTGGGTGAACAAGATGTGCGATGCCCATACTGCGCTGCTGCGTATCACCCGGAAAGCAAGGGCACACTTTGCGACGTCTGCGGCATCTCGAAGGTCGGCGTGGAGACCATTGGCTTAGTTGTCACTGCGGCTCAGTAAAAGGTAGGCTGCAATTGACCAAGTAAAAGGCTATTGTACCAGAGTTGAAGCCTACATGTCCGTCACCGACAGTGATTCGCGAAATCAATGACGTCGCTATTTTATTACGCATTTTCGTCCAATCCAAATCATTGTTTTTTTCATAAATATTTTTCAAATTTCAAATCTACCGCGCAAATCTTAGTTTTTGTTATATTTGAATCGCCGCGATGCGGGTGAGCAGCTCCAGAGTCCGGCGGCACTTTGCGCAGTTCGATGACGAGCTGCAGGATAGCGACCAGACCATCTCGACGCCTGTGCGTCATCTACAGCCTCGTGAGCGACTTCCCACTATCGCCGACGCTAGCAGCAGTGGAGACAGCGTGAGAGTTCGCTTCCCGCCTTCCGCCTTCTTCTCAGACACAACGGATGACGATATTTCTCGGCCATTAACAAGATCTTCAGGACGTCCTCAGTTGTCAGTGAGTGCGTATAACCACCCTACACAGAATCGAAGGGCCAGAGAGCCTCTACACATGAGCGCAGGTCCCAGGGAAGACAGGAAACACGCCCCCAGACTCCATATCGACGCTATTCAGTTCCCAGTCACGCGTTCAGTACTGTGGGATCGACGTCGATTATCAGAGAACTCAATTGGGGTGTCGTTGGAACAGGTTCTACCGCATTTTATTCTGTCGGCCGGGGCTCTGAAGGAGATTTACAGGTTGTACAATGAGGAGAGTGGTGTGCGTGGCAGTGGAGCTCCCTTGTGTTATCTTTTTGGAGATGCAACATCGCCCAGAGTAAAGAAAGTGCTTCTCGATGGAGTTATACTGAAGAAGGAAGTCGGTACCGGGGCGTGGTGTATACCTGTGCATACTGTGGCGGACGGGAAGGACCCTGGGCTTCTGCAGGAGAGCTATTTATCTACTATTAAGGCGGTGCAAAACAGCTATTGCGACGAGTATTCGGACAACGTTGCTTCCAAACTTCAGCCGAAATTATTGGTGTTTCGGTCTACACCTCATGGTGCACAACTGGATTTTCAATTGGAATGCGCTGCGTCCCCAGTGCTGTTCAAGTTCACCCTCGTGCGCAATTTACCGCTACTGATGACACCTCTTGCGGCAAGTTTAGCAAAGCGTGAATTCAGTGCCCATTCAGGAAATCTTCGGTCTGGTTATCTTACACTGGACCGTACCCGCAAAGCAGTACCGCTGTTGAAAGTTGACCCTCTCGTTTTACAGCAACCTCTTGTTGGAGTTTGGGTATATGGTGTTCAGATTGACGACGCGTGGGATGAAGAGGCTGCACGAAGGCAGCTAGCTGATCCGCTCTTGTACTTTGCGTGCATTGGTTATCTGATGTCGAAGACGGTTAAAGAGCGCGTTGGACCTAAGAAAAACACATTTCTAGTGGCACTGTATCCTGCTAATGACGAAGATAATGGTGGTACGGCCAGCTCTTTGCCACGATTCTTCGAATGCAGCTTCTCGGAGTTCCTGTTGCCTCAATCTCGACCTCTTCCGATGGAACTTTATTCCCATCGGCGATCGTGCTTAGTAGGTGTGTCGAAGTTCTCGAGTGATGTGGAATTTAATTTATCTGCAGCACCAACAAGCGAGTGGGAGGCTGCGAGGCGTCAAGTACATATCCCTACCGCGCCACGGTCAGAGGACGAAGATCCTGCATCTGTTGAGGTTCACGAATTTGGTGATAACAACGCTCAAGAAAGTTTACAAAGGTCGCAAGACGATGCATTTAGCGTCCTCTCTGAAGAAGAGCATGACCTAACGAGTGGATGGACGATCACAGGTGATGCAATTCCTAAGAATTCAATTGGTAAGGACACGCAGAGAAAAGCATCGGCAAGTGAAAAAGAAGTAAGTGTCGCGGAAAACTCTCCTGGTGA
This sequence comes from Phytophthora capsici, assembly GCA_030324255.1. Classification (NCBI taxonomy): domain Eukaryota; phylum Oomycota; class Peronosporomycetes; order Peronosporales; family Peronosporaceae; genus Phytophthora; species Phytophthora capsici. Next base: position 1,946,550 of record CM059346.1, read on the forward strand.
AGCCGAAGCAAAACCTGAAATCTCGATCTGTGACGAAGATTTGCATAACGAATCGTGTACGCATGCTGCAAAGGAGGCGTCAAGTTTGTCTCCACCGAACGAGACGACAGAATTTGGCCAACGCGGGTGGGTTGATAATAACACCAATAGCTATCGGAGTTGTTGTAAGACACAGCAGCTACTGACAATTCAACACCAGCAAATTCTGGAAAACCAGCAGAAACAGCTACAAGAAATGCAGGAGCAGATCGTTCAGCTTCGGCGACTTCTTCATGCTGCAAGAACCTCCAATAGCAGCAAGAAGCAAGCGTACACTTCTCCAAATGACGGCGGTTATGATTCCGATGCGAGCAGTTCTAGTGCTGGGGCGGTGGCTGACGTATCTAACGTATCCAGCACGTTTAGCAGGCGCGGAAATGGCCCCGTCAGCTCTCAGTCGTCAATGGTTTCAGGGCTGCGTCGAAGCGGTGAGGATCCTTCATCTGACAGATCTTCTCTTTACACACATGAAGACAAAAAAGACGGTGAGGATGGAGAAGAAGAGGACAAGGAGGAAGACAAAGAAAATTCACTAAGCTCCTTGGGCTTGTCATCGATTAGCAGTGGTTCAGACGCTGATTTATCATCGTTATCGTCATCACTTGTGAGTGGACGTTTGAAGAAACGTGATCTTTCTGGACGCGATTCATGTGAAGTCCAGGATATCGTCTCCGAAGCGGAAGGTTTAAGCCGATCCCAGTTGTCGCAATTGTCGGAGGGCAAACACGACTCATTGGACCCTGCAGGCTCTGAAGCTAGCGCTGGTGTTAGAGCCGATGACCAAGAACGTGAAGGCGGTGACAAGAGCTCCAGTCCCCACAATTCCATAGATGAATTGAGCGCTTCGTTGGTCAAAGAGGCTGTCATAGACGCTGACACAGGTGTGAACCTTACCACTGACGACAAAGAAGATGTCGATTCTTCAGTAGTCGAGCGATTGCTACCACCTGACGCCTACCTTCGGAAGATTGGAGGGTTTGTTGATCACCACGGCGGCTGCTTCACGACGCCACCTTTGGACTTTCATAGTTTCTGTGTGCCTCGCATCAAGTTTTCAACCAAGACTCCGGAGTGCTCCGTGTCTGATTCGGAAGACGAGGAAGTCCGTCTCATCGAGCAGAAGTACAAACGATTGATGGCGGCATGCGCAACTTCCGATTGAACCTACCGAGCAGTAGGTAGTACCCAGTAGCATAACTTCACCCAGAAGGTAGTATACTAACCTTAACCTTTGATACGTAGTCCTGACTCCTGTAGTTTTTGGGGACAGAAGCTTACTTCATGGAACTGGTACCAGTACCTCTCCAACAGTTTGTTTGACTTCTGACTGTAACAATGGCACTGCTGTCTGTTGGTCCTTCACGTACACGAGGTATTCCGCTGGGAGCATGAAGACACTAGCTGGCTGTCCAGACGTTGTAGAGTGCACCACAAACCGGAAGCGGTTCAAGTTGTAGATACCCGACGCCATGAAGCATGCCTTCAGGTTCATTGTCACTTGGCTGTTCGGTGAAAACCGAGCGACTTTCTTCTTAGTAACTCCACTCCAGAAAAAACGTGGTGGTGCACACTGGAGAGATGGCACCCCAGAGTCCGAGATTGAGTGAAGCTTGGTCAATGGCAAAGACATGGGAAGCGAAGCCTGAACTTCCTCAGGATGCAGCATATCCACCGTGACATCAAGTGGCACTGACGAAGGCGTCGAATCATTGCAAATTTGCATCATAATATCAAGCTCGGCTATGCTCAGCCCTGACGTAGGCCTTCGCAACTCGACGGTATCATTGTAGCTGAGCGTCACGGTCAACGGGCACGACGCTTCCTGAGGCGGAGGGCGAATTTTCACTGATGTTAGATTTGTCTGGCCAATAACTCGACGAGGTACCGCTCCAGCAGCCTTTTCGCTGTATGAAACGTGGCAATCGGTCGACCACACAAGCACAAGATGGCCATCCGTATCTACATGAGACAGCAGCGCATCCTTCGACGTAGGCTGCGATTCCTGCTGTGGTTTCTGATCGTTCTCGTCTTCGCTTGCAGCATTCTTCAGAGCTTTGTTCTCTCGCCTCACACTCTGAATCGTGCGGAAGCCGCCGCCACGCTTACTGTCGTTGCCCTCTCCACTCCCACCACCACCTGCACGGACAAGCTCCCCGGCGTTTTCTAGACACAGAAATTGCAGAATTGGCAACGTCGTGGACAACTCGGAACTGTTTTGGCCACGACTGAGAGGTAATTTGCACAACTGAGCGGTGTCTGAAGCGATACCGGGTCGACGAACCACACGAAAATAACTCGTGCTTGCCTCGAAGAAGCCAAGATGCAGCGAATCACGCATCTCAACAGAATTTCGCAAAGATGCTCGTGCCAGTTTCTCCACCGCCCAAGCGTTGCTGACACAAAGAAGCTCTTCTAGTCGCACCAGCCCGTCCATAGGCCCAGTCATATCGTCATGGTCACCTCTCTGATTCGACACAGTGATACCAACGATGTACTCCCCACTGGCGCCAAAGCTAGGCTCGATCGAGTACGACACATCGATACACGGCAATAAATCCAGATCTAGCTTTATCTTCACCGTGCGCGAGAGTGAAGATTTGGAATTTGCCTCGCCGTCAACTGATGCAGTCTTGTACTTAAATAGAAGAGCTGGATGGCGCCGCCCAGGAGAAGCACCACGTGCCCATATTGTGACTTCTCGACTCTCTCCAGGAGCCAGAATGACTTCACTCAACTCCACAACTCGGCCATTAGCTCCAACGTATCCACACAGCTCTTCTGCGCTGCCTGTCCCCGACGCGCAAAGTAGCAAATCCGTACAGCAGACTTGGAGACCTCCGAGAGGTGCTGTTCCAGAGTTGACCAGAGAAACGTTCAGCCTCATAAGCTCCCCAACAAAAGCTTCAGCTGGAGCACCGTCTACTTTCACGCCAAGCCACGGCATTGCCTCAACAACATTCGCCAGTAGGCTCATGTTCGGAGCACGGGCTCGGGCTTCTCGGTTTGCTCGCGTGTCCTGCAAAAGGGGGCCTGGGATGTCGAACGCGTGCTCACCTTGGACATCGCCACCGCAAATCGACCAGCGGACACCTGTCAAGCTTAATTTACCGCAGATCCTTGGGCATACCGCTAGGCGGACACGTTCCTCACTGCAAGGAAGGAGCTGGAGGTTCACACTATCAATGACAATACGCTGTTCGCCAGACTCCATTCTCTCTGGGACGTCAAATGTCTCGCTGTTTTCACCAGTGGTCTCAAACTTGCCGAATAAATGAATATCCTCGACGTCCACAGCACAAGAGAGCGCGTTCTTCATCACAAATTCCACATAGATCTGCTCCCCCAAAACGTAATTTTCCGGTTTCTGAAACACAGCATTCTTCTTACTGCGGTACCCAGCGTACAAGTGGGAGGGCGCAAACCAACTCTTCACTTCGTTATTGTTGCCCGATGTTACGTATTGATGGAGGCGGTTTTGTTTGTCAATCATATCGTCGAGCTCGCGCCACATGTCCGTTTCTAAATGGTTACCATCGATAGACCGATCAACACCAAAGGCATTTGTCGACGCAAAGACAACGGTAGATTTGTCATCCAACTCGGGCATACACAAGTCCCTCACGAGTAATTTCTTTGCACTTCCATCACCGTTCTTTATCAAAACGGGACCACCACGAGAGAATGAAGGTGATGAGTCGGCACGTTCGGTAGCCAAAAAATCCTTCACCATCAGACCGAAATCGTACAGCATAGCTTCCTGCTGACTTGCCGAGTTACGGCCCGTACCGATAAGCTTGAGAAACAGATTAATGGAGGCCATGCGATCGTCAAGCTTGTTCGCCTGCTGGGCGAGCATGAAATTAATATGATCCTCGACAAGGAACCAGCCACTGCAGTCATAGATAGCACGCGCTAAGGAGTAGCACCTTGCCGAGTGCTGTTCGTGTCCCAAAGAGTCGTACACGTGACCGGCCATCACCATTCGAAAGCCATACTTGCGGAACTTTGGTAGTCGCGCACGTAGATCACAGAGAGCTGCGCGCTCCATCAAAACTGCCGCACAGATGCCTTGCTCCATTGTTGAGCCACGAATCAAAGCAGCGGATGCATTGTCCATGTAGTCAGTGAACAGACCCGACTTGCTCAACGTGTGGTATATCTCGCCAGCAATTACTGCAGTACGAATGGCCAAACGCTGGGTCAATGGAGAAGGTGTCTTGGCATAGATCGCATTGGCCGAGTCCAGAGCGTTCGTCATCTGCATCGGCGATCCCTTCGTCAGCAACAAGCACAGCGCGATCATCTCGTTCACATTCGCACAGTGAAAGACGGATTTGTCGGACTTAAAGTCGTCACGCACCAAACGATACATCTGCAGAGCCAATTCGTAGTCTCGTACAAGGAACGCTGTATCGGCGAGAAGGCGAGTCTGGGACTCAATGGAATCACACTTGTAGATAACAGCGCCTGACGCTGAGGCGTTGGACGGGCGTAGATCTTTCGGTTTGCGCAGCCACGACTTGAACACGTTCTTCACTCCCTTCTTCATGGCAGAGACCACTTCATTAAGCTGGAAAATGCGTCCTTCAAGGGACGAAAGCATGAACCGCAGCCCGAAATCCCTCACAAATGCCTTGATCTGTGCCACATCGTCTCTAGATAGTAAAATACCCACTCCATCACTCACTTGAGGGAACGTTTCCATTTCGTGCGGAAACAGCGGCGGTCTTACGTACGGGTTCTCCGTCCACTGCGTAGCAAACTGTGATGGCACCGGTGCCTCCTCCACAGGCAAAGAATTGATTCTCAGCACCGTTCCATTGACCGTTGTGATGTTCATACTCCTCAAAATGGCGTCTGGATCAATGGACGTGCCCTCCGTCTCCAGTACATCATGAAGCACCACATAGAACTTGGGCACCAACATCGCATCATAGAGTCCCATCTGGAAAGGTGCAGGCAAGTACTTGGGGGCCGTAAGTTCCTCAAAGCTGTGGCGTGGGTTGGGGTCTGTAGAGCTCACAACCACCAACATGGCCACAGGATGACACAGTAGACTGTATTCTTCACAACGGAACGTATCCATAAGCGTATGCTTGAAGGACCGGTACCAGGGCATAGGGTCATCGCTGCCTTCCGCATCCGGATCGGCTCCAATGACCCGTAAGTACGTGGGGACGTCGTCGACGTTGGTGACACGCGGAATGTCCAGCTCTACTGCAGAAGCCGCCGTGGCGTTATGTTGCGGTGGGTATCGCTTAATACTGGCGTTAAGTTGCTCAGTGGCTTCATTAACCCCCAATGTGTGGAATTGACTGGCCGACAGAAAGCGGAAATTGAAGCGCGCGAGCTGGATCGGGTGTGTCACGGAACGGAGCGGCGTGTCGGCGTCCTCCAAGCGGGAGAAGCCGTTGAGCAGGTCAGCCACGGACAGGTTGTTCTTCTGAGCGATGCGCTCGGCCTCCGACGTGCTGCATGTGAGAACCACAGGCGCGAAGGTGTCCTGCACCCAGCTCTCGAGAGACTCCATGGGAAGGGGGAAGTGACGCGATCAGAAGAAATTTATTGCCACATTCAAAATAATTGTCTAATTATGTATGAACAGATGATATTTTTTGCAAAAACAAGGTGTTACATGTAGTTAAAATTAACTAACTGGGCTCAACGTTGCATGCAATATGTACGTGGAAATGACAGCACGCAGCATGCAGCGAAGGTAGTATGTTACATTCACAGTTCTAAATCTGAATCTGATGCAGAGCGGCGTGAGTTGAGAAGACAGTTTGAAGAGCGCAGTGGCGAGCTTTGATGATGTCATGGAGGGATCAGTTGCAGCCTACAAACCTGCAACTTGCAGGTTTGGTTTAAGTTGTTCGCAATTGCGATACTGAGAAGTTGGCGAACCTAGGTGCGAAGAGATACTCAACCCATCAATCTCCTTCTCTTTCTAAACGTGACTACGGGACTCAGCGTATCGATTATCAGTAGTGTCGACACAGCTAGTGCGAATGCTATCGGAACTTGTTCAACGGATTGTGCTAGACGCCGGAACTTCTAGAGAGTTCATGTTGCAGTTGCACTTTTGGGCATCCAATCAGCTGTGCTTACGACTTGGCGCATACTGATTGGCGGAAAAAGTGTCCCATAATGGCGGCCTAGTTAGCAGCTTCATGCGTGAAGATATACATGTACATACGCGTAAGCGGAAACAATTGATTCATGTACGCGACGGTGGCGAGCTTTCGACGGCGTCCGCTAAACAATTTCTCAATGTTGGCGCGTAGTCCGATTTCGAATGCAAAACTCGTATCTTACATGCTAATGCGTTAGAATAGGCAAGTGTCTCAGCCAATCAGAGAAGACGAACTTTGGGTGATATTTGAGATAAAAAGAAACGAAGAAGAAGCGACCTCCCTACGCCCAAGACCTCCTTCCCCACAAGCATCAGACCGACTCAGTCCTCTTAACACACGCAGCACCATGACCGCCCACGTGGACACGAACAAGAACGTCAACTGGATGGACTCGCGCGGCTTCTGGACGTTCTACATCTTGCTGCTGGCCTCGCTGTACATGGCGATGCCCATCGTCTTCCCCTCACACGGCGACGCCCTCACGGCCGTCAACGTCATCCACGGTGTAGTACGTAGTTCACTCGCTACAGTTTTCTTTGGACGGTGTTGGGATCTTTTATTGTAAGTGCTTGTACTGATATGATTGTTACTGTAGGTTTCTTTCGGCATCATGCACTGGATTAAGGGCTCGCCTGATGACAACTCAATGGGTGACTACCGTGAACTCACGTTCTACGAGCAGATTGACCAGGGCCACCCGTGGACCAACACGAAGAAGTTCCTCATGATGATTCCTACCTTCCTGTTCCTGGCCGCTTCAGTCGCCACGGACTACGACACGCGCCACCTGCTGATCAACTTCCCCATCTGGGCCACACTCATTTTGGCCAAGCTGCCTGAGCTGGACCGCGTGCGAATCTTCGGCATCAATTCGACGGTCGGCATTGACGATTACAAGAAGAACTAAGCGAGCGAGATCTGTCATCGGCTATTTGCGAGAATGATAGCGGTGACAGCTTCATCTTGTGAGTAAACCAATGAAACAACGTGAAGGATTTTAGCTGGAGTGGTGGATGGAGCTGACCTCCTCCTATTGTTTTGTTGAAGTTTGATTTGACCAACATGATCTCACCCTAGCACTTGAAGTGATTTGTGTGACGTGGCCGGGTTGTCAGCTCTGAACAGCACGAAATAAAGATCCGAAAGCCGTGCAACAATTGTAGACGAAACACGCATTAGATGATGAAATCCTTAGAGCGGCTGTACTTATCCAAAACCACACAGCTCACATAACATCTACCGCCGCTCTTCCTGCATATGGCGGTAGTCCTGCTTCTTCTTCCTCTGCCAATCTCCTCTCGCGCACTCTCCTACCTCTGCATTTTCGTGTCCATCCACTCGTCCACCTAACAGGAAAGTGAACCTCACACAGAGCAAGGGATCTTACAATGGAGATTACACTGATGTTGAAGCTGCAGGATGCAATAGTCAGTAGGTAGCTGAAGGCTCTAGCAGCATCCGTTCTTGGACTTGGACGCCTGAGGCGGAGTGATAGGGAACGCCTCGCGCTCGGGCTGAGGCGGGTTCTTGGGCAGCCTCTTCGCAATGGCAACGAAAAGGTCCTTCACATTCACAGCCGTCTTTGCCGACGTCTCCATGTGCAGGATATCGTTGTCCTCAGCATACTGGTGGGCTTCCTCGAATTCCACCTTGCGGCGGGCCTCAAGATCGGCCTTGTTGCCAGCGAGAGCGATTACCACATTAGGGTCACCACGACGCTGCAACTCCTTGACCCAAGACTTGGCACCAGTGAACGAGTCCTACATATTAACAACCAACGAAACTTTAGTTTGACCCTGCGACAAGTTGCCTCATTGGCCTGGATCCGTACCTTGTTGGTCACGTCGTACACGACGATAGCAGCCGCAGCACCACGGTAATACATTGGCGCTAAGCTGCGGTATCGCTCTACGGAAACACACACACGTTAGTCCATTGTGCACCTATAGTCAAGGTTGAGTAATTGAGTCGTGCCTTGTCCTGCGGTATCCCAGATCTCAAACTTGACCGTCAGTCCGTCCTCAAGACCGACCGTCTGTGTAAGGAAAGCGGCTACGGAAAGAAATAAAACGTTATCAGCACGTCAGCATAAATGAACTCATCCCAAGCAGCTAAAATACCGCGTACCTCCAATGGTGGGCTCCTGAAACTCGAAGAACTCATCACGCACGAACCGCACGACCAGACAAGACTTTCCCACGGCTGTGTCTCCCAGTAGAACTAGCTTGAAATGACATGTTTTTCCTTGCGACATCGTACAGTCTTCTTCTTTATAAAAGTATTTCTCTTCCGCTGACTCGAAGAATCCGTGACCCTCGTTCCTGTTGCTGGCTCTGTACTCGAATTGGATTTCCCACAGGTGGAGATCAGTGGCTTAGTGACTGAAGACGCGTAGGTGGGAGAGCGTAAGAAGACTGAGAGGTGCTGGACGCGTTCCTTTCTTCCTTGTTTTCTTTTCTCGCACACACGCGGTACTGATAGCGTTTTTGTATGGATCCCCCAGCTGGAGATGGGAGAAAAAATCCCCCTGCGATTTCAAATAACCTTTGGAATAGCATAGTTCGTTTTTAAGTACCGTATTCGATCCGTATATGCAACAGTAAAGTAAAGCTCTACAGGTTCAGTTAGAAAGCAAAATGGCTGTATTTTATGCGTCAAGTGAGCACGCTCACTATTGACGTTGAGCTGCTGTTCGACATGTTGGTTCGCGCTGGCTTGATCCGCTCTTTGTTGTCCTACGGAATGGGCTTGATCTGGACAATAGAGCAAGAAAGCGCAATGAGGAAACAGCTGCAACACGATGGCAAAAAGAGAGAAGAACGCACCTTGAAGTGCAGTGTAATCAACGAGAACACCAGACACTTGAGGTCTTGTACCAGGTAGTAGAGCACTCGAAGACCCTCCGGATCCTTGCTGTCCTGTACGTCCAGTAGTGATCCGATCTTCGCGCACTGCAAAAGCAACAAACACACCAAGAATCGTCAGTAACCTAGCTTCCATTTAGCACACCAGGACAATAGCAATCTGCTGGAGATCATTCCAACGTACAGTAAAGGAAATGTGGTCGTTTCCCAGCACCACCTCCAACTCCTGCCGTCCAACACGGTCTGGCTCCGGCCATTCCTTGTCGTCTTCTCTGTTAATCGCACAGCCAAGCATGGGAACATTAATCTCCACCACGACATACATATACCCCCACTTCCAGCACGTACTTTGTGATTTCGCTATCGCTAATGATCCGTTTCACTTCTTCAATCACAGACTGGGACACCGTCACTAAGACACAACAAACAAGCGATACCGTATTAGATCTAGGCTATGCACACAAAATGTACTACAATACCACCAACCTTCTTTGCGAATCATGGAGTCCTTCTTGTAGTTGGAATTGTTGGCATAGCGGAGCTTGCCATCGGCACGGAACTCAAACTCCATAAACTCATGGCCAAATTTCCCTCGGTGGCCAACACTGCAAATACCACAGGTGAAGCCATCAAGGGTATACCGGTTAGCTTCTCATAACACGCTCATAACGTAGATATCGCCGCTGCACGCACTAGTAGCGCACGTAGAAGTCATCGTCACGAGGCATCCTGTCCAAGTTCTGCTGCTTTGACTTCGAATATCAGCCAATAAACTTGCATCTAAATTTTAGCCAATGGATAGATTCTAGCTCATCTGCATCGAAGCCATTTTGATTCCCCCCATAGAGCGTTGCGGTGTCGGTGAGTTAGTTGACTTGATCCTTGGGCACTACAGACGCTTTGGTCGAGTATTATAGGTCGCTAACACTAGTACCACATAATTTAGCTCGTTGTTTGGACAATAACGACGTCGTAACAAGCTTTAGAGCCACCGCTAGGGGTCAAACAGTGAGGAGCTCATGTCGGCTAAAGGAACGCCAATGGCTGACAATTTACAGTCTCCAGTCGGTAAAAAGACCGCCGCGAAGGCGCCAGGAAGGGTACCAAACAAGAGACGAGCAGGAACTGCAGCCAATGGTGCTACGAAACGCCCTACGCGTCGAGAGCTTAATAAAAAGCTGCTGGAAGTGGAGCTGGAAGAGAAAAACGACGTCCCTACAGGTTAGTTTTACAGCGATGTGATATGGAGTAGTGGTCACTTAATTCGGGGATTGTTTTGCTGCATAGTACCGATTAAGGTGGAGAACACAGCAACCGTGCCGTTCGGAGTGGATCCAGCCAGTGTTCCCATCACGCCGACGAGTCTTCATGACGATTTCGTGAACATGATGAAGACGAAGGGCTTGGAAAAGATCGCGACGGAGGTCGGTATTTTGAAGAATGGATCTCTTGTGGAATCGCAGGCTCCAGCAACTCCGTCAGTGCCGGCTGCAAGTAATAAGTCTTCAAGTGGAAAGAAGCCAATGCCTGCAGCTTCAACACTTGCGAGCCCATCGTTCACTAGCCCGTGCGGTGATATAAGAGTTTGTGTTGTAGTCAATTCCAATGTGCTCACTGTTGTTGATGATATGGTCAGGTCACCCGGAAAAAAGAGGAAATATTTGAAGATCAACAAGGGTTTGCGTCACTTCAGTATGAAAGTGTGCCAAAAGGTGGAGGAGAAGCACGTGACGTCTTACAATGAAGTCGCTGACGAGCTGGTACGCGAGTTCGTTACGATGCGGCCGAATGATGCGGTAAGACAATATTTGAAACCACGAACTATTTATCGTGCAGGATAATTGACGCCTATTTGTCGTTCTGTCAGGTATACGACGAAAAGAACATTCGTCGGCGAGTTTACGACGCACTGAACGTGCTGATGGCCATGGATATTATTTCAAAAGAGCGGAAGGAGATCCGATGGAAAGGACTTCCCTCAAATCTACAACATGATACGGAAATGCTCCTGGTTCGTTCCCAATTTGGTTGCACATGTAAGCGGTAAATATTTATGTTACTTTATGTTTTACAGGCTGAACGAAATGAGCGTATGAAGAGCGTGGGGCAGAAGAAGCAGCACCTACAAGACCTGCTGGTACAGCAAGTTGCGATGAAAAACCTGCTAAAGCGAAACGCTGACCGCAAACGGAAGGAAAGCGAGAATCCAGCATCTGTCAACATTGTACGCGATGAAGGCCGAGTGTTCTTACCTTTTATCGCAGTGAATACCAGCAAGGACACCGTGATCCAATGTGAGATGTCTGAAGACCGTCAAGATATCTTTTTCAACTTCAGTGCACCGTTCGAAATCCACGATGACGCAGATATCTTGCAGAAGCTCAACTTGCATAAGGCGCCGTACGCCGATCTCAAGCAAATGGTTCCTGACAAGTTGCTGTCGTATCTTCCGGCCGAGTGTGAAATGAAGAGTGAAGAGTAAGTAGATCAAGGGGCGTGTTAGGTCGTAGTTTAACAAGCGTGCAATAAGAAGGTGAAGTCCATCAACATTAATTCGGTTTGGATTCGCATGTTACGTCACGTTGTCGTCTCTCTTCGTTGCATATTGTTCTGGTAGTAAGAGACTTCTCACTTTTTCTCACGTGGCAGTGCTGCAACTCGGCGTGTTGTTCTGTTGGTCGGCTATTACTTTAATTCACTTGATGGTTGGCGTCTTGTTCGTGGTTTGTTTGTTCATCATGTTCGGCCCGTAGCCACTACGTCCGCGTACGTCCGTGTCTTGGACCCTGGCTCGGAATGCCTCTCCTCCGCCAGGAAGACCCATCCGTCCACGTCCGCCTCGCGCGTGAACGGCGTCTCCTGGGATACCTGATCGCAGTTCTTGGTGGCTCTACTTGGCTTGCTAGAAGTCCTTCCATGGACGAAGAAGCGCTGCAGAAGCGAGTCCAACATGGCAGGTGCCTGGTAGTGCGTCATTTGCGTCTTGTCTTGGTTTCGACTTGTCCGTTTGCTCGCTTTTCTCCTAATGAGCTGGGCGAAAGTTCTACTTGAGCCCAACGATCAAATCTGAAGAACTTCTGACGTTCTTTGAATACAGTGCAAGAGCAAGAGCGAATCTGCGAAATCTGTTCTTCTGCGGTATAGTGAAGTCAAGTGAACGCTCCTGTTCAAATTGAAGCGCCAATTCAACTGCAACCGTTTACCGGATTATTGCGCGATTTGACACTTGCCATCATCGCACGTTCGTGCTGCTTTCTAACGAAGCTACCAAATGTGGAGCTTTATGCGAAGGAGACAACCGCTATAGGCTACCGTCGCGCATACTGTTCTCTGGATTTTATATCCAGAGTCCTATGCGGGATCCGAGCAACGTACCAATGCTCGCAAAATTAAACCCCTGTTGAATCGGATCAGGTACAAGTAGAATTTGCACTAAAAATGCTCTTTGATTATATATCCTATAAGTATTTATAAAATCTATGCGTGTTAACCCATCCAGGTTTAGGGTTAATTCAAGCAACATTCACTACAAATTGTACTGTAGATATTAATTAAATCTGCTGTCGGCCTCATTCGAGCAACATGCGATAAAAGCAACTGTGTGGAAAAATCTTGTCGAAAATTTGAAGCTCTTCCAGCGAAATTTCAGTTCTTTTCTCGAGTTTTGTTTTTTTTCTCGAGTTTTGTCGCGGAATGATCGCCAAATTCTCTTTGCGGCATTTGCTATCCAATAGTTTTTTAGCAACGGACGTACCGGTAATGACCTACACATTGCTACAAGGTCTGGAGCTCATATGCCGTATGCTTAGCTTGTTTCTCGATTGGTCGGCGATATGGACTTTCGAAGCTGCTATTCTGGGCACGAAGCCGCCGCTTAGCGCACAAGGCCTGTTCCCCGAAGCATACGAGGACGCAGTGGACAGCTACACCCGTGCGCTGGAAAAGCAGTCGCAGGATGCTGACACACTATCAAAGCGTGCTGCGGCATATATGAAGCTGCACAAGATTTTTCCGGACCAACTGCTGTACCGAGTAACCATAATGCTGCAGTGGTTGCACCCTTTCCGACGAAATCTACTATTCGGTACGAGCATCATGCATTGGTAGGGCTCTGAGAATTGTTGCTGACGTCTGTCTCCATTCCTATAGCCATGATTGGTACCAATCGGACACCTATGTGACGGTGTTGATCCTGCAAAAAAAGCTCGCCCAAGAAGACGTTGAAGTCACTATTGAGCCGAAGAAGCTGTTCGTGAAGGTGAAGCTCAATGGGGACTTTGTGGAGACGTATAATGAGCCTCTTTTTGACGAAGTTGTTCCTGATGCGAGCTCGTACAAAATGCTTGGCTCGAAAGTGGAGCTGAGGCTGAAGAAGAAGAGCAACGGCATGCTGGAGGAGGCTGTGTATCGCACAGGCACGCAGGTTGTAACTGGGCTGCCGCTGTCTTTGAAGCGAAGCCAGAACAAGTGGCTTGGAAACAGATTGAGAAGGCCATTGGTGACGAACTGGAGGCGGAGAAGCCCGAGGGTGAGGAAGCAATACAGAAACTGTTCCGTGATATTTATGCCAAGACCGATGAGAACACGCGCAGGGCCATGAACAAGTCCTTCGTACGTTGGTAGCTCATATCGCGATTGTCACCCAATTGCAGCACTAACTTTTTTTTGTGAAACCAGCAAACTTCAGGTGGCATTATGCTGTCTACCAACTGGAAAGAAATCGCTGAAAAAGACTGCGAGAAGGAACGTACGGCTCCGAATGGCATGGAGTGGAAGAAGTGGGGATAAAATCGAGCAGCACGAATCTCAACTTAGCGCGGTGCTACGTAGATGCAACAAATAATCAACTAGCTGGCTTGGTGAGTAGTTCTCGAGCAGTAAGAGTGCGAGCAAATACTGAGGTTTACTTCTTCTTCCTACGTCGTTGTTATAAACTCCTTGGAACGGACAAGGTCCAAATAAAATCCAGAGCTTCTCCGGGCACCAGCACGGCTTTGTACATAATTCTATGCAATTCGTGATGATTTAACGTTAAAACAAAAGTAAATTCAGATAATACGGTACGTACCACAATTATGGTACATATTTTACCTCCAAAACGCCCACCACATCACTAGGAGCTATGACGACAGAGGCCACCGATAAGACGCAGCCCGCCGCTACCCCTGCTGCGCCTGCAGACGAAGTAGTCGGTGCTAGCCAGTCCTCGAGTCAAAGCACGGAGGAACCCATGAAGACTTCGCAAGGCACTGAAATCAATGACGTCCAGGAGGCCGAGGAATCTGCAGCTGAAAAGAAGACAGAGGATAACGAAGAGGAAAACCACACTGACACTGTCGAGAAGGCTGATGACACGCCGTCAGACGAAAAAGCTGCTGAAACTGATGATGTAGAGATGGAGGCAGTTAATGAAGCAGCACAGGAGTCAAAGAGTGAGAGAAAAGAGGCTCCTGTTGAAGATGTTAACAAAGCTGTTGGTGATGGCGAAACGCCGATGGAGTCGAACGAAAGTGATGCTGAAGCGAAGCAGGTTGGCCAATTGTCGAGTCCCGAGCGCAAGGAACAGGCACCGACACCTGAGGCTAACGACAGAGTTGCATCAGAGGAACCTGCTGCTAAAAAGCAGAAAGTTGACACAGCGGGTCCGCAGACCCCGGACAAAGAAGCAAAGGAAACTGCTACTGGAAATGAAGCCGCTTCTCCGTCCGTAGTGTTGTCGCGGGATGACATGGCAAAGCTCGAGGAAGACAGTGGCCGACTGAAATTCGATGTGATCTCAAATGATGGCTCGGACGAGCATATGATCCAGCTCACTACGCTGAAGAATATCTTTGCCAAGCAGCTCCCGAAAATGCCGAAAGAGTACATTGTGCGGCTGGTTTTTGACAAAAACCACCGGTCGATGCTCCTACTGAAGAACGGCACCCACGTGATTGGTGGTATCTGCTACAGGCCGTTCGAGAAAAACCAGTTCGCAGAGATTGCCTTCTGCGCTATCAACGCTTCTGACCAGGTTAAAGGGTACGGCACACGGCTGATGAATCACCTGAAAGAGTATGTCAAGACCAAGAACATCACACACTTCCTTACGTACGCCGACAACTATGCCATCGGCTATTTCAAGAAGCAGGGATTTACCAAGAGTGTGTCAATGGCTCGGCCCAACTGGTACGGCTACATCAAGGATTATGATGGCGGAACTCTGATGGAATGCACCATCCACACCCAGATCAACTATTTAAGGATCACGTCGATGATTCACAGACAGCGCAAGGTGAGGTTCAACCTCTAAAAGGTTGTGTTTGTGAAGAATTGCACTAATACCTACATGATTCGTGTTCAGGTCATTCAAGACAAGATTCAGGAGCGTTCCCGTGCGAAGGTGGTGTATCCAGGTCTGACACAATTCGCGGAGGGTAGGCTGATGGACATCTACATGGTTCCTGGAGTCAGTAAGTACTCTTGCATTGATGTTTATATCTACTTCACGCATGCTAATCCTTGCTATCACAGAGGAAGCTGGGTGGTCGCAGGCAACAATTCGTAATAATCGCATCGGGTGCGTACATCTGCATGCAAGAGTTATGGTATTGTGAGGCTAAGTGTTGTTGTTGTTGCGCAGAACTCGCGACCAAGGCAGCCTGAAATCACAGCTCTCGCAGTTACTTAAGGCGGTGTCGAACCACCGAAGCGCGTGGCCATTCCACGAGCCCGTAGATACTACCGTTGTGGTAGACTACCTCGAGCACATCAAGGACCCGGTGGATCTCCAGCTCATCAGTAAGCGTATTGATAGCGGGGTCTACATCTCCAAGAGTGCGTTGAAGGCGGATCTGGAAAGGATGTGCGACAACTGCACGACGTACAACACGCCCGACACCAACTACTACAAGTACGTTGTGCTTTCCACCTCTTCTTAGAGCTGTTAACTGACTTCGTATTTTACATCTTTTCAGGGCTGCAATCGACCTCCGGGAGTTTATTCAGACTCGAATCCAGATCAGAGATCACAATTAGGAACATGGCTAGTCGTTTGTGTTATGCAGAATTGTGCAGGTTACCGAGCAGTTGCTTTGCAAATACATTTCGAAGGTATTGGAGCCTTACAGCCAATTTGTGTAACACGGCAACTTCACAACACCCCTTTCAGCCTAGTCCAATGTACGCACGTAGGCTGGGCGTATGCTGTGGCAACGATACAGCTACATGTTTCATGGATCTCCGACACATGGAAGTAGTAGCTCGATGATATCACGTACTGGAACCACTTGCACCCGTTTCATCTCCGTGCGCGGCAGCAGATAGCCCGAGAACAGGTTAAGCAGACACGAAACCTCACCAACCTCACCTTCTCGTTTGGCATCAATATCGGCATCCATAAAGGAGACTAACAGCCAGCGTTGTCACTCCATCCAACCTGCCAGTACTTGATGGATTTCATCGGCGTGATTAAACTCAAGGCGATGCTGGAGGTCACGTGTGCCGAGCGTGTCGAACCGGTATTCTATCGTGGCTACTATGGTACAGTCGTTGTGCTCTGCCTAAATCCCGTGGTGATTATTTTGTTCGTGGCCATGTTGTTATAGATGAGGCCTTCATCTTCTTGACGCTGGCAGGCGACAACTGGTAGAACGTCGTGCCGAAGATGATGACAAAGAGCACCAAGAGGAGCATGCGCATAAAGTTGTACTGCGGTTGTGCCAGTACGAGAGCCACTGCTTCGTCGTGAGAGCACAAACCTGGTTCCAGGCAAAAAAAAACCTGTCGCGATCGGTTTGTAGTTAAATGTTGAGTGGCAGATGAAGTCTTCAGCAGTTCGACTTGTAGGGCTCACTGTTCTTGTACTCGACCGCGTAGTTCTTCACGTCACGACCGATCAGCACTGATAACCTCCCGCTAGTACGTGGCCGGGTTGTACTGCGATCTGCGAGCCTGAAAACAACTCCAAGTTCTCGAGCGAGCCACAATGAGCGCTTAACTAGCATCCAGATCACTGGCCGGCTCATCGAGGAACAAAATATTTAAGTTCGACGCCACATCCAAACTCATCGTCACGCGATTCTTCTGCTCTACGGAGTAGTTGTCCACCATTTCACCGGCAATAGGGGACAACTGCATTAGCTCCAGCGTCTCGTTCGCCAGCGCTCCTCCTCTGAGAACGTCGGCAATTACGACGCCTGGCTGAGCAGAGAAACGTCGAAGCGATCCAATGGAAGTTCCATTATGGAACTTCCATGAACTTTTTGTTTTAATAATTTAGCACATGTCGCAGCGGCGCCCGCCTCAGTGTACTGAAAAACTGAAAAAAAGTTCTAGAAATGCTAATGTACTAGAATTAGTGAATATAATAGGACCTTTTTTGGTACATTTTTTAATGTACACACGATTGGGCACCGTCTAAGAATTAACCCTTTTGATAGTACCCAATTTTTGCTGCAACATTGGGGGTATGGTCTCTTGCTGCAACATTGTGGATACGACGAGGGTGGAAGAGCAAGATGTCAGCGGTTAACCTCGACGACATTGACTTCGACGAGCTGGATGACTACCTGGAGCTCTTCCAGCAAGATGGCGTCATCAAGGAGGCCTTGTCCAAGGGCGTAGACTTGCGCGAGTATGTGCAGCAGATCGATCAGGAGCTACGCGCAGCCGAAGCAGCGTCTGTGGAGCAGTACGTCATGAAATCCTCTGACATCGTGGAGCTGCACGACGAGGTGCAGGACTGCGACAATCTATTGGCCAAAATGCAAGAAATGCTGCTAGGCTTCCAGGCCGATTTGGGCGGCATTAGCGATGAGATCCGCCACCTGCAGGACGAATCTATTGGAATGAACGTCAAGCTCAAAAACCGCCGCGAGACGGAGGAGAAGCTGCAGAGCTACTTGGATCAAGTGGCAGTGGCTCCTTCTCTTGTGAAGACGATCGATGAAGGGGAAGTGAACGAGGTTTATCTCCATGCTCTGGTCACTCTTAATGGGAAGCTCCGCTATACAGCGCTAAGCGATCCAGATCCGTCCGGCTCGAGTTTTGATCTTGTGCCGTCTCAGACAGCAGCTTTTAACGATGTGGACGCTCAGCTTAAGAAGCTCAAAGCACGAGCCGTTGCAAGAATCAGGGAGTTCTTGCTGGCCAAGATGAACGAGGTGAAGAAGCCAAAGACCAATGTGCAGATGGTTCAGCAAAATACCCTGTTGCCTATGAAATATCTGGTAACGTTCTTAGCCGATAATGCGCCGGAGGTGGAGGGGGAGTTTAGAGAAGTGTATGCAGAAGCTATGAGCAAGACGTTGGTGAACGTATTCAGGTCGTATCATACAGGGCTCATGAAGTTCCACGAGGAGGTGGCGGCACGTACAGATGTCATTGTCGTGGATGAGCAGTCACTGAAGGGGATTTTCAGCTCCCGCGTGAACTTGAGCAAAAGAAATGACACGTTCTCAGTCACAGAGCGTGAAAAGATCTTGGAGACGGCATCGGCGCCGCCATTGATCCTGCATGTGGCTCAGCAGGAGGGTTTAAAGCTGCCGTATGAAGCCGTTTTCAGGAATGTACAACAGCATCTGATGGACTCAGCCACGTCGGAATATTTGTTCCTGATCGAGTTTTTCAAGCCCAGTAATCAGCCAGAGAATGTCTTCCGCAGTCGTGATCTTTTCATGAGAGTTTTTGCCAAAACGCTGTCGCTTTGTCTTGAAAATATGGAGAACTACCTGTTTACATGCTACGATTCCATCGGACTGCTACTCATGATTCGTCTCACCTACGCCCAGAGATTGGTGATGGAGAAGCGCCGTATCCCGTGTCTGGACGCGTACTTCGACCGTGTGGCATTGCTGTTGTGGCCGCGCTTTAAGGCGGTGTTCGATCTTAATTTGATGAGCGTGAAGAACGCAAAGGTGAAGAAATTAGGCCCGATCGACCTCCACCCTCACTTTGTCATTCGACGATACGCTGAGTTTGCTTCATCCATTCTCAGCTTGAGTCTGTACACGCAACAAAGCCAATCCAAGTCTGGCGGCGATGGCTCGGCGATTTCTAGCGCGCAGATGCATGAAAACGGCGCGGGCGACATGGTTCTCACGAATTTAACTATGATGCGCGACGAAATCCTAGGCTTGCTTACTCGCTTGTCCGAGCAGCACTCAAACGCTAAGGATAAGTGCGTCTTCCTCATCAACAATTACGACCTCGTACTCACTCATTTCGAAGAACGACGCGTTGTGTCTGAAGAAACGTCGAAGTTTGAGGAGTTACTTGCAGGGCAGCGCGAAAAGTTCGTGGAGGAGGAGCTTATGGCTTATTACGCGAAGCTTATTCAATTCGTCCGGCAGCATGAGCAAGTAACACTTGGCAAGGGCGCGACGTCAACAGCTGGAGGGAGTCAACCAGTTGACACTGCTCAAATTGAGAAGATCGTTCGTGAGTTCGCAGCAACTTGGAAAGCTGGTATTGAAAAGATGAACAGCAATGTGATGACGTACTTCGCCAACTTTCGAAACGGTATGGAGATTCTCAAGCAAGTGTTGACGCAGTTACTACTCTACTACACGCGCTTCGTCGAGATTGTCAAGCGAAGCTACCAGCGACCTCCTCCGTTTAACTCGGACATTGTTACGACGCAGGAGATTCTGTACGAGATCAAGAAGTACAGTCGATCCTTTTAGCTGGCTTGGGATCGGAATGAAGGTGAAGTTCACTGTTATATTCAATCGCAATTCGCATTAGTGATGATGCAGAAAAAGTGAGTCTGCTTCTAATCTCTATATCCCCAAAGAGTTTTTATTTGACAGCCTCCCAGGAATCCGCGTAGCAGAATCAAGTGCTTTCGAGAACTTCTTGTTCTTTGTTCTATACTCCCACCATAATTGGTGTTGGATCGATGTTGTATCCCAGAACGAGTACGATAAGCCCGTAGCCCAATGTGACAATCAACGCCATCGACACGAGAGAGAAAGTCACGCCCACACGCAGGAAGTCCTTCACTTCCAGGTACGGCTGTCCATGGTCATCCAAAACCAGCAGTGAATTAATGTTCGGGAAGGATGAGAATGGTAGAGCCATGGCTGTAGGTATTAATCAAACAAATCGTTAGTGTGTCAAGTGGAGTACTAGTAAAAAAAAAACTGCATAATGTCCTTACCAGCAGAAATTGCCAGCGCGCAGCAGATCACAGGAATATGTGGGTGTCCGATCTGAATGGCCATCTGCACGATAATGGGCAGGAGGATGATCGAAGCAACCGTGTGCGAGACGAAAGTCGTTAGGCAAATCACCATACTGCACAGGGAGACCGTGACCATCCAAACGTTTCCGGACGGTAGCGCGTGGATGACTGTCTGGCTAAGAGTGTCGAGTAGACCAGATCGTTGCACCGCCTGCACAGTTGCTGTTAGTAGTATTCTCTTGAAGTAAAAACTACTACAGTAGAGTCGATACTTACGTCGCCCAAAACATTGCCACCACCAATCAGGAAGAGAATGTGCCATGAAAATGAGTTGAAGTCGAATTGACTAAGCATGCCAGTGCCAAACATGATAAACTGCAAAATACAATGGCGGTTAGTGATGAGTAAAATGGAAGCTTTAAATGGGAACCTACCATGAACATCATTGAGATGATACCCAAATCGCCGAATGTAGCACTTGTCACCGAGAACGAAGCCCACAAGAAGATCGTCAAAAGCGTCATTGAAACAACAACGACGTGGAGACTGCTGATCTTTTGCTTTTGGTCGTAGACAATCTGTGGGATATATGTCGCATCGCGAGGATCCATTACCCACAGCAAGAAAGCCCAACACTGTCGTACATAGATCCACAAGTAAGCACCAGGGAAGCAATCAACTAAATAGCAAGGCAGCAACTCGCGTACCAAGATCGTGCCGACGGTGCAAAATGGAACTGCTAGCGCCATCCATTGGCCGAAAGTAACCGTGTACCCAGCCTTCTCGAGAAATGATACAGCCAGAGTGTTCTGCAATGATGAAATCGGAGTCATCATCCCTCCGAGATTGCAGGCGAAGGCCAATCCAATAAGAAGCGTCTTCACGTATGTGCTATCCGTGGGGAAATCTCGGATAATGGGAAGTAGAACGGATACGCAGAGCACAGGAGCCGTGTGGTTACTAATCCACATCGAGAGGAACAGTCCCATGAGCATGATTGCGAGAAGGAACAGATTCGGGCTCTTCTTAAAACGGCGCTGCAAAAAAGCAGCGATGTAAAGCTCAATCTGGCACTTGGCAAACGCCGCTGAGATGGAATAACTATAGATGCAAAAAGTCAAGTTAGTCACGTGTTCGATCCACCTCATTATTGTTTCGCACCCGCCCATGATAAGGATTGTCGTGTGGTTCACTAGCATGGACATGACTTCCTTAGCTGATTGCTCTGCGCGGTAGAAAGGCATGACAGTAATTGCACGGGTCAGTATTAGTTCGTCAACTTGTATGAGTACACTGGAACGTACTAGCTGTGAGCAAGTTCTCGGGGTGTGCCTTATCGTTCAGAATGTGCAGAAACACAACAAGTGGCGGAACAAGCAACGCTGTCGCGAAGTATGGTAGCGCTTCCGTCACCCAAAGTGTTGTAATGAATACAAGCATGGCTAAGCATCGTTGCTGCACATCCTCTCCTGCAGAGTAACAAGAAGCATCGATTCAGCCCACGTATATTGTCATCAAAACTGCCCTGTTACCTTTAGGAGTGATGCGAACCAACAGCAGGAAGATAAACAGAGCGAGCGAAATGCTGAAGGGGACGAGTTTCACCTGATAACATTCAAACGACAACAGAAGTGAAGATTCAGTCCAGTATCTCCACCGTATCGTCTGGTATCTCCAACAACTGCATCACACCTTGCGAAGCAACGAGTTCTGATCACCTTGCATTCGCTGCATACGACGCTCCATATTTCCAGCCTCAAGTTTATCCCTGCAACCATATCCGTCAACTTTTGCTAGATTTCTGGAAAAAACTAAATTTGAGCCATACCTCGACGTAAGACCAAACACGCGGTCCAACAGCTCATCAATATCAGTCGACGCGTAGAATCTCTCATTGGATAAGCGCTGCATAAACGCTTCCTGCGTGTGCGCCTTAATCGTCTTGTCAAACTGCAATTCAGGAAAAGCAGTTAGTTTACCAAAACCAATAAAAAAAACTGGGAAAAATCTCTGACCTTCTTGACGATCTTTCGGAAACCCGAATGATTGATCTGCACAAAAGTGCGTAGATCCACTAGCGTGTCATAGATCTCCTGCAACGCCGCAAACCCGTGATCCGCTAGTAGTGACAAAGATATCAATCACGATCAGCCTCCACCCACCAACTCCTTCTCATCACCCTCAAATCTCTTCCGATCCTGCAAACTCCAACACATACCTTGCGAGTGCGTCCTAGAGCGCGTGTGTACGTGTCCAGTGGGCGTCTTCTCGTCCTCCAGCATCGCCTCGAATTCGCCCACTGACCTCGTAAGCGTCACCACTTTGCCCACATAAAAGTCGTTGACGATCTTGAGGTTGGCATCCAATACCTCCCAAAACTGATCTTTGGCATCCTGCACCTCGTCCACCACAGCCTTCAGCAACGGATGGGTCTCATCAACGACTTGTAGTTGAACGTCTCCATTGTCCATCTTCTGCTGCAGCTTCTTCTGCTTGTTCTGCTTCTTCTCCACCTCGAACGCCACGCGCTTGATGAGACGCTTCAGCCGCTTATACTGCACGTAGTTATCGCGCCATTCCGGGTTGGCCGAGATCTCCAGCTGCTTGCCGAACTTCATGGCCGTGAGTGATTGTCCACCTGCAAGAGTGAATGTCGCTGGGCGGTTTGGCAAATGAGACTGGCGGTAAAACGGGCGTTGAAGCAATTGATATGATGTGGTCCACGTAAATTATCTGAGACAAAATTTGTATTTATTTAATAAGGCCACTGAAGTGAGGGGTTACTATTTGCTAAAGCACTTGAGAGGAGCGATGGCGTTCCGTCGGGAGGTGTCCTCGCTGGACAAGATGGTGCTCAAGTTCATCTCCAAGGCGCCGCGCCAGATGGATATAATACTCAACGAGAAGACGCTGGAGCGAGCGCATCGTATCGGAAATCCGTCCAAGTCGCGAACGCATAAAGCCAAGCAGGAGGTCATTCGGGCTTTATTGCGCGGCGGACGGTTGGGTGATGACACGTTGCCCGCGAGCTTCTTCCACCCGAGTATGACGCGTGTTGAGATAATTGGAGCGAAGATATCGACGGTTTTCATCGAGATGGTAAGGCTTCGACTGCCTCGAAGGATGTCGAGGCGGTCAATTCACAAGGCTGTCGTTTATTCATTTTAGCTGTCTAAAACGTGCCCCAAGCTGCACTCGGTCAACTTCTCGGGGTGCTTCCGTCTCACGGATGATGCGGTGGAGATGCTGCTGAAGAATTGTCCAGGTAAGGAGCTCTTTAGAGCGTATAAGCGGGTTGTTGGTGAATTTACGGGAGCTTTTGAGCAGAGATCAAGGAGCTGAACATTGAGAACTGCCGCAAGTTGACTGATGTCTCACTGGACCATCTACGGAAGCATGCGCCGAAGTTGCAGGTGCGGATCGTTTGTAAGTGTGTGCGCGTGGAATGTCTGAGTCACGTATGTGCTGCAGAGCATTGATGTCGGAGGTAACTTCAACATGACGATCCCAGGCATCACGAAGCTTATTGAGAAGCATCCAAACCATTCCAAGTTTACGAAAGTCCACGTTTCGGGGCATCCGGTGACAGATCAGTACGTGCCAATGCCGGTAGTTTGGTTGCAATGTCGTGCTAATGTGATGTTATTCGATCGCAGAACGATCAAAACCATTATGGCCAAGTGTCGGAAACTGCACAGCTTGAGTGTTGGCTACTGTGCCATCTCGGATGAAGCTTTAATTGCACTACTCAAGAAGCGCGAGTCGGTATCACGCCTGTGTTTACACTGGAATATTGCGATCACGTAAGCTCGGCTCTATTTGTATCTTGCTACTACTATTTACTGTAAGAAGCACTGCCGACTCACAAGCGCATTTTTATCTTTGTTTCGTACTGCAGCGATCAATTACTGCGCTTCCTTGGCTCAGAAGCGAGATATTTGCAGGAACTGAATCTATGCGGCGTCAAGAGTGTGTCGGCTGATGTAAGTTGATCTTCCTGTTAAGTGTGAGGTCGATATTACACGGATTCATCTTGGTTTTCATGATTAGGCTATTGTTGCTGCGATCCATGCAAAGATGGGTGCTAGAAACGATTTGCTTGACTCAACCATGCCGCAACCTTCCCCTGACGAGAACCCTGAACCTGAACGGAAGCGTCTCAAAAAGATTGACTTCCGCTACACTACGTAAGTGATGTCTTCAGTAGTGAATATCATTATTATTTACGATGGCAATTTGTTTACTCTAGCATTACGAAGGAAGCTGCAGCAGCGATCAAGGAGCGGTATCCTGATTTGCAGGTCACGTTCTAATGAGGAGACTGTGTCATGTACACACAACAATGAATTTTCAATGTGCAAACCGAGTATTTTATCTTTTTGTTGCAGGTACTATCAATCATGCAACATATATTTTTCCAACCTTTCTTCATGCTTTACTCCATAGCATCGTCATCGATCTCGTCGCCAGCATAATAAATGTCATGGCCAGCTGTCTGGTCATCGCCATCAAGACTTGTACACAGAGTAATGGCTAGAAGCAGTTTTTCTCGCATGATTTCTTCGCTCGTGTATACAGGCAGCTCGATGTTGAAGAAACAGGTGTCAGCCTTGGGCAGCAACGCATCTTGGTTTATTCCAGCATCTTGAGGGGGTGACTTGATAAGAAGGCGCGTGTGGGTGCGATCAAACTCAGCGTCATCGACAGGAAGAGTGTCTTGGCCCCATGCGAAATTAATAAATCGCCGTTTGTTCTCTTCGCTAAAACCGGATAGCACCTTCCAGAACATCTCAAGGTGTGGAAATTGTTCAGGACTCATACCTGATGAGTATCGAGTGTGACGCTTCAGAAGCTCGATGTCGATTTCAAGACTGCCGCTCACCCATTGTTGCAGCTCTGACCACACACAAAGTTGAAGCAACTGGACCGGTACGATCTTGCCGAGTCCGCGTAGCATAGCATCGACTTGAGGTTTACACTCTTGTAATCGGGTCGCTTTGACAAGTCGAATATACTCCTTCACATTTGTCTTCGTCACCTGGATTTGTTGTCCTCCAGTCTTAAGCTCCACAATTGTACCATCACTGAGAGTTGTCGTAAACGAATCGTAGAGCACCTCGTTGGGGTCTTCGCTGGGGGAAGCACCTAGCTCCTCAAGGAACTTGAGACTTTCGCAGAGCGAGTGGTCAACACTTTCAAGATCCGCCAGCACCAAACTTTGTTTCACAATCATCTTCCACACAAGAGGTGCCAAGCGAAGGTTAAGTCGAACACCTGTACGAAGACAGCACCCCATCAGTATACCGACAAACTCAAACATTTGTAGTAGCTCCTTGGATGTGCTACTAGGCTTCGGCATGTATCGCTCGCGAAACTCGCCAGCCTTCATCACGTTGTTCTGTGTCGGAATGAACAGCGGGTTCCCTGTGGCCAGAAGCTCATTCGCGAGGTCATTAAAGAGTTGGCGGTAAGGCCCTCCCTCACCGACTACATTTTCGCCTGCGAAGATGACGATAAACGATACAAATGGATCACTGGCACCTGTAGGTCGTTTGGCACGCAGCAGCGACGGGGAAATCGCGCTGAGTTGACTCATTGTTGATGCAAAAAGAGATCGTTTCGGGTCGCGTAGAGCTGTCATCGAAGCCGCTACTTCACTGGAGCTAGCATTGATACCTCCACGCTTGCCGGCAATCTTCCTTCGGTCGATTGTAACCATGGGCCGTTTTGCATTCGTATCAACGAAAACCGATTGCGCCACAGTAGTGTTATCTTGCGTCTGAGAGAAAAAGCGGATCTTCACGCCAGGGAAAATTAGCTGGCGTACCGATACGATACGGCTACGCAGAGAGCTCGGGTCACTCCATGGGCGAAGATTTACAAGAGGCAACGCTGTTACCAGCAATTTGTTGAGGGACTGAAGCACGGCGAATCGAAGACGCAGGTCGCGACTTTGAAGTGAGGATATCAGCGAGTATTCACGTGCATGCTTTGCGCGTACATGGCTTGGGCACAATTCCGTCAGGGTGAGGACACCCATTTTGCTGCTGAGCTCCCGGCACACAGCAATAAGTTGGCAGTCCATTTGATGTGTCCATTTTGCTTGTGCTTCCATTGCATCATTCATGGTGGCGAAATAACTCAGCTCAAACTGAAGATCATAGCCCGAGGACCGCATCCACTTGTACACTGCCAGAGGTTTCTCTTTGACCTTTGATAGAGCCTTTGTCGAAGTAAGCATATTCATTCGCTCCTCGCTAGACAAGACACTGTTCCAACTTACGCCTGTTAAGTCAGCAAGCGCGTCCACAGATACCTTCATCTCCTGTGATAAATCATATTGAGTAGTTCCTCGCAGGAGAATGCTGTGAAATCCTGCCGAAATGTTTGTCCCGCAGACTGCCGTATCACAGTGGAATAAGTGAAGTAGGAAGTCACTCACTTGCGCGGGCACTTCGTCAGACTCGTCAGCAACACGAACCATTTCAACAAACCGAGCAGCACTGAGCTTGTAATGGGTATTATCGACATTGTCCACAGCGCTTGGACTCGTTACACCATTGTCTTGGTTCACCTCACTCGAATTATGCGCAACCGGTGGGATTAAATCTGCGCTGCGCTCCATTGTGCAGGCATCACAAGTCGTGTTCGTCCAATTGTTAACAAATGTACATGCCGCACATGCCCAACCTGTCGTACTAGCATCCTCTATGCCAGTCGCAGGTTGATGAGTCGAAGAGGTCTGCGATTGCGCCTGAACTTCTCGGGCCAAATCAGCCATCTCGGGTGGAATTGGCGACCCACAAGCGGCGCATTCTGCATCAGAAAAAGAATTTTCCAGCGTGCACACGCTGCACGTCCAAACGTTGTCGCTGGGGTCTACACCATCGCCGGAACAAGCATCACTTCCTTCGTTTGATTTGCTGCTCACATCCTCTGGAGGTCGACAAACAGCTTCAATCTTGGTAAGCAATTCTGAGTCTTCAACTGAAGGATTGCCCCCTTCAAAAGCAAAACTATCGCTGGAAATCCGAGTGAGTAGGTTGGAGATAACATCTGCTCGGCCAATATCTACAAAAGCGTAGCCCTTCGATTCCCCCATAGCATCCACTGGCATGTAGAGAACATCAGCAATAATACCAAATCGAGTAACTGCCGCAGCAGAAGATACGTTTTGATCGTCTGCCTCGCCACACTCTTCCAAAGCCAGATGCACAAGAAACCGAGATATCGCTGCTTCTAAATCTGCCACATTAAACGTACGAGGGAGGTTTTGC
Source organism: Phytophthora capsici (assembly GCA_030324255.1). NCBI lineage: Eukaryota > Oomycota > Peronosporomycetes > Peronosporales > Peronosporaceae > Phytophthora > Phytophthora capsici. The sequence goes on from CM059346.1 coordinate 1,974,028, forward strand.
AGGAAGATAATCCTTTCGCTGAACAAATCATGGGTAGCAAGGGCGTTGTGTGCACTCTGAATCTCGCGGATAGGCGCACGGCCGCAGTAGATTCGCTTGAAGGCGTCAGGGGTCGCAATTTCTCGTTTGCCTTGTGCCAAAACCCTTGTAAATACTGCCATTCGCACAAACTCTTTCCACCATGTACCACCAAGTATTGATGAAGATCCTCCTTTTAGAGATGATACTTCTTCAACCAACGAAATGAGTTCAGCTAGCTGCTGTGTAAACAATGAATAAAGGCCCTTTTGCGTTGTGCGCTCATTGTCGTACACAAACGTTAGCTCTTTGACCAGACACGATAGTTTTGCAATTGGCACAGCGTGCATCGCACCTTTACCCAACGCAAAATTGATCAATTTCCCGGTGATCTGGTAAACAGCAGTCTTAGCATTCGGTGGAAGGCAGGTACTTGTTGCAATAAGATAGTCTGCCAGTGCGGTCAACGCAGTGGTGAGAACCGTTTCCACTTCGTAATGGGAAAGTTGCACAGATAACAACTTCTGGTAGATCTCTTCGCACAGCCAGAGCGCCAATCCAAAATCAGCAGTTAACGCGTCCACACGAAACTTGTATCGAGCATACGTTCCTTGGGATATTCGAACGTAGCATCGATCGCCCGGAACGACGAGTGGGGGGAGATAACTAAGCCCACGCTTATCTGCAAAATATCCGAAGAAACGATCAGTGCACCGCTCATCGCGGAAAAATTCCAAACTACTTCCAGCAGGAAGGTCCATTAAGACTGGATGAACAGCGAAGCTCAGTACCAGACAGGTTGCGTCCGGAACATGGACGAGGACTAGAGGTTGAGGGGGGTTATTACTGGTCACCATGAACGATTGGGTCCGCAAAAAGGCACTGGACAAGTCGAGACTGACTTTCAGCTCCTCCAGCAATGCTTCCATCAGAAGATAGCGATACTTTCGAGTGGAAACTGCGGGGATAACTTCAGGTTGCTGCAGTTTTGGTTGCGCATGTCTCAACGATGTCGTACCCTCACTTGATGGTGACGATGAAAACGACGAAGTCCCAACCGCAGCAGAAGAGGTGCCACTGGACGCTGCTGCTAGTTTACCTGCGAGAGCACCTTGCTTTCCTCGCTTTTTGTGCTTTTTTGCCGGCATCGTCACCATCACACTAGCGTTCTCATCGTAAGAAGTAGATCGATCCATGACTGGAGGCGTAGGACTTGCGGCTGCTCGTTCAAACTGCTTGTTCAACACAGCTTGCAAGACCGCTATCAATGTTGCTTGGCGAGAAATCTTTGGTCGCAAGAAGATTTTTCCTCCACTATCTGAAGCATAAACCATCGAATCGGTGTAACTCGATTCCGACCACAGTACGCCATCCGGACACCCGAGATCAGCTGCTGCTGCGAGCCTAAGCAAGTCAGCTAGATTATAGCGATTCTCTAGGTCCTTCGACTGCGGTGTGACCAGCTGCATAGCAGACGTTGCGGGATGCAACAACGACGATACGGTTGGCATCGGGAAAGGCGACGAGCTTGTTCTGGCTAGGCTCGTTTTCCTTGTCTCGATCGACAGCTTCATAGCATTCTCTGGCGCGACTTGAAGCAGATCGAATACGCTTTTCCGAGAAATACTGTAAATGAGTTGCTGGTTCATCATCTTCAGTCGTAATCTACTGGCCTCAAAATCAATTACGGATTGTTCCGAGATGGATGTTGCCGACGATGCCGAGCGTAGGCTATCCACATGGTACCACCAGTACTCACTAGTCGCAGTCACGGGGTTGACCACTTGAAGCAACACCATACCCGATGGATTAACCAGGCGAACTGCCCCAGACTGGCCCAATGTCCACACCATATCCCGTGGCCAGCCCGCAACATCCACATTTTCAGACGCGATCACGTAACGGCCACCAACCTCCACTTCATCAATTTGTAAAGCAGACCAATCTGTGTCTGGGTCCGGATAGTGGCAACCTGAAGGCACGTGCCCATCACAGAGCGTGAAAGCAATTTTCAGTGCTGCAGCTGCATTGCCTTCTCGCAGTGGCTCGCGAAGCTGAGCAAAAAAATAATCCATTTCATAGCTCTTAAACGAGCCCGACACGTACGTCTCAATCGCCGGAATAACATTCTTCTCCCAATACTCCAGCATTTTATTCCGACCAGAATGCTGCGGAAGATCAGCGCGTGATGAGAACGCATACATGTTGTAGAAATACTCGGACGGGTCAGGTAATGTCTGAGAACCTTCACCAACAAAGCTCTGAGCATCAATTGCCTGCGTTGAAGGGCGGAGAACACTCGTTTTCTCGTCACAAGCAGACAATGCACTGGATGAAATTGGCCGTGTCGCGAGCGAAAAGTGCAGGTCTCGAGAGCGAATCCATTCCATTTTCCACAGTAAGGACCGCATTTCAGCGATATCGTCCATCTTCATATCTCGCACACACATCTGCGCAAGCTGGAAAAGAATCGCGGGGATATTACCATTTGTCTAGAAGTCACGCATATCACAAAAACTGTTAACAACTCCTCTACACTAGCCCGCCCAGTGTTGATACTTACAGAAATCACCTGATTATCGAAGAGTGATGGCCAGGCAGTAGCCATCGACGAAAACGACTGCATGAGCGCACAAGCTAACTCCCAACGAAGTAGGGATGACGATGATAAAACGTCACCTTTTTCCTCACCTTCTACTTTGGCCACCCACGAGTATATTTGTTTGATCACAGTGCAAAATGAACCAACGAGGGGCTCAAGCGATTGAATAGTGTTCTCGTCAAGACGGACATCACTTACGGCTTTCACTTCTGAAGTTGTGCGTTTCCAAAAACAAACGTCATCGTCATTTCCTGATTCTCCACTTCGAGAAACATCCAGAGTGGTATCCACATTTGCAATCACAAGATCATCGTTGCCGAAGGCATATGAATAAACCACGCCTGTGTGACCACCTTTGTCAGCTGCATAGCTGGACATCATAACACTTCCCCCTACACGTAACAGCTCGCGAAATCCACCAAGAACCTGAGTCGCTCCCAACGCTTCTAAATACGCTTTGTAGCGAAGGGGGTGCAAAATGACGCCAGCAGCAAGTTGGTTTGGTGCATCTTCCAGTATTTCAGTGAGCACTTGCAGAGATCTGCTGCGCCACTTCTTCATTGTAGGTCGGCTAGACACAGTGAAGCGCAGGGCGGCAATCATCTCCGAGGCTAATGCCCGCTTATCTTCGACTTGGTGACCATGCCGCCGAGTTTGACGGTTGACTACAGCCGTTTTCTTGTTGAAGGCGTTGATAACATCTTGGCCAGCCCTTCTAGATGAATTCCTATCATTTGATGTTGACGGACGTCGATGTGAGAGGCGGGAGGAGCCAGGCTCCAACGACAACTGGACCTTACTTTCCCAGTCATGCAACGAGTCCACGTCCATCATGTCGTCCACACGAGCAACAGTCACTAAAAACCCTAGTTGGGCGAGAGCACTGGCGCAATCGCAACATTCGCGTCGACTACCGGAATAGTAGACAACGTAGCCCTTCGAAGCAAGTAGTACGGAGAGAAGATTTCCTTTCCACGGTTTTGACCCCACTAGCGCTGTTTCGGGAACAACACCTCCACCTTTTGATCGTGCTTGCAGCAAGTCACCACCACTGCCAGCCGTATCTCTTAAACGCACGAAAGGGTGATCCATGCTATGCGTTTTGTTCATGTAGCAAGTGGTGCACAGATCGTAGTTTGGACACGTGAAGCACTTAAACCGAAAGCCGCGGAGGGGGCTTTGATTACAGCCGTCACATCGGACACTTGGATGTTTCATCGTGGTCTGGGCAGCAGTGCACTCCGTCACCGCTTCCGTAACAGCTTTTTCCACAGCATCCTTGCCATCGTCAGCATCGATAGGTATCTCCAAAGAACTGATATCAGGTTCTCCCACAGTATTTGCTGCGTCTACTAACTTCTCGGATCCCAGCTCATTTTGAAAAATCACAACGCAGTGAGTCGCGGTCTGATTGGGTGAAACTTCGTTTTCATCTCCCTCTTTAACGCCACTTGTATATGGGAGGGGAGATACAATTTCACCAACTCTTTTCATCATGATCTTTTGAATATCCAACCCAAGAACGATTTTTCCAGCAGCTTCAACAATCACATCAAGATCAAACACTGCATCACCCAACAGTTCTATCGCGTAACGTATGAGCCGTGTGCCTGCCACGCGTAGATTAGATGGCGAGATGGGGCTGGCCATGAGATCGATAGCGGTCTGAATCCACCATGCGAAAGCTTCAGGCCACTGATGAAGAACACCAATCTTGCTCGTCACTGTGCATATAAGGCGAAACATAGCTTCTTCTGAAGTGGCATCGATCCAGTATTGCTCGTGCAATGCACAACCATTTGCTCCTTCATTGCTCTTACCTGCGAAGTGTTCGTACAACATGCGAAGTTCACTGAACACTTTCTTCAGTGACAGCTTTTGTGCTGTAGCAAACATCTCGCTAGCATAGACATTTTCGTTCACCTCTTCAGTCAGCAACCTCAGTAAAATCCATGCAGCGTCGTAAATTTGCCCGCTGACTTCCCATGGATCTGTGTCGTTCGAAATAAATTCGCCTACTCCACGATGGAATGCCGCAGCATTGGCGTTCACAGTTTTGGCCAGAGTGACTATCAACTGTGAGACTTTCTCTAGCCCAAGAACACGACTTGGGATGCTGTTTAACGAATGCGCGCAATTCCAAATATCAGCCGTAGCCACAACTCGGAAGGTGAACACTTCGTCTGCTGACGCCGGAATGGATCCAATTGTTTTCGCGTAAGAATGAAGTCTATACACATGAAGAACGACAGTTAGTATTACTCTTGTACTGCAGTTTAATACACAGAAGTACGTACGAGGTCATCATGTTAGCGAGAAGAGCAGGGTCAGCCAAAGCGCATCCAGAGAATATCCCATCATCTTGCACCAGATCGCTTGAAGGGACAGCATGAAGGACGCGTCCGACAAAAAACTGAGCCATCTCCTTGGTGTGTAGACCTTCAAACGCACTTTTACAATATTCCACACCACCTATGCGGGACTTCAGACGACTAGTATGTACCACCACACATTCTTGGAGAGCAGATATAGCCACAGGGCTGCACAAAAACTTCCCTAATTCAACCACACCTTCTGATACTGCAGGATGTATTGACGCTGATACCGATTCCAGAGAGAGGTTGCAATGTTCAACGCATTTCTGCCATCTTGTCAGCAAGAATTTCGCTTTAGTTGATACAACATCAGCAACGGCTTCATGCGAGCCGGAAAGTTGACTGGTACTTTTGTTCAGCTGCGCAGCAATTTCCTCCACGAGAAGCTCATGAATTTTTTTGACACATCCTGCCATATCGTCTTTCTTGAAGCACACACCCTTCAGTTGACACAGCTCAGACAGTCGATCCAAGTTATCCCCATAGCGTTCCGTAAGTTCCTCGAGGCTAACCTCATCCATCCGTAAATAGTGCCATTCATTGACCAGCTGAACTTGACGTAGCATCCACCGCTCCAGCTTTCCCAGCTCAATCGCAATGGGCTGGAAAAGTAGACACTCATCATCTTTGGACATCGCCTCGCCCTTTTCGATGCTTGTGAGCCACGCTGTTAAGTGTCGATAGTCTGAACGCACCAAAAAAACAGCAGCAGCCTCTTGAAGCGCTTTTGTCCACCTCGCAGCAAAGCGAGGCGGCAAACTACGAAGACGCGTGTACTTTGCTAGAGACGAAAAGAATGTTTCTCCTCGAGTGTTACGGTCTACAATATCGTCAACCAGACACCACTTGCTTGGCTTTAGCGCATTACAACTGGACGCTGGTAAATTAAATAGCTGCCCCTGCATTGCCCAGGGCTGGAACAACTTTTCGGCATTCTGTAAAGGAAGTCCACGCAACAGTTTATCTCCAATGACACTGCACGCGTTTGCCACGCCACATCCCAACTCCAATAACCAAGACTTACGTGGTTTGTCAAAAAGACCACGCACGGTACATTTGAGACCCCATCGCTGTTTGTCTGTAGCACCACTGCGGCTTTGAGTTGTGGTACATAGCATGACCGTCGCAGTATCACCTACTATTGTGAGCCCTCCAGCAGGCCAATTTCCCCGGGAATAAGATCCAAAAAAGCAGCCACCATCCTCACCAAAACCAACATCACCGTAGGGAAGACGATCGGCCTGATACCATGCTAATCCAGACGTAACGAACACAATGTCAGCTTCACCCGAAGTTCGGCAACGTGGGTCGAACTCAAAGTGGAGGGCACTCGCGCCTGGAATGTGCACAACACGACGAAACACGGGCTGAGTGTTGCTGTAAGGATGCAGTGTCTCCACTACTTGATACCCTCCAAAGATAGCAGCTTCACCGTCTTCTTTCTGCTCTTCGATCGACGATATCTTCTCGTTAGAGCAGACGACCGCATCGAGCATGTTCATCAAAACATTCAAATGGGCTCGAAAGTCATCTGAAAATTGTTCGGGGAAATTCGGGATGAAAGCGATCACCATAGGCAAGATTGTCCCTACTACAGATGAACGCAAGTCGTAGATGATGGCTGCTTCCGGGTTTTGGATGGAGCGTTGATGGTGGCGAAGTATTTCCAGAGAGCAATCAAAGCATGCTCGTGCAAAGCACTCAAATGTTGCGGTTGCTTCCAGTATCTCCTTTCCCATTTCTTTCAGCGACGTTGTTGGTGGCTCGGCGTTGGCAGCGTACATGCGCGCGCTGCAATAGTTCATCACAGAAAGCAATGCCTTATTCACTGGAGTCTGTAACGGTAAGTTGTTTGCATCGGTTACCCATCTTTTTCGCTCTGTGTCGCTGGTGCTCTCATGTTGGGATAAAGCAAAAAGAACTTCCAGGAACCGAGAAAATGGTGCGTCTTCAATTGGGACGAAATCAGCAATCGCAACGCGTCCCTCGTCCAATGGACTATACAGAAGCCGCCTCAGTAGAACCACATCACAATCACGTTTGGTTTCCAACACTAACGATTCGTGTGGCTGCAGTAATAGAGAGAAGTAAGCATCTGGGAGTGACGCGGGGGCAGCTACCTTTGTCGAGGAACGAGCAAGAACGTTGTTGCATGCTGAAACGAAAAAGTTTGATCGGGAATTCGAGCAGAAAACACCCTTGCGCACACCCCAGGCAAGTAGAAAGTGAGCTGAAAGCACAATTTCTGATCGCTCGTGTGTTTCAGAAGAATGATTGTCGAAGAGGCGGCTCGCAATAGTTTTTAGCACACGCTCAGTGTCTTGGAAGAGCTGTTGTGTGTTTTTATCGCTGTCTGATATCTTGAGTGTGACACCCACAAACTCGAACTCCTGGATGGTCTCGGTCAAAATCCACAACAAATTTGCTACAACTTTGCTGACACCAGTAGGTACCGTAACATCCAGTGAACCGACGCTGCTTTCTTCCAACGAAAGTAATCCACAGTAGTAATTCATCGCTCGGAGAGTTTGAAACAGCCCTTCATCTTCAAAATCTACGCAAAACGGAATAATATGGCCCGGCCGATCTTTCACATTTATGCGACTCAACTCCTTTAATCGAGCCCGTACATTTTTGATTCTGCGATTTCGTGACTTCGTAGTTGCTTCACCATCTGTACCCTTACTTCCCGGTTGCTTATCGCTCGACACAGATTCACGTTCTAAACGAAACAAAATGTCTTGTAAGCCCGATCTGATATGCTTATACGCCGGAAGCGATGCTCGTTTACGCATCAGTTGAGTCAGTTGGGAGATAACCATCTTGCCTGTATCTGCCAACGTAGCGTCATGAACTGTCATGCAATCTTCTAGTGAGTGCTGTTTAAATGCAACGTGATCCACATATTCCTCGAGACAATTCAAGTAGCCTGAGAAAACGAGAATTCGTCTGTGTGTCATATCCACACAGGTCGGTGATCCTGCAGGTATGCCTTTCAGTAAAACCGGCTGATCTGACAGCAAATTACCTGTCTCCAACGAAAAGAACCAGGAAGCGTCACATGAGTTTGCCGCACGTTTGGCTTCGTCACTGTGTTCGTCACCAACGGTGTACAATCCTGGAGGTGAAACCACGCAAAGCTGCCCAAGAGTAGCATAGAATGTGCCCGCGATAAGTAGGACTGGATCTAGTGTCCCAGATTTTGGTTTCGCAGTGAGCATGACACTGGAAACTGTAGGCACAACCATAGGATCTCGGAGATAAGCGCCACATGTGTGCAGCCAGGCCGAGGCTTCGTTGAGCTGAAGCCCATTTCTCCTCAGAGCAACTTGGCATTCTTTTCTCGAATACATTCCACACCAAAATGCGAAAAGGTCATCCACCATTTGCTCCTCTGTCTGCCTTCCTTGTTTCTTCTTATCGCCATTTCTTTTCTTCAGCAAGACCTCACGCTCGCTTTCAGCAAATAATGAGGTATCGACAGTAGAAAAAGGATCTGACCCTTCCAGCGAAGTAGAGTCAATAGAAGTTTCGAGAGTGGCTTCAGTGGTGCTTGTATCGTCATGCGAATCTATTCCGGGGGAGTTATCATGAGAAGATGAATCACAATCTTCAGTAGTGCTTTCCGAAATCGGTTTACAAGGTGGCTTGTCAATCACGGTAGCATGTAAGCACGACTCGCACAAATCGTAGTCACACCCAGATGTACATCGATACCTCTTAGCGGAATTGTCACCAAAGCAGTTCGACCTGCCTCCATCGCACATCCACGAAGTTTTCGAGGTGCACAAGGCAACAGTATGAGAATGAAGGGCAGACAAGGTTTCTACACCCTTTTGAGTATCCGTGCCACCTTTGGGCGATTGCTTTTGTTGATCACCAGGCGGTACTAGATCCAACGACAGATCAATGTCCGCCTCTTCCAATTCCATAATAGAAATAATTTGATCCACCTTGTGTCGGTACAACACAAATTGATGCCGTGGTAGCGGCTCAGGTTCGCTCTCACGTTTGGTTTCGGCAGTTTGTTGCTCACCCCTGGCTTGTCGTGAACTATCTTCATTGGGTAATGGTTTCCGCTCGATAATCTTACCATCCTTTTCCGTCACGATATACAAATCGTAGCATGCTTCTGCTCCCCACCGATAAGTGTTCACGCGTTGGTTTTTATCCCATCGAACAGTAACACCACTGCCTTTCACACCTCCCCATGTACTGATACGTTCAACCGTACCAGGACTACCTACGTCTCCATCCTGATTAGACCATTTCCAGTCTGGTCCACGAACAACTCGATCACCCACCTGAATAGGGGTAACCTCGTGTGCTTGGGGTGTCGATTGTAAGTTTCCATCAGATTTTCCAAGAACGGCAGTCACAATTTCAGCTACTGGTGTAGACTTTCTCGACTTGTGAGCACGATTCCTGTGCTTGCGACTGCTACCTGCTTTGGCTAAAGGTGATTTCTTGTAGGTATCGATACAGCGAATCGTATACAGGTCAGAACCGTCCGTAACCATCGCATATACACTACTTTCAGTTGTGCCTTTTCCGATTAGCGCGTTATTTGGAGCCAAAACCATTTCCTGGACATTTTTTAAGTCACTTGTTGGGATACGATCCAAACGGTGGCTAGGCATCACAATAGTGCGGCAATATAGCGAGTCGCCAATGCAGCACAGCCACGATCGCTCTGCGTCACGGCTGCGAACATAATCAGTATTGTGCGCGTACACAAAATCACGCACGGTAGTTCCATTACCAGTACCAATCTTCAGAAGTCCGGACCGCCCAAAAATGTACAAATACATGCCATCGGTTGCAATGGCATCGCTCGTAGAAGGTTGGTACGAGCATACTTTCCACTGTGCTGACAAATCTCGAGGATACGTCGCTGCAAGGGTGGGCTCGGTAATGTATTTAGCCAAGCGCAAACAGTATAGATCCAATAGCTCTCGTAGCTCCGGGCGCAAATTTCCAGCCCTGTTTTCGTCATCACAACTAAGCAAAAATGCTTGACCCTTCTCGATAAACAGCAACGCCGCTTTGCTCAAAAGTGTAAATGATTGTAGCTGGACTCCCATAGCAAACAATCCTAGTAACCCTGCCACAGTCGAATCTGAGTTCAAGGATGATCCGGAAGTTTCTTCACAACTTGACATTTCCAGCAGCTTTGTAACTTCGGTTGTAAACTTGTTCACGTCAACTGGTTCATAAATTAGGCTCGTTTCGGGCAATTCAGCAAGGCTGGAAAGAAACTCAATAGCAGCATTGATATCATTGTGCCATTGCAGCGGACTTCGGAACGGCAGATGTGGCCACTTTCTCGGAAACAAGTTGGGTACAGTAGTCTCCACTGCGTCTTCCTTCTGAGATGCAGTCAGCAGCGGTGGCTTTGCCTCCTTTTTAACGTAACTTGTGCCAGCATCATCTCTAGTGATCTCCACCTTGGCTGTCTCTAGCAGCTCATATCCCGGTCCACTTTCTAACGCGCGCAAGTAACACACCCGCATAAACTCACTTTGTTTGCGGTAGCGGTATCCATTGGCACAATGCACACGGCGCGCGAAAGCCGCAAGTGCACGCCGTGCCTTGCGTAATTGCATCTGCTGTCCTTTTGCCTTCCTGGCTCCTTCATTTCTAGTAGTTGGAGGCAAGTACAGATCTCGGAACGGATCGAAGACCTGCTCGAACTTGGCCACACCGACGCCAGGCACTCTTGGTCCAGCAGCCGCCTGCGGCTCGGTGTCTCCATTATCAGTGGAGTCCTTGCGTTCCCTGGCTTGATCTTCATCCTCCCTGTCCTCCTCAAGCTCAAAGTCGTCAAGAGAGTCATAGTCGTCGTCACTGTCGCTCAACATCTCGTCTTCTGGTAGGCTCCCCAGCTCCGAGCCATTTAGCAACTGGCTAAAGCGGCGCGATGTGCGCCTGGACACCACGCTGCTGGCCCGGCGACGGCGTCGTGCACGGCGCAGAAGGCTGGTCTCACTGCTGTCACTGTCGCTGCTACTGCTACCGTCGCCGCTGCGGATCTCGTTGGTGCCCAGTACCACGTCCTCATTGAAGAAATGGAACGTCTCCTCCGTCTCCACGAAGCGTCTGGGTGGCATCTTCTCGTCCGACGTTCAACGCGCGGCAGCACTCGTACAGCGTGTTCACACGGAGAGAATGCGGAAAGTGAACGAGAGTGTTGGTCTTCCGTTTCCTTTAGGGCCTTCTCTCTTGCCTTTCGGATACTGTATGACGTCCTGCGGGTAGCTCTCTTCTGATTCCGGGTTAATATCTATTTTCGAAGGTTATTATTCACTTTACCGGGTAAACCAAGCACAAGAGTTCGAGCAGCCTCCGCAGTATGGACCCTCCGCCTCCACCTCCGCCGCCTTCGTCTTCGCTACCGAGTAGCAATAATTCAACTCCTGTGCCTACAAGAGCTCCGCCTCCTCCTCCACCTCCTGGAGCTCCTCCTGCGGCCCCCCCAACTACCAGTACGCCGCACAAACCCAGCACCAGCTCCGGCTCAAGCCACGCTTCGTCCCCAGCCTCAACACCTACAGCCAGCAATTCGGCACCAACTCCCCCCTCAAAGCTGCTGCAACATTTACCGCTGGATGCGCCTGATGAGCTGGATCGCAAGTGGTACGCGCACTTCTACCATATGCAGAAGGCCATCCAGGGCAAGGATGAGACTACTACGCTCGCCATATTGAAGCAGCAGCCGGCTGAGGGAGTGGCGCCGCTGCCCTTCCAGCCGGATATTGCCCTGTTGTATGCTATAGTGACAGATACGACATTGGCGAAGCAATACCTTCGATACCTGACGGCTGTGGCTGCCATCGACAACTACAAGAACTGTATGGGCTGGTTGCAGAAACTCATTGACCTCAAATTCGTCAAGCTATTGGTTACCTGTCGCAGCCAGTTGCTGTGGTTGGTGCGTGAATTGGTGCATCTGAATGCGTCGGGAGTGGACAAGGTCATTATCTGCTTGATGCGGTACCTGACGGGTGGCGATCCCAGTCGCACGACGGTTTGGCTGGCGTCGTCGGTCATTCGGATCCTTATCGAGCATGAACCCTGGTTGCTGTCGTGCTCCAGCTTGATCCCATTCGTGTTCCACACTTTTGCCAGGATCTCACTGGATCATACTGCGTCGCAACATGCTAGCTTGTTAAAACAGGAGGTGGACCTGTGCACTACGTTGTGGAACAACCGTCAGGCGGATGTGGCACAGCTTGGACGTGAAATTGTGCGTGTGCTCAGCGACGCTAAGGATGTGAGTGCTGCTGTATCTATGTCACATTTTTGGTTTGAATCTTTATATTTTTGTGTTCGAACTAGATTCCCGGGATGGCTGCTCTTTGGAAGCAACTGCGCGCTGTTCGTGATACTGCTGAGCCGGAGAAGGATGCCACCGTCTACTCTGTGGCTCAATTGATGGCAGTTCCAACCCCTCCCAAATACCTCGCTTACCGCTTAAATCCGAAGATGGAGGAATACCTTCTCTTTATGATGGTACGTTCCATTAATTAGTTCGTTATACGACTAGGTTGTGACTGATACATTTCTGCTTCAATATAGGAGCGCGTTCAAGCTGGATCTGTGACGCGCTATCAGAAGTGGTTTTCCTCCCAGTTTTTGAGCAGTCCTGGGTCGGATGCTCTTGTACCCGACCTTGTGCGTTACATCTGCGCTGTGTATCATCCTTCCAACCAGGTATTAAACTCCAAGGTCACACCACGCTACCACATTCTGGGATGGCTGTATCTCCTCTGGTATGATTATGTTGCCATGCTTGTTGATGTTACAAATCGGTCTTGTTAATACGTTTCCTGTGATCCCTGGCAGCCATGGCAGTAAAACACCTAGCGTGTTGGCCCGAGTTCAGCTGGCTATGTTCTTCGACTATCTGTACTTTAAGCAATCGGACAACATCATGACTGTGGAGCCTGCGATATTACTTATGGTACGAATCACCAAATGTGTTTCAATTGCTCTAGATATGCCTAACACCGATTAATGATTTTAGGTAAAATCGCTGAAAAGCCATCCAATGGTGACGCTCTCCATGATCCAATTTCTTGTGTTTGCTGTGGAAAAGTTTGCGGCTTCAGCAGTCAACCGCAAGCTTATGCAGAAAGGCATGTCCACAGCGTTCGCCATGATTCTGAAGCTTGGTGTTGTGCCGTCTATTCTTCCGCTCCAGTCTTTTCCTATGCTGCTCTCAAGTGCTCCTGATCTGCAATCAGAACTACACCGCATTTTCCCAGAGCACTTCCCGTCCGCAGAGCATGCGAACAAGGTTCCAACACACCCAAGTCCAATTTCTAGTGCCGGTGGAAGTCCTGCTAGGTCTCCACTGCCAAGCTCTTCACCTGCCAGACAATCACCTGTACGGCAGTCACCTGCCCGACAATCACCCGTGCACCAGTCACCAGTACGCCAGTCACCAGTGCGCCAGTCCCCAGTGCGAAGCAGCCCTATTGCTGGAAGCCCCGTTACGTCACCATTGCGGTCACAAAGCCCTACGCATTCGGATGCGAGTATGGGTGGTGCCGGGCCATCATCTGATGCCAACTCATTAGGCGCTCTGTCCTTCTTACCCGATAATCAACAAGCAGTGGATACAACGACACAAATCGCTGCTTCAAATGATGATGCCACACCAGTCGCCGTAACTTCCCCGAAGCATGCAGTTGAAATCCCTGAAAGCATTATGGCACTTGGAGGTGATGATATTAAACATTTCCAGCTGTCGATGCCTGAGCCGTGTGCACGCCCCACCGAGAGCTTTTTGGAGTGTCTGAACGATATTTTGATTTCGTGGATTCGGCAAGATAATGCTGCGGAACTCGCAGCTCCGTTAGGGTCATTCCTGCACGCCTCTCTTGAAAGGATCATTATATCGTCACGAATTTCCCTGAGTGATTCACCCAAGGCCACCTCTGCTGGAGTTTTTGATTCGATGTTGGACCAGGTCCTCAGTGAATCTTCGGAGCTTTTCGTGCCATTTTTGAAGGCTATGTACTCACGGGATGTCACGATTTCTTACCGCTTACTGGCATTCTGCTGCTCACGAAGCGATACCAAGAGCCCTGATGTTGCGCTGGGACCTTATTCTGCGTTTGTTGACGGTATCGGAACCAACTTGGCTCAGAACATTTTAAAGGACCTGAATTTGAGTCAGCAAATTGACGACGCGCGAGTGCAAGCGTGTGCAATGCTGGGTAGTCAACTACCTCGCAACGTCTCTAAAGACGAGATGGATGCCGCCAATGCAACAGCGCTTTTCGTGTGTCCATACTTATTTGCGAATATGGAGCACCCGTTCCTATCCAAGCTGATGGGTCGCAGCGAGGCATTGGTGCAGCTACTACTTGGTCTGGTCACGCCTGCTATGCTGAATGCGTTGTGCACGCGTGTCGTCATGCGTGAGTTTGCTATATTCAAGACTCGTTTGGCCAACATTGTGCTCTCATCACTTCAGTGGACCTCATGGGAGCAGTACGGCATGTGGGATCTCGTTATTGCGGAGCTTCAATCCGAGCGCTCAACAACAGCTGAAACGAACATGATGGCAGCTGCACGCAAGGTTCTTGCCTGTGTCAATCCGAAGGATAGCCCAGAGACGATGACGGGCTTACTGAAGTGTCTGATTCACTTTAGCCCAGATACTAGCGTGTTGCAGAGTATTTTCAAGCTTCCCGACGCGTATGATGACTTCCCATTTGCAGTATTAGCCTGTTGGATGGAAAAATTCCCGGATGTCGTCACGAGCCAGGTCCGTAGCTCTTTGGAAGTCTCTGACGACCTTTCCAAGGACAAAGCCCTTGCCGAACTCGTCCGAAAGCTGGACTACCTCCAAGATTTACACAGCCGAAGCGTATTCCCAAACAGTGCGGATAAATCCAAGAGCAGCCGACAGATCGTTGTGCTAGAGGACGAGAACATTCTCGCCCTGTTGAAGAAGTTGTTGAACCGACCAGATTCAACTTCAGCAAGCGATTACCACGCTCTCCGAGCGCTGCTGTTTAACGAAGAGCCTCCACACAAGAAGCCTCGTCTCGCAGAAGACAAGTAAGTAGTTAGTAGTTTGACATTGCATCCCAGCTCCACATGGCTACTTTTACGGCGCCACGTCAGCCTCGTGACCTATTTCAACATCTGGAGTCTCAAATAATCATCCCACATAAATTTGATTAGACAGCTTAATAATATTTAACAAGCTTGCACATCTTAATTAATCGTGCAAAAATGGAAAGTAATCTTGATTGTGTTTAAGAGGTTATTAATTAAACATTTCAATAGTGAGGTTCTTTACCTGAGCTCTCCCACATTTGACGCAAAGGAGGCCGAAGCAGAAGCAAAGAAGGTCGAGCGAGACCAGCACAACTATGGGAATCGCCATGTCCAAAGTGTTCGCAGCGCTGTTCGGCAGCAAGGAGGTGCGCATCCTCATCCTGGGCCTCGACAACGCCGGAAAGACCACAATCCTCTGTACGTGCATCGCCGGGGGAAGAGACTGCTACTAGTAAGAAGTAATTGTGACGATGATATAGACCGATTGCAGGCTGATGAGATCGAACAAACGGTGCCCACGATCGGATTTAATATGGAGACACTACAATACAAGAACATCAAGTTCCAGGTCTGGGATCTGGGTGGCCAAACAAGCATTCGGCCCTATTGGCGATGCTACTACCCCAATACGGATGCCATCATCTATGTCGTAGACTCGGCCGATATCGACAGACTCAACATAGCCAAGCAGGAGCTGCACGCCATGCTTGAGGTTGGTAGAATCCACTCTCTTCTTTTACTGCTTGTTTTCTGAATTTGTTTGTTTTTTTGTGTGTGATTTTTACAGGAGGAAGAGTTGAAAGACTCCATTCTATTGGTGTTTGCCAACAAACAGGACCAGAAAGGAGCGTTGAACGCTGCTCAGGTGCGTCTACAGCGCGTTTTAAACGGGTTTATGCTGTTGTTTAGCGTTTTCTTACGTGCTACTGTAGATTTCAGAGGCTATGGGACTGTCAGACATTCGCAACCGACAGTGGTCTATCAAGGAAACCACGGCAACACAAGGCTCGGGTCTCTTTGAAGGATTCGACTGGTGAGATTCGTGGCACTAACAAACACGAGGGTGTGTTTACTGACGTTTATTGTCATGCTATTAGGATTGTCACTTGCATAAAGGGAGAATAAGTATGCGCTGTCTCGCAAGGCATGCCTTTCATATGCCATTTCACCGAAATCATTGAGCGGGATTTTTTTGCGTGCGTGGCTGAGCCTTCCACTAACCAAGAGCCACTTGTGCGTCTGCCGAACAGCGATTGCACAGTGCGCATTTAGCAATAGAAGAGGTACCGAGAGATTAACGACAAATGTGAGGGGCTGGAGCAAGTAGCATGAAGCGTGAAGGTGCGTTCGTGCTCGGACGGATATGACAAATGGAATGGAGCGAGGTAATTTTGCATGAAAATACGAACTTGTGTTGATAGTTTTTGGGCGTCTGTTAGGCGGCGACTCTTTGCCAGGTCAGTTGGCGACAAGGCGATGAACAGTGCCGCTGGGGAAGCAGTTTGGTATGGCCCACCAGAGACCTGGCCAACTGAGCATTGCCGAGTATTGTACACTATCAGCAAATACGCACAGCAGGCTCGCAACGTCCAGTCGAAGGAAACCTGGATCCGTCAGGTGGCTCTACTTGTGCTGCTGTATGAAGGAATCGATGCGGGTATTTTACCTTTCGACTATTCGCCAAGTCTAATGTGGCTCACGTTCCAGCGGCACACGGACCGCCGATGGCTTCGAGTCTCTCAAGAAGCGAAGTCCGTCATCGATGACTTGTGGGAGGCCAAACTTGTGAACGGTATCAAGCTTTCCTCTGTGGACTACCAACCGGTCACGGCGTACCAGGCTTCGTTTCGTGGGCTATCAATTGTGGAGCAGATGTCCGAGAGTTTGAAACAGGAGACGGATATCTTCCTTTACGCTCCCGTCCAATCCTCTCGGATCGAAGAAGCCGAGAGTGCAATTTTAGCAAACCAACGTCCCCCTCAGTTGTTGTACGTGCGGTACGATGGCTCAGATTTTAATCTCGTGACCAGTGATCTATCATACACGAGAACCAGTACCATTACTGAGTGTGAAGATGTGTCGTACGTGTCATCACCTTATATCCCGGCATGTCTCCGCTCCAGCACGAGCTACCTAGTCGAGCCGACGAGCAACAAGTTACGTGCCACGGAGTCCGCGCAGGGCTACAACATGATGACCAAGGAGGCGAAACAGAGTATTGTTCTCTCTCAGGTACACGCGTTGGTCGGGGAATGGCTACCTTTTGGTGCGAACCAGATATCTGCCCTCAATGAACGTCTTGGAGCAATGGAACGATGCCAAGGAGGTCTTTTCAGCTCGAAACTCGACTTGCAGCCCACTGAAACGCACTTTGAAGTGACCCCAGGGCTCACTCAGGTCAAGATTTTGGATTTCGACGCTATCCGGTTCATCAACTTTGAGGCTGAAATCAATTTCCCGGAGAGTGACGGAGTGATTCAGGTTGAGAACTTCGGCATGCACTTGCACGTTAGTGGGGCTGTGCTGTATGGCGTAAAAATCGACGCTATTATGAACCACACGGAACGAGCTATCCCCTTGGACCTACTTGCTCGCTTGCTTGTGGATGTTCATCAAGATTCATCAGGTATTGTCCATGATCTGCTGTCTCGGTACCAACTTAGCGTTCTTGACATGCTCTTCATGGGCAAAGCCGATCAACGGAACAAGTACAACCTTATAACGGCTGCATCAATCGAGCCCAAGCTACCGGCATGCAAATATTTGGACAAGGGTGAGCGCGAGAACGAGCTGAAGCAGGTTCTTGGTGAAATTTACGCCTGTTACGATATTACACGAGACGACGTCCTATTTCTTGGCCGGGATGGATGTTTACTCAGTGGACCCGGAGCGGAGCGATACGAGGCTCTGCTCACCACCTTCATGGGCCTCAACAGCCGCGAGATCTTCATCCGTAACTTCTTCGTGCGCACCTTCGTACTGAACGACATGCTCTCGGAGTTGCGCAAGTCCATCAGGAACTACCGCAAGCACGGCGAACACACTCTAAAGAGTGTAAAGAAGTCATTAAGTGATGCAGCACGGCACATGATCTTGCTGATTGAATGTCTCCAGTACTTGTTGGAATCAGTGGAAGTTCTCGAGTTACCTCCAGTACCCGTCGACATCGCCGGTTCAAAGATCTACAAATGCTTGCAGCTTCTCGAACGCAAGAATAGCGTCATAGTGCGCTGCAAAGACTCCATCAAACTCATTGAGCGTCTTCGAACCCAGTTGGACACTCTGATCACCAAGTTTGAAGGAATCTCTCGACTCCAACTAACGTACGTCTCGCAGGGCTTCGAAATTAACGTTCGACGGCTCACCGAATCCTTACGAGTCCGCGACGAGCTCGAGCGTAACTTGGACATTATCCGGATGATCTTGGCTGGGAATCTTTCCTTCGATGTGATCGATCGGCTGAGTGGTGGGACGTTCAACGTGCCAAACCCAACGTGGTTCGTGGACTGGATCAAGAAGCCGATCATCGATGCTCCGCTGGCTTTTCTGGTCATCAACCTTATCTGGTTTACTATCATCTGGATGGCTTTACAAGCTTGGCTGGACCACCGCGTGTTCCAGAATGGTGCGACGATAGTAATCCGAGCCCAAACCGACAAGCGAATCAACTTGACTCAACTACGTCGCATGCTGAAGAATCGAAACATTCGTCTTGGTGTGCTTGAGTACGAACCGGATGGTAGACCTGAACTCCAAAGCTACAAGTGGGAGGAGCACGGCTTCCCTTCCAAAGACTCAACAACACACGTGCAGCTCGTAGTGGACGAGAGCCAGAAGCTTTTACGTTCCATCCGTCTACAGATCGCCTGCCCCCTGGATAAATCTGTTCCCGTCCAGTCTCGCCGACGTAGCGTACGCAGTATGTCCGGGACCAATATGTCGCGCAGGACGTCTCGTCGATTGCATCCAGCGCCATCGTCTGTCACTGTGGTGGAGAACAACATCCTCGAAAAGTTCGCGGCGATTCTACGGACGGAAGGCGTATACCAAGAGCGTCACGCGCCACTGGCACGACTTGGCAGCCAGATCAACCTCTTGGCATTAGCACAGGACTTCGCTGAACACGACTACAACCGAGAGGTCAGTCGAACTCGGCGTCGGCGCGGTGCAGTAGATACCGCTGTAGTCGCAAATGACGAGTAAAAGTAGCCATTTCGATGGTCGAGTGGTCAATGGGATAAAACCGATTAAATACCGGTATTTTATCCACAGAAAAAAACGACGCTTCATCAGAAGAAACGCATTCGTATAACCTCGTGCTCGCAATGTGCCCTAGCGACCCTCGCGGCGCCCCTGGGGCGTCTGTACCATCACCTGACGGTAGCTGGTGTCCGGAATTCTACCCCACACGCGCTGAGTTTCAGTCTTTCGCCACCTACATCCGCACCGTCGTCGAACCCCAATGTGCGAATATTGGCATTTGCAAGGTAAAAACAATTGTAAAAACCATCGAGATGTGTTTAATGTGTTATACAAACTGATTATTTGATCCTTTTCGAGTTAGATCATCCCTCCTCGCGGATGGTTTAGTCGGTCGTACGACGTCTCCCAATTGGACTGTCAAGTCAAAGCTCCTGTGTGCCAGCATGTGGCTGGCAAGAAGGGCATCTTCAATGTGGATCTCGTGGAGAGGAAGACGATGAGCCCTGCGGAGTTCCAGGCCATGGCTGAAGCTGCTACGGACAAGGAGCCAGAAGGTATCAGCAACAGTCAATTTGAAAGGGTTAATGCATAATGCTAATCAACAAGAGGTGCTGTGCTGTAGACGCTGAGGACCCGTTGGATGTGGAGCGGCGATTCTGGAAGGGTCTGAGGGGAACAATGGACCCGCCCACTTATGGGGCAGATATTGTGGTGGGTGAGCTGGTTGGAGTGGGAGATGTCTGAAAGTGCTAAGTTTTATCTTGTTGTGTTGGGAAAACAACCAGTCGTCGCTATTTGGCAATTCAGACGCGATGTCGTGGAACCTCAATGATCTCAACACGATTCTGCGTAAAATTGACTTGCCAGGTGTGACACAGTCGATGCTGTACTTCGGTATGTGGAGAGCAATGTTCGCGTTCCACACGGTACGTTTTTATGTGTGTGAACTTTACTTTTATAGAAAAAACGTTTAAAATTCGCTTCTGCAGGAAGACATGGATCTCTACAGTATCAACTACGTGCACACAGGAAAGCCCAAGTTTTGGTACGGTGTACCTCCTGATGCTGGTACGAATAAAATTGTGCTTGTACATTGCATTGCTCTAATAATTTGCCGGGAAATGTAATGGTAGCCCCTCAGTTAGAAAGAGCTGCGCAGTCGATGTTTCCTGAGAAGCACCACGAGTGTCACGAGGTAACCAGTATTCCAGCCTCAATTTTGTGCTCGGTACTGATTACAAATTCCATGGATGCAGTTTCTTCGACACAAAACGTCGTTGATCTCACCCGCGCGTTTGAAGGAGTTTGGCGTGCCATTCTATCGGGCGTACCAAAAACCAGGCGAATTCGTGATCACTTTCCCGGCGACTTACCACCAGGGATTTAATCTCGGTAAGACTCTAGCTGATTTCGTTTCTGTAAAAACGTAGGCTTCTTACGTGGATTAATTTGTTGTGGCAAAAGGTTTCAACATTGCCGAAGCTGTCAACTTCGCGACTCTGCATTGGATTCCGTACGGGTTGAAAGCCAAGGTTTGAGGGACTTGATGTCACCCTTGCTTCGTCACAGACCGCTAACACACGTAAATTATAGGTGTGCAAGTGCCTACCCGACAGCGTGCGAATTGACATGGATTCATTCCTCACAAGGCTATTTGAAGAACCAGGATGCGGCCCAGAACTCATGGGCGAGGACCCCTGGATCTTTAGCTGCAAGTGCAGTAAGTATTGCAGCAGCAGCGGTGCTTATGAGGAAGTGGAGGTACATTTGTCTTGTGTGGTCTTGTCTGAATGTCTTCTAATGGACTCGCTTGGTTTCTAGGAACAATGGTTTGAATGTTCCAAGTGTAAGATTTGGGCTCACATACGCTGCATTCACCCCGATCTGGCCAATGCGTCAGCTGAAGAGCTTCCGCAATCGTTGCTTTGCCACCGCTGTGTCGCTGAGGCAGCCAGTGGCAAACCTCGCATTTTGTCCAGTGGTGGTGTAGGGCGAAGAAGTGGCACGGCATCGAGTAGTGCAGTACGGGGCAACCTTGGTAAACGGAAGAAGGAGGCTATAGTGAGCTCGAAGAAAAAAGCAGCAAAGGTTCCGATTACCATGCTATCGCCTCCGAAGAAGGCTAAAGTCGTGGCAAAGGCCAATCCATCTGGAGCTATCACGCCCGCTGTTCGCAAATTTCTTACTGTTAAAGGCTCGACCATCCGCTTTGAGGACACTGAGGTGCGTCTTGATGATTGCTTGTTTTTTTGTTACTACGTATCAAGCTTACCTTTAACTATTAATAACGTTGTTTGCTCAGGCCAAGGTTGCGGCTGTTGAAGGCAAATACATTCGAGTGCACTACAAGGTAAAAGAATGCTGAATTTGCTACAGCAAGTTGATAGGAATTTACTAAAGTGTTATTTCTACCCATAGGGCGAGTCTGCAGATAACGATGAGTGGCTGCCTATAAACTCCAAGGAGCTACGGCGGCGCATTGTAGCGGTAGATCCACCAGCACCGAAGTCGAAGGAGTCGACTAATTAGATACTGTAGTTTTGTGGGATCTGTTCTACCATTCTACCTATAACTTGATACCTTCTTTCAAGTACAGCTACTTTGGTCTAACTATGGGGTTTCCAGTGTAACCACTTGAAAGCAAATGGCACGTATTGGCAAGGATGTGTCTGTGGGTGAATACGACCCGGAGACAAGACTAACGTACATCACGTGCCAGCGAGGGCGTCTACTCTTTAACATGGGAAGCAGCGTCAAGAAGCAACAGCGTCGAGAGATTCCACCCGTGGCGACCAAGACGGCTCCTCCACTAACGTCAACGGGCGCTTACACAGGACTGTCGCTCTACCCAGAAGAGGCAAACTACCTGGTGCAACGAGGGGCATTGACAGTCTACCTCATGGGGCATGAATCTAGAGAATTAAGTGTTGCTACCTTTACATCCATGCTATTCAAGGATCCACGGGTGTCGGTCGCATGTATGGTGGTGTACTCGTATCTGAAGGACCAGAAGCTACACCCGCGCCGTTGTCTCGAACCTTTGACGGCAACTGCCAGTAGTACCAGCGACGGACGAAGCGTGCCTCGGTGCTCCGAAGAAGGCGAGCATTCTGACGTTGCGTTCGACGTCTGGAAGACTATGACAGTGGATGTGGATCCACCTGCTGAGAGCGCTTCAACAGCATCGAGTGCTGCTAACCTAAAGAAACAGAAACAGAGGAAGAAATTGGTGTTGATGTTCCGGGTAGCAGTGTTTCGCTTTGAGGATGCAGCACCGAACCCGCGAAGTCTTCGACAAATTCTTGAAAGCAGCAAGTCACGAGACTTCGCTGATTGCAGTTCGTGCGGCCACATCCCCGTGAAAGTAGCTGTAGTCCACCACGACCAGAGTGTGCTGCTCTTCGAGATCAGCAGCAACCCAGCGGTACCCAAACAACTTCAACCAGGACAAGCAATCAAAATGGGAAAGGAATCACATTGAGTGAGATGGTAGAAATGTTTTTTCGTTGTTGAATAATAATAATAATAGGGTAAGACACTTCGCATTGGAGGACGCCTGCTACATGCAACACGTCCGACGCAACAGGAAGCACGGGGGAGGGGGTCTCAAAAAAAAACTACGGACGGACGGACAAATGGGACGGCGCTTTACGAGGAAGCTGCAGCACTTGTGACCACCACGACGTCGCCCTTCCCATTTCATGCCTGTTCGTTCGGGGCGAAATAGCTCGATAGAAACTTCTCCGGGTCCAGGACAAAGTCATCGTCGTTATCGTCAAGGCTCAAGCCCTCCGCAAAATTCTCGCCATCGAGAGCAGTTTCAGACTCTCGCAGAGGCTCAGCCACGGTAGGCTCGACCTTGGCTTCAATGCTGGTGGTGTCCTGCTCGTTCGGGGTCGAGAACCACTCGAGTTCCTCTTCTGTGAGCTGCAGTAGATCGTCGTTGTCAATGGACGCGAGTGTCTGGTCCACACAGTCGAGGGAGTAGTCCGTCAGGGCCTTATCCTCCGCGAAATCCAGGATCATGGCTTCAGCAGCAGCGTCAGCGAAATCCAACGGCAACTGGTGCGGGGGCTGCATGCCAGCAGTGGTTTTCATGTTGCGACCAAACATGAAACGGGCATCCATGGGATTGCCAAAGAACACCTTGTTGCCGGAAAGCGACGGCATCTTCTGCTTTGGGGACATATGGGCAGCCAAAGGTTGCTCACGGGCTAGACGCTTTGGCAGGCTAGGCAGTACAGACGCGTCCATCTCCATGTCCGTGTCCAAGTCCAGGACCGAGCACTTACGCTTACGCATGAGGTGCATCTTCTTCTTCTGGGAGCCGGGGCTGGTAGGGGTGGACGGAGGAACAGCTCCAGAAGCAATTGCAGCGCGGTCCTGAGCTTCACGCTCCTTGAGACGAGCTTCCTCCTTCTCCAGCTTCTGGTAGTACTTTTGAGCGTGGGTGCGGATCTGCACAACTGTGCGCGTCTTGATAAGCGTCGCGATCTTCTTCCAGGCGCGGTAGGGGAAGGTCTCGAGTCCTTGCAAGAAGAGCTTATGCTCGGCTTCAGTCCATCGGCCGGTGTTAGCCTTGACGGGCTTGCTGGATCCAGTGCGGGTGACGTCTTCAGCGTCATCCTCTTCATCATCAGACGCGTCATCACTTGAGGCGGAGGACGGGATGCACACGCGGTGGCTCACGAAGGCGCTGTTGGAAGGGTTGGGGAGCTTGGACGCAGGACTAGAGGCAGCAGCCAGCTTGGCAGCAGGGTCACGCGGGGACACGGTGGCAGCGAAGAGGGGCGTGTCGTTTCCCAACGGAGTCATGGGCGTATCGCCCCTGCAGGAGAGGAAGGCGTCGTCCACGTGCTGTAGCGACAGAAGCTTGGGGTGCGATCGCGCGCTCTTTAGCACGGCGGCGGAGGCCATAGTGAGAGTTGAAGAGAGAGAGGGGGGAAGGGGGCTTCGGTTGTTCTAGAAGGATGACGATGCACGCTCGCGAGAGTGATGGTAGCGCGCACACACAAAAGATACACGGGGAACGACAAGACGGCAAACGGCAACGATCGCCTAGAAGCAGTGGCGACGGACGGGCAGAGCGATAAGGCGGGGGAGCTCACGTGCACAGCTGCAGGCGAAAGCTCAAATGAGCAGGCCGATGCAATCTTTCCTTTTTTTAATGCCGACTCATGGGGGTCGCCTGGGGGTACGCTCGCGGACCCAATGGCGAAGCTGCTTGAAGCATTTGCGCCAATAGCCGCGCCGCATGCGACGGAGAGCGTTCTTCCGGGTTTCTAGCAATCGACCCGTCGTCGTTGAAGCTGCATACAAACTGCAAGTCATTTGATGGAAGCCAACCGAATGGGAGGCCCGACCCGCCAGCTATAGACAAGCTGCATGTAGGCGAGGCCTTTGACATTATTGCTACTCGTCCACAGTTACAGCGCAGTTATCTAACACAGCATCGGGTACCGGACGCTGCGCGTCAGCGGACGCGATTTGCGGGCGGAGATGGCGGACGGAGCGTTGCCGTTGGTGACCAACTTGGTCGGCGTGAGTGAATCTCCACCGGTGCTGCTGCGCGAGCTATAATAATAAGACAGCCATGAAGTCGGGCATAGGATAGCCGAGAGTCCGCCATCTGCTGGAGTCCATGGACTCCATGCGCTGGCGTGTGCGGCGCTGGCGGCCGAGCATTCGCCGCCGGATACTGAGGCATTGAAGTGAGCGCAAATTTGCCAGTGTAGAGAACGGCCACGAGGTTCGTGGAAAGTTCCGTTACAATGGAAAAACCTCGGGAAGAGGGAAAAAACCTCACATGTGTAACGGTGAAAAAAATCAGCTATGAAGCGTCATGATTGGTCAAAATGAACGTCCACTTCAACGCCGGCGTATCTTTCGGAGGCACGCCTGGCTGCCGCATTATTGCATTATGGCAGGCTTCGTGCTGCTCCAAGCAGCCCGGCGCAGCTACACTTCACGGAACACAATGGAACCTGGCACCATTTGCATCTGCTGTTTATGGGGGTTATATCGGTACTAAAATTTACGTTGATTAGCGTGTGGCCGTTGACTTCAGCCAAGTGTTGTTCGTACGAGTCCCCGTTCGCAGTCTCCGCTTGGGAAGGCGAACTTGTTACGCCATGAAGGGACGCAGGGGCTGACGATGAGTGGCCAGCAGGACTTGCAGAGGGACGCCGTCGACGTTCGACTCGAACCCACCACTTTCAATGAGAGCCGTTCATTACTCTCGACCAACGTCGACGTTGAAGTGGGCCTAATGTGAATGAGCTACTCGCAGCTGAGACCTTCCCACTACTAAGTGCAGTGTTTGACCACTGGTCAATGACCAGCAGCTTTTGGTCGGAATTCGTGCAATAATCGATGCACGATGCTACGAACGACACTAGCACGGCGAAGGGGTGCGGTCCCCACTGCAGAGGGTTGCAGACACGGCTGCTTTTAGCCCAGCCACAGTCTCAGTCTCGCCAACTTGGCGGCCAAGCCCTGCACGCCAAATTGGCGACCAATCTCGCACGCAGCTGAAGGGCGGAAGAAGAGCCGCGAGGCTCGCGGGCGGCGGGCTCCGATGCAATTGCTCTCGTCGTGGCACGCATTGCGCGCGAAGAGGCACTTTGCGGGCAAAAGATACTTTTTTCGGTTTTCAGTTACGATTGTCCGCATCAGACCGGTTCGAAAGAAAATGCGGCGAACGAAACGGGCGTACCACTGTTCCCGCTTGAAGTTGTCCGTTGATATGAACGAATGGCGCGTAGCAATTAGTAACGGAGGCAAATGGTGTGCTCTGTTGACCGAAGTTCCTACACTGCAGCTCCACCTCCCTGCTATCAATGCCAGCCCGCTGTAGTGTCAGGGAGCCTTGACGATGGAGTCTATCGCCTACTGCTCGGGCTGGATGTGAGCGATATCCCAGGGGCCTAGAATCTCGCTAAAGGGGCACAAAGAGAACCATCGTACGTCAGTAGGATGCGCATCACCTCCTAGAAAAAACACGCGCGGTGATCGGCGGAAAGACATGCTCGTACTTCTTTGACTCCTGCACCTGCATGAACCAGAGCGGGCACACGAAGGCCAGGAACAGCACGAAGACGCTTGCCAGCACGCTCAGCAGACCCGAGAGCTGCCAAGTCAGAGCTGTCGAGAGTACGAACAGTGCGGCCGCCGTCATGAGGTGCAGACGCTCCGAGTGGCGCTAGAAGCGGTGCAATAGAAGCGTTAAACATGTAGACAATACTCAGAATCAGGAGGCTGCAACGAATAGACCGACAGGCTAGACATTATAACCACACGGACCTTGACCTCGCGCTGGAAGATGGGGAACATGGCGAAGATTTCGATTGCCAACAGCACAAACGCAAACACATGCTCATTCGACTGCAGCCGCGAGCCCAGCAGCACAGCCGTAAAGATGGCGGCGTTCAGCGAGATGGTACCGCTAAAGCTGAATGCACACATAATTAGTCAGTCGCTGTTAGTAAGACCGGTTGCATCGACAGCATTCCGACTTCATCCTTACCGCCCAATACCGGAATTGACGTAATTGTAGTCGTGTGTGATGAGGTGCAGTAGACCCAAGAACGTCGCCAGCGCCCAGATCGTGTCGTCCGCGTATGACCGTGTGAGCGTCCGCAATACAGGTGAAAGGAGCGATAGCGTAGCGCAGAAAAGAAGGCACGAACTCAACGTGTCGAGCGTGTCTGCCAAGCGTCAATCACGTCCACCACAACATAGATCACGCGTATCCAT
Organism: Phytophthora capsici; assembly: GCA_030324255.1. Classification (NCBI taxonomy): domain Eukaryota; phylum Oomycota; class Peronosporomycetes; order Peronosporales; family Peronosporaceae; genus Phytophthora; species Phytophthora capsici. The sequence continues at coordinate 2,001,058 of CM059346.1, forward strand.
AGTCAGTCGACCACAGATCTTCCAGCCAAGCAAGCGTACTCACGCAGAGGTAAACCAAGGTGGACGCGAAGTACTGCAAAACCAGCCACCGCCAAAAACACGTCGATGCCGCCCAGTAACACGGCGGAGACAGCATCTTGACGGACGAATTCAAACATCGACTGGCATACATTCAGTCAGTAAATGTGTCGTATGCGCCATGGACTCCAAAGCTCGTATACCATATACGTACGAAAAAGATCAAGACAGCGCAGATCTGCTGTGTGATGGCCGCAGCTGAGCGCACCATGCCCCCGTAGTCATGCTCCCTCACATTTGCTACGCATACAGCACAACGGTGAGTCGCAATGCTTAACTAGGAGCCACAGGAATCCCAAGCGACAGCTTTAACATGCTCACTGTTCGTCCGCATCTGCTCTAAGAACGTCTCGTCGACGTAATTGTCCTCATACGGCTGTGGTGCATAGAGAATCTTCTTCCATTTGGGCTGTGCAACGCATGCAGATATATATGTAAGGGTTAGCTGTTCTAGATGCTCATATATATTACGTGCTGCTGTCTGTGCACCTTGATCGTCGCCACCGTCATTTGTCTGCTCTTTCGAGTGATGATGACAAATTTGATTGGCTAAAATAGGAATTTCTTTTAAGCAGCCTCGTTGTAGGTGTACATGGAGCTGGTGGTGGACCTAGCGTAGAGCCCTTCTTAGCTTAGTACTCGAAAGTGACAGCATGTATGTGGTAGATCAAGGGCGGGGACCGGCCCCCTAGTTAGTCACCCTGAAGTAGTGGGTTTCTAATAGACGGCCATTCCACCTCCGTCATAAATTGTAAACCCGTGGATCACTGGATCCAGCAGGCTGCCCTACTTGTCAGGTAGGGCGTTAGTTTCCTTACTCATTGAGTTTAAGCCAAAATATAACAGGTTTCAACTCCCCTCATCTATATTTAAAACCAGCCCTCACGCACAACAGCGACAGAAACGAAGAAGCTGGTAGGCTAGGAAACGATAACACTGCAAGTTGAAGTAAATGAGTTATCAGTATATATCCTTGAAAGGCAACTTGCCTCCCCAGCTACTTAGTAGCTCATCTTCTGCGGGGCCGAGCACCACGGACAGTTGCCGAACTGCTTGACCCACTTGTTCCACGTCTCACGGTCAGCGATGACCTTGCAGGTGGCGCAGTGCACGGTCGTCTTGGCAGCCACCGGGAAGCCCGTAACGATGCACGACTCGGACGCCGTCTTGCACTCTGGACACTGCAATGCCGCCTCGTAGATGGTGGCTTTACAATTAAGGCATGCACGCTCGGGCAGCTTCTCGGCCACCTGCTGGTCCATCGAGATCGTAAGGACCCAGTCGCGGATCTCCTCGCGCGCGCTCTCTTCGGCCAGATAATGCGTATCTGGCAGCGCGAAATCCATCGGCGACGGGATGTCGGTCCCTATAAAGTCGGTGTTGTCCAGGTTACTGGAGTCGCCATCATCAATAGCCTCGCAGAGGTCGAGATAACGATTGAAGTAGACGAAGGCGGCACTGAGCCACTTCTTCTTCCTCGCAGCCGCACCCGCAAGATAAAACATTTTGTCCGCTGGGAGGACTGCCACAAAGCGCAGGAGCGACATGCTGATCTTGGCGACTAGGTCGTCCAGTCCGGCGTTCGCTGCTTGGTGTTTAATAGCGAAGAAGTGCGCGACCAGCAGCCACTGTTCCATCTTTTGGACTCTAGAGCTCGAGAACTCTTTTCCATTAGTCCGCAAGTCCTTCACCAGCTTCCGAAGGCTCTTTACTAGCTCTGGCAGCGCTGCCTGGTGCTCTGGATCTTCTTCAATAGCATAGCCGCATCCAAGCGCCTTCTGGACGAGTCGCTCTGTCATATCTAACGCTTCAACGTCGAGCGGGATGCCATAGTCGGAAATGGTCTTGATAGCAGTCGTCATCTCGTCGTGCTCGCACAGTCTCGAGCAGCGCAGAACCAAGTATTTCGCCAATGATCCAGGCCCGTGCTTGGCTGCTGAAGACAGCACTTTGTCCCATTCGCCGCGCTGCATCCAAGCGTCAAGAGCGCTTGTTCCTCGTCCAGCATCATCACCTTCAGAGTTAAGTTTTACTTCCGCATATTGCACCTTGGAGTCAGCCGATGGAGTGTACGAACTGGCAGTCATCTTCGCCTCTGCGGGGTGGTGGGCAGCTGATCCAAAGGCACTTGCCTGTTGGGCACGTTCAAGACGAGGGAGCAACTCGGGCGCGTGCTGTTCACATAGTTTCTGAGCTGCAGCCCAGTTATTCACACGCAGGTAACAATCCAGTGCCTCGTTCATCTTGTCTATCGACTGGAAATGTTCAGCAGCGGTATCAAAGCGTGACATCCCTAATAGTCGAGACGCCACTTCCTCCACGATCGATTTGTATCTGCTTGGATCGTGTTTGGCACACAGCTCGATAGCCTTCCCCCACAGCTCTTCCAGCTCTCCAAGGTCACTGATCTGGTCCACTGAAATCGACAGATAAGCGTCGATCGCCTGCACGTATTGCTGTGAGCCCACCCACATTTCACAAGCCTCCATGAGTTCTTCTTTCTTCTTGGGTCCTCCTGAGAAGATGGCACGTTGGTGGGCCATATTCACCTCCATAAGTTTGTGTGGGAGGTGCCGCTTGGCAATTCGCACAGCATCAGCCCACATTGCTGCCTCCAGATAAGCAGCAAGAGCCAATTCAGGCTTTCCAGCACTAAGGAAGAAACCTTCTGCTCGCTGATGTTCCTTGCGCTCAATCCAGAGTCTCGCTTGGGCAATGAAAACATCAGCGACTGACGCTGGGTCGGCACTCTCTGCGACTCTCATGGCGTTCTGCCAATCCTGTTGGTGCACATACATGTCCAGAGCTTCACGTGGTTTTCCAGCTTTAATAAACTCTTCCTCGGCCTCTTTGAAGCGCTCCTCATCTTCCAAGAACAACGCGTGCTTGAGGTGCACCTCCGGTAACTTCTTGGTAGCGCAGTTGCGAGCGAGTTCAAAAGCGTGTTCAAACGCGCCGCTCTCAATTGCGTAGTCAATCGCTGGTTCGATGAGTCCAAGTCTAGTGAGCAGTTTTGCACCTTGTTCGCCTCCCAAATCCATGGCCCAAGCGTACGCTACACGCTTCGAGGCGTTGACACCGCCGTGGAACTTGGCAACCCGGATCGCTTCGTCCCACATGTCATTGGAGCGGTACATATTCACTGCAGCCTGCCACTCTCCAGCTTCCGCGAAATGGTGCTCTGCCTCCTTGTAGTTTCCCTCATGCTCCAATTGCTGAGCCAGGTACAAGTGGGTGTCTTTGAGTAGATCCTTGCGGTATTTCGTTACTAAACGAATCATTTGCTCGTAGTTCTTGTGGTTCTTGTACATGTTGATGGCGAGGTCAGGCTCGTTCACCGTTAGGAAAAGCTTCTCAGCCTCCTTCAGCTTTCCAGCTCGTTCCATACGATGTGCTTGCTCCACGTAAAGCCGCTCAGTTTCGTGCTTGTCCAAATGATTGAGCGCAACCTGATAAGCAGCGTCCCATTTGTTGGCTCGTGTGTACATTTCTACCGCATCTCGAGCAGCGTCAGCCTTGATAAAGCAGCGTTCGGCCTGCTCCAAGTTCCCTGCATCTTGGTAATGACGAGCGAGTCGGCGGTAATACGGTAGCGACACGTCGTCCTCCAGAGTCTCCACTAGTTGGCTAGCTTTCGCCCACTGACGGGAATTGAGTGCTGCTTCAACTGCCTTTGTAGGAACATTTCCTTCGATGTAGTGGTTGATAGCCATATCCATTTGCTTTTGAGAGACGAGATAGTCTCCCCAAGCTTCCTCCAAGCGCAGTACTTTGTCCGGAAAGTGCTTCCGCGAGAGCTCTACAGCTTTACGGAAGGCATTAGCCTTAATGAAAGCTGCAAGAGCTCGGCTTTCCTGCTCCATTTTCTCAAATTGATCACCTGCCTTCTCGAACATACCCGCCGAGTACAGAGCGTCAGCTACAGTCTCCATGAGCTGCTTATGGTCGCGTCCAAGGTTGCGCTGGTTCAGTAATTGAGCCGCCTTTGCAGGCAGCCCTCCCTTGAGATAAAGACTCACTGCACTCGCATAATCCCCATCCTTCACCTTCACTGCAGCAGCCTTCTCTTCCTGTCGAGACTCTACTAGATAATCGTAGTAACTTCTCTTCATCTGGTCGCATCCGGAATGGTTCTTCGCCTCCGCCACACGGATCGCATCTTCCCATTTCTGTAGGTGCTGGTACATCTCAATCGCTTCATCCACTTGTCCCTGAGCTAGAAGCAAATGCTCAGCACTTCTGTAGTCATTCTTGAGCACAGCAAGACGCGCACGAACTTTCCAGTGTGCAATGCCATTAAGACGATCCTTTTCCTGCCAGTCCAGCTTGTTGAGCTTTCGTAAATAACGTGAACGAGCCACGTCGCCTAAAGCAGCAGCACAACGCTCGGCAATGCGATGATCATTCTGCGTTAACGCCTCCTGGCTCAATTGGCTCCACATCGCCTCGGTCTCTGGCGTAAGCTCCAGTGGCTCAAGAATTGACATCGCGTTGACGAGCTGGCCGTCATCCACAGCAGCTCCGAAAGCAATCAACGACTCGTCCAGCTGGTAGGACGCAGTATTCATTCCTTCGTCCACAATCACTTCAGTGCGTCCATTGCCTCGCTCGATTTGCTCAACGTCACCTTTGATCTGGTAGATCGTGGCTTTGTCAGGTGAGCGGATGTTGTACCAAACGGACAAATTGCCACGATTCTGCGCTACGACCACGTCCGATTCGGGAACCCACTGCACGTAGTTGCAGTAATTGAGCAACGTACTGCGCTTTTGCGAATCGAGATCAAAGAGATGAAGCTGACGGCGCTTATCACGAAACAGAAGCAAGTTTCCACGCGAGTTGAGCTCCAGCCAGTCGACACGAGAGTCGTGGTTAACTGTGGAGGCAGCGCGAGCATGAAGATCCGTGATGCAAATGGTTTGTAGATCCAGCAAATACGCGATTTTCTTGTTCTCCGATGGGGGGATTGGATCCCCATTATCTTGTAGCATCGGAGCTATAGGCCGTTCATTGATACGCACACTCAGGAGATGGGTATTGAGGTGTTCCGTCCTCACAGAACCCAGTAGCTCGTTTTGTCCGTATTCGATCAGGGATAATTCGCCCGCTTGATAGACAATGCACACGCTTTCGTTGTCCAGCATATACTTCTCAGCTCCAGTTGACTGCCATTGCACCTCACTGATACGTGCAGTATCGAGATCCCCCACAAGGAGAGTGTTGGTCGTGTTCCCAACGAGGAAGCGATCTTGGAAAACGTTTAACTTGGTGATCTCACAACCGAAAGCCGACCGTACAACCACACGCGCCCCACTAACGAGTCGTTTGACGATCACTTGACTTAACGACACGTAAGTGAACTCGAATTTACCCTTGTACCGATAGCGACGCACACAAGCATCGTAGAGATCCAGTGCTCCACACACAGAACCGACAGCTAATCGACTTCCGTCATTCTTCCAAGCTAATGCAGTGACTGAGTACAAATTGGGAATGCTTTTGGACCCCACGAGCTCCCACGAGTCAGTTTTCGGCTGGAAGTTGAACGTGTAGAACGAGTCGAAGTTGCCCACTACCACAGACTCTCCCGTTGGATTGAAGACGCTGCACGTAAACTCCCCACACTTTTCATCTCCCGAGTAGTCGAAAGTACGCAGCTGCACGCCGTCCTTGTCGTAGAACGACACTCGACGGTCATTGCCTGCTGCCACGATGCTCTCACCCCACGAAAGCGCATAAGGGACACACGAGTGCACCACAAGCTTCGCATGTGTAGGGCCACCGGTCACATCGTCGAAGATGAAGCGGTAGATGGCTCCATCGTAGTGCGCAGACAAAATGGCTGTGCCTTCCTGATTGCTGCACACGCGAGACACGTACGACCCCGTGGCATACAGCGTAGCTGGCTTGTTACTTCGTAATTGGCCAATCTTCACCTTCCCATCGGCCAAGCCGAAGACAATCTCGTTCGGGTGCGTACTAGGCCACGTGAGCGTCGTCACGGAGCAGGCCTGTGGGAATTTGTTGCAAATACTCTTCTTGTCTCCCTGTCAAGTGCAATCACGCGTGTTAAATTCGTTTTAAGTTGTCGAAGGAGTGACAGCACGTACCCAATCCAAGCCGATCTTGTACACGAAGATAATATTGTCGCTTTGCGCCACCGCGAGCTTGGAAGAATCCGGCGAGAACTCTAGGGCACGCACGACGTAGTTCTTGTCGCCCTTATCTGCTGGTTTGGTAGAGAATTTGTCTTTGCGCTCGCCAGTTTGGGCGTCAAACAAGTGCACGACGCGGTCCACAGTAACTACAGCAAGTCTCCGGTTATTTGGCGAGAAGGCAATGGCAGTGACCTTGCACATGCCCTCCGTCGCCTGCAGCAGAGACGTCAAGTGACGCAACTGCATCTTGCTTTGAACTCTAACAACAACTACTACAAAGACTGTTACAGTGGAGCTTGGGGCTGTCTGTTCTTCGTCTGAATCAAGAGTGCGGTCTGTTCGTTGGGATCTTGAAACGACGCATGCAAATTGTAGCCATCTTGAAGATGGATACACAACACAGTTATTGTATTGTGTAGACAAATAACTAGGCCACATTTAGTTGTAAATAATTGTCATAAACGCTTTTAAAAAAACATAATTCCACATTTAGTTGTCAATAATTGTTATAAAACGAAAACACGTTTTATTATGTAGCCATTCTGACGTTTTTTGGCTGGTCAAAAAAGCTATGGAGCTGATGGACGTCGAACTTGAACAGGCAAAGCGCGAGGCTGCGCTGCAGGCGCGTCGCCGAGAGGAACTGGATACACTTAAGCAGCAGCGCAAGGAGCGTGCCAAGACCTCAGTCAGTGCCAGCTTCAGTGGCAAGCAGAAGAAACAGCAGCTACGCGCGCGCAAGCAGCGTTTAGCCTCTCGACGGGACGAGGAGGCGGCGCTGGACCTTCAGAGCACTCAATACGAGGAGTTTTATGCGGATAAACCACCAGCAATTGAAGAGGAGGAGGACGCTGAGGTGGAGGCTTTCCGAGACGAACCGGACTTCTTCGCGCGCCATAACGATTTAGATAATGACTTGAGTTCTAGACTGAAGCTAACAGTGGCTCTAGGTAAGAACAACAAGGATGCAGTGGGCAAAGAGCTGTCCAGTTTCTTCGTAAAGGAGACTAAGGAGCAGATCCAGTTAAGATTGATGGAGGGACAGCGGCCTTTGAATCTGGCTACGAGAGAGACACCCTTACTTGCCACTGTGAGCGAACGGGACCCCATTCTGGACCACCCGAAGCGACCCAAATGGACGTACAGCATGTCCAAGGAGAAAGGTCTGTGTAGATTATATATATTCCAGTCTTTTTGTTGGGTTTTGTGCTGATGATGATTTTTGTGGTGCTGTTGGCAGTGGACAGCAATGAGAGCCTCATGTTCGACAAGTGGCTTACGAAAATTCATGACAAGTACGACAATGAGCACCTCAACCACTTCGAGCACAATCTGGAGGTTTGGCGTGAGTTGTGGCGTGTTACGGAGCGCGCCACGCACGTTGTTGTCGTGGCTGATGTACGGAACCCGCTGCTGCACATTCCTGCGTCGGTTTACGACCTCGTCACAAAAGAATTGAAGAAGCCGATGGTGGTGGTGCTCAATAAGGTTGATCTGGTACCAACTGCTGTTGTGCAGCTCTGGAAGCGTCATTTGTCAGGACGATTCCCCCTGGCACAGCTCGTCTGCTTTTCGTCGCGATCGAACGCTGTCCATGGCGATAACGACATCAGTACGCGCCGACGTGTACTCAGGTAAGCTACAGGCGATGCAGCAGTTGTCAATCTGAATATGTATTTACCTCCACTACGTTGTATTTTGTAGCAAGAAGCTGGAGGTGGGAGACGCGTCGGCCATTCAAGGCGCAGTGGATATTCTTACGGCTTGTGGTATTGGCGCTACCGACGCTCAGCAGCTTGCTGAAGAGCTGAACGCAGGTATGGCGGAGGAGGAGAGTTTACAAGCGCAATATGATACGGTGCAGGAGAAGAAGAAGGCTGGCGGCAAGCGACGCAATAAACGCAAACAAAAGAACCGCGGTGGTGCCCGACATGGCGAAGATGGTAACAACGGCGCGCCAACGACTCATGAGTGCCAGCACTGTGGATGCGAAGACGCTGTCGTAGCTTGCATGTCATGCGCTACTGGGGGACGACCCAGCAAGGCAGACGCCAATGTCAAGGACGAAGCGGATGCCATCGCTCGTGGCTACTTACTGTGTGCTCGATGTGACCGAGAAGAGCATGCCGAACTTAAGGGCCACTTCCAGGTGCGTCTGCAGTCAGCTCTGGCTGCGGAATCAACAGATCCGTCAGTGCCCGGAAGTGCTGGAGCTATTGGCCAGGCCAACACACCCAAGGTGACAATCGGGCTCATTGGCCACCCGAATGTGGGCAAGTCTAGCGTTTTGAATGCGCTGGCGGGCAAGAAGATCGTGAGCGTCTCGCACACACCAGGACACACAAAGCGCCTTCAAACCATCATGATTTCGCCTGAGATCTGCATTTGTGACTGCCCTGGACTTGTGTTCCCGTTTGCCGGTGTGCCTAAGTATCTTCAAGAGCTTAGTGGCTTGTACCCGTACTCACAGGTACGGTGGATATCATGCTGCTTAGGACTTCATGTGGAAGTGAACAGACTGACCTGGGTGCTTACTTGTTGCTGTAGATTCGGGAGCCGTACTCAGCTGTGCGTTTCCTGGCGGAACATGTTGTACTGGAGAAAATTCTGGATCTCAAGCCTCGCACACAGCTCTTTGACGGCCTCGAGGAAGAATTGGTACGTAAAATGCAGGGTACGAACGCACACCAATCTTCTAACAAATTTTGGGGCTATATATTGCACAGGAATGGACACCTTGGACGTTGTGCGAAGCGTACGCAGAGAAACGTGGGTATCGCACCGACCGTCGCGGCAGACCCGATCACCAGCGTGCTGGATCTGAGCTGGTTCGTGACACAGTGGATGGAATTCTCCCTCTGTTCTTCCTCCCTCCAGACTACACTGGCAAGGATATTACGCCGTCCAACATCGCTAGATACTGCCAGCTAGAAGAAGTTTCCGTAAACAACGAAGACAGCGACGTTGACGTTGAAAACGACGAGGAGGAAGATAGTTCTGATGAAGACGAGGAAGAGCGATCTGTTGAGCCTAAGACCAAGCAGTCAGCACCTGTTAACGCGTTCAGTTTGCTGGACTCAGACTCGAGTGACGAAGACAGCGACGAGGATTAAACGAATCTACAAAATAGACCAAGTTTTGAGTAGCAAACTCGCCATCTATTCTGCCTAGAATCAATCGACTCACCACAATGCGCTTACCTGGTGATATAGTACAGTCTAGCACGCTCCACATCTTCGATAGGGCACTCTTCTAGCTCTGCCGCAGCACTAGCCACATCTTCCGCCGGCAGCTTGACCTCCTCGAATTTAAGTCCTGAATTGATAATCTGCTTCTGCACGAGATCATGCGTCACATCAGCGCGGGGAATATGGCAAAGCACGAACGCTCGCTCCACAGTGTTGTCTACTTTCAGAACACGCGTGACAGTGGCGAAAAGCAGAGGCAGCAATTCGCTCTTGTAGAGTACATCACCGGCTAGAACGACGTCGACGTCCACCAGAGCGCCGGGAAATTCCTCCAGCAACGTCTGCGCTGATGGCTCGTCGCCCCAGAACAGCGAGCGAGCGGTCACAACGCCATCAGCCTTGTTCACCTGCACGTTTTTGGCCAACAGTTCCACCACTTCTTCGTCGCCGTCGGTAGCCAGACACTTGACCGCTCCTAGTTTGGACGATACGATGCTGCAGATACCAGTGCCGGCTCCCAGTTCCAGCACCCGTTTGCCTTGTACGAGCTCCGGGTGACGCCACAAATACTACAAAAACATCAATACAAATCAGTATATTGTTGCAAAATGAGGTTGAAGATGCCCCGTACCCGAGAGAGGAAGTGTGAGCCCGTCCAGAGGCGCGTGCCCGAGATCTCCGTCACGTTGGCGTCCATCTCTGCAAGCATGAAAAGCGACGCGGCCACGGGCAGCTCTTCCATCTGGAAAACTTGCACCTCCAGGTCTCCTACGACCACGCGCTTGGTCTCGTACTCCACGCATGCGCGCCAATTGGCCTCGTCCGACGAGGAGGAGGCAGCGCGGTCCCTTGCGTCTACCATAGGAAGGAGCTCACAACGAATCGTGCGTTTAAAATCGGCCGTCATATGTTTCTCATAAGTTATGATTTCTAATTTATCTGACAAAATTTAACTTCATAAATTATCGTATGATTTTAAATTATCATATTAGGGGGAGTCAAAGTTTGCGTTTTTGCCTGTCATATTTCCATTGCAATTCACCGATATCAGGAATTTTTCGTTGGTAGCACCAACGTATGTGCATGTAAATAAATACATAAGGCCTTACAGTCGAGATGAGATATACAGTGTAGTTGTAAAATCTGAGCTTTGAGATGTCCGATAGACCTGTAGATCCTCTTCGCGTTTTGTTCGTAGTTTTGCCTAGAAAGAGAATGGTTGTGCTACAGCTTGGCAACAGTGACACCCAACGAGGAAACAGGGGTCGCCCACTCTACCATTTACGACGCGAACACACGCATTTATCTACATAACTCACAGTTAATATTAAGAACCACATGAACCCACATGAACCCACATGCGCCCACATGCGCCCACATGCGCCCACACGAGCCCACACGAGCCCACACAAGCCCACATAAGCCCATACGAACCCATTTAATACAATCAGCACAACATACCTTCGCACCGCACTGTGTGGATCTTACTTCTTGACGCGGCCGTTTACCTTTCCGCGCGACTTGCATTTTCCAGCATGCGTGCAGATTAGAGTCTTGTTGTACACAATCCACTAGCTCGGGATCAACGGAGCACCCTCTTCAGCTTCGCGATCTTTTTGTCCGCTCCTCAACCTTATTGTTCGTGTGCACATACGATACGTCGGGTTATCAGTTAGTAATACGTAGGCAGCACTGTCATTGTGGTGTAGTGGCTCGCGAAGAAATTCGACACGAGGGGCACTCACACACAGGGGGCCGGACTGCCAACTGACGGAGGGGGTACTCCGATCGACCGTGGGGTCTGAAGATCTTCTCACCTTGTGTACCCGTTGACCTGGCGGGGTTAGCGCTCTTCCTGGGTGACCTGGAAGGGGTCAAGTGGTTTGTTCTTGGTTGAGCTGGAGTGTGGACGGCACTCAGGGGTAGTCGGTTGACGATCTTGTGGATACTTCTTCACTTGATCGTCCGTAGGGTAGAGTAGATCGAAGCTTGAATAAAACTTGATCGCTCTGGGTTGTCCTTCGGGCTTGTGTTGTTCCAAAGGGGGCCAATGTGTTCCAATGTTGATGCTTGGGCCGCCTACTGTTAGCGGTGGGGCTTGAGGGGTGGAGAGAGAAGCGTAGACCTGGCCAAGCTTCCCAGGTGTTGATGCGGTTATTCTTCTTGAGCGTCTTGGGTTCCTTCGTCAAGGGGGGCCAATATACTTCCCAGCCTTGGAATTCTGCGGAACACCACTTGCGTGCTACAAGGAAAATCTCTCTCTCTTAACCATCTTACATCTTTCCTATCCAATCCCTTTCCTCCCATCATCTGCCCATCCCCTCGCAGCTGACTGGCTACCTTGAACTTCGGCCGGTGTACCCATTAATCGGTACATGTGAACCCTGATCGGTGCTGATCGCGAAGTGTGCCGAAATGATCGCACCCTATCGATCAGCATTCTTGATCGCTGAAACGTACTTGAATGATTGCACCATATCGATCAGCGTTCCTGATCGCTGAGGCGTACTTGAATGATTGCACCATATCGATCAGCGTTCCTGATCGCTGAGGCGTACTTGAATGATTGCACCATATCGATCAGCGTTCCTGATCGCCACGACGTACTGAAATGACTGCACCATTGTCGATCAGCGTTCCTGATCGCCACGACGTACTGAAATGACTGCACCATTGTCGATCAGGATTGTTGATCGCGACAGTGTACCGAAATGACTGCACCATGCCGATCAGCCCTTGATCACCTCTCGAATTTCGGTGTTCTCCCAGAATTGGTGTCGATCACTCGATCAGTACCAAAAATTTGGTACCCGTGCCGATCACTCACTCCGTGCCACAAAGTTGGTACACCGTCAGGATCCGTCTCAGACTGATTCGACAGAATCAGATCTGGTCTGATCGCATACATCATCTGAGTCTTTCCCGATCACACTACGGCAGCTGGCCTCTTGATCGTGTCGCACTTCACCACATCATAATAACATATAGCAAATCTGGTACGTCCTCACACTGTATTCGCTCAAGTAAGAATGAAATGGTCCCCAGGAGTCGAACTGTGCGTGCTCGAGTGGAGGGGCAAGAGCTTGAGAGACGGCTGTATCTCTAGCTGAATCACCTACATCGTCCCTTGAGCTTGCGTGTCGAATTAGCTAGACGTGTCCGATGTTTGGCGCTTGAGCTTTGAGAAGGCATCGTCCATTCTTCATCCTCACTGTCATCGTCGCTCTTGTCACTTGCGTTAGCGTGGTGCCTGTGTTTTAGTGCTTGGCGCGCAGTTCTATCCATCCTCACTGCTCCGTGAATGCTTGAATGGGTTAGTTGACCCAAACCAAACACCCCACCTGACGACGTCTTAGGTGTCGCGTGCTCTCGATGAATGCTTGAATGGGGAGCCACACATTTTAGCAGGTATACATGTACACGTTGTCCGGATTAAGTAACACAACGCCACAAAATGCCGGCGTAAAAACAAGTCACGCTCAGATGGACACAATCCACTCTCTAATTTAAAATCATACGATAATAATATTCAGAGCTTCCCGGACAACGCACGGCATTAGTCAATAATATCGATATATAATAATATATAATAATAATAATAATATTGATATATAATAATATTATTGACTAATGCCGTGCGTTGTCCGGGAAGCTCTGAATATTAGACGCTTTCACAAATCGCAAATTCCCGTTGCATTTTTACGTGGTGTGGTCCACACTTTCTTTATTCACATTACACTACGTGCATTTGAGTTTCCGCAAACCGGTAGGACTTGCCTCTCCTAAGTGCAATACACTACGCACATAGCCGAAGGTTTTGAGCGCTAGGTGATCGCAACAATCACTCACCGAGCTGTCAGCAAGGTCTCTGAAGCTGTGATGGAGGTACAAGGGAAGTGTGCGTACATCGAATGCCCTGCAGGAATCAATGAAGTGTTTGATGGCACAGGATGTACACATTGTAGCAAGGTCGTGCATCACTTTTGCTCCAACATAGTGTATCATGGCGAGCTGTCCGTCCGCGCATGTTCTGTTGAATGCTCAGCTATTCTGCGCTCTGGTGACGAGACTATTCCACCCACACGCCAACTCCTGCGCTGAAATCAAGTACAGCATCTACAGCTACTACAAAGGCGTCAAGCAACAAGAAAGCGTCCGGTAAAAGCAAGAAAAAGCGAAAGAAATTCTTTTTCACGAAGGATGCCGAATTAATGCTGCTGAAAGAGGCCCAAAACCTTCGACCGTTTGCAGCAGCGCATGGGAACAAAGGAAAAATATACGTGGAAATGACCGAAAAACTTGGGAAGAAGTTTGAAGCAAAGGAGCTGAGTGACCGAACAGTTAAGGAGAGACTACGGACCAGTTCAGGACCTCGGATGAAGCCTACCGTAAGAAATCTGGACCTGCGGAGGACTACGACGAGATCAAGCAGCTACTGACGGACATTAGCATGCAGATGGACAACATCAAAGACACCAAGGCGGTAAAAAAAACGGCTGCGAAGAAAAAAGTAGATCTACTTCAATCGCAGAAAGAAATACTGCGCGAGAAGGCCACCAAGAGAAGATGCCAACGTAAGTCATCGGAAGGAAGCGGGACTGGATTGAGTGGTGCTAGTGAGGGTCTGGCTGATACTGCCAGCACAGGCGCACCAAGTGATACAGAAGGAAACGTTGGAGATGTCAGTGCCTACATGAGAAAATCCTCCCTCAAGTTAGCGGCCAGTGCAAGCACTGGTTTAGCTGAGTACCTTGGGTTTCAACGGCAACTTCGGAACGAAGAGATGGCCAGACAGGAATGCATGGTACAGCTCAAGGAGGGAAAGATGGAAAAGAAGAACAGCGCTGGAGCGACGACTTCACGTTTAGGAAGGAGTACGCTTACAAGAAGGAGCGCAATTGGACCGAAGAACTTGAAATGCGCCGTGGGAGGTGTGCAGGGAGGAGCTGAATTTATTCCACCAACTGCTGTTAAAGCAGTACGACCACCAACAGAGCTGACCCGCTCTTGTGCGAGATCAACTCGTGTTTTAGTAGATATGAGCAGCCACGGTTGTAGCCTTATAAAGTAAGCGATCGAAATTTTCGTTTCATCTTCTGTTTCATCAGTTATCATTGCTGCTTCCAAAGTATTCTTCGAATGACGGTGGATTGCACTTGAAATACCTGGAGTTGGTATTTCCACCTTTGTCGATGGCAATGCAGTTAGTTAACAGCACTCCAATCTTGTAGAACGTGGCGACAGGCGATGTACCAACAGCCTGGAGTCGCTTAAAGCCCAAGTACGAGAAGTTTCTCGTTACTTGACCGTATGTCCACTCAGCAGACACTCGAACAGCACTCATGGACCTGTTGATGGCGGCTTCGTCAACGTCTATCTGGCATCCTTTGTAGGGACAGCAAAATACATTGTTGCATCCGTAGGCCGGGTCTCCGTAAATCACCTTCCCATGGAAGGCTGCGTTCTCTTCCAGAGTTTCCTTTAGTCCGCTTTCACTGAGCATGAATAAATCATGACATCGGCCATCGACGGGGCCAAACAAGTGACAGATAATTCCATCAGGGTCTGAAACTTCATTGCGTGTACGCGCTTGTGTCCGTTGAAGGCAGCTTGTTGTCCTTTGCCTGGACGACAAATTGGGCGGACCGTTCCATCGATGAATCCCCATACACCGTTAATGATGTCCGGATCCTTGGAGGCGATTGCATTGCAGTATCGATTGATGTTCCTCGCAATTCGATCGGTGTCCATGAACAACATGTTTGAAAATTTCTCGTCTAAATGCTCCACCACGAAGTAAAATATGTGGCAGAGTGTAGATGGAGCACGACAAAACATAGCAGCCATGTCAATCCATCGACACGGGAACGCAAGTCGGCGGCAGCAAATAGCAAGCGCTTTCAGCGGGGTAGCCACAACGCCTTCTTGCGTAACAACTCGCTCCGGGAGCTTAACGTAGTTCACTAGAGTTTTCAACGTAGCTACAGAAAACCGAAACTGGCCCTTCGCTTCTTTATCAGACATTGCTTGCATGTCGAGGCGGAAGTCTGGCACAAGAATTTGATCTCGGTACGAAAGCTCGATTGTGCCTGCGTTCATCAGCAGAAACAAGATCCAAGCGGTGTCGTCGACGAGCGTCAAGCTAGCAGCATCGTAGTTGTGCTTCAGTCGTCTGCGAGTTTGAAGCTCTTCTAGTCGGGAGTTGAAGTTTCCGTTCATGACACTCACTCTTGTGGATACGGCGTTTTTACGTTAAAATAAAATTACGAACTTCTGAAAGGCAGCTACAGAACGAAAACACGTAGCCAAAACTTCGTAGCAGTGCGACGGAATTTTTACTACGTAAAATCGATTTTGCGGAATTTCTGAAAGCCTCTATTAGGGGGAGTCAAACCTTGGCTAAAAACCGAAATATCACACTTTCATTTCGAAAAAATCACTGTGAAATCTGAGCGTGATATCCAGCGTGCCATTTCGAATATCACCCACCTTCCGATGTTTCAAATGACATTTTGTTTTCCTCAAAACGATACATGTGATTTTTAAAATTGACATGTCATTTTGTGAAAGTTTACGTCAGGTTTGACACCCCCTATTGTAGTCAACCCAACGTCGTAACTTGCGGCAAAGCGTTTAAGTTATGTCCTAAGTTATGATATAGTTCGAATAACAATAGGAAATGGCTCGGATTTAAACTTCCAATCAAGTCGTTTCTAAAGAATAAGGTCCAAGAGGTATTTCAGAATTTTTTTTAGAAACGAGACAATGATCACGTGTATGGGGAGAAAGGCGGGGTTAGTGCACCACCTACTGAAGTTTGGTCATGCAGTTACTGTAGATTAGGTTGGAGGATGTTTGGACCCAGGAGAGGGGTTTTACCTCCCACATGAAGTAGTTAAACATCTTATACTGCTATCCGCAAATCGAAATTCGATTTGCGGATAGCAGTATAAGATGTTTAGAGGTTTGCCGCCACATACAAATATGAAGTAACATGGTTACATCGTATCTTACGACGTAAATTAGCTCGTTTTCGATACACTTTTCCGGGAACCAAGGGATTAGAGGTGAATAGAGCTGTTAATTTTTGAGTTTTTAAAAGAAAAATGATTACACATGCAGCTTTTCACTTCAATAAAAACGCAGCTCCCCGTGTGCTAGGGCAATCGATATGTCGATTCGTTCTACCCAGGTGCCCATTAATTCTCCCCAGGGGACTTTTCCAAAATCTACTGTCCCGTGTGCTATACTTAATCGTGATAAATCTCTACCTAGTTCTCCATTGCTTTAGCTCATAAACTCTCTTGCTTAGACCCTTGGGCGGTTTTTATTTTTCCAGCAATGGTGCTATAAACGTATTTAAAATGTATTCTAAATCCTAGGATACTTTAGAAACAATTTAGAAATGTCTATAAGGGGCTGCGACCACCGCCATGCCAAGCGTGCCATCGCGTTCGTGCTCGTTCCCTGTGGCGAGGCATCCTCGGCTACTTCTGGCCCGAACATGGCGGCATTGATGGGATACAATGATATGTGGCAGCGCCCGTCGATAGAGAGCCACGTAAATGCTATAGTGCTGCAGCAGCATGCCGAAAGCTCTGGTAAAACGCCAGACACTCTGAGCCGGACGCTACCGTCGGTGTCGCTGACTCACCTGGCCGTCCCTATGTCGATATAGCCGATGATGGCACGCGTGCAGCGCAAGTGACGGCAAAACTACGCATCATAACACTGGTCGTCAAATATAGTTTCAAAGGCAACAGCAGCCTCAAAAGTAAATACGTTGGCAGGTACGTTACTCTGCAGCATAAGTCCACACACAAATGCTACGTTTGCAGCCACGGTCTTGGCAGCAAGAGCAACAAAACAGTGCGGCGTAGGCACCGTCAAGCGGCGACTGAAAACTGCACTTAGTGCACAGCAGCAAGGCTGGAAGTCCGGGTACTCGACGGTTTGTCGAGTTTTCAAAACGTCGCGATTAAGGTTATTTTTTTAAACCTGTCCCTTTGCTATTCGGTCTAATTATCGACCAGTACTCACCTTCGCCTAACGGCAACACCAGACCGAGAACCAGCACCAGCCACCCCGACCAGCCCCTAATGTAGCTAACGACAATTTAACTGTAAAATGTTACGAATCGGAGACATGTGGCTGTAGGTTGAGCTACATACAAACAAAATATTCATTTAACAAACAACATATTAGGGCTTCTGAATAAGCTAAAAAAACAAGTAGATAATCTTCAACAATATCAGGTGTTTTTCGCCGAGAATATGAGTTGAGGAGACTCAGAGAACTAGGTTTACACTGCACTGAAGTATTCACCCATGTCACGAAGGGAAGATAGGAAACTAAAGATTTGAAGAGCGAGATTCAGTACATAAATATGATCACTTGGCATTAAGCGGTATATTTGTATGCCACAACAACACTCATCACTTGATGCGATACAAAGTGTTCATTTCCCTCTAACAATATAAGTAGCTTATTTAACAAATAAAACACCTCGGTAGGTGGTTTATTTGCTCAACCGATACGAGTAAAAATTTGGCCACCATGTAAGAAAAAAAAATGCGACAAAATAAGTCACTTTTTTGCATGGTTCGACTCCCCCTATTTATTTTCTTTGTTTGTGGCTCAACCTACAGCCACATGTCTCCGATTCGTAACATTTTACCGTTTTTTAGTAAGGAAAGAAATGACAGAACCATACTTTTTGTCGTGTGTTACGAGTCGTGCGAATCGGAGATATAGTCTATGTTCTCCCTATCAGTGCGCGCCCCACGATTGTAGTTTCTGTTCTCCCAAATAGCGCCATCGCCCGTTTAGTTTTGTTGAGGTTAGGGCCCGTCACAGGGACCGCCTCTACACCGTGTTCTTTATTAACTAATAATGAAGAGACACGTCACTTTTGACTCTAAAAAATAATGTACTAAAATGTCTGGAACACTAGTACGATGAATGGTAGCGGCAATTCTAAACTACGTTTCTGAATGCCGCATACTAATTTCTTGTTAGTAGCCCGCTACTTTCTTAAAATTTAATCTTGCTTCTCTTTTTACTCTCTTCTGTCTTCTTCGAGACCCCCCGTTCTTCTTCAAGCCACGTGTTCCCCGCAACAGGTCATGAACCCTCAGCAAGCCTCTGGTGACGACTTCCCCCGCCTCTCAGGCGCAAGCAATTTTGACGTGTGGAAGGCCGAGTCAGTGCGTCACTCGATGGCAAGCATCTGCTTTGTTTCGTCACCAAGGAGGACTCGACTCGAGACTGTGATGAAACCTTTGATTCTCACAATGGGGTCAGTGAAGACGAAGATGAAGACTCCGACGACATCCTTGCCGAGTCCGACGACGAACGCTCCACTAAGCCCAGCTCGCCAGCAGGAATCAACTCGGATGAAGTGAACTTCGAGGACAGCTCCGGTGAGCTAAAGCCTAACGATGATGATGATGAAAGCCCACCGACAAAGAAAACGAAGCGGGGCGATCTACCCATCGTTCGTCCGCTTGCTGAACGCAATGCAGCACGTGGCCACAAGCACGTCAAGCGGTACAAACCTACCCTACCGTCTGCTTGCCAGCTACGTCGTATGGAGGCTCAAACCAAAAAAGGCATTCCTGATGAAGACGATGGAGGATACACATATCCGTCTTGTGAAGAACCTTACAACTGCCTTCGACATCTTTCAGGCAATCCTGTATGTACTAAGTATGAGGGTGCTGCCTTTCATGGCGACCCTTACTTCATCCAGCATTTTCTTATGGAGATCAAGTATGAGGAAGGCGGTGGTCTGACCAGCTTCTTCCTTGAGCTGGAAAACGCGATGAAAACCGCGGCTAAAGCAACCGAGTCACCATTGACAGATGGACAAAAGTCGCTGTACCTGTTTCACTCGATGCCGAAGACTTGGAAAGATGATCTCTGGGTTTGGAAAGGCGTACGGAAGTACATCCCGTATGACGGACTCAAGATGAGTATTGAGACCAAGGTCCGCGAAATCCAGGCCCAAGAACGTTACCGCCTTATCAAGGGGACACCCAAAACCCACTCTACCCAGGCTGAAAGAGCTCTTACTCTTACCGCCCCGTCCCCAGACACCGCGTTAGACGCCTGTAGCTACTGCCAGAAACTGCGCCACTATATTCGCCAATGTCGTGCTCTGCAGAAGGACTTACGTGATGGCTCTGTCAAACCAGGCACTGTTCTTCCTGTGAACTTTGAATTACGTGGACCCAGTACCTATCGGTCCCACCCTTACATCAACAACCACCAAGGGCGATCTGGACGTGGTGGTGGGTCATGGCATCAAGGTGGTCGGTGGCCGTGGCGGTGGTCGTGGCCGTGGTAACTATGGTGGAAATCGCAACAACAACAACGGCAACAACAACGGCAACAACCACGGCAATAACAATGGCAAAAACAACAAGTCCCCTCGCCGCGATGAAGGTGGCTACGATCAGTCACGCCGCAAAGAGGCCCTGATTGCTGTTGTATCGAATGTGCAAACAGCTGCATCCGCTATTAGCCTCACGGCGCAGTTTAGTCAGGACTTTGATTTCAGCTGGACGATGAACTCAGGTTACAGCAGTCACGTTACTCAACACGAGGAATGGTTCAAGACTAAAATGCCTGCACGCGAAGGCATCACCGTGGGTGGTAAATC
This sequence comes from Phytophthora capsici, assembly GCA_030324255.1. Lineage (NCBI taxonomy): Eukaryota > Oomycota > Peronosporomycetes > Peronosporales > Peronosporaceae > Phytophthora > Phytophthora capsici. The sequence goes on from CM059346.1 coordinate 2,021,145, forward strand.
GCAAGTCCCGATCGAAGCGATTGGCACCGTGGAACTCCAGATCACCGATTCGAAGGGCCAAGCGCGGACGCTTACCTTGCGTGATGTCCTACTGGCTCCGAAGCTGAAGTATAACTTGCTATCCGTTGCTGCTGCTGTTGACGAAGATTTTCGTTTCGGTTTTCAGCGTACCATGTGTACTGTCCAAACCAACCACCGTTTCTCTATCAAGGCGATGAAATCCGCGACGCCAAAACTTACCAGTTCCAGGCTACTCCGGTTCAACAGGCCGAAGCTCACATGGCCATTTCAGGATAGCCAACTGGGCTCATGCTCTTACACAAACGTCTTGGTCACCCTAACATCCGTGTACTGCAGGCACTCACTAAAGACCAAGCACTTCACGGACTGGATGCACCAGCTGTAGTTAGGCCAGATTCTTTCTTTTGCATAGCCTGCACTTACGCGAAGTCACACCGCGCTCCTTTTCTATTTAATAGACGTGTTGAACGCTTTACGAGACCGTTGCATAAAGTTCACTCCAACATTTGTGGTCCTCTTCCCATCCCTAGCTTAGGCGGTCCCCGATATTTTGTTGTGTTCATCGATGGCTTCAGTCGCTACATGTTCACTTATCCCATGAAGACATATACTCGTGTTACAAAGATTTTCGCATGAAAGCACTGAATATATTTCGCACTGATGTCCATACACTAGAGTATCTCTTGCCACCGCCTGATGTAGAAGTCCAGGCCTTACAAGCTGACAATGCAAAAGAGTATGGAAAATTGGGACGCCTCATCTTCTCGACATACGGAACACAGGCTCAATTTACCAGTGCATAAACGCCTCAACAGAATGGTCTTGCAGAACGACGCACAATCATGGAACGCGTTCGCGCATTACTGCTAGACGCTTTACTCCCTAAACCACTCTGGGCAGAATGTGTTACACATGTTACAACACTCCTGAACATGACGCCAAACGCTAATACGCAGGATCGCACCCCGCTTGAGTTTGGTACAATCGAAAGCCTTCTATTCAATATCTTACAGTCTTCGGTTGTGCTGCTTATGTCCGTATCAACAAAATATACAGAGACAAACTAGATCCCCGGGCCAAACTCTGGGTATTCCTGAACACAAATAGGATACAGACTGATGGATAACAACACATGCAGTTGTTTACAGTCGTGATGTGGTGTTCAACGAGACTGATTTTCCTACCATCTCAAACACATAAATAAAACACCCTCAGTACGAAGAAGAGGAAACCCTGAGCGATTCAAACTCTAAAGAGGATGTCCAAGAAGCAGAAAACCTCCTGTCCTTGGTTCTTAGCCTCTTAGCAGTCCGCCATGTAATATACAACGCGGCGATGCATTTTTCATTCGCTCAACAGTGGCGTGCGGCCGTTGAATCGGAATACCAGTCCCTTATGACAAACCAGACGTGGATTCTAGCTCCTCCTCCGAAAAATCGTAGGGTACTTCAAAATAGGTGGATCTTTGTTGTTAAATATACTGGTTCAGGAGAAAACAACCGTTTCAAAGCACGCCTAGTTATCAAAGGGTTTTTACAACAGTGTGGAACCGATTACACTGAGATCTTTGCTCCCGTTATCCGCATGGAAGTTCTTCGCCTTCTGTTGACGATCGCTGCTTTCCTTGACTACGAAATTCACCAGATGGATGTAACGACAGCATTCCTCAATGGACCCCTGGATGAGAAAATCTACATGAAACGGCCTGAAGGGTCTGGAGTTCCTGACAAAGGAGACCTTGTGTGCAAACTACTGAAGAGCCTTTAATGGTGAAAGATGAATTATAAGACTTAAAACGCAGCACAAGAAGCCCTTACTTGTTGCGGAACACCCTGGCAGTGCTCTATACCTTTGAAAACAGTCGGTAAGCACCACAGGAGCTTCTGGCAGCTCCTGCATGAGGGCTGCACGCATCCGAGGCCCGCATGCGGTGCCCGGAAACCCAGAAAAGTCCCTGCACATGTTAGATAAGACTCACGTACTTGCGTATCTTCAATGCTGCTACCACTACAAACTTATCACTCTAGCAATTAATTCGTTTATCAATCTGACTGTCATTTCTAAATTAGACACTACATGCATAAGACGAAAATTGTCCCCAACACCTGGAGGAGCCACGAACGTGGAGATCCCAAATCTGGCCTCCGTTTGCCCGTAGTCCCTCCAGGAGCTTCAAAACTGCGAAAAAGGCGATTTTGCATAGCCATTTTGTGAACCGACTGAACAGTTTTAAAGCGTTTTCTTAAGCCAATCAGAAATAAACAACTGTATTATCCAATTAGATTCCTGATGTCGATCCAGGGAGGTTGTTGAGGTTAGGACCCGTCACAGGGACCGCCTCTACACCGTGTTCTCTATAAACTAATAGTGAAGATACACGGCACATTTGACTCTAATAAATAATGCGCTAAAATGACAGGAAGATTAGTACGATGAATGGTAGCGGCAATTCTAGACTACGTTTCTGAATGCCGCACATTATTTTTTGTTAGTAGCCCGCTACTTTCTTAAAATTTAATCTTACTTCTCTTTTTACTCTCTTCTGTCTTCTCCGAGACCTCCCGTTCTTCTTCAAGCCACGTGTTCCCCGCAACAAGTTTAAACAGCAGCGAGCACCGCTTGCTACTCTGACACTGACCGTGCACGAAAACTCCTGCCAATCCTGCCGCATCGCGGCTTACTGCGCACATGGCTTCGTTCTACGCGGCGGTTGACTTTTCAGCTAAGCTGTGTGTACTGTCAACGTACGCACCGACACACACGGCATCTCGAGAGGCGGCATCAGGTGCGACGGCAGCAGCTGTTACAGCAACACAAGAGGAACCTGCCGTAGCGGTGCGCTCCATTTGCTGGAGCAACGTCACAGACCCGTATGCATGCAGCTGCTGCCCGCACGAGTTTTGTCGGTCCTGCATTTCGGCACACATCGATGCAAATGGAGCCGATGCTTCGTGCCCGACCCGCAGGAATTCCATTTTTCTAAGGGTCTCGTCTTCACCACCACCTCCCGGCGTAGAACTACACGTCGTAGACCTGCAGGCGAAGACTAATAGAGGCTCCAGGCATCCGACGCCTCGGAAACAAGCGACAGTGATTGCGATCTTAACGAGTAGGATCAGCGGTCCGAAATAATAATTGCGATACAATAAATAATTGGGGTTTTCAATAATAAAAATTATTATTGAAACTTACTTGTACCATCGCAATAAGTTATTGACCCAATTATTGTCAATAAATACACTCCAACATCGCTCTATTGTATCACAGCAAATCAATTGCAGGTGACATCACAATCCTGCTTCCGTGACGCAGACTACTGCATGACTGGCTCAGAGCTCTTGTGTCAGATGGCCTCCCGAGATTCTCATTTCTCACGGCTGTTTCCTTTCTCACATTTGAATTCTTCCTCATCTCCAATGGTCTCCAACAAGAACCTCTCAGCCTTCTTCTACGCCCCACCCGGTCAAGGATTGTTTCGCTGCAACATCTGCGGCAGCACCCGGAAACAAGCTGGAGGGGCCGGATACTCCAATCTTATCGCCCATCTGGATGGAAAGCATGCGGGATACGATGCTCAGTACACCGCGGCGCAAGGAGGCAGCGACAGCCCGCTGGAGAGCTTTGGGTTCGTGGCAGAGGAGTCGAGCCATCTCTTTCAGTGGATCCAGTGGATCATCATGCGGAACATGCCTGTTCATGAAGTCGGAGACGCCTTCACAAGAGCGATGAGTAAGCTGCGGCCTGTTACTGTCAAGTCCGTCCAGAAGTGCATGAAAGGCGTTGCGATCAAGGTCGGGTAACAGCTGGAGAAGGAGCTTGGAGAGATCTTCGGCCTCATGTTTGATGGCTGGTCGCATGCTGGCATTCACTATGTCGCACTTTTCGCGGTCTACGAGGCAGATGGTAAATTGCGCGTGCCGTTGTTAGGCTTGTCCCCGCTTGCCGATGGCACTCAGACGGCAGATGCCCACGTCCAGTTGTTCAAGAGCACCCTCGACGTCTACAACAAGACCTTATCCATGGTGGCGTTCATGGTGGGTGACAACTGTAATACCAACCGGTCGATAGCCATTATTATTGGTATTATTAAATAAAGAATTTGAAGTTGAATCAGAATTTATTTTACTTTGTTGATTGCCTCTCATTGTAATTATCATTGTAGCACGTGTGTAGCCCAACTGTAGGACATTGCCATTATGTTTTATCTATGGGTGCCGTTTTTGGGGGTGCCACTGGTTGGGTGTGCTAGCCACAGGTTCAATCTTGCCGTCAACAAGTTTCTAGAACCCCACGAGGCTCTGCTGTCGGATGTAAACTCCCTTATGGTTGAGTTACGTCACGAAAACAACTTGGCGGAACTGAGCAAGTACACGGAGCTGTTGCCGGTGAAGCGCAACGTTACTCGCTGGTCATCAACATTCACCATGGTACAGCGTTACACCCGGATTCGTAGCGACATTAAGAAGGTCGAGGCTGTCGAGGAGCTGATCCCAACAGGCGCAAAACACCGAAAGCTGCTGGTGCTGTTCGACCATCTCAAGAAATTCGACAGCGTTTGCAAGCGGCTTCATCGCGACGAGACGAACATGGCTGAGGTGTGTCTCATGTTCGACGCCCTGTTGACAGAGTATCCCGTCATGGCTGAGCATCTGAGACCTACTGCTAAGGTTGTTCACACTCCTACGTTCGAGTCAGGTGTCGTCAAGGTGATCACGGGAGCCATTCTATCACCAGCCGAAGAACTAGCGCTGAAGCGCTTCGAGGTCGTCCAAGCTGCAGGAAAGAAGCGCAAGAAGGACGAGGAAGGCTACGCCTCGGTGCTGCTGCGAACGGGGGGCAAGCCTCGAAACCAGGTCAGCGGTGGTCGCAGCGGAAGATCGGCGGCATAGACGCCTCTTGCAAAGTTGGTACCGCCAACTTCCAACACGGTGGAGCGCCTCTTTTCACAGTGTAAGTTGGTGCTGACGCCACAACGCCGTCCGCTAGGTTTGAGCAATTAGCGTTTCTACGGGTCAACCGAGGCATGTGGAACGTCAGTACTGTTGCTACATGTAGCGTCGACACCGAGCAAAACGAGTAGGTAGGTATCGTAAGTCACTTTCCTCACCAAATAAACCTCGCTTCGGTTAAATGATTTTGTTAGCAGGAAGATGAATTGATGGATAAAACTCATCGTAGACGCGTAGAGGCATATCCTGGCTACACAATGCTGTTTCACTCGGTTCATTGCTCAAATATTGACGGAGCAGTAGCATTTTGCGCGACACATTCACCAACATGTATCTTGTAACCCGTTTTAAAGAATGATATTGAGTAAAATACTTGATTGGTTCTGATGATAGAAATAAAGCGATGCAATGAGCTGTTTGAAATAGCGCTGTCACTTCCCGATTCGTCTCTAAGTACAAGAATGCCTGTTTGTTGCGGATATTATTTACGCAAAGAAAACCAACCGAGGAAGTGAATCTTTTTATTTAGTAAGTTGGGTTAACTACGATCGCCTGACTTGGCAGCCGGAGCATGACTTGCCCTATCGGCTGATTGCAGAGTTCAACACTGAGGAGTTGGGTGTCTTCTGGCCAGTTGACTACCGAGCCGAAGCCAGCATACCATTTGGCTTCGACGCAGGGCTCAACGCGAACGGGACTAGAGCTAGGCGCTAACAATACAATTAAAATTGCGGGAATTTTTATTATTGTTGTTGTTTTTGGTATTGGAGTTTTTATTATTGCCCAACACTTCTTCCAATGCAATACAGAACTGAATTTTCGGACCTCTGAGTAGGATATGTAAAACTTGTAATCAATATAACGCCACGGAAAGGACACCATAAGAATACAATACAGTTCAGTCAAACAAATTGTGAACATGTGTGGTTACCCCATAAGAAATGTCTGTATTCGCAATTGAAATGTGTAAAGGTATGCTTGTTCAGGAACAGAAGTGTTTGGAGCTTGGTAAAAGGAGTTGTGATTGATAAAACTTAATGTCGGCACCAAGGGTTTCCTCTGGTGCCATTCATATCCTAAACCTGTATAATATGTTAATAACGAAGATGGGAGGGGTTTGGAACTAGTGACTATAAAGGTTATGTACAAACAGATACAACTGAACCACCGAACGTGAGACATCATTTATTTGTCCTCAACAGCCTCTCTGTGTCCTTTCGGGGGATCAGATTTGTTGACATGTGGTGGTATAGATATGTCCTGGAAATTCAAGTGGAATATCCTCATGTTCCAAATACTTCCAAAGTTTCTTAGGAGGACCATGTGCCCGTGGAGCATTATTCCGCAGCTAGAGGACGTGTTTAGTGATTCCTATACCTCTTGTAGCACTTAGAACTCTTCTATTTGTTGTCATTTGTGTTGTTCATTCTTAAAACGACTAAGTCTTCAGCACATCTCAAGATCAAGGTGCAGTATTTTTGTTTCCAACTCGCTATTAGGAGTCCTTTCATGCCTTCCACACTGCAGTGTGCGGATCGCTAATGGATGCCTGTTTGACGCCACAGTCGAGCTAAATCTGAGTGGATTTCGGTCCATTTATGAGTCAATGGTCTCTATTAGTGTTTCGTTAAGCTGTAGTTTTTGGATTGCCTGGAAGCATCCTGATAGTGAGTTTTGTAAATTTGCAAGTCTTTATTAACACTTCTTTTACTCTTATATACAGATTCCTGTATCTTTGCGGGTTTCAGTGCTTTGCCAGAACCAGGAGATGTTGCCCGACCGGTATTCGATGTGCGGCCTCCTGTCCATCAACAACAGCCTGCAGCGTCGTGACCTTTTGACGTCGGCAGCAATGCAGCAAGTACTCGCCCGTCTAGCTCAAGTTCGGCCACATGAAGACCATGGTCACCCAAGATATGGTGGTTACCCCATGGACGCTATGCAGAAGAGCGTTCAGCGTGTTGGAAAACAGCTGGTGTACATGAACGTCAAGTCAGGCTTCCGAAGTCGCAAGACACGAGCCGCGAAGATTATCAACTGTCGCAAGCCGGCTCTTCTGATTTTTGGTCTGCGTCCAGGTCAAGTTGCTGGTACTTGGTATTGCATTGCTCGGGCGTGGGTGGGAACTAAGTTCGTCTTCATCGACTCTGACCGGCACCCACTACTTTCCGAGCAAAGAGGACTTGTTGTCGGCATTTTTCACAAGAATTGATGGGGTGTACTCGGTTGAGGATATCCCTCGGCTATAGTTTTGGTGTTTTAACATTTGGTTTAGTCTATTTCTTTTGAGTTTTATCAATCTTATTGAAATAATGGTGTCAACAGTTTGAAGTAGGATAATTTATTGTTTGTAAATGATTTTGAGGGGCTATTTTAATAATTATTATATTTCGTTTTATGGATACGTTTTGTTTGGCACAGTAAATAAAAAGTGCTTTATTTTATTGATCCACACAATGGGTTTCGTAGGTTAGAAGAGAGAAGGTTGAACTTGAGTTGCGGGGCATACAGCACGTTCTCGAGTGTAATGATACGGTCATTCCCCTCCGTGTCTTTGATCTGGAGCGCAACGTTGCCTGCGCCTTCAATGGGAATCTGGTGGATACCGCCAACAGTAATGGACTTACCTGTTTTTTGTACCAAGGTTTCAAACCAGGAAGGGTTCGACGTAACGTGCCGAGTGCATCCAGAGTCAACTGTCCAGGTCGGATCATGGTCTTCATGCCGTGAGCAGACATGCCGAAAATACGATAGAGATCAATTGCTGGCCGAGGAGCACGATAAATATTTTAGTGTGGTTGAGCAAGTAAGAAAACAAATAAGACAAGACTAAGTGACGATCCAGTAAATTACTGCAATCGAATTACCACAATGCCTACTTACAGGCACTGCTCCACCGTCGCTACATCCCAGCTAGAGCTGTTGACCTTCAGGAACAGGATCATCCCCAGCATCATGGGAGAGATGCGGTGACGCTCATGGCACAGTACCGCGCGCGCCACGCTGAAGAGCCTCTCGACGATGTTGGACGTTGACGGAATCGCCTTCAGAAGCACGTAGGTGGCCGGCGCATCAGCTGTATTGCGCCGCTTAAGAGTACAATGAAGACTGATCTTTCAAGGGCTCTGTCGGCGATTGTTGGCGTCGTTTAATTGACTGAGTGAAAAACCTGGTCGAGGTTTAATCCATCGCGCACTGTTATTGGCGTTCTATAAAAACCTCAGTGATATTTATTTAAATGATTGGCTAACACTAAAGATGTCATTATGTTGGATTGTTTTGTCAGTGTAACAAAACCCACTCTAATAGAAGCCCATCATCGTTGCCTCGGCCCTCATTCATGAATTTGCTGTGTACAGTGAACAGCGCTCTGAGCATACATGTTACAAATACAAAAACGTGGTTTCTCGGCCTACAGGCCTCTACAGAGCATTTCCTTGCGCTTGTGATCAACCTTTCGAAAGCTGACTGAAATTATTGACGTACTTATAGTTAGTATATTTAGTGTAAACATACTTAACTTTGATAGCAGCAGCGCTGATACGATTGGTTGGTTTTACTGGATATCCTACTTGTCGAAATTTGTCGGAAAGACATAGGGCGTCGGAACCGTTATTGTATGGTAGTGCGGACCTGGTGGAGTTCGCCGCCGTCATCCTATTCCCGTAAGCGAGCAAGCAGCTCCGACACGGGTATATCATGAAGGTCAGGAAACCCTGTGCAACATGTTTCGGTACGACAGGAAATATGACACCCTCGACAATACTTGACGCCGTACAACAATGTGATGTATTCTTTTTTTTTTCATACGATGTAGTATGTAGCCTTACCCAAGTTTTCGGAACTCAAGTGGGTGATCAAGTAGTACCATTCGAATTACCAACGAGGTCATGGGGGGGGGGTGTAGGAAGAGTACCTTACTTAGATCAGAGTGAAAGAGAGGAATAGGCGTTGTATAAACACATTCGTAATGCAATCAATACATTGTAGATAACACAGCTAAACAACAACCCGCAAAGAAGACAAGTATTTTTTATGTTATAAAGAAGAATTGTAACGGGAACGTTGTACCAAAGTTGAAAATCTTGACCAATTAAAAACGAGTAAACATAATGTTGCCCAGTCAAGTGGGGCTCTTCATCTTTCGTCCATTTAATATTACCGTACGGCTCAATTCTAAGCGGAGTGTCCCCTCATCATGTGGACTCGTAGCGAACTCTGGTGCTTGAGCACGTTATCGCACACCTCACATTTGTATTTACTTTTCTCGTACTCACGTTTGCGCTTCTGTTTGTTCGCAGTCCCCCCTTTTTTTATTGGGGGGGGGGGGGCGCTCTTCTCACAATCGAAGCGGTGTTTCCAGATTGCTTGACCCTTCTCCACCTTTTCGCCGCAAAATATACACTCACCGTGTCCAGAAAGTGTATATTGAACGATATCCGGGGTCCATTTCATCCCTGCGTAGGTAAGGTAGCAGTGGATGCGGTAGTTCATCGTGGTTTAACGGCATTCCGTTGTGTAAAAGGTCACATCTGAACAGAACGCAGAATCCAACCGGAATTTCCACGACGTGCGCCTTGGAGTTGTCTCTTGCAGTAAAACAACCAGCATAGACGGGGAGCTTCGTGCCGGGCCCCAAAGCAATAATTGTATTGGCTGGAACGCCATCCGGTCGAAGGTTACGAGCTCTTGCCCGTCACTCTCTTGGTAGTCTTGGCGAGGCTCCGTTTCTGAGCCCCCATGCATCGACCCCATGAAAGAGAAAATACCCAGGTTCCACCCAGGGTGTATCATGGCGACAACCACCTTTAGAGCCCTGCTCAACTCTTGTAGATGCGATGACATGGTGCGAGGTCTCACGTACATTTGCTGTCGGAAGTTGTTGTTTTTACCACCAACGCGATTGAAGACGCCGTTGTGCGGACACATTTTGGCTTCCGCTAGGAGCGACGAAATCACCCTGTCAGGTAGCACAAGAACATGCGGAAGCAATGGACCTGTTGGTAGCTTCTCCATTTGCTGCTTTGGAGAGGAATTTCCAGAAAAAAGTACTTTGTACTGTTTTCTTGCGAATCCAAACTCATAGTACTGGAAACAGTAAGCATTAAGTTCGCGTACGGACTTAAATATCTCCCTACGTTCTTACAACAGTTCTGAAGCTTCGTCGGGTAGCAGGGGGCGCTTGACGTGGTAGCTTGGTACAGCCACACGAAGCTGATTGTTTCTCGCTCAAAATCCATTGTTAGTTGCCAAGGTAAGTTTCTAGCTGGTTCCCACGTAAGCTCTCTATGGTTTATCCATTGCACTAAGTAGAATTCAAGAGTGTGGACCCATCGTTTTGCATAAAGGCGCTCAACCTCAAATGTCTCCCCACCTCGCCCTCTTTATGCTTGCCTTCCTCGAAATAAACCGTTTCCACTCTGCGGTCGAAACGCCGGGTTTTCTTCAGGGGAGTCTGATTAGCTAGATTTTGGATGACTCTCAATCTGTAAAGCGTTTGAAGTTGCGTGTGTGTTTTCCTCTCTTGTTCAAAGGCGCCATAACAGAAATTGTAGAATGGCATGCATCTAGTGCTATCATAGTTGAGGACGTGTAATGCATACGAAGCGATGTCGTTTGCTAAAAAAAATGTATTGTAGACGTCTCCAAATCACAAAACAAATTCACAAAACACAAATACGCCGAAAGAATTCAATATTTTAATGTCATGTACCTTATGGTTGGAACAAGACCTGATCTAGCATTCTACATACGGGATGTGAGCCAATTTCTTGCCAACCCAGGAACAGAGCATTGGAAAGTCGTAACTAGAGGACTAAGATATCTCTTAGGAATAGAGGATCTTGATCTATTACTAGGTGGATCGCAAACGGTCAACACAGAAAATCTCGCAGACCATCTCACGGCGTACACTGACTCGGATTATACAAACTGCTCTCACAGTAGACGCTCTGTAGGTGGCTACATCATTATGTTCGGCCAAAGTCCCATATCGGCTTTCAAGAAAGCACCACGCAGTTGTGCTGTCGACCACAGAAGCTGAATACATTGCATTGTGTTATTGCATGCAAGAACTGATGTTCCTCAAACTGCTACTTAAAAAAACTCGGTTTCACAACCACGAAAGCAGTCACGATTAAAGAAGACAACCAAAGTTGAATTTAAATCTCAAATAATCCCGAGCTAAACGGACGATGAAAACACATTGATATTGGATATCACTTTGTACAGGAAAAGGTTAAGAGACGCGAATTCTGTATTGAGCATTGCAACACCAAAATAATGATAGCAGATATTTCTACTAAAGCTCTTGATAAGCACCAATTTCGAAATGTAAGGCAAAAATTGGTATGCTCTCACTTTCTTTGTTAAATAATTTAAATACGTGATACATGTAATACGCGAAACTTTAAAATGTTCTTAATTTTTACTTCACATACTTTAAGAGTCGCCGGTAGCATGAGTTTTTCCCTTCAGAAAAGTTAGCATAAATTCAAAGGTTTCCTCAATTGCTTTCCAAAGAGTTTTTTTCTGGTACACAGCCACCGAATATGAAATTTTTACAATAGAACTAAATGTGAATGTAAGTAAGCATGAATATATATATTTGAAAATTAAACTGAAAGTGTAACTTTCCGAACAAACATCACCCTATCAATCACTCACCATAAATGTCCAGTGGACGCTGAGTGGTGTCGTCAAAAACAGTCCTCTGGGCTCCACGCACCCGGAGGGCAAATGCATGTCCTACAGCCAGAGTATTGCTAGCTGCAACCAAATAGGCACCACCCTCCAAAGCTAGCCGTAGTATTGCCGCAACATCACGGTGCTCAGTACGGAGCCAGTTAAATTTAATTACGTCCAATGCAAGACGAGAACCAGCCACATGTAATTGCAATAAAAATGCACGAAAAAAATTCCAAGAAACCCCACGTGAAAGGTCTTGGCGCAACTCCATAGCTCGATAAAGGAAGTCATGCACATGGGATTTGCGAACACCGAAAGGCTCACCAACCAAGGTAAGTGCATGTTGAAGCGCGAGGAATAAACATGTGCTCATCGGGTTTGCCCCGGCAACAGATGGGTACAGTTCACTGACGAACTGAAAAAGTCACGCTGACGACCACTTTCAACCCATTTAACCACCACTCCAATTGCATCTTCAAATCCGTCCTCTAGAAGCATGGCGCGTAGCTCTTACGTACGCGGAAGACGGTCATGCTTCTGAGTCCCCCACAGGGCTCGGTACAGAAAGGTACCAATAGGAGAAGTTTTACGGTCATTATATAACCTACTTTCCATTTTTGTGCGCCTTGCTGTTGCTTCTTTGATCGGCGGCGACGTTTTTGTTGGGGGCGAAAAGGCTAGGAGGGGTGCAGGCGTGGCTGTCGACGAGGCTGATTACCCCGGCGAAGAGGCAGTTCAATGGGCTCAGGAGAATTTTGGACAGCTAGATCATCCGTAGATGTATCCGTAGATGTAGTCACATCCACGGTAGAATTTGCCAAAGCTGACTGCGAACTAATATCCAAAGAATCCGATAAAATCGATTGAATACACGACTTGGCACGAGGAGGGCCCGCAACTGCATACTGCATCCTGAGTAGATCTAGGCATGTTCTCCGGGGCTGGCGTTTAATAACGGAACCCCAGACCGATCACCTCGGTCTACGCAGGTTGAAGAAGCAGTAGAAGTAGTAGAGCCCGGTTAGAAACAGCAGAAACCCGGAAGAAGCAGTCGAATCCCTCCCAATGCGGTATAATTGGCCAAAGCGTAGTCGAATATATCGATAGGATGCACCACTGAGCTGAAGAAGCAACCACGGAGTGATAGGAGCAGCCACCGAACGATAGAAGTAGCCACGGAGCGACGGAACAAACCGCTGAGCAGTAGAAACGCTTGAAAAGCAGTCGCCGCGCAACAGATGCAGATCGTGAGCAATCGAAACAGTTACAGAGCGGAATGAGCACTAGTAAAGCTCTCTCAGAGCGAAATTCAAAGAACGCAGCAGAGCAGGAGAAGCAGCTAAGGACCGGGGTCAAGTAGTCTTGATGGTGAAACATGAATTATAAGACTTAAAACGCAGCACAAGAAGCCCTTACTTGTTGCGGAACACCCTGGCAGTGCTCTATACCTTTGAAAACAGTCGGTAAGCACTATAGGAGCTTCTGGCAGCTCCTGCATGAGGGCTGCACTCGTCCGAGGCCCGCATGCGGTGCCCGGAAACCCAGAAAAGTCCCTGCACATGTTAGATAAGACTGTGTAATAGCCATGAGGCACCACGTACTTGCGTATCTTCAATGTTGCTACCACTACAAACTTATCACTCTAGCAATTAATTCGTTTATCAATCTGACTGTCATTTCTAAATTAGACACTACATGCATAAGACGAAAATTGTCCCCAACACCTGGAGGAGCCACGAACGTGGAGATCCCAAATCTGGCCTCCGTTTGCCCGTAGCTTCAAAACTGCGAAAAAGGCGATTTTGCATAGCCATTTTGTGAACCGACTGAACAGTTTTAAAGCGTTTTCTTAAGCCAATCAGAAATAAACAACTGTATTATCCAATTAAGATTCCTGATGTCGATCCAGGGAGGCTGTTGAGGTTAGGGCCCGTCACAGGGACCGCCTCTACACCGTGTTCTCTATAAACTAATAGTGAAGATACACGGCACATTTGACTCTAATAAATAATGCGCTAAAATGACAGGAAGATTAGTACGATGAATGGTAGCGGCAATTCTAGACTACGTTTCTGAATGCCGCACATTATTTTTTGTTAGTAGCCCGCTACTTTCTTAAAATTTAATCTTACTTCTCTTTTTACTCTTTTCTGTCTTCTCCGAGACCTCCCGTTCTTCTTCAAGCCACGTGTTCCCAGCAACAAGTTTAAACGGCAGCGAGCACCGCTTGCTACTCTGACACTGACCGTGCACGAAAACTCCTGCCAATCCTGCCGCATCGCTGCTTATTGCGCACATGGCTTCGTTCTACGCGGCGGTTGACTTTTCAGCTAAGCTGTGTGTACTGTCAACGTACGCACCGACACACACGGCATCTCGAGAGGCGGCATCAGGTGCGACGGCAGCAGCTGTTACAGCAACACAAGAGGAACCTGCCGTAGCGGTGCGCTCCATTTGCCGGAGCAACGTCACAGACCCGTATGCATGCAGCTGCTGCCCGCACGAGTTTTGTCGGTCCTGCATTTCGGCACACATCGATGCAAGGGGCGCCGATGCTTCGTGCCCGACCCGCAGGAATTCCATTTTTCTAAGGGTCTCGTCTTCACCACCACCTCCCCGGCGTAGAACTACACGTCGTAGACCTGCAGGCGAAGACTAATAGAGGCTCCAGGCATCCGACGCCTCGGATACAAGCGACAGTGATTGCGATCTTAACGAGTAGGATATGTAAAACTTGTAATCAATACAACGCCACGGAAAGGACACCATAAGAATACAATACAGTCCAGTCAAACAAATTGTGAACATGTGTGGTTACCCCATAAGAAATGTCTGTATTCGCAATTGAAATGTGTAAAGGTATGCTTGTTCAGGAACAGAAGTGTTTGGAGCTTGGTAAAAGGAGTTGTGATTGATAAAACTTAATGTCGGCACCAAGGGTTTCCTCTGGTGCCATTCATATCCTAAACCTGTATAATATGTTAATAACGAAGATGGGAGGGGTTTGGAACTAGTGACTATAAAGGTTATGTACAAACAGATACAACTGAACCACCGAACGTGAGACATCATTTATTTGTCCTCAACAGCCTCTCTGTGTCCTTTCGGGGGATCAGATTTGTTGACATGTGGTGGTATAGATATGTCCTGGAAATTCAAGTGGAATATCCTCATGTTCCAAATACTTCCAAAGTTTCTTAGGAGGACCATGTGCACGTGGAGCATTATTCCGCAGCTAGAGGACGTGTTTAGTGATTCCTATACCTCTTGTAGCACTTAGAACTCTTCTATTTGTTGTCATTTGTGTTGTTCATTCTTAAAACGACTAAGTCTTCAGCACATCTCAAGATCAAGGTGCAGTATTTTTGTTTCCAACTCGCTATTAGGAGTCCTTTCATGCCTTCCACACTGCAGTGTGCGGATCGCTAATGGATGCCTGTTTGACGCCACAGTCGAGCTAAATCTGAGTGGATTTCGGTCCATTTATGAGTCAATGGTCTCTATTAGTGTTTGTTTTTGGATTGCCTGGAAGTATCCTGATAGTGAGTTTTGTAAATTTGCAAGTCTTTATTAACACTTCTTTTACTCTTATATACAGATTCCTGTATCTTTGCGGGTTTCAGTGCTTTGCCAGAACCAGGAGATGTTGCCCGACCGGTATTCGATGTGCGGCCTCCTGTCCATCAACAACAGCCTGCAGCGTCGTGACCTTTTGACGTCGGCAGCAATGCAGCAAGTACTCGCCCGTCTAGCTCAAGTTCGGCCACATGAAGACCATGGTCACCCAAGATATGGTGGTTACCCCATGGACGCTATGCAGAAGAGCGTTCAGCGTGTTGGAAAACAGCTGGTGTACATGAACGTCAAGTCAGGCTTCCAAAGTCGCAAGACACGAGCCGCGAAGATTATCAATTATCGCAAGCCGGCTCTTCTGATTTTTGGTCTGCGTCCAGGTCAAGTTGCTGGTACTTGGTATTGCATTGCTCGGGCGTGGGTGGGAACTAAGTTCGTCTTCATCGACTCTGACCGGCACCCACTACTTTCCGAGCAAAGAGGACTTGTTGTCGGCATTTTTCACAAGAATTGATGGGGTGTACTCGGTTGAGGATATCCCTCGGCTATAGTTTTGGTGTTTTAACATTTGGTTTAGTCTATTTCTTTTGAGTTTTATCAATCTTATTGAAATAATGGTGTCAACAGTTTGAAGTAGGATAATTTATTGTTTGTAAATGATTTTGAGGGGCTATTTTAATAATTATTATATTTCGTTTTATGGATACGTTTTGTTTGGCACAGTAAATAAAAAGTGCTTTATTTTATTGATCCACACAATGGGTTTCGTAGGTTAGAAGAGAGAAGGTTGAACTTGAGTTGCGGGGCATACAGCACGTTCTCGAGTGTAATGATACGGTCATTCCCCTCCGTGTCTTTGATCTGGAGCGCAACGTTGCCTGCGCCTTCAATGGGAATCTGGTGGATACCGCCAACAGTAATGGACTTACCTGTTTTTTGTACCAAGGTTTCAAACCAGGAAGGGTTCGACGTAACGTGCCGAGTGCATCCAGAGTCAACTGTCCAGGTCGGATCATGGTCTTCATGCCGTGAGCAGACATGCCGAAAATACGATAGAGATCAATTGCTGGCCGAGGAGCACGATAAATATTTTAGTGTGGTTGAGCAAGTAAGAAAACAAATAAGACAAGACTAAGTGACGATCCAGTAAATTACTGCAATCGAATTACCACAATGCCTACTTACAGGCACTGCTCCACCGTCGCTACATCCCAGCTAGAGCTGTTGACCTTCAGGAACAGGATCATCCCCAGCATCATGGGAGAGATGCGGTGACGCTCATGGCACAGTACCGCGCGCGCCACGCTGAAGAGCCTCTCGACGATGTTGGACGTTGGCGGAATCGCCTTCAGAAGCACGTAGGTGGCCGGCGCATCAGCTGTATTGCGCCGCTTAAGAGTACAATGAAGACTGATCTTTCAAGGGCTCTGTCGGCGATTGTTGGCGTCGTTTAATTGACTGAGTGAAAAACCTGGTCGAGGTTTAATCCATCGCGCACTGTTATTGGCGTTCTATAAAAACCTCAGTGATATTTATTTAAATGATTGGCTAACACTAAAGATGTCATTATGTTGGATTGTTTTGTCAGTGTAACAAAACCCACTCTAATAGAAGCCCATCATCGTTGCCTCGGCCCTCATTCATGAATTTGCTGTGTACAGTGAACAGCGCTCTGAGCATACATGTTACAAATACAAAAACGTGGTTTCTCGGCCTACAGGCCTCTACAGAGCATTTCCTTGCGCTTGTGATCAACCTTTCGAAAGCTGACTGAAATTATTGACGTACTTATAGTTAGTATATTTAGTGTAAACATACTTAACTTTGATAGCAGCAGCGCTGATACGATTGGTTGGTTTTACTGGATATCCTACTTGTCGAAATTCGTCGAAAAGACATAGGGCGTCGGAACCGTTATTGTATGGTAGTGCGGACCTGGTGGAGTTCGCCGCCGTCATCCTATTCCCGTAAGCGAGCAAGCAGCTCCGACACGGGTATATCATGAAGGTCAGGAAACCCTGTGCAACATGTTTCGGTACGACAGGAAATATGACACCCTCGACAATACTTGACGCCGTACAACAATGTGATGTATTCTTTTTTTTTTCATACGATGTAGTATGTAGCCTTACCCAAGTTTTCGGAACTCAAGTGGGTGATCAAGTAGTACCATTCGAATTACCAACGAGGTCATGGGGGTGTGTAGGAAGAGTACCTTACTTAGATCAGAGTGAAAGAGAGGAATAGGCGTTGTATAAACACATTCGTAATGCAATCAATACATTGTAGATAACACAGCTAAACAACAACCCGCAAAGAAGACAAGTATTTTTTATGTTATAAAGAAGAATTGTAACGGGAACGTTGTACCAAAGTTGAAAATCTTGACCAATTAAAAACGAGTAAACATAATGTTGCCCAGTCAAGTGGGGCTCTTCATCTTTCGTCCATTTAATATTACCGTACGGCTCAATTCTAAGCGGAGTGTCCCCTCATCATGTGGACTCGTGGCACTGCCGAGGGAGAGCCCCACATAGAAATCGTACTTAGAAATGCCGTTTAGAAATGACCGAACTTCTACCGTCACTTCAACCAACGCATCTCCCCGCTCGGCGCGCAAGGCCCCACATTTTCGCGCGCTTTTGGCGGGCCTCCCGCAGCTTTCAGACCTCCATTTTGCAAAAGTCCCACAAGAGCACAAGGGCACCCCTCCTCTCCTTCACTCGGAACTCCCCACCATGGCCACCGCCAACCCAACCACCATGCCCATTATGCTGCCCGACCCATCACCGTACGCGTACCGACTCCGCGGCCTGGGGTGCAGCTTCGACGACGTCATGCGGGCGACTGCTGATGAACGTTCGTGCATCGACTTCTGCCAGGCGAAAGGCTTGCTAGCTCGGCGTATGCTGTGCGCCGAGTGCGACGGCGACATGCGCCTCTGCCCGCCCTCCGCCAACGCCTCGGAAGACAAGGCTAAGCGCTGGCGCTGGCGCTGCTCGCGGAAGGGATGCCGGAAGGAGCGCAGCTTGCGGGCCGGCTCCTTCTTCGCGAAGATGAAGCTGACGCTGTGCCAGTGCGTCCGTCTCATGTACTTCTGGGCCTCCAGCCTTCCAGCTGGTGTGGCCATGGCGTGGGTGGGCGTAAGCGACAAGGCCGTCACGGACTGGTACTCCTTCTGCAGAGATATCTGCAGCAAGGAGATGCTCGCTTGTCCGATGCAGGTAAAGAAAACTTACTTTTATTTTGTGTTTATATATTTCTAATAACTTTTACGCTACAGGTCGGAGGACCTGATCACATCGTCGAGATTGACGAGACCAGCCTCAAGAAGAAGAGTAAGTTCAACCGAGGCGTGCGCCATGAGGATTGCTGGTTATTTGGGGGTTGACCGCGCGTCGGGGCGCTGATTTGGGGTGCTGACGTATGCGGACCGTACCAAGAAGACGCTGAGCCCGCTCATCAAGAAGCACATCAAGGCCGAGACGACCATAATTTCGGATCAATTCGCTAGCTACGTGTCGACGAACCTACTGCATACGTTGGCCAACAACCGCATGCTTAAGGGCATGCGTTACACCCATAAATGGGTGAACCACTCCAAGAACTTCGTCGACCCCACGACGGGGGCCTGCACGAACCGCATTGAGGGGACGTGGGAGGTTCGCGTGAAGCACAAGCTGAAGAAGATGCGTGGCATCGACAAGCACCTGCTGCCGTCGTACCTGCGCTCATGGTACTTCGACGGCACCGTCTCGCTGTCTGCGTACTTCGAAGGACTGCTAGCGGGGATAAACAAGCACTACTGCCACTAAGTTGTAATACACGTTGGTTCGGTCATTTCTAAACGGCATTTCTAAGTACGATTTCTATGTGGGGCTCTCCCTCGGCAGTGCCGGACTCGTAGCGAACTCTGGTGCTTGAGCACCTTATCGCACACCACACATTTGTATTTACTTTTCTCGTACTCACGTTTGCGCTTCTGTTTGTTCGCAGCCCCACTTTTTTTATTGGGGGGGCTGCGAACAAACAGAAGCGCAAACGTGAGTACGAGAAAAAGTAAATACAAATGTGAGGTGTGCGATAAGGTGCTCAAGCACCAGAGTTCGCTACGAGTCCACATGATGAGGGGACACTCCGCTTAGAATTGAGCCGTACGGTAATATTAAATGGACGAAAGATGAAGTGCCCCACTTGACTGGGCAACATTATGTTTACTCGTTTTTAATTGGTCAAGATTTTCAACTTTGGTACAACGGCCATTACACTAACGTTGGCGACGCAATCGGCACCCAGTGCTTCTCTCCTGAGCCAACTTCTCGAGCAGCACACTGTTTCTCGGACAGCCTTGACTCCCACAGCGCCGCTCATTGACTTGATGAATCACCCAGACATCGTCGCTCCGCTACAAGAGCCTTCGGAGAGGGAAAAGTCTACCGAAGATGCGCCTGGAATTCACAGCTACGTCAACCGCGTGTTGGGGAGAGTTGCAGCAAAGGCCGGTGTGTTAGAGCGACTGACCTCTCATTCATTTCGACGAGGTGGGGCTCAACATGCCAACGGTGCTGGGATGTGCGTACAGTGGATCTTCGACCGCGGTGCTTGGAATATGACGTCGACGAACAAGGCCTTCGCCTACGTCTTCAATACCCCTGCGGAAGACCACAAAGTTGCAAGCGTTCTGAGCAATCGCGACCCTGAAGAAGCTGTGACACTGTTAGGCCTGGACTCATTCGATTCCGTCACGCAAGTCAACATCCGATCTGTTGCTTCGGCGCTGTTCATGTCTTCGTATGGGTTAGCTACAAGACAGTACAATGTCAACGCTCACGTACTTATGACCTACCTGCTCCGCCACTACCCAGCGCTGAAGTCCCTTGCGGCGGACAGCTTTGTAATTCATCGTTTGGAAGCTTGCGTCGTCGAGAGAGGGTTCTCCGTTAGCGATCTCCTGGCATGGTCGTCATACCTTGCCTCTGATATCGCCCGCAAACCTGAAAACACAACCGCGCAAAACCCAACAACCGACGTCATGCAGCACCCCGTGTTTCTTCATCAAACAGCCTTGATTGAACAGTTAATCCAGGTGAACAAGACGTTAGACGCTCGTTTGTCTGTGATGGAAGCCAAGATCTGCAACAAACATCCGCGGTCACCAACACTGCAGTCGACAAGTGAGTACACGAATAGCGAACAACCACGGAAGCGACGACGTACCTCCCCTGCTTCGAGTTTGAAAGACGCTTGGTTCACTTGGTACACTCAAGAACCTCGTATGTGGAGATCATCGGATCCAGAGACCAAGCATGCTAGGTCAACCGCAAAGCAAGTAGTGGCATTTCTCAAGCCCTTCCTTGAAGACGACTTCAAACTTGTCGAGAGTTCCCCGCGATATCGCGACGACGTTCTGAAGATTGGTGAGAATGCCGAAACCGCGCTGCTGGCGTTCCTCAAACAGCACAAAATCAAAGCGCGTGGCGCACAGAACGTGCTGAAGTCCATGCGCAAGCTTCACAAAGTCGGCAGGCTAAACCAGCACATTCTCCGTTATCGGCAACTCCAAGCTTCCGGCCACATTCTGGATCCAGCTCCTTCACACACTACCAATGCAGTTGAGTTAGTTTCAGGCATATAAAAACATGCAAGTTTACCTATTCATGTGGTCCAGCCAATCCTTCTGCGATCGAGCGCCACTACCTGTGCTGCTTCTCAGTCTGTATTTCGCAGCCAAGCCCGCACAACTCCGTCTTCATGCCGTCCACCAAGCCCATGAAGAACGCGGTCAGCTCTTACAAAGAGTTTAAATCGCTATGCATCGCTGCATCAAAAAGTATAAGCTTCGGATTAGCGATGAGGGCATCCGCCACCTAAGACTTACCATGAACACGGTCGTCGCCTCTGCCGCGCTGCTGCCTGAAGCCATCGACGTTATCTACGCTTCGCTGTCTGAGGGGAAGACGCGACGAGCTGGCCTAGACGACATACGCGAGTGGCTTGTTGAACCACCTCCTGCTGAGAGCGATGAAGCAGTTACAGAAGGCGAGAAGCAGCACCACGTACGCAAGTTGCTGATTTGGAAGCGCCAGAACCGGGAGACGTACTACCTTGTCAACTGGGAGCCAACGTGGTAGCCGCGTCAGCACATTCACGCCTCTGTTGTTGCTGCCTTCGAAAAGGAGCGCCGTCTTCTAGTACGCAAGAAGTTCTTCGAAGATGAAGCTGTGGAAGATAACACGCTCAACGAGACCGAAACATAAGACTAGGCAAGGCTGAAGGGTTAATACAGGGTGCATTACAAGTTTACCGCTCGTAGATGATATGAAGTGGTAGCACCGTATTGAACACTAAGCTTAACCTCCATGTGGAACAGCAAAGTTAACCTCGTTACAGAGTACATTAATCGCACATTTTAGTACTGCATCGAACACAAAGCATAACCTCCTTTTGGAACAGCAATGTTAACCTCAATGCAAGCTAGCACACCACGCATGAAAAGCAGAGAGCCGCACATCGTACTAACACGCAGAATATAAAAACATATAATGTCTTCGTAGCATACCATTGGGCGTAATCCAAGAAGGGGTGTCACTTGTGCCTTGCAGGGAAAAAAATCAAGAATGACACTGAATGTGGCTGTGCGGCACTCACACAAGCCAACCGTTCTAATAACCTCGTTTTTAAGGTTTTACCTACGCTTCTAGTGTGTGACACACTGCGTTTTATGTAATTACGTGTAAAAATGTGTAAAAAGGCATCGGCTGCTCCAAATACTGGACCCCGATTTCAGGGACGTCGCCTCATTTGCGAATCTACCATGGAGCGTGAACAGCTCTCCTGGCTCTTTGTAGCCAAAACAATGCATTTTTAGTTTTTTTGCACTTTTCCCAGCCCACAGGCCGTTTCAGGGCCTGGGAATCCGGTTATAAATTCGATAGAAAGCTGTCTTTGGTACGACAGCGATTGCCCCCCCCCTTTTTTTTTTTTTTTTTTTGGGGGGGGGGGGGGGGGGGCGCTCTTCTCACAATCGAAGCGGTGTTTCCAGATTGCTTGACCCTTCTCCACCTTTTCGCCGCAAAATATACACTCACCGTGTCCAGAAAGTGTATATTGAACGATATCCGGGGTCCATTTCATCCCTGCGTAGGTAAGGTAGCAGTGGATGCGGTAGTTCATCGTGGTTTAACGGCATTCCGTTGTGTAAAAGGTCACATCTGAACAGAACGCAGAATCCAACCGGAATTTCCACGACGTGCGCCTTGGAGTTGTCTCTTGCAGTAAAACAACCAGCATAGACGGGGAGCTTCGTGCCGGGCCCCAAAGCAATAATTGTATTGGCTGGAACGCCATCCGGTCGAAGGTTACGAGATCTTGCCCGTCACTCTCTTGGTAGTCTTGGCGAGGCTCCGTTTCTGAGCCCCCATGCATCGACCCCATGAAAGAGAAAATACCCAGGTTCCACCCAGGGTGTATCATGGTGACAACCACCTTTAGAGCCCTGCTCAACTCTTGTAGATGCGATGACATGATGCGAGGTCTCACGTACATTTGCTGTCGGAAGTTGTTGTTTTTACCACCAACGCGATTGAAGACGCCGTTGTGCGGACACATTTTGGCTTTCGCTAGGAGCGACGAAATCACCCTGTCAGGTAGCACAAGAACATGCGGAAGCAATGGACCTGTTGGTAGCTTCTCCATTTGCTGCTTTGGAGAGGAATTTCCAGAAAAAAGTACTTTGTACTGTTTTCTTGCGAATCCAAACTCATAGTACTGGAAACAGTAAGCATTAAGTTCGCGTACGGACTTAAATATCTCCCTACGTTCTTACAACAGTTCTGAAGCTTCGTCGGGTAGCAGGGGGCGCTTGACGTGGTAGCTTGGTACAGCCACACGAAGCTGATTGTTTCTCGCTCAAAATCCATTGTTAGTTGCCAAGGTAAGTTTCTAGCTGGTTCCCACGTAAGCTCTCTATGGTTTATCCATTGCACTAAGTAGAATTCAAGAGTGTGGACCCATCGTTTTGCATAAAGGCGCTCAACCTCAAATGTCTCCCCACCTCGCCCTCTTTATGCTTGCCTTCCTCGAAATAAACCGTTTCCACTCTGCGGTCGAAACGCCGGGTTTTCTTCAGGGGAGTCTGATTAGCTAGATTTTGGATGACTCTCAATCTGTAAAGCGTTTGAAGTTGCGTGTGTGTTTTCCTCTCTTGTTCAAAGGCGCCATAACAGAAATTGTAGAATGGCATGCATCTAGTGCTATCATAGTTGAGGACGTGTAATGCATACGAAGCGATGTCGTTTGCTAAAAAAAATGTATTGTAGACGTCTCCAAATCACAAAACAAATTCACAAAACACAAATACGCCGAAAGAATTCAATATTTAATGTCATGTACCTTATGGTTGGAACAAGACCTGATCTAGCATTCTACATACGGGATGTGAGCCAATTTCTTGCCAACCCAGGAACAGAGCATTGGAAAGTCGTAACTAGAGGACTAAGATATCTCTTAGGAATAGAGGATCTTGATCTATTACTAGGTGGATCGCAAACGGTCAACACAGAAAATCTCGCAGACCATCTCACGGCGTACACTGACTCGGATTATACAAACTGCTCTCACAGTAGACGCTCTGTAGGTGGCTACATCATTATGTTCGGCCAAAGTCCCATATCCTGGCTTTCAAGAAAGCACCACGCAGTTGTGCTGTCGACCACAGAAGCTGAATACATTGCATTGTGTTATTGCATGCAAGAACTGATGTTCCTCAAACTGCTACTTAAAAAAACTCGGTTTCACAACCACGAAAGCAGTCACGATTAAAGAAGACAACCAAAGTTGAATTTAAATCTCAAATAATCCCGAACTAAACGGACGATCAAAACACATTGATATTGGATATCACTTTGTACAGGAAAAGGTTAAGAGACGCGAATTCTGTATTGAGTATTGCAACACCAAAATAATGATAGCAGATATTTTTACTAAAGCTCTTGATAAGCACCAATTTCGAAATGTAAGGCAAAAATTGGTATGCTCTCACTTTCTTTGTTAAATAATTTAAATACGTGATACATGTAATACGCGAAACTTTAAAATGTTCTTAATTTTTACTTCACATACTTTAAGAGTCGCCGGTAGCATGAGTTTTTCCCTTCAGAAAAGTTAGCATAAATTCAAAGGTTTCCTCAATTGCTTTCCAAAGAGTTTTTTTTCTGGTACACAGCACCGAATATGAAATTTTTACAATAGAACTAAATGTGAATGTAAGTAAGCATGAATATATATATTTGAAAATTAAACTGAAAGTGTAACTTTCCGAACAAACATCACCCTATCAATCACTCACCATAAATGTCCAGTGGACGCTGAGTGGTGTCGTCAAAAACAGTCCTCTGGGCTCCACGCACCCGGAGGGCAAATGCATGTCCTACAGCCAGAGTATTGCTAGCTGCAACCAAATAGGCACCACCCTCCAAAGCTAGCCGTAGTATTGCCGCAACATCACAGTGCTCAGTACGGAGCCAGTTAAATTTAATTACGTCCAATGCAAGACGAGAACCAGCCACATGTAATTGCAATAAAAATGCACGAAAAAAAATCCAAGAAACCCCACGTGAAAGGTCTTGACGCAACTCCATAGCTCGATAAAGGAAGTCATGCACATGGGAGTTGCGAACACCGAAAGGCTCACCAACCAAGGTAAGTGCATGTTGAAGCGCGAGGAATAAACATGTGCTCATCGGGTTTGCCCCGGCAACAGATGGGTACAGTTCACTGACGAACTGAAAAAGTCACGCTGACGACCACTTTCAACCCATTTAACCACCACTCCAATTGCATCTTCAAATCCGTCCTCTAGAAGCATGGCGCGTAGCTCTTACGTACGCGGAAGACGGTCATGCTTCTGAGTCCCCCACAGGGCTCGGTACAGAAAGGTACCAATAGGAGAAGTTTTACGGTCATTATATAACCTACTTTCCATTTTTGTGCGCCTTGCTGTTGCTTCTTTGATCGGCGGCGACGTTTTTGTTGGGGGCGAAAAGGCTAGGAGGGGTGCAGGCGTGGCTGTCGACGAGGCTGATTACCCCGGCGAAGAGGCAGTTCAATGGGCTCAGGAGAATTTTGGACAGCTAGATCATCCGTAGATGTATCCGTAGATGTAGTCACATCCACGGTAGAATTTGCCAAAGCTGACTGCGAACTAATATCCAAAGAGTCCGATAAAATCGATTGAATGCACGACTTGGCACGAGGAGGGCCCGCAACTGCATACTGCATCCGACTAACCTGAGTAGATCTAGGCATGTTCTCCGGGGCTGGCGTTTAATAACGGAACCCCAGACCGATCACCTCGGTCTACGCAGGTTGAAGAAGCAGTAGAAGTAGTAGAACCCGGTTAGAAACAGCAGAAACCCGGAAGAAGCAGTCGAATCCCTCCCAATGCGGTATAATTGGCCAAAGCGTAGTCGAATATATCGATAGGATGCACCACTGAGCTGAAGAAGCAACCACGGAGTGATAGGAGCAGCCACCGAACGATAGAAGTAGCCACGGAGCGACGGAACAAACCGCTGAGCAGTAGAAACGCTTGAAAAGCAGTCGCCGCGCAACAGATGCAGATCGTGAGCAATCGAAACAGTTACAGAGCGGAATGAGCACTAGTAAAGCTCTCTCAGAGCGAAATTCAAAGAACGCAGCAGAGCAGGAGAAGCAGCTAAGGACCGGGGTCAAGTAGTCTTGATGGTGAAACATGAATTATAAGACTTAAAACGCAGCACAAGAAGCCCTTACTTGTTGCGGAACACCCTGGCAGTGCTCTATACCTTTGAAAACAGTCGGTAAGCACTATAGGAGCTTCTGGCAGCTCCTGCATGAGGGCTGCACTCGTCCGAGGCCCGCATGCGGTGCCCGGAAACCCAGAAAAGTCCCTGCACATGTTAGATAAGACTGTGTAATAGCCATGAGGCACCACGTACTTGCGTATCTTCAATGTTGCTACCACTACAAACTTATCACTCTAGCAATTAATTCGTTTATCAATCTGACTGTCATTTCTAAATTAGACACTACATGCATAAGACGAAAATTGTCCCCAACACCTGGAGGAGCCACGAACGTGGAGATCCCAAATCTGGCCTCCGTTTGCCCGTAGTCCCTCCAGGAGCTTCAAAACTGCGAAAAAGGCGATTTTGCATAGCCATTTTGTGAACCGACTGAACAGTTTTAAAGCGTTTTCTTAAGCCAATCAGAAATAAACAACTGTATTATCCAATTAAGATTCCTGATGTCGATCCAGGGAGGCTGTTGAGGTTAGGGCCCGTCACAGGGACCGCCTCTACACCGTGTTCTCTATAAACTAATAGTGAAGATACACGGCACATTTGACTCTAATAAATAATGCGCTAAAATGACAGGAAGATTAGTACGATGAATGGTAGCGGCAATTCTAGACTACGTTTCTGAATGCCGCACATTATTTTTTTGTTAGTAGCCCGCTACTTTCTTAAAATTTAATCTTACTTCTCTTTTTACTCTCTTCTGTCTTCTCCGAGACCTCCCGTTCTTCTTCAAGCCACGTGTTCCCAGCAGCAAGTTTAAACAGCAGCGAGCACCGCTTGCTACTCTGACACTGACCGTGCACGAAAACTCCTGCCAATCCTGCCGCATCGCGGCTTATTGCGCACATGGCTTCGTTCTACGCGGCGGTTGACTTTTCAGCTAAGCTGTGTGTACTGTCAACGTACGCACCGACACACACGGCATCTCGAGAGGCGGCATCAGGTGCGACGGCAGCAGCTGTTACAGCAACACAAGAGGAACCTGCCGTAGCGGTGCGCTCCATTTGCCGGAGCAACGTCACAGACCCGTATGCATGCAGCTGCTGCCCGCACGAGTTTTGTCGGTCCTGCATTTCGGCACACATCGATGCAAGGGGCGCCGATGCTTCGTGCCCGACCCGCAGGAATTCCATTTTTCTAAGGGTCTCGTCTTCACCACCACCTCCCCGGCGTAGAACTACACGTCGTAGACCTGCAGGCGAAGACTAATAGAGGCTCCAGGCATCCGACGCCTCGGATACAAGCGACAGTGATTGCGATCTTAACGAGTAGGATATGTAAAACTTGTAATCAATACAACGCCACGGAAAGGACACCATAAGAATACAATACAGTCCAGTCAAACAAATTGTGAACATGTGTGGTTACCCCATAAGAAATGTCTGTATTCGCAATTGAAATGTGTAAAGGTATGCTTGTTCAGGAACAGAAGTGTTTGGAGCTTGGTAAAAGGAGTTGTGATTGATAAAACTTAATGTCGGCACCAAGGGTTTCCTCTGGTGCCATTCATATCCTAAACCTGTATAATATGTTAATAACGAAGATGGGAGGGGTTTGGAACTAGTGACTATAAAGGTTATGTACAAACAGATACAACTGAACCACCGAACGTGACACATCATATATTTGCCCTCAACAGCCTCTCTGTGTCCTTTCGGGGGATCAGATTTGTTGACATGTGGTGGTATAGATATGTCCTGGAAATTCAAGTGGAATATCCTCATGTTCCAAATACTTCCAAAGTTTCTTAGGAGGACCATGCGCACGTGGAGCATTATTCCGCAGCTAGAGGACGTGTTTAGTGATTCCTATACCTCTTGTAGCACTTAGAACTCTTCTATTTGTTGTCATTTGTGTTGTTCATTCTTAAAACGACTAAGTCTTCAGCACATCTCAAGATCAAGGTGCAGTATTTTTGTTTCCAACTCGCTATTAGGAGTCCTTTCATGCCTTCCACACTGCAGTGTGCGGATCGCTAATGGATGCCTGTTTGACGCCACAGTCGAGCTAAATCTGAGTGGATTTCGGTCCATTTATGAGTCAATGGTCTCTATTAGTGTTTGTTTTTGGATTGCCTGGAAGTATCCTGATAGTGAGTTTTGTAAATTTGCAAGTCTTTATTAACACTTCTTTTACTCTTATATACAGATTCCTGTATCTTTGCGGGTTTCAGTGCTTTGCCAGAACCAGGAGATGTTGCCCGACCGGTATTCGATGTGCGGCCTCCTGTCCATCAACAACAGCCTGCAGCGTTGTGACCTTTTGACGTCGGCAGCAATGCAGCAAGTACTCGCCCGTCTAGCTCAAGTTCGGCCACATGAAGACCATGGTCACCCAAGATATGGTGGTTACCCCATGGACGCTATGCAGAAGAGCGTTCAGCGTGTTGGAAAACAGCTGGTGTGTGTGTACATGAACGTCAAGTCAGGCTTCCAAAGTCGCAAGACACGAGCCGCGAAGATTATCAACTGTCGCAAGCCGGCTCTTCTGATTTTTGGTCTGCGTCCAGGTCAAGTTGCTGGTACTTGGTATTGCATTGCTCGGGCGTGGGTGGGAACTAAGTTCGTCTTCATCGACTCTGACCGGCACCCACTACTTTCCGAGCAAAGAGGACTTGTTGTCGGCATTTTTCACATGAATTGATGGGGTGTACTCGGTTGAGGATATCCCTCGGCTATAGTTTTGGTGTTTTAACATTTGGTTTAGTCTATTTCTTTTGAGTTTTATCAATCTTATTGAAATAATGGTGTCAACAGTTTGAAGTAGGATAATTTATTGTTTGTAAATGATTTTAAGGGGCTATTTTAATAATTATTATATTTCGTTTTATGGATACGTTTTGTTTGGCACAGTAAATAAAAAGTGCTTTATTTTATTGATCCACACAATGGGTTTCGTAGGTTAGAAGAGAGAAGGTTGAACTTGAGTTGCGGGGCATACAGCACGTTCTCGAGTGTAATGATACGGTCATTCCCCTCCGTGTCTTTGATCTGGAGCGCAACGTTGCCTGCGCCTTCAATGGGAATCTGGTGGATACCGCCAACAGTAATGGACTTACCTGTTTTTTGTACCAAGGTTTCAAACCAGGAAGGGTTCGACGTAACGTGCCGAGTGCATCCAGTCAACTGTCCAGGTCGGATCATGGTCTTCATGCCGTGAGCAGACATGCCGAAAATACGAAAGAGATCAATTGCTGGCCGAGGGGCACGATAAATATTTTAGTGTGGTTGAGCAAGTAAGAAAACAAATAAGACAAGACTAAGTGACGATCCAGTAAATTACTGCAATCGAATTACCACAATGCCTACTTACAGGCACTGCTCCACCGTCGCTACATCCCAGCTAGAGCTGTTGACCTTCAGGAACAGGATCATCCCCAGCATCATGGGAGAGATGCGGTGACGCTCATGGCACAGTACCGCGCGCGCCACGCTGAAGAGCCTCTCGACGATGTTGGACGTTGGCGGAATCGCCTTCAGAAGCACGTAGGTGGCCGGCGCATCAGCTGTATTGCGCCGCTTAAGAGTACAATGAAGACTGATCTTTCAAGGGCTCTGTCGGCGATTGTTGGCGTCGTTTAATTGACTGAGTGAAAAACCTGGTCGAGGTTTAATCCATCGCGCACTGTTATTGGCGTTCTATAAAAACCTCAGTGATATTTATTTAAATGATTGGCTAACACTAAAGATGTCATTATGTTGGATTGTTTTGTCAGTGTAACAAAACCCACTCTAATAGAAGCCCATCATCGTTGCCTCGGCCCTCATTCATGAATTTGCTGTGTACAGTGAACAGCGCTCTGAGCATACATGTTACAAATACAAAAACGTGGTTTCTCGGCCTACAGGCCTCTACAGAGCATTTCCTTGCGCTTGTGATCAACCTTTCGAAAGCTGACTGAAATTATTGACGTACTTATAGTTAGTATATTTAGTGTAAACATACTTAACTTTGATAGCAGCAGCGCTGATACGATTGGTTGGTTTTACTGGATATCCTACTTGTCGAAATTCGTCGAAAAGACATAGGGCGTCGGAACCGTTATTGTATGGTAGTGCGGACCTGGTGGAGTTCGCCGCCGTCATCCTATTCCCGTAAGCGAGCAAGCAGCTCCGACACGGGTATATCATGAAGGTCAGGAAACCCTGTGCAACATGTTTCGGTACGACAGGAAATATGACACCCTCGACAATACTTGACGCCGTACAACAATGTGATGTATTCTTTTTTTTTTCATACGATGTAGTATGTAGCCTTACCCAAGTTTTCGGAACTCAAGTGGGTGATCAAGTAGTACCATTCGAATTACCAACGAGGTCATGGGGGTGTGTAGGAAGAGTACCTTACTTAGATCAGAGTGAAAGAGAGGAATAGGCGTTGTATAAACACATTCGTAATGCAATCAATACATTGTAGATAACACAGCTAAACAACAACCCGCAAAGAAGACAAGTATTTTTTATGTTATAAAGAAGAATTGTAACGGGAACGTTGTACCAAAGTTGAAAATCTTGACCAATTAAAAACGAGTAAACATAATGTTGCCCAGTCAAGTGGGGCTCTTCATCTTTCGTCCATTTAATATTACCGTACGGCTCAATTCTAAGCGGAGTGTCCCCTCATCATGTGGACTCGTGGCACTGCCGAGGGAGAGCCCCACATAGAAATCGTACTTAGAAATGCCGTTTAGAAATGACCGAACTTCTACCGTCACTTCAACCAACGCATCTCCCCGCTCGGCGCGCAAGGCCCCACATTTTCGCGCGCTTTTGGCGGGCCTCCCGCAGCTTTCAGACCGCCATTTTGCAAAAGTCCCACAAGAGCACAAGGGCACCCCTCCTCTCCTTCACTCGGAACTAGGGATGGTTTTGGATTTGTTGAGTAAAGAACATCCAAAACTCTCTAAAATGTTTTAAACAGTTTTGAAGTGTCTAAAACGTCAAAAACACTCTAAAGTGTCTGAGAACCAGTTCGTTCGGTGATCTTCTGCAATCTTATTTTTCTCCCTTCCGGTGCTACCGTAATGACACCCGAGGACTCTCCTGGAAGCGTGCCACTACTCGGCACAGGCCCGGCGCCATCGCTGCAAATGACGCCACGTACCCCATGCTCGGAGACAAGCGCACACAGACCGCTCTCTGGATCAGCGTTACGGCGCTCTCCACGATACAGCCCGTATCGTGCTGGTGTGTCATACACCAGCCCAGCTCAACCGCCTTCACGACCGTCTGAAGCAACGAGAAGAGTGGAGTTTTCTCCTCAAACCCCATCGTCGACGCCTTCACGGCCGCCGCGCTCTCCAGCCCTTCCCAGGCGATCTCAGCAGTCTCCGATGAGAACTGGACGCCCACGAGACGAAATCTGGCAATATTACGATGTTGAGCGTGAAAACGGAAAGAAACATGGACGCTGTAAGTACTGTGGCATCCTAAAAAGAAATGGCAAACCAAGGGGCAACCTACTGAGCCATCTCATCAAGCCTAAGCAGTGCCATAAGGTTCCTACACATGTGGTGGCCTCTTTACGACCAGCACCACCAGTGACAACCCTGGTCCAAGATCCTGACCGTCAGACCAAGCAGCCAACCGCACCGAACCAAATGACCCAAGAAGTTTTCGAAATGGCGCTGGCCCGCGTGTTTTTTGTTTGTGCGCTACCATTTATGCTAGTCGATGCGCCTATTTTCCGTGAATTTCTCGCTATGGTGGCTCCTGCAATGAAACCACCTTCCCGTCATAAGCTAAGTGGTGTACTCTTGAAACGAGTTCGAGATCAGATCCGTCATGAGCACGTGATCAAGTTGATAAACGAGCACCCGTACGTGTCAATTGTAACCGATGGATGGAGTGACGTCAACAGTTCCAGTATTATTAACTTTATGGTTGTCGCACCTGGAATGCCCTCTCTCTTCTGGTCGTCGTGGTCGACGAGGTCTGCCCAACATACGGCTTTGTATATAGCTGGAGAAATTGAAAAGGTTATAGCTGATGTTGAACATGAAACAACGGCACAGGTCGTCGCTGTCGTTACCGACAACGCCAATAATATGAGGAGTGCTACTGGCCGTATTCATACGAGGCGTACCAACATCGTAAGTGGTGGATGCGCAGCCCATGTTCTTAATCTACTCATGCAGGATGTTTGCCAGCGTCCTGAAATCCGAGCCATACAGTCGAGGGCAGTGGCTGTGACCCGTTTTGTGAAAGACCATCTTGCGTTACTGGATGAATTTAAACGGCTACAACAAGAAATGCGCGATGTTGGGTTAAGTGCGCGAAATCTCGTGCTTCCTGTACCGACACGGTGGTATTCCGTCTTCGCTTGCTTGCAAAGTGTTTTAAATAGTCAAGATTTACTTGAAAAACTTTTTCTGAGCCCGGACTACGAGAGTTTTCGTGATCGATATCGAGGAACTGAGGCTAGCCGAAAAAAATTACGATTCATGACCGCGCTAGTTCGGGATATCAACTTCTGGAATGGATTAAGAACTACTGTGCGTCTACTTGACCCAATTATCAAGGACCTTCGAGAGCTAGAGGCAGATAATGTGTTCGTTTCGGGCGTCTACAAGTGGTTCAGATGGCTACGTTATCACTCAGCTTACGGGATCACAACACCGGAGCAGGAGATTGATTCTGCGGAACGAGAGCGAGCTGGTGAAGACGGGATGGAGCTACTTAGCAACACTGTTAACCATATCACCTCTGCAGCTTCCATTGAGAATTAGTGCCATAGCACAATACCAGAGGAGGAAGGCTTGGTTACAGGACATGAGTACCAGAATGTCGTAACACCTCCACTCTCTGACCTGCAAGCCTTTTTTCGTGAAAAAATTAAAAAGCGGTGGAGCTACGTCCATACGAATGCAATGGGTATTGCATTCATGCTCGATCCGGCCATGGATCTGGATGACTTTGTTGGCTTGGACGACGAGACAGTAGATGAACAAATTCGCAAAATGGCGAAGGAATGTGGCCTGCTCACGCCAACAATCGGTGTTCCGAAGATCACGGCGGAGATTCTCACCTTCAAAAGCAAGAAGCGGTCTGGTGGAGAAACCCTTCGCGACACGTACTCCGAGTCAAGCCCACTTGATTACTGGAATGCCAAGAGCAACAAGGAATTTCCTATGCTCAAGAAAATAGCAGCTATCGTGTTCGCAATACCTACTTCATCAGCCGCAAGCGAGCGAGCTTGGAGTATATTTGACCACATTCACTCGAAGAGGAGAAACAGACTCTCGGTCGAAAAGGTCGAAATGCTTGCGTACATCTACATCAACCATGGCAGCATTAATCATGATGCAATCGATCTTGCACGCCATCAGTCTTGTCCAGAAAGCGTAGAAAACGAGTAATAATTCGAGTTAAATAAAATTTTATCTTTCTCGTGAATGCGCTTCTGTACGTTGTCGCTCGCCCCAATTGTCTCGACTGAACAGGGTTGTTGCATTCCACCCAGGATCTTGCTGGGCTCCACTCGCGCTCTTTGACACCCACGTCCTGCGAGATGTTCTGGTCCAAAGAGACTCCGGCTGTCTTCTTCATGCGCAGCACAACCAGCAGCACAATGAACGAGATCTTCTCGGACGTGAAGCGCTTTATTCTCGCCTTGAAATCGTACCTTGAACAACACCTGCCACCCTCTGCGATCGCCGTTACCTCGATTGACGCTGTCGAACGCGTGCTTCGCCTTCTCGAACGGCACCGACTCCGACACGAACTCCTTGACACTCAAACTGCCGCTCACGATCACCCCCAACGTCAGACGGTGGTTGCCCGCCGCGAGGCGGAGGTTGCCGGTCATGAACCGCTCCTTGCCGCACAGGACCCCAATTGGGAACTTGACGTCCGTCCACCCTTGCGTGTACGTGCGCGACGTACCGGCCGGATACACACTAGCCTCGATGACCACGCTCAAGACGTCACCCAGGCCAAAACGCGCAATGATCTCCTCCGCCGTCTCCTGTGGCGTCAGGTGTCCGCTCCGGACCACGTGCGTGACGCCTAGCTTCTCGGCGACCTCCAGGTGCTTCTC
This sequence comes from Phytophthora capsici, assembly GCA_030324255.1. Lineage (NCBI taxonomy): Eukaryota > Oomycota > Peronosporomycetes > Peronosporales > Peronosporaceae > Phytophthora > Phytophthora capsici. The sequence goes on from CM059346.1 coordinate 2,055,250, forward strand.
GCTGGCGTCCACGTTCACGGCAATCGTGGCTCCGAGCATGTAGCGCTCCACCTTGCAGGTCAACAGCCGAGGAGTTGCGTTTGGATTCCAAACTTTGGAATGCATGGGTTTATTCTTAATAGTAGTTTGGAAACGTTTTGGATTTTGGATGGAATTTTGGACGTTTTCCCAAAGTGTTTTAGACTGTTTGGAATTAGTCTAAAACCATCCCTACTCGGAACTCCCCACCATGGCCACCGCCAACCCAACCACCATGCCCATTATGCTGCCCGACCCATCACCGTACGCGTACCGACTCCGCGGCCTGGGGTGCAGCTTCGACGACGTCATGCGGGCGACTGCTGATGAACGTTCGTGCATCGACTTCTGCCAGGCGAAAGGCTTGCTAGCTCGGCGTATGCTGTGCGCCGAGTGCGACGGCGACATGCACCTCTGCCCGCCCTCCGCCAACGCCTCGGAAGACAAGGCTAAGCGCTGGCGCTGGCGCTGCTCGCGGAAGGGATGTCGGAAGGAGCGCAGCTTGCGGGCCGGCTCCTTCTTCGCGAAGATGAAGCTGACGCTGTGCCAGTGCGTCCGTCTCATGTACTTCTGGGCCTCCAGCCTTCCAGCTGGTGTGGAGGCTGGTCTCGTCAATCTCGACGATGTGATCAGGTCCTCCGACCTGTAGCGTAAAAGTTATTAGAAATATATAAACACAAAATAAAAGTAAGTTTTCTTTACCTGCATCGGACAAGCGAGCATCTCCTTGCTGCAGATATCTCTGCAGAAGGAGTACCAGTCCGTGACGGCCTTGTCGCTTACGCCGACCCACGCCATGGCAAGAAGAAGAGTAAGTTCAACCGAGGCGTGCGCCATGAGGATTGCTGGTTATTTGGGGGGGGGGGGGGGTTGACTGCGCGTCGGGGCGCTGGTTTGGGGTGCTGACGTATGAGGACCGTACCAAGAAGACGCTGAGCCCGCTCATCAAGAAGCACATCAAGGCCGAGACGACCATAATTTCGGATCAATTCGCTAGCTACGTGTCGACGAACCTACTGCATACGTTGGCCAACAACCGCATGCTTAAGGGCATGCGTTACACCCATAAATGGGTGAACCACTCCAAGAACTTCGTCGACCCCACGACGGGGGCCTGCACGAACCGCATTGAGGGGACGTGGGAGGTTCGCGTGAAGCACAAGCTGAAGAAGATGCGTGGCATCGACAAGCACCTGCTGCCGTCGTACCTGCGCTCATGGTACTTCGACAGCACCGTCTCGCCGTCTGCGTACTTCGAAGGACTGCTAGCGGGGATAAACAAGCACTACTGCCACTAAGTTGTAATACACGTTGGTTCGGTCATTTCTAAACGGCATTTCTAAGTACGATTTCTATGTGGGGCTCTCCCTCGGCAGTGCCGGACTCGTAGCGAACTCTGGTGCTTGAGCACCTTATCGCACACCACACATTTGTATTTACTTTTCTCGTACTCACGTTTGCGCTTCTGTTTGTTCGCAGCCCCCCTTTTTTTATTGGGGGGAAGCCCCCCCCCCCTTTTTTTATTGAGGGGGGGGGGGCTGCGAACAAACAGAAGCGCAAACGTGAGTACGAGAAAAAGTAAATACAAATGTGAGGTGTGCGATAAGGTGCTCAAGCACCAGAGTTCGCTACGAGTCCACATGATGAGGGGACACTCCGCTTAGAATTGAGCCGTACGGTAATATTAAATGGACGAAAGATGAAGTGCCCCACTTGACTGGGCAACATTATGTTTACTCGTTTTTAATTGGTCAAGATTTTCAACTTTGGTACAACGGCCATTACACTAACGTTGGCGACGCAATCGGCACCCAGTGCTTCTCTCCTGAGCCAACTTCTCGAGCAGCACACTGTTTCTCGGACAGCCTTGACTCCCACAGCGCCGCTCATTGACTTGATGAATCACCCAGACATCGTCGCTCCGCTACAAGAGCCTTCGGAGAGGGAAAAGTCTACCGAAGATGCGCCTGGAATTCACAGCTACGTCAACCGCGTGTTGGGGAGAGTTGCAGCAAAGGCCGGTGTGTTAGAGCGACTGACCTCTCATTCATTTCGACGAGGTGGGGCTCAACATGCCAACGGTGCTGGGATGTGCGTACAGTGGATCTTCGACCGCGGTGCTTGGAATATGACGTCGACGAACAAGGCCTTCGCCTACGTCTTCAATACCCCTGCGGAAGACCACAAAGTTGCAAGCGTTCTGAGCAATCGCGACCCTGAAGAAGCTGTGACACTGTTAGGCCTGGACTCATTCGATTCCGTCACGCAAGTCAACATCCGATCTGTTGCTTCGGCGCTGTTCATGTCTTCGTATGGGTTAGCTACAAGACAGTACAATGTCAACGCTCACGTACTTATGACCTACCTGCTCCGCCACTACCCAGCGCTGAAGTCCCTTGCGGCGGACAGCTTTGTAATTCATCGTTTGGAAGCTTGTGTCGTCGAGAGAGGGTTCTCCGTTAGCGATCTCCTGGCATGGTCGTCATACCTTGCCTCTGATATCGCCCGCAAACCTGAAAACACAACCGCGCAAAACCCAACAACCGACGTCACGCAGCACCCCGTGTTTCTTCATCAAACAGCCTTGATTGAACAGTTAATCCAGGTGAACAAGACGTTAGACGCTCGTTTGTCTGTGATGGAAGCCAAGATCTGCAACAAACATCCGCGGTCACCAACACTGCAGTCGACAAGTGAGTACACGAATAGCGAACAACCACGGAAGCGACGACGTACCTCCCCTGCTTCGAGTTTGAAAGACGCTTGGTTCACTTGGTACACTCAAGAACCTCGTATGTGGAGATCATCGGATCCAGAGACCAAGCATGCTAGGTCAACCGCAAAGCAAGTAGTGGCATTTCTCAAGCCCTTCCTTGAAGACGACTTCAAACTTGTCGAGAGTTCCCCGCGATATCGCGACGACGTTCTGAAGATTGGTGAGAATGCCGAAACCGCGCTGCTGGCGTTCCTCAAACAGCACAAAATCAAAGCGCGTGGCGCACAGAACGTGCTGAAGTCCATGCGCAAGCTTCACAAAGTCGGCAGGCTAAACCAGCACATTCTCCGTTATCGGCAACTCCAAGCTTCCGGCCACATTCTGGATCCAGCTCCTTCACACACTACCAATGCAGTTGAGTTAGTTTCAGGCATATAAAAACATGCAAGTTTACCTATTCATGTGGTCCAGCCAATCCTTCTGCGATCGAGCGCCACTACCTGTGCTGCTTCTCAGTCTGTATTTCGCAGCCAAGCCCGCACAACTCCGTCTTCATGCCGTCCACCAAGCCCATGAAGAACGCAGTCAGCTCTTACAAAGAGTTTAAATCGCTATGCATCGCTGCATCAAAAAGTATAAGGTTCGGATTAGCGATGAGGGCATCCGCCACCTAAGACTTACCATGAACACGGACGTCGCCTCTGCCACGCTGCTGCCTGAAGCCATCGACGTTATCTACGCTTCGCTGTCTGAGGGGAAGACGCGACGCGCTGGCCTAGACGACATACGCGAGTGGCTTGTTGAACCACCTCCTGCTGAGAGCGATGAAGCAGTTACAGAAGGCGAGAAGCAGCACCACGTACGCAAGTTGCTGATTTGGAAGCGCCAGAACCGGGAGACGTACTACCTTGTCAACTGGGAGCCAACGTGGTAGCCGCGTCAGCACATTCACGCCTCTGTTGTTGCTGCCTTCGAAAAGGAGCGCCGTCTTCTAGTACGCAAGAAGTTCTTCGAAGATGAAGCTGTGGAAGATAACACGCTCAACGAGACCGAAACATAAGACTAGGCAAGGCTGAAGGGTTAATACAGGGTGCATTACAAGTTTACCGCTCGTAGATGATATGAAGTGGTAGCACCGTATTGAACACTAAGCTTAACCTCCATGTGGAACAGCAAAGTTAACCTCGTTACAGAGTACATTAATCGCACATTTTAGTACTGCATCGAACACAAAGCATAACCTCCTTTTGGAACAGCAATGTTAACCTCAATGCAAGCTAGCACACCACGCATGAAAAGCAGAGAGCCGCACATCGTACTAACACGCAGAATATAAAAACATATAATGTCTTCGTAGCATACCATTGGGCGTAATCCAAGAAGGGGTGTCACTTGTGCCTTGCAGGAAAAAAAATCAAGAATGACACTGAATGTGGCTGTGCGGCACTCACACAAGCCAACCGTTCTAATAACCTCGTTTTTAAGGTTTTACCTACGCTTCTAGTGTGTGACACACTGCGTTTTATGTAATTACGTGTAAAAATGTGTAAAAAGGCATCGGCTGCTCCAAATACTGGACCCCGATTTCAGGGACGTCGCCTCATTTGCGAATCTACCATGGAGCGTGAACAGCTCTCCTGGCTCTTTGTAGCCAAAACAATGCATTTTTAGTTTTTTTGCACTTTTCTCAGCCCACAGGCCGTTTCAGGGCCTGGGAATCCGGTTATAAATTCGATAGAAAGCTGTCTTTGGTACGACAGCGATTGCCCCCCCCCTTTTTTTTTTTTTTTTTGGGGGGGGGGGGGGCTCTTCTCACAATCGAAGCGATGTTTCTAGATTGCTTGACCCTTCTCCACCTTTTCGCCGCAAAATATACACTCACCGTGTCCAGAAAGTGTATATTGAACGATATCCGGGGTCCATTTCATCCCTGCGTAGGTAAGGTAGCAGTGGATGCGGTAGTTCATCGTGGTTTAACGGCATTCCGTTGTGTAAAAGGTCACATCTGAACAGAACGCAGAATCCAACCGGAATTTCCACGACGTGCGCCTTGGAGTTGTCTCTTGCAGTAAAACAACCAGCATAGACGGGGAGCTTCGTGCCGGGCCCCAAAGCAATAATTGTATTGGCTGGAACGCCATCCGGTCGAAGGTTACGAGCTCTTGCCCGTCACTCTCTTGGTAGTCTTGGCGAGGCTCCGTTTCTGAGCCCCCATGCATCGACCCCATGAAAGAGAAAATACCCAGGTTCCACCCAGGGTGTATCATGGTGACAACCACCTTTAGAGCCCTGCTCAACTCTTGTAGATGCGATGACATGATGCGAGGTCTCACGTACATTTGCTGTCGGAAGTTGTTGTTTTTACCACCAACGCGATTGAAGACGCCGTTGTGCGGACACATTTTGGCTTCCGCTAGGAGCGACGAAATCACCCTGTCAGGTAGCACAAGAACATGCGGAAGCAATGGACCTGTTGGTAGCTTCTCCATTTGCTGCTTTGGAGAGGAATTTCCAGAAAAAAGTACTTTGTACTGTTTTCTTGCGAATCCAAACTCATAGTACTGGAAACAGTAAGCATTAAGTTCGCGTACGGACTTAAATATCTCCCTACGTTCTTACAACAGTTCTGAAGCTTCGTCGGGTAGCAGGGGGCGCTTGACGTGGTAGCTTGGTACAGCCACACGAAGCTGATTGTTTCTCGCTCAAAATCCATTCTTAGTTGCCAAGGTAAGTTTCTAGCTGGTTCCCACGTAAGCTCTCTATGGTTTATCCATTGCACTAAGTAGAATTCAAGAGTGTGGACCCATCGTTTTGCATAAAGGCGCTCAACCTCAAATGTCTCCCCACCTCGCCCTCTTTATGCTTGCCTTCCTCGAAATAAACCGTTTCCACTCTGCGGTCGAAACGCCGGGTTTTCTTCAGGGGAGTCTGATTAGCTAGATTTTGGATGACTCTCAATCTGTAAAGCGTTGGAAGTTGCGTGTGTGTTTTCCTCTCTTGTTCAAAGGCGCCATAACAGAAATTGTAGAATGGCATGCATCTAGTGCTATCATAGTTGAGGACGTGTAATGCATACGAAGCGATGTCGTTTGCTAAAAAAAATGTATTGTAGACGTCTCCAAATCACAAAACAAATTCACAAAACACAAATACGCCGAAAGAATTCAATATTTAATGTCATGTACCTTATGGTTGGAACAAGACCTGATCTAGCATTCTACATACGGGATGTGAGCCAATTTCTTGCCAACCCAGGAACAGAGCATTGGAAAGTCGTAACTAGAGGACTAAGATATCTCTTAGGAATAGAGGATCTTGATCTATTACTAGGTGGATCGCAAACGGTCAACACAGAAAATCTCGCAGACCATCTCACGGCGTACACTGACTCGGATTATACAAACTGCTCTCACAGTAGACGCTCTGTAGGTGGCTACATCATTATGTTCGGCCAAAGTCCCATATCCTGGCTTTCAAGAAAGCACCACGCAGTTGTGCTGTCGACCACAGAAGCTGAATACATTGCATTGTGTTATTGCATGCAAGAACTGATGTTCCTCAAACTGCTACTTAAAAAAACTCGGTTTCACAACCACGAAAGCAGTCACGATTAAAGAAGACAACCAAAGTTGAATTTAAATCTCAAATAATCCCGAACTAAACGGACGATCAAAACACATTGATATTGGATATCACTTTGTACAGGAAAAGGTTAAGAGACGCGAATTCTGTATTGAGTATTGCAACACCAAAATAATGATAGCAGATATTTTTACTAAAGCTCTTGATAAGCACCAATTTCGAAATGTAAGGCAAAAATTGGTATGCTCTCACTTTCTTTGTTAAATAATTTAAATACGTGATACATGTAATACGCGAAACTTTAAAATGTTCTTAATTTTTACTTCACATACTTTAAGAGTCGCCGGTAGCATGAGTTTTTCCCTTCAGAAAAGTTAGCATAAATTCAAAGGTTTCCTCAATTGCTTTCCAAAGAGTTTTTTTTCTGGTACACAGCACCGAATATGAAATTTTTACAATAGAACTAAATGTGAATGTAAGTAAGCATGAATATATATATTTGAAAATTAAACTGAAAGTGTAACTTTCCGAACAAACATCACCCTATCAATCACTCACCATAAATGTCCAGTGGACGCTGAGTGGTGTCGTCAAAAACAGTCCTCTGGGCTCCACGCACCCGGAGGGCAAATGCATGTCCTACAGCCAGAGTATTGCTAGCTGCAACCAAATAGGCACCACTCTCCAAAGCTAGCCGTAGTATTGCCGCAACATCACGGTGCTCAGTACGGAGCCAGTTAAATTTAATTACGTCCAATGCAAGACGAGAACCAGCCACATGTAATTGCAATAAAAATGCACGAAAAAAATTCCAAGAAACCCCACGTGAAAGGTCTTGGCGCAACTCCATAGCTCGATAAAGGAAGTCATGCACATGGGAGTTGCGAACACCGAAAGGCTCACCAACCAAGGTAAGTGCATGTTGAAGCGCGAGGAATAAACATGTGCTCATCGGGTTTGCCCCGGCAACAGATGGGTACAGTTCACTGACGAACTGAAAAAGTCACGCTGACGACCACTTTCAACCCATTTAACCACCACTCCAATTGCCTCTTCAAATCCGTCCTCTAGAAGCATGGCGCATAAAGGCGCTCAACCTCAAATGTCTCCCGCTCCATCACCATCCCAAGCATGATCACGTACATTTAATGGGATCGGAAGCCCGTTTAGTACCTGTGTACAGGCTTTGTGATGGCTCCTTCGACGATTGCGAGAAACATAAAGAGGGTCGGCGCGGTCCAAATGCAGTGTCCCGCCGCAGTAAACGACTACCAGAACTGGATGGGAGGTGTTGATCGCAATGGCCTGCTTCGTCTCCAGCCACACTCACTTTAACTATCAACAAGTTTTGGGAAGTATTACAAGAGCCTATTCTTAGGCTTTCTATACCTGGTGAGGGTGAACTCATATCTAACGCACAAAGAAGCATCCAATTGTACCAATGAGGAGCTCAGAGTGGTTATGTTCCCTTTAGAACCAGCTCCTGCAGCTCAAAGCCGAAAGCGTTGTCGGAGTGGATGCGACACCACCTCCGTCAAGCCAGAAACGCAAATGCGCACCAGTCTACCTCACACATGCGCTCCAACAATCTGAGGGCTGGGTCACCGTCAGCGGAGTGCAGAAGCGTCGGCAAAGATCGTGTAAGGTTTGTGCGTTTTTGCGCATGAGCAGAAAGAAGTCGTTTGCAACGGCATTCTCCTGTGAGGGCTGTTCAATTGATACCGCGAAGTGCCGGTTGTGCCACACGATACGCAGGCAGTACAAAGGTGTGGCCAAGACATGCTTCGAGATCTGGCATGATGATTTTGAAGCCGGACAAGCACTCCTAACAAACGTTGGGAAGCGCGTTGTACTTATCAGAACTAGACAGGAAGCTGGGCGAAGAAAGAAGGCTCGGCGGGAACTCCAACTGCGCGGCCGTGGCAGCGACGGAGGAAACGGTAGTGTGGTGAAGCGCGAGGGAGAAAAGTCGCTGGATGATGTGGATTGATCGATTGTGATCAAGATGGGCAAGTGATTTGATCTGCTGGGCGCCTCAGATCTGATTCGATCTGAGCCTGATTCTGATGGAGTACCAAATTTTGGGTACTGATCGATGGATCGAAGTGGATTCTGGAAGTGTACCGAAATTCGGGTACTGATCAAGGTGGATCGAAGGGTGCAAACATTTCGATACACGGGCCTGATCGAGATTGAGAAGTGGATCGACATGGTGCGATCATTCCAGTACGCTGCCTGATCAAGAGCCACATGTACCGATCTAGGGGTACATCGGTTGAAGTTCAAGGTAGCCAGTCAGCTGCGAAGGGGATGGGCAGATGATGGGAGGAAAAGGAAAGGATAGGCAAGATTTAAGATGGTTAACAGAGAGAGAGATTTTCCTTGTAGCACGCAAGTGGTGTTCCACAGAATTCCAAGGCTGGGAAGTATATTGGCCCCCCTTGACGAAGGACCCCAAGACGCTCAAGGACAAGACACGCGACGACGCCTGGAAAGCTTGGCCAGGTCAACGCTTCTTTCTCCACCCCCTCAAGCCCCACCGCTAACAGTAGGCGGCCCAAGCATCGACATTGGAAACACATTGGCCCCCCCTTTGGAACAACACAAGCCCGAAGGACAACCCAAGAGAAGATCAAGTTTATTCAAGGCCTGATCTACTCTACCCTACGGACGATCAAGTGAAGAAGTATCCACAAGATCGTCAACCGACTACCCCTGAGTGCCGTCCACACTCCAGCTCAACCAAGAACAAACAACCTCTTGGCCCCTTCCAGGTCACCCAGGAAGAGCGCTAACCCCGCCAGGTCAACGGGTACACAAGGTGAGAAGATCTTCAGACCCCACGGTCGATCGGAGTACCCCCTCCGTTAGTTGGCAGTCCGGCCCCCTGTGTGTGAGTGCCCCTCGCGTCGAGATTTCCTCGCGAGCCACTACACCACACAGAGCTACACATGTGTCGTCTTGGGCGTATGCCCTCCGTATAAGGTCGGGGACCGACGAGGTCACAGTAGTGACATGAGTCAACTCGTAGTCTGGCCTGCGCGATAGCGCATCGGCCACTACGTTTAGCCGTCCCGGCTTATACTTCACCTCGAAGTTATACTCGGCAAAGAATGAAAGCCATCTTGCCATTCTCTGTGAGAGGTGAGGCGACTGAGTCGCAGTGCGTAAAGACGCATGATCTGTATAGATCACAAAGGGCTTAGAGCCGAGTAAATGTACTCTAAATTTGACTAGAGCATACTTCATTGCAAGTAGATCTTTGTCATGAACTGGGTAGTTCTTCTCAGCAGCTTTAAGCTGGCGAGATTCAAACGCGATAACGCGTTCACGCCCTTCGGCATGTGCTTGGAGCAATGCACAACCGATTGCAAAATCGGAGGCGTCGCAGACGACGCTAAACGGACGATCCGGGTCCGGAAGCGCCAAGATGGGCGCGTGAAGGAGACTCTCCTTAACAGCCTTGAAGGCTTCGTCGTGAACGACATCCCAGCACCAAGGTGCATCCTTCTTAAGGAGATTGGACAATGGCCGAGCCATATCAGCGTAGTTCTCGCTGTACTTGTGCAAGTAATTGGCTAAGCCAAGCCACTTACGCAAGTCCTTCGGGTTCGATGGAACCGGCCAGTCCACAATGGCCTTAACCTTGGCAGGATCTGCCCTAAGGCCTCGCTTCCCAATGAAGCACCCGAGGAAAGGAATTTCCTCCGCGCCAAAGACGCATTTATCCAAGTTGGCATACAACTTATTCGTGCGCATGCACTCGAGCACCGCTCGCAAATGGTCAAGGTGGTTCTCCACATCAGACCTCCCGTGCTCCGCACGACTATGGACGAAGATGGCGTCGAAGTACGTCTGAGCGTACGCCCGATGGGGCCTGAACAACTGCGTCACTAGACGATTGAACGTCGCAGGCGCGTTCGACAGCCCTTGGGGCATCACCAACCACTCCCAGAGCATACCGCTCGGAGTACTCACAGCCGTGAGGGGTATATCGCTAGCTCGCATGAGCAACTGATAATACCCGTCGACCAAGTCGAGTGCACTGTACAACGTACATCCCACCATGTTGTCTGTAGAACATCCTTTCTAGGAATCGGCGTCTGCGCCGGAATGGTGGCCGCATTCAGCTTATTAAAAGCATGCACTATGCGCCACTTGCCATTAGGCTTTCTGACACAGAACGTAGGTGTCGAGTGCGGAGACTTACTCTCACGCACCAAGCCGGCTGCGTGCTTTGCACAGAAGAACGCGTCGATGACGTCACATTGCTCCCTTGGTAAGGGCCACTGCCGTGTTACGCAGTATTTGGTTCCTGGAACCAAGTCAATCTCATGACGTACGCCTCGATCCGGAGGCAACCCTGACGGCGGGTCCTTCGACACCACATCGTGGTATTCCTTGATCAAAGGATAAAACGGATCCGAGGGATCCTTGAGGATCGAAGATCCACTCCTAGCGCTCAGCGCTCGCTTCGTGTCCTCAAGGACAGCTTCGTCCACGACGGACGAGGAGTTTAACTCCTCCTCGGGTCGTATCATGACCACCTCGGCAAGCTCGCCGGCCTTTAAGGCCTCGCCAAACTCGGCGACGGACATCTCGTCCAGCTCTAACAGAGCATCAACCGACGGGAGTCGCTCGAGACTTATGTCTCCGTCGACATCCCCTGTCACTCCATTCACGAGTGTGTACAACTGCTCACTGCAGTCGCGTGGAGCATCACTGCTCAACACGCTGGACACCTCGTCCGACGTCCTAGACGTCACAGACGCTCTGCGTCTCTTCCTCCTCTCCCTCCTCGCCCGAGCACGGCCGGATGAGGGCTGCAGGGCGACATCACCGTCGCGCTGCCTAGGTGCCAACGCACTATGGCTCCTCGGAGAGGGAACAGTGTCATTCGAGACACTCAGCGGCGGGTCAGCGACCCTACGAGCACCGCTCAACGGATTACGTGCCGTTCCACAATTGTCCTTAGGCCACAGCGGCGGGTCAGCGACCCCACAAACACCGCTCGGCGGATAACGCGCCACCCCGCGCACGCCCTGTGAGTCACACTCACGGCAAACAGCAACTTCGTTGCTCACTAACTCTGACATACCAATGTCCAGCACCATGACCGATTCGGTCTCATGCTCGCGCCAATAGCGCTTCTGTCTCCGAGCAGAGGTGGGTTCATGACTCGCCAATGCTCCGCTAGGAGACGGGCGCGTAGCGCCCAACGTCTTCGACTTCCAGTCGATCCATGGCTCGTGGCTCTCGAGCCACGCCATGCCGAGGATGAGGTCATACCTCTCATCCAGGTCTAAGACCAAGCAGCTTTCCACGCTATCGAAGTCTAAGAACTTCACGTCCAGGTCAATAGAGACCTTCGACACAGTCACTAGTGTCCCCGTCGCAAGACGGACAGAGATCTTATCTCTTCGAGGCTCCTTTAGAGCCTCCACATATGGTTTAAAACCATCGACAGTGGAGCGCCGGACATAGTTGCCGGACGCTCCCGAGTCTATCAAGACTCTCCACGGCTTGTCGAAGCCCTTCACGTTCGCTTGAACGACTAACAAGCCGGGCTTGCACTCACTACGTGAGTTAGAGAGCTTAGCTCTCTGCGGGGCTGAGTCCCGTTCTCTCCTGCCTCCCAGAGGCCCAACAGAACTCAGTTCTTCCCCAGTAGGGCGCCCCGCGCCTACTGGGTTACGTCGTTTCCCCGCGACGACCCTGGTTGAGGGTTCGAAGCGGTGCTTCGGCTCGATGGAGCCTGGGCCTTGTTGCGCAACGGGCAACTAGGCCTCAAGTGGCGGGTGCTCCCGCACGTATAGCATCGACGGATGCTGTAGCGCTGCTCAGCAGCATAGAGGTCAGCCTCGTCTTCAGCGTGGCTGAGGTCCATCGGTTCAGGACCGCTCGTAGAGCTCGCGCCACCAGCGCTCGAACCATGTTTCGCAGACTGGAAGTTATAGTCGGCATTCAATGCCACGTTCACGGCCTCCTCAAATGAGGCCGGGTGAACACGGAAAACTTCCGTTCGGGCAGCGCCCGTGCGCAGGCCCTCCATAAACACGGTCACTGTGACCGCCTCGGGGAGAGGGCTCGACGCCATACCGGCGATCAGAGTTCTCAACTCTTGGACATAGTCCAGCAACTCCTTTTTACCCTGGCGGGTAGCAAGGAACTTCGACCGTATACGGTACGCCTGGTTAGGCGGCGCGAATACGCGCACTAGTTGCTGTTTCAGCTGATCCCAAGTCGGGAAAGCAGCGTCCACAGACGTGCCGCACGTTAGTGCCCATTCTTGAGCTCGGCCACCGAGCTTCGAGATCGCCAGCGCTACGCGCTGTTGCTCAGTCTGGAGCAGGGCCGATCCCATGGCCATCTCGACCTGTCGGGTCCAGAGAAGGAGGTTCTCCCCTTCCTTCCCCTCGAAGGTCTTCACGCTCACCATGAGCGGTTTCGGTCTATTAGACCACTCGTGCGTCGACGACGCGGCCGCGGACGATGCGGCGGACGCCGTTGCGCTCACGCGCTCTTGTACATGCTCAAAGAGCGCCTTCTCGTAGCTTGCAAAAGCCTCCAGTCTGGCGGATACCGCCTCTGGCCCTTGCGAAGCAAGATGAGCAATGCCCTCGGGGCCCAGCAGAGACATAAGCTTTTCAAGCGTCTCTTGCTGGCCAGGCGGCAAGCTCGCGAACACAGCGTGTTCCATCCTCTCAGAGGGATCAGTCAAAAGACTCAGTCGCAGGATTGACTACTAGTGCTACCAAGTGCAGCGGGGCTGCCGTAGCTTAGCGTCAGAGGAAGACGGTTAACTCAACGAGTTAAGGATTAACACTCACCTTATTAAGGGTTAATAGGCCTTTATTACCAAAGGCACCTACTAACTACGACCTTAATAAAAGGACTTTACTCTTAGTGTTCCAAATCCAAACTGTTTATTTATCTTTTATTGCGGCTAGCCGCCTAGGGGGTAAATGTATGTGTTAAACTATCTAACATAGTAAAACCAAGTAAAATCCTACTTCAAATGCATAACGTGTGGCTCTCAGCCACACACACTCCCTCGAGTGTCCGTACATCAAATATGTACCTTACACAAAGTGTATCCATGAGTGGAACCCACCAGGTGTAAACCCGTGTAACCCCGTTACATATTATCGCCAGCGACTAAACGTCACCAACAACTACGGTTATCAGCCGATTCTGGACATATTCCGGACGAACGCCATACGGCGCAGTGGCTCACGCCAGAGAAAAAGTATTCAATCAGCGACCACTTAATCATTCCGGACAGCACAGAATAGATACAACTCACAATTCAAAGAATTGATGTGGCTACTTTTTGCAATTAAATAAATTGCGCAAACCAATGACAACCTGACAGCTTGCTATCCCTCTCATTCAGCTGTTTTCTCCGCCGACGATCGGGCCTCCAAGCGCCCAGACAACGGTTCGTTTCGCAGACCATCTTGCGTCACACGCCTCCGTAGCTCAACGGAAGAACGAGAGGCTTTGACTCTAGGCGCTGGTTCGACTCCAGCCGGGGGCATTATTGCTTAACCTTGTTCTGTGTTGTGTGTGCTCTCTGTGTCTGTGTGTTGAGTGCTATCAGCGTCTGTGTGCAAGGTTCGGGATATATCTGGTACCAGTAGCTCTGACGAAGTCCACAGGTGTAACCGAGGAGTGCAAGCGTCAACGATGGATCCACAAGATTGCAGCGCAAGGTATTGTGCTCCAAGGGAACAGAATACATCAGGGTGTGACGCGCGTAGCTCCCTCCACCGCTTTCGCAGTGGCGACGGCTTTTGTGTGTGTTTCTTGTGGTCGAATGCGTGGAGGCGCTCGTTAGCTATGGCATCCATTTTGAGTGCCAGCTCCCACAGAGAGTTCTTCCAGGATTGGAATTCCACAGCATCAGCTTTCGACGGCTCTGCGAGGACTTCGAACGGCACCTGGTACAGTACCATCATGATATTGACTGCTGCTTTAACCTCTGCGCGTTTGTTCTGCTCTCGTTTTCCTTTGACTATTTCCCAGATATGACTCACGTACCAGTTCAAAAAGCAACCCGCCAATGTGGAAGACGTTGCTTGCGCAGGTGTTGCAGCAAAGAGAGGTGCGACCGCCAGTGAACGGTAGGATCTACTGTATGTACAGCGCAGGTGAGTTCTGGGTCTGCGAACGAGCCAAGAGTGATACGTGAGCTTCTCCCAGACTGGCAAGACGTTCACTGATGGACACAAGCTGACCAAGCATGCTCTCAAGCACAGAGCCGAACTTCTTCTCGGTTAACAATGCGCCAGTGCTCGCTCAAGTTCTCTCCCCACTCGCAGCATCTCGGCACTGTCACGGAGGACCCAAGTCGAGCATTTGTAGAGGTCAAGCCTCTTTCAAGCTCGTACAAGTACCGGGAAACGTGTGCTGGGGACGCAATGCATTTGCGCGTGGCTTCTAGGACTTCCTCCAAGTGCATCAATAGGGCAGTCTTAGGTAACGTTGTAGCGGACATCACAAAGACCTAGCACATGCCGGAACAGCTCGTCACGCAGTGTTATAAGCTTACCAAACTCCACGACGGACAGGCGATCATGAAGGTCACGTATGGATGGTGTCACAGCAGGTAAATTGGGAGTCTTACATTCTGCTAGTACCTTGCCTACAGACTGATCTTCTTTCGTTGTTGTGCAAATGCTTTGGCAAGCGACTCGAGAAGCCACGCACTACGAGCTGAAATCTACTGGATAGCGAGTTTAGGTGACGCATTCGCGTAGGCCGTAGGTGTACCCGATACCGTATTATCGTAGGATAACTATATTTTGGACAGATGACCTAAATTCACCGGAGGTGGCCTGGTGAAAGTATCCAATCGCCGTTTCGCGACGTTTCGTTAGGAGCCGTTTTAGCGAATCATAACTTTTTAGGGTTAGGGTTAATCCACTCCAACTTATTTCTGGACTTGTCCGGCAACTTCGGTTCTTACACTATAAGTTTTATACAATAGCCAAGTGTAATACCTACTCATACTATAAGTGCAATATTGCTGGAAACTAGGAATAGAGAGAATTGGGGAGGGGGGGGGGGGGGTCGCGTAACTAATTATTGACAAGATCGCTTACCAGAATGCAGCGCACAGCCTGATGTCTTGGTACACCAGTAGGAACTGTGGGTAAAGAGCTTGCGGCCGAGAAGCTCTTTGCGGAGTTTTTACAGTGGCCAGGGTTGACAACTACCGCTCTCGATGAAATGCATGCTTCTTTTGCTAATGAGGCGGCTTTACCTACGCAGAAATTCTACTCTTTACTAACAGCGTTTTCTATTTTATTATAAACAAAGAAATGCCCACGTGCACGTTCCGGTTTGCTGGCGAAAGCGACGGCTCTTGGGTATTTTTCTCGAATCCTTAACATGTTTGGAGAACGGTATCCTACATCTCTGTCAGATTTCTCTGTCCGATACTCAACGTGTTGCTAACATCAGGGGCAAAATGGCCAGCAGCATTGCAGAACGCAACTTACAGACAAAGGTTCAAACATACGATGCTCCAGGTTGTACTGTTAAGGATCTATGCCTTTTAGTTGAACACTTAATTGTGAACGCTAAAGTGGCTACTAAACTTAAGTCAGTGCGCGATGCTGCGCTATTAAACATCGACACCTGCTTTACTCGGAAACAGCAACTCTCTATGGCAGCATCAGGCGAGCTGTTCTTGCATATTGCCAGTATCAAGACTTCGGTAGTGCAAGGAGCGTCTATTTTTAAGTCTCCAGAGCGGTGGCAGCAGTGTATCCTCCATTCTTTTGGCATACTTTTCGTGTGCTACGACGAGTCATCCGAGTTCCTATTTCCCTTAGTTCCGCGGTATACAACGTCTGACTTATCAGGGCAACATAAATATTCACAGGAAGAAGCGGTCGTTTACTGGGAAAGCCTAGAAGATAAAACAGAATCAACAACACAGCCTCCTCCAAAACGTGGACGAAAACGGCCAAATGTGGCAAGCTATATCACGGAAGTTATCAGAGTGAACTCAAAGAAATGTCGCTTTCCTCCCGCCAATCAATCACTCCCGACATATCAAGCCACTCTAATCGTCGAGACACTGGCCGTCTTACCGCGCACCAGACGCCTAAGCGTTCAATTAAAATAGAGCGCCTTGTGGACATTTTATTCATGTATACAGCCTAGGCGCTCGAATGCAGATATAAACTAAAAGTCAGAGTGCCGTCAATATATATATGAAGTCCATCGAGCTTCAAGGTAAACGTGGCCCAATTCGTGCTATGCAAATGCCTCGGGTGGCACACTCTACCGTGTACGTGTACTTTGAGATAACTCTGCATTCGTTGTTGAGAGTGAAAACTTCAATATCGCAATCATGCATCCAACAAATAGCTTAATCTCTCCACGCGCAAGTTCACCACTTCTTAACGACGCAATGCACTCGTCGTCGAACAGTCCGGTCAGGCCACTTAGGTTTTGCATATACTCCGTCAGCGATACGACGTAGGCAGAGTCTGAAGAACCAAGGCTACGACGAAGACAGCGAAATAGACTCGTCCGTGTATCATCCGGGGATGTACAAGCTTGGTGTAAAGATACAAAGTTCCTCGCGTTCATCCGTCACGTCAACAATGTACTGATACCGTTGGTGCCAGTCGTGCATGATCATGGATGGGCTCAACAACTACCAAAGTGGAGGTTACAGCTTGGCCAAACTTATCGCCGACTTAACTACAAGCCCACAAAGCCGATATGCTTTCTTGATATCTTCCGGCGTTTTGGTATCAATCCAATCTAACGCCCATTGCGCAATCTTGTCATAGTTAGGGACTTTGGGGCTACCGGCTTTTTTTTTAAGCTGTTTGTCTTGTAGAGCCTCTCCAATGTAGTCATCATACATCGTGTGGTAATAAGCTTGGAAGCTTCGTTTGACGGCTACATCAAGTGGCTGTAGGAGGTTCGTGAAATTTGGCGGTTCTAACAACACGAACACGTTGTACCGCTCGAGCAGACCCTCGTTGAACATCTTGACGTGGACTGCGTTCGAGTCAATAATATATAAAACGGGTTGCCGGTAAAATTGAGCCTCCTTTCTGCTGCATATCACGTCTTGCGCATGCCTGAGAAGGATGTCATCATTCCACATTCCAGTGAGGTTCACGTTTACCAAGGCCCCAGGTGGACATGATATCCTCCTTTTCAGTTTGAAGAAGAGTAAGTGAGGCGCTAAAATCTGTCCGTCCCTAGTGATTGAAAATGTTGCAGTGAATCGTTTGTGACTGCTGCCGCCCTTCCGTAAAAGTACTTCTCGTGAGCCGCGGGTTTTGATGGTAGACTGTGGTTCTGTTTCAAAACATCTGGGAACTGGCCCATATTGATCTCATTGTACGGAAGGATGTCGTGCTCTTCAATCAGTTGGCGAGTTTTCCTTATGAACTTCATGCACGTCTCTACAGTGTGTTCTGGTGGTCGTTTGACGCCGCGAAACAAGATTTTAGTGCTCCTTGAAACGATCCGACCACCCAGAAGAAGCACGAAAGTCATTCGGTGGACTTCCACACTCTATCAAAGCGCGGTTGATGTTGAGGACTTGTAGCTGGATGTATTTGTATTTAACTCGTAAATCCTTCTTGGTTTCGAAACAAAAATACAAATAGATTTGATACCCATGTGTGGCTCAAGTTGATGATTGTGGTTTGCGATCTGCACCAGGAATTCTGCGTAATAAGCGTGTACAGATTCGACGGTCCTTCGACGCGTGTTGCACCGTTTCACGCAGCATGCACCACTGCCTTGCCATTGAGGACGTCACGTGATACTTTTTGGCGAGAGCATGATATCCTTCGCCAATTGAATTGGGCTTGTACTTGTTGGCCACGTTCAACTTGAACTGGAGGCACTTGCTGTGCCTTTCTTCTCTGTCGGCATGCTACTGACTCGGTAGAACCGAAAATGCTACACGTGGGTCTCACTCCGAAGCACGCTTCGTGTTGTAGCCAACCATTCTGTTCGTTGGATGATTGGTCATGAGCATTTGATCATACAGCACATGGCAAGCAGGCAGCACATGACCCGATAAATTTTCATGCGACCTCTCAAGATGTGTTCGTTC
The DNA here is from genome assembly GCA_030324255.1 of Phytophthora capsici. Taxonomy (NCBI): domain Eukaryota; phylum Oomycota; class Peronosporomycetes; order Peronosporales; family Peronosporaceae; genus Phytophthora; species Phytophthora capsici. The sequence goes on from CM059346.1 coordinate 2,073,669, forward strand.
TATTAATGCATGCTTTCAATTTGTGCTTTGAGATTTTAGTTTTTAATAACATTCCCTTGTTTTGTGCGCCTAAGCACTCAAAATGTGCGCGGTAAGACGGTAGGACTTCCTAAAAAATTAGGCGGGTGATGCATGCCAGGATTATTTTCAGAAAAAGTACGTAAATATTCTCACTTAAATACGAATTCTGGCCTAAATCCTGTTAAAATAATTCAAGATTTCTAAAACAATTCTGCAAGTTTGTTTTAAGTACGGAAATTGAAAGTCTCTTCCGCATGAGGCCAACGGGAACGAGGTCGGCACCTTCAGACAGCTTTCACGATGTAGATTCATTCCTCATGTAGAATCCCCAGCTTCGAAGGTAGTAACCCCTTGAGCGCGAGTGATTTTTAGCGCACTCATTTACTAAAACCCTATCTCCATTATCTTGTATCTTGAGGTAAGGGTTGAATACTTTAAATAACATATTTAGATATCCTGTATAAGGATAGACTCGCTGTAACCCAACCCCTAAGATGGTGAAAATGAGGTATCATGTATAATACCGAATCGCAGTATCAAGAAGTGCAAGATAACACATTGGTCGTGTCCGTTGCTGTACAAAACCAAGCGCACACAATATCAGAACATAGCAATAGCTGTCCAAAGACAGGCAGCAATGACACCTGCCAAACCGCACAGTATTTACCATACAAGAACAAAGATGTATCAACATATGAATTACTATAGATCAGCTAGTCGTCTCTACACGCTGGCGCTTCTCGTGCTGCCGGTCTACGTCACTCCCATCTGTGCTACCACCCGCGCCTGTAGAGCTTCCTGGAGTGCGCGCATGAATCCGGTTATTCTTCAGTGATGAAGGTATGTTGGTCCCGTTCAGCCAGCTTGTCTGCCAGATATCGTACATGTCCCTTCCGCCTACATTGCGCTTGGCCTTGTTACACAGGTACACACGCGCAGCCAACGGCTTCTTCGAAGACGTAGGAAGCTTACACGCTCTACAGAAGTACGACGTCTCGCCGCCCTTTGGTCCGTCGGATGGTTTCAATTTTGAGCACACCTTACAGGTGCGTTGGCGCCGTTCCCTCCCTTGTCCATTATTTCCATCCTGCCACTCATCTATCTGGACGAGTTCATCCACACGATGCGGGACTGAGCCACCCACCCGCGACTTCGTTGGTATCTGCTGGGTACTGCATACTATCTCCTAATCCCCTTCTTGCATTTTAACGAGCTCTCAGTGAAGCTGCGCGAGGAACTTAATGGTGAGATCTTTTTTACTGGTAGAATCACTGCACCGAGCCTCATATGGTTGGTCTAAGTATGAATAGGGCGTGAATGGTACTGGATCCGTTCAGCCATTCAGTGGCATGTCCTTTAGGATGGTGGCGTTTACGGCGCCTCTGGTAATTCCAGCAATACCACCAGCAGCTTCAAGGAAATCCTTGTTGAACATTGCATCAATTTCCGCCTTATGCAGGATACGAGTAAAACCAAAGCTCTCTAGGACTTTCATCTCTCGAGTGAAAACAAAAGTTACTTTTGTAGCTCCTGTGTATGCTAAATCACACCGTTTGCCATTCAATAAAGCTTCAGTTGAACGTGCTAAGTCTCCTCTGAAAAAGGTGCATTCCGAAATGGCAGATCCATTTCCGGTTCCTACACTGACTGGTTGTAACTATTTTGTCGCCTTTATTGATGACAATTCTCGATACACGTACCTCTATGTGATTCACCGGAAGTCTGAACTGTACGGATGTAATGAACGGTTTCGTCAGAGTGCGATTGCCCTATTTCGCAAAGAACATCGATTGTCTTGAGTATTGTACTGATCACTTTGACCCTAAGATTAAGATCCTCCAATCGGACAATGCTAAAGAATACGAAAAATTAGGTCGTCACATTTTTAAGGCATTCGGTACCCATGCCCAATTTACCAACGCGTACACTCCACAGCAAAACAGTGTTGCCGAACGCCGTATGCGTACACTCCTACACACGCGTGCTTTCCATATTGACGGTTCTCTCCCTCAGCAACTCTGGTGAGAGTGTGTCACTCATGCATGCACTTTACTCAATATGACTCCTAGTGCTACAACGAACAACCATACACCGCACGAGCGGTGGTTCCAACGAAAGCCATCATCTCAATACCTCAAGGTGTTGGATGCAGCGCTTACACCCATATTCCACCTGCCCACCGCAATAAACTTGAACCCGTGCTCTCCACTGCATGTACTTGGGTCTCGCACGCAACAAAAAGGCTATCGCCTCATGGATATCCAAACTCAGAAAAACGTGTACAGTCGAGCTGTTATCTTTAAAGAAGATGAATCCCCTACCGTTGCAAACCTTACACCTGCTGAGGCACCATCCATTGAGGCCACAGAATCTAATACATTTACGTTGTTACCCTCACTACGATCAGTTGTTGGCAGCCACCTTCCACAAGCTCACATTAGCGCTGCATCACTTCTTACCAAACGACCTGCAGGAGATACTCCTGACAGTGCCCTACCCGGTCGAATGAACAAACGTGCCGCCCTTTCTGAGACAGATCCTACACAGATTTGTCTAAATGCTACGTCTGATCTTAGTGATCTTGATAGGCATCTTAACGACCAATATGCTCTTCTCGCATCCCGACACGTACCAGAACCAAAACGTTTAGGGAATCCATACAGTCAGAGTATTCGAACGAGTGGCGTCTAGCCGCAGAGGCTGAATATCAGTCACTTCTCGAAAACGGCACGTGGATACTAGTTCCACCTCCACGTGGTCGGACTGTGTTGGCTTGTCGCTGGGTTTTTGTCGTTAAACACGATGGTGACGGTCCAATCGACAGATTTAGGGCAAGGCTAGTTATCAAAGGATTTCTGCAACGTTAGGGCATCGGTTATAACGAAATATTCTATACGGTTATCCAGATGGAAGTACTACGTCTTCTCCTCTCTATTTCCGCTTTACTAGATTATGAAATCCATCAAACGGATGTAAAGACTGCCTTCCTGAATGGCTTAATCGATGTCGAGATCTGCATGCGCCAACCGGAAAGATTCGAAATTCCTGGAAAAGAGAATTTTGTCTGCAAACTAGTTAAGAGCCTGTATGGCCTCAAACAGGCCCCTAGAATTTGGTATACCACACTCTTTACGTTTCTAGAAGATCTAGGATTTCGTCGTCTGATCAAAGACCGTTGTGTTTTTATGAAAACTTATCAGTCTGGCCCCTTTTATATTGCCGTCTACGTTGACGATCTTCTAATTATTGCCCCTAGGCCAGCACTCGTAGAACGTGTTAAATCGGCTCTTAAACGGCGATTTAAGATGTCCGATTTAGGGGAAGTTTAAGTATCTACTTGGCTGGTCGATTGAGCGCAACCGTTCCCGCAAAACAATATTTATTCACCAAAAGAACTATATCGTGGAGCGGTTCCACCAACTCTCTTCACATCCGCTTACAATCCCTTGCGATCCTAGCATTCGACTAACAAAAGATATTTGTCCAAAAACCAAAAGAAGAAAAAGAAGAAATGCAAAACATCCCATACAGAGAAGTCGTTGGTAGCTTTTGGATCTAGTGATGGGCACTAGAGTTGTCAACGTTTTCACAACGTACGGTCCAAAACGTCTACGTCTATGCCCTGGACGTTTTAGTTTAGAAACGTACTCATAACGTACTCTGAGTAAATCTAAATTTTGTTATGCGTACGGTACTCACTCAATAAAGCATTAGTAAAATCAAATCGCGCGGCCGGGGACGCCGCTAAGACGCCGCTGGTCATCTTGTCGCCTCCCGTCCTCCCAAACAAGTACCGTGTGGTCTGCTAGGCAATCTACCTTCTCGACTTTCGCCTTGTAAGCTCGAGCGCGCTGTGCCGCGCTAAATGCATCAAGCCGTGGCCATGCAAGAACTTCTTTTGAGCGTCTGAGCGGTACTGAGGTGGTGAGTGGAGCCACTGATCTCTTAAATATGTGTGTCGTGCGCCTTCCCGAAACCGGACAACACTCTGCTAAACGTGCAGCCCTCGACTTTATTGTGCCTCATCCCGACGCTTTCCATCGATACCAGTACCTGCAGCACGCCCACCGCCGCCGACTCGTGTATATCGCCCAAGGCCACCATCCCGCAGCTCACGGCGCCGACGACCCCGTGGAGAACTATAAGCAGGTGCTCAAGGCGCTCAAGGGCGTGTCCTTCAGCAGCCCACAGATGGGCGACGTCATGCGCCGCCGTCGCGAGCGTCTGGCCAAGCGCCTGCAGGCCGTGGTGGACGAGACGGAGCTGCTGCGCGCGCACTTCGTGGAGAACGATTTGACGCAGCGCCAGTGCCAGGAGCTACAGGACGACCTGGAGCAGGCGCAGACGCTGGGCCAGCCGGAGCTGCTCAAAGATCTGGTGGACGAGCTCAAGCCGACGAAGAAGGAGCACCAGGGGAGAGTCTGCTGCTGAGGAACCTCAAGCGCATAGCGCGGTCGGCCTGCTGCAGGAGCAGAAGACTGCGGCGGGCGAGGCCATGGTGGTCTTCAACTGCAAGAACAGCCTCATTCAGTCTATGGTGGCCACGTGCTCCAAGACCACGTTCCCGTCGGCGTCGGAGCTTAGCTACGAGGAGGGATACGTCGAAGACGGACATAGCGGAGATGAGAAGAGCGGCGCTAGCGACAGCGACTACGACCTGAGAGACTTTGCAGAGGCGCTGCACTCGCTGCGCTACATTGCTCTTTGTATCACGATCAAGTACGAAGAAGCTCACCGGTATCATAATACCTCTATATGACGCTGCACACGCTTTAGTACGTGAATCCGTAAAAGTGTTGGAAGGGGTTTGGATCTGACGATGGAAGGAATCGAAGTTGAAGCGCACATGGCGTTTCAAAGTTCTTACTTGGTGGATATGGAGAATGGGTGGGTGACTAGCGCGACAACATGATAAAATTCTGTGGCTTGATTGAATGCAAGTTAGCAGCAATGCTCAATATTTAGACAGAGTCTCAGGGATAAAACTGGAACCTCGCAAATGCGTCGAACCCAGTCTGGCTACGAGTGCAACAGCTTGATCTGCTAGCCATTATACGGCGGATTACTGGGCCAAGTCTTTGTTCTCCGCAAGGAACACTAAGTCTCGAACCATTGTGGGCGCCAATGAGCATCGTTTGGCGGTAACTGTGTTACCACTTGTCGAGAAAGCTCTTTCTGAGGGGACCGATGTCGCCACGCAGCCAAGCCACTTCCTGGCAAGGCGATAGATCGTTGGGAAAGCGGTGGCGTTTGCCTTCCACCATTGAAGCGGCTTCTGCGTCGGCTTTATAGCCACTGTCAGGCTCAGGTATAATGCTAGCTCTGATTCACACGCGGCCGTGATATTCAAGTGAGCCTGAGCTGTGGCATTGACGTCGTCATCAGAAGTCATATTGGCCCCGAACACAGATTGAAACAGTCGATCCTCGCCTTTTTTCGGAGGTGACATGAATATTGGGTTTGGAGATTGCTCAGCCGCGCGGGGGATCTGCTCACTTCGAGCAACATTGGTGATTGCCTGCAGAAACTGACCGCGTGCAGTAATCTTTTCATCCTGGGTGAGGTGAGGCATTTTTGCGAAGCGAGGATCAAGGCAGGATATCCACATCATCTCGTCGTTAAGCCCTCCAAATCGCTTTTGAAAAAGCTTTTTGAAAGCTCCACGTACACGGTTCATAGGTCCAATCACTTCTGCAGCAAGCTCCGGGACGTTAGCCAATGCCACGGCTTCATTGAAGATATCTGGCCTCTCCAGTTCACGTCGTATCATCCTCAAGAAAGGGTATGCCAGAGCTAATGTAGGATAGTCCTGTCCACCAAGGCTTCTCGTAGCAAGCGCAAAAGGAGCTAATAGCGCCATCAAACATTCAATTGTCAACCAGTCCGAAGCCGACGGGCGCTTTAAGCGCAAGCGTGGAAACTCCTTCTTCCCTTCTGGCTTTACCAAGTGGAGGAAAAACAGTTCGAGAGCGGGCTTGAGTTCCAGCAGACGGTGGAGCATGTTGTGGCAATTACTCCACCGAGTAGGGCAGTCTACGACGGTGGTAAGTGGGTCTGGAACAGTAAGATCTTCTTTCTGGATTGCGCGTAGACGATTTGTACCAAGCTGCGACTTGTGAAAATACACGGCGACGGCACGGAAAACACCAACCGTAGTACGAATCTTCGCCAACGCAGCCCGTTCATCTGCGTTAAGCTGTATCCCAACAAAAGTATCCACGGACTCAATAACACTTTCACGGAGGGCATCCACAGCTGCCGTTCCTGCAATTTCATCCTCCGTATGTGGCTCAGTCCCACCAAATGAATTATCATCGGCTCCCGTGATAGTATCATTCCTCTCGCCATTTTTCTTAATCAAAGCCCCAGCAACCACTAAGTGCAGCTAATGTGCGAAACAAGATAAATGGTATACTCCCAGCGTGTCTGCGGCCAAGACAGCATTGGATGCGCCGTCCCTTAGAAGCACCGCACATTTTCCTTTCTGTAAACCCCAACGAGACGCTATATCGTCAATCCGAGCAGCAATTGCACTTCCAGTGTGGGATCCAGGAAAAGACTCAACTTCGAGGGTCCAGTTAGCCATATCGAAGTTGATGTCTAGGTTGTGAATTGTGACGGCAATAAAGCTGCGTTGGCGTCTATCTGTCCAAATGTCGGTTGTTAACAAGTAGTCGAGGCAATCCCTGGCAATAATGCTCTCCAGTTTCGTCCTAAGGTCCCTCGCTAACTTGACGATATCTCGCCGAGTTTCCGTTCGTCCGGGCACCTGCACGTGGACTCCACCAATCTCGGCTGACACAAACGTCACGAATTCTCGAAATCCAGCGTCCTCCACAATTGATATAGGTCGTTGTGACTGTGCAACCCATTTGGCGAGCAATCTGTTGGCCTGCTGTTGTTCCTCCCTGCTAACCTCTCTAAGTGTCTTTGTTTTCTTACCACCTCGATCGGCCTCCTCCTTGTCATCGGACTGGGTACGTTTTCCTGCGGCTTTTGACGCATTGTACTCCGCAATCTTCTCCCGGTGATATTTCTCGACGTGCTCTACAACTTTGTTGGTTTGACCAACGCGATAGGGAATCGTTGAGCAGCATTCAAGGCAAAAAGCTGCTTCTGCGTGAGCTGAAGTCAGAGATTCCTTTGAAGCATGCTGAGGAGCAGCTACCAATCTGACTAAGTGCCAGACCTCTCGACAATGCGCCTTCTTCATCTTAAAGAGAGTCCCTGCTGCTGGCGCCAACGACTCGACCCCCTCGCGTTCACACGACGCCATTGTTGCGAGAATGAGCCCACCAAGTAAACGATGCATTATCATTCAAGGAGGGCTGATCGGGGGTCGTTTTGACGGTCGTTTAGTAAACTATTTGCGCAAACTAAAACGTTTTAGTTTAGGACGTTTTGTAGACGTTTCCGTCCAAAACGTTGACACCTCTAATGGGCACTAGACCCGGCTTGGCATACTTTATTCGTGAAGCCAGCCAGTTATTAGACAATCCAGGTAAACAATACTGTAAGGCCATCCAACGAAGCCTCCGCTATCTCAATGGAACAAGAGGATATGGCATTTTACTTGGAGGGGAATCTTATCGATCACTACAAAAAATAGGTTCTCGACTTACTGCCTTGTACTGATGCTGATTATGCAAATTGCCCGGACACTCGACGTTCAGTCGGAGGGTACATTACCACGCTAGGACGAAGTCCTATATCGTGGATTTCTCGAAAGCATCACACGGTTGTACTTTCAACTACTGAAGCAGAATATATAGCCCTTTGCTTTGCTTACAGTAGACCGCCTCCTATTGACAGAACTAGAAACTAATACACAAGAGTGCATAACAATAATGGAGGATAACCAGAGCTGCATAAAGATCGCAAACAACCCGGAACTACACGAAAGATCAAAGCACATAGACATCCGCTTCCATTTCGTTCAAGAGAAAGTTGACGTCAACAATTTAGTATTAAATACTGCCCCACAGCGGAAATGATCGCAGACATTTTTACCAAACCGTTAGGAAAAGAATCCTTCCTTCATTGACAACAACAACTAGGAGTACTGGAATCTCCACATAATCCGTACCGTTTAAAGCACTAAAACAAATAAAGACAAAAAAGAGATTTACAATCAAAAGAAGGAGAAATAAATACTCACATTCACTGTGTTACCTTACGGACTTCTTTCTTCTTCCGATGAAGACTCTGTTCAATGGCGTATACCTTCTTAATTTGTTGGAACAGCAATTGTAGATTCTTCTCGGTGGACTTGTACTGACCCCACGTATCGGAATCAACCAACCAAAATCGGTCAGCACTCTTTAGGCGGCTGATAGTGTGGAACACACCTATCGTTTAACCATGAGGATCTCCAATAAGAATAAGACGCTGGCGCGGTGAATCCACAATTTTCTTCAGTAAGCATGACTTGGGCGAATGAATTCCTTCTTTGGTCGTGACAGATGTATCATGTCATACTGCTTCCGGCGGAGAGCATACTAGAGAGCGGAAATTAAATACCCTCCGCTCAACCAATTGCCATGGTACTTAATCTTTTGACTCGATAGGCGCAGCTTGCACAAAACGTATCGCATGTCTCCGTCATAGATAATGCATGCAGTTATTAATTGCAAATAAGCCACAGAACGAAAAACACTCGGGCATCGCACTTTGGTTTTGGCAAACAACCTCAGCACCACCACTACGTGTGCGCATCTTGTCGATCAGTTATTGACAGTCACGCTGGTTGGGCTTCTGTTTAAAAACAGCTCTCTATTGAGTCGGCGTATCCAACAAAGTAACTAACTAACTTCCCAAAAGTCTGGCACCAAGCGAACGTGAAGATCCAAGTCTTGACCCGTAACCGAGTTCGTTGCCAAGCGATCTCGCCAGTCTACAATTGAAGACTGAAGTAGTTGAGATGCAGGGAGGGCTGAGAACCCTCATCACCAACCGTTACTTCACATCTTATATTGAAATGGAAAGAAACTAGTGAGAAGAATACGGCAGACTGAGTGAGGGCGTCGTCAAAACAACAGTCAGCATACATAGCGTAATTAAATACGTAAAACCTATACTCTGGTATGATATGTTCCGTAAGAATTCCATATGCTCATAACTTGTAGAATTGGTGGTTGTGGCGACGCCACAGCCACGCTAACGTTAACTCTAGGACAAATACTATCACTTTCTTTTTTGCTACTTCTGCAAGACTCCAAGCTCTCTTCTTCATCGGTTCCGCATCGATCTCACTCCCAGCAACAATAGAAGTAATGAACTATGTGCCTCGAGCTTTATTAATAGGTAGAAAACAGGCATCCCGAAAAATAAATAAGCTCGGAAAAGTATTCATATTTGTGCTCCAATAATTTATTCGGAAACGTTGGATTTAGGCTTTTTATGTGTATGGTATAATATCCACTATAATCCAACCGACTGTAGCTCCTGTAGCTTGTATGAGCCAATAAAACTAGACAACGACAAAATTATAGCCAATGGGAGAGCTTATAAGAATATCCAACTTTTCCAACCATATATAGTTGGAATATTCTCAAAATATTTTGTATTCAATACAAACTTTCATAGTAATGCATGTACTAAAAATATGCAGAAGTTTCCTACCAATCTGACGGTAGTTGGGAATTCACAAGCATAAGCAGTTTGCTGAGCTAAAGCCATGTCCATCGCGTCGTTGGATCCAGCAAAACAGCAAGAAGGCCAGGACGACTGCCATCAACTCGTTCACGACGTTCCTTGCGTCGGAGAGCATAGCACTCGATGCTGTCCATCAACTTATTGACGCCGATAAAACTGGTAAAGTGCTTCGAGTCATTTTAAATAAGTATGCATATTCCCTAGCGAGATCAACAGACAAATCTCGATCTACAAATACGTGTCTGGCATATTACGGAAATGTGAAGAACTGGCTACTGGATAAGTATCCGCAGCAAGGTGGAATAGTGAAGCCGCAGCTACAAAAAATTCTGTCTGGTCTTGGTAAGTACTGCAACAATCGAGAAGATGGCGCGTTTGAAAAGAAAGCACCACCTTGTTCCAAGCAAGATCTAGAAAATATCGTTCGCCTCCTGTATACGTCTGCCGCCGAAAGTATTTATCTCGATGCCTCACTGGTCGTCATGATGTGGTATATGTACGGTCGCAGCTCCGACGCGGAGCAACTTGAGAAGCAACAGTTTTCTATACTACCCGGTAGCTTTTTATTTTACTTTTGAAAAAGCTGTTGTATTAATATTGTTATCTTAGGTGGTGTGCTCTTCCTGCGCTTCAAGAGGGTGAAAACGGCTTTGTTACAAGGCATTTCCCTTTTCAAAGACCCCTCAAACTTTCTTACGTGTCCTCTATTCACGTTGAAGTCAGCGCTGGCAATGCAAACTGCCCCAAGTAAGCTACAAGGCGTAGCACCACATGAGCAGTCGAGGTTGAAGAGCTGAGCCTCGTAGAGCTCCTAGAAGTTGACAACATTCCTGCTCTCTTGGAAGATTCAAAGTCAGCACCCAAGCAGACAGTCCCTGGTGCACAAGCTTACGTGAACAGGTTGTTGGTTAGAGTGAAAACGTTGGGCGATGAGAAACAAATTAGACTCACCACCGGACTTACCTCGCTCATTCCGACGCGGTGCCGCCATGCACGCCAACGACGGGAGCGTGGCTGAAAACTGGATTATTGAGCGAGGTGGCTGGCAGCTCGACCGCGTAAATAAAGCTTTTGGCTATATGCTGGCCACGACCCAGGTAGACCAGAATGTAGCACGAGTGTTGAGTGGGTGGAAGCCCAAGGAAGGTGCTCGGTTGCCTTCGTTGCACACACTTGAACAACCAATATTGACCCGTGCTCTAAAGTTTCAGGCGCTGCTATTTTCGAACACCTTGGGTTTTTCGGACGTCGCTCTCAACATCGACGAGGACGTAGCAGAAGTTTTGACAGCCACCCTCGTAATGCATTACCCTGAGATGCTCTTGTTATCAAACGAGAATGCATTGATTTCCCGAATTCGGGAGGTCATGTCTGAACGGTCTATTGGAGAGGCTGAGGTGCTTGCGTGGAGCAACACGAATCGGAGTGCCTTCACGCCACCGGCGCTTAGGACGGACGCGCCCACTGACCGTGACTCACATTCAATTGAACTCCTGGATCTTGTGAAGCACCAGTCAGAGCAGATCAATGTTCTCATCCTTCAAAATAGGCAGCTAGAGAAACGCCTGTTAGCTGTTAAGTCACATTTACACTCCTCCGTAACCAAAGCCGTACCTGGTGCACCAGAACAAGCACCTGCTGTTAACCAGCCTGAACGCATGGGGCTGCCAAAGCAACTAACTCGAACCGTGCGTTCCAAGAAGAAGGGGTATCAGTCGCTTTCGGACGTCTGATACGATTGGCTCACGGCGGAGCCACGCGTGTATGCTTCGCCCTCTATGAAAAAGACAACGATGTATGAGTTACGACACGCCACAGGGTACATGATGCTGTTCTTACCTTCTGGATTTGCCCTGGATGTTGCTTCCCCAGCATTCAAAAGCGAGGTGTTAGCCTTAGGCGAGAAGGCCCAAGCGAACGCACTTGCCTTCTTGAAGTCCAACGAATCTTCTGCTGTTGCAGCAGGCACGGCTGTAAACGCTTTCCATAAGTTTCATAAAGCTGGGAAGCTCGAGACGCAAATCGCAGCGTTCCACGAGCGCGTAGAAAATGGACTCATCATTGACCCAACTCCATCAGCCGCTCTTCCTGCCTTCATTCGTCATCGACCTTCGACGTAACCTACAAAAACCAGAGAAAGGAAGCAATACAATGGGATAAAAAAAAAAAAAGTTAGTGCTTAGACGGATGCTGGAGTTGAACCAGCCAGCAGCAAAAGCTGCTACCTTCTTCCGGAAGGACCGCCACAAGAAACATCACCACATTGCATGTCTACAATTTGTCAAACCAACGCGATGGCTAGCTGCCGTCGCCAGATAGCTGCTCCCAGCACCGGCCACCACCACATAACTCCAGCACCAGCCACCACCACGCGACTCTAGCTCCAACCACCACCACGCGACTCTCAGCACCAGCCATCTGCACGAGACTTTCAGCGCCGGCGGACTCCCAGCGCCGGCCACCACCACGCGACTCCAGCACCAGCCACCACCACGAGACTCCCAGCGCCGGCCACCCACACGAGACTCCCAGCACTAGCCACCACCACGAGACTCCCAGCGCCGGCCACCCACACGAGACTCCCAGCACTAGCCACCTGCACGAGAACTTTCCAAAGTCACTTTTTAGTTTTGTCACAAAAATGAATTTTGGATTAGTATAATGAAACCGGTTCCGGTTGGATTCGGTCAGACCAGGTGGGAATTTTGACGGTATGGGCTCGTTTAAACTTCTCCAATTTGTTCGATTTAACCCCTTGAACGGGAAGGAATGTATTCTCCGGGATTACAAAAGGATTACTTGTATGGTCCAGATAAGAATGCTTAACTCGAAGTTTGTATAGATGTATACAATATTTATTCGATTAGGGCTCGGGTACAATGATAATTTATCCGATCCCTCTTGCTCATCGCTCCATGCACACCGTATGTACATTAAGAAATAGAGGTATAGACGGATGTGAAGCACATATATAACATTTTACAGTTTGCAATCCAACGGCCACACATTTCGTTCATTCAAGAATCCGCCGGGAGAAAGCAAAATGTCTGGTTTTACGCTTCGCTGGTCTGAACTAACGAAAGAGTGGCGTTCGAGGCCACCGACGGACCTCTCGAACAACTACACGTACCTCAAGCCTGGAAAGACCAAGAAAGACCTGCGATGTGTGGATTATTTCGTGGGCCAAGAGGAACTAATGAAGTATTTGGTCCAGGTTGATTTAGGTGGGTGCACGTCACACCGCAATGAATTTACGGCTTACTGACGTGTGAATGAATGCCAGAAGCGGCAAAGGACTCTCTATCAGGTGTTAGCAGTGCTGCAGTAAGAGCATCTCCAGCGGCAGGTCTTAAAGGCAGTTTTATGCCAAATGTAGCGCAGTTGAGACTTAGCTCGAGTCTTATGTCCATAGCGGCAGGTCCTAACGAGAGTCTTAACTTCACCAGGTCCCGAAAGTCTTCCTCGAGGTCTCAAATTAAGACTTCAGTTCTATAGGATTGTGTGGTTCACACACTTCAACAAGAGCGCGAAGATTCCAACACAACCAGTACAAAGATCTCATGGGGAAGGCAGCTGAATGGAGTGACGGCTGAGACCGTACAGCTGTGCAGGTCTTGGTTGGCGACGTCCCTAGACCCAGTGCGAGGTGCGAGGCAGAAGAAAAACACCTTTTACAGCAGAATTTACACGCATTGGTTGGGACACAAGCCAGCGGAAGCAGACTCTCGTTCTGAGAGCGCCATCGTGGCCAGATGGAAGAAATTGCTGCCTGAGGTGACTAAGTTTTCTGGTCTGTACTCGAAGTTGAAGAGCAGAGAGCGCTCGGGCTGGAATGAAGACATGTACGTGAAGAGCACAATGGAGGTTTACGCTGATCGCCACAAAAAGGAGTTCGAGTTTTTGAGCGCGTGGGAGACTTTGAAGGACACGCCAAAATGGACAAGCCAGTTGACATCTAGCGGTGGCACAAAACGCAGCGCAGCGGAAGCCTCAGGGGTGATGCGACCAATTAGGGTGAAGAAAGTGAAGGCGGGAAAACAGCAAGGGTCGGATGTACCTGATCATGTTCACGAGCGGTTTGTAGCTGCATCAAAAAAAAAAAAGCTGCAATTCTCGAACAGCAGTTGTACTACAGCATTTTCATGCAGTCCCCAGGCAGCGAGGAATCCAAGGTGTATTTTGCGCTGCAGCGCAAAACCATTGTCGACTCCTTTTCCTTGCCTCTGTATGCACCAGCCCATGCGGTTGGGCAGTTTTTCCATGCCCAGTGCATGCAGTCCAGACTGCCGATCATACCAGGGAATCCACGTGCTGCGTTCTCGCCTAACAATGTCTCCAGGTCGTGCTGTGTCGGCTTACGTAAATACTCCGGTCCAAACAATCGTCTGATGCTGCTGCAAAATATTTTCATTGTCTCCAACACAGTCGATTCAGCCATGCGAATCAGTTCATCTAACTGGTCTGCGCATGCTCCATAAGCTAGCATTCGTAGCGCACACGTCACTTGTTGTTCTGGTAGAAAACCAGGCAAACCCGTAGCATCCAGCTTCTGCTGGAAGTAGTTGCAGCTATCGTCGGCAACAAGGGCAGCAACGATAGTCTCAAAAAGACTTTCGCGCATACGGAAGCGCCTTCTAAACTCATCTGCAATAGATTATACAACCTGTCAGACAGATGAGAGCTCCACGAGAGTGCTATGAACTTACCGGCGTTGTAGGTGGGTTTGTCCGCCAAATAATCGGCTACCAGTTTCGCTCCCCACCGCTCCCGACCCCGTGCCCTGTCCACACGCTTCCCCTCACTGGAACCTCCATGCTTCTGCTTTGCTCTCTTCTTGGCTGGGAGCAGATACGCGAGCCGGTAGAACTCGTCGTCAGAGTCGCTTCCAGTGGCAGCATCCAGTAGGACGTGGCACACGGGGAGACCTTCCATGCTTCTCTCAACGATCGATCGCTACTGATTGGTCGAAGCGCTTTGCGTATGACCCGTGATAAAACTTGCCGTTGCAAGTAGGTGGTGAAATGCGAAGTCATATGTAAAGCCGACGTCTTAAAGCCCCTTCTTTTCCCCTATAAAATTCACGTTAGAACTTACCGCTGGAGATGCCCTAGGACGTTCCGAATCCTCCAAACGACGTCCACCGTACATTGACTTGTATAATACATACTACTACCACTCTAATTCTGTATCTCTCGTTTATTCGGTATGCATCAGAAACTGCGTCTGCATCGACACCAGAAGTAAATCATCCTCCTGGTTGTGAATCTACAGTCGCTAGGGAAGGGGATGCAACCACTGCAACTAGTGGGCTTTCAACAGCAGTTGACACCAACTTGGACGTTGCACCATGTATCATGCAGGATACCCGGCTCTGTTATTCTGTATCTAGCATATTGTGTGTGTCCATGAGCAGACAACGACCAAGCCGCATCTTACGGAGAGTCTGTGTCTCCTACTCTGCTGAATGACTCTCCTCACGTGAGGATGACCAAGTCTTTTATGCCATAAGATGAAAGTATCATCCCTACCTGTCGTCGCGAGGTGAGCCTCCGCAGTGTCGTCAGAGTTGTCACTGGTGGTTGGAGCCGCTTTAAACTGGTAGAGATCGGCATTATTAATAGCCACCAGACGAGCAAAAACCTTGTAGCGGTACACAAAGAACAGGGTGCACTTTTTCGCGTCGAAGATGATTTTGAAGTCAGTGCGGACTGCGTTCGGAACGGACAGGAGGTTAAAATTCAGTTTGGGAGCATAGAGCACGTTGTCGAGGTCCACAGTGCGAGCATAGCCCTTGGTATCTTCCATGACAATGCGTACCGTACCGGTACCATCAACGGGAATTTCCGTTTTGCCCCAGACTGTGTTGGTCCGCTACTGGTGATTGAAACAAACAAATCTTTGACAGCACTGATATGGCGAGTGCACCCAGAATCGACAGTCAAGTTAGATCAGTAGTGACTGCCGTTGCCGAAAGACTGACATTCTCTACAACACCTCCAGAGATCACAATGATATGTGTTTGTTGGTCTTGCGCTGGTTAAAATCAACATGGTTGCGGTTAATCGTCACTGGGTTACCCAACCGATCAAACAGCTCGACTGAATCTTCAAAAGTGCGTTTACGTTCGCCATTCGATCCGTTGTTGATGTAACCGCCAGATGATGTAGTTCCCTCCATTAAGAAGAGGGTGGTCGTCAGAAGCAGGGTTTTGCGTTGGGCTCATAACCTGTTGCTGGGAGTGAGATCGACGAGGAACCGATGAAGAAGAGCTTGGAGCCTTGTAGGAGTAGCAAAAGAGAAAGTGATAGTATTTGTCCCAGAGTTAACGTTAGCGTGGCTGTGGCATCGCCACAACCACCAATTCTACAAGTTATGAATATATGGAATTATTACGGAACACAGTACATGTATAGGTTTACGTAATTACGCTTTGTATGCTGACAAATTTTGCACAGTTTTGTTAAGGACTTCAAAAATTTTGAGGACTGTTGTTTTGACATCTATGAATAATTAGCAGTCACTCCAGTCACTGCTCTTTAGTTTCACTCCAGTCACTCCTCTTTAGTTTTACGAAGTATCGGTCTCTGTTGAACTTTACGAATTAGCAGTCGCTCCTCTTCAACTTGGAGCAACTAGAATCGACGTACGTGTACTTCAACTAATAGTTTACGGACTGCCACGTACTTATACATCGGGAAGAGCTGGAAGCTGAGTGGTAATGTGTAATTCACTAGTTTGAAGGTTCATCGCTGTTGATGGCGTCAAGTAGCAAGTTCTCAAGCGCGAGGAAAAATTCGTTTGGTGGGCGGCGACTGAGCACACCCATTTCGATGATCCCGCGCTGCTCGTCGAACTCGTTTGGCTTGAACATATACGGGATACCGGCACGCTCACATGCGCTCTGGATTGCGAGCTCTAGCCGCGACGGGTTCTGGAAGCAGCCGTCACGCGCCATGAAGTTCCCCATCCAGTACAGCGTCTTGCCTCGTTCAGCCGCCAGCTTCAAGAAAAGCGTGCAGATCTTGAGTGTGGTCACGCACTCCTCGCGAATGCCCAAAGCACGCAAAATCTTGGCGTCTCTGTCGGCATTCAGTGATTCGATGTACTGCAGAGCCGTCGGTGAGAACGCTTCACGAGTCTGCGGGTACTCGATCCAGTCGAAACGAGCCTCGGACAGATGAAACCAACTCGGAAGAATGCAGCCGTGGTCAATAGGCACCATGGTGTATGGCTTCTTGTCGCCGATGAGTAGGATATTGCCTGGGTGGCGATCCGTATTGAACACACGAACGTCCAGCAGCGCAATGCGGTGCACCTGCTCCACCGGCACAAACTCGCACGCTTTCTTGAGATCAAATGGCATCCCGAAACTCTCCATGCTACCGATACTACTGGACATGAAGCGCTGTACAGCACCTTGTTTCACTCGCCCGACATTTGAAAGCCTCAAGCGAGCAACAGCCGTGGGAGGAACTCCGCTAAAGCCGTTGCTACGGGAGTCAAGCACATAAGCCGCCTCCTCCCGGACTGCTCCTTCACCAGCGATCAGCCCTTCACGCACGAATTTCTCCTCTTCAGCAGGCTTGAACAGTGCGAGCTTCTGGCCGCTAGATCGAGACTGTACAGCATACACCCCACCCTCACCTTCATTCATGGGATCGGCCATACATTCAGCCGTGGAACTCAACTCCGCGACGTCCCAAAGCATATTTCGGCGCACGCCACTTCCAGAACTCAGACGATTGAGCCTCAACTTGGCGATAAAACCGTCCTTGCCGTGTTGGGCCAGACCATGAACGTCAACGTACACGTCTTCATCATTGTTGTTGCCTGCACTATCAGAAAGAGGCGGGCTTGAACGTTGCAACCGGTGGTGGGTACTGCGCAGCTTGAACACCGCGACGTTCTTCTCGCCAACTTGACAGCCCAAATGCATCTCCTTAGCTACTGCTTGGACCAATAGCTTCTCCTCCTGGCTGAAATAGTCGGGGAAGATAGTGATTTGAGCATCGCCATTGATGCAAAACTCGCGGAGCTCCTGGAAAAGTGATGTCCGCTTCACAATACTCAGTGGAGTTTCAACTAACAGCGGTTGTAGTGATTTCAACGGTGAGGCTGAGGTCGGATGGATAACACCAGAAGGTCGGAGACTGGAAAGTGCAAGCTTCTTGACTGAACTGCTAAGATCATGGAGGTTGTTGTCTTGTTTTGATGTCTCTTTGCGAGGACTAGAGTTGTCAGCTTCGTCATTCTGCGGTTGATCATTCGATTGGTCGGTCTTGACATCGGTAACTTGAACCTCACGACCTGTAGCACACGTCTGCGACTCGTTCTGGTTACTGCTAGCTTTACAGCCCCTCTCCAGAGCTGCAACCCGTGCGTTCTTCTTTAGTAGCGCGGGATTCGAAGGCCAGAGCAGTGCCTGGCGCCAGAGTGAGCGGGAGGCGACGGGCTCTCGTCCCTCCCTCATACTTGAACGACTAACAAGGTGCAGCAAGTGCTGCGACAGCTTCTTGTGCAGCACGGGACTCGTGTCTTCGCTGCGATGCGCTGAGATCGCCACCATGGCTGGCCCCCCGATAGGCTTTCGCCCGTCAGCCAAAACCCACACTTACAGTAACCCTGAAACGGTTGCGAAAAGCTTTTGGAACAGGAAAGCGGATGGCGCTTCCTGCTAGAAACTCAAGATCGCTCGCTCCTGCTCGCTCCCGTTAGGCGAATGGGCCTGCGCACTACGCTTCTAGTTCGGAAGTGACTTCTCCGTTGGGCTTACGGTCGGGCTGCAGTTTCTAGAATTTCCGCTATAATTACCTAAAAAAAACTAGCAATGCGTTGAAGTGTACCGAGGACGTCGCCCTAACTGGTCGAAACTCCCGCCAATTGGTGGGGATTATCATTGCGGCTCGATGCTCAGATCAGTAGTAAACTCGTACTAGTGCTGGCATTGGAGCCCTCTATGACGAACGACAGCAAAATGATGTTTGACAGCTCATTACAGCACTGCAGCGGTGAAGCATCTCGGATTGTATCACTTGTGGCTGCGATGTAGGCAATCCATAGATGCCCCTTGTCGCAAGCCATGCCTGCAAACACCTACAGTGCGATAAGGATCCCATTTACACCTAGATAAGTGCTTCTCTTCCCCATGTTGCAAGCCCATTTACCGGTATGCAGCGCTATCTGTCGGTGCCCAACGGCATTGCAGGCACTTTAACCGCTGGGCCAGAACAGCAAGCCAAGTTGAAGTTGACTTCTCCCTTACTGGCTAAAACTTTTCCAAAAAATCGTCCAATCGCATCTATTTCGAATGCGTCCGGTGGCGACAGACAGTGGACCACCCTTTTTTTCTTGAACGAAACGTGATAAATTCGGTGCATTCGGTGCCATCTTGCTAGCGAGTTAAACTCGCTTTCTCTCCCCAAGGCGACGCGCGACCGTGGCGACGTGTAAGTTGCGCTCCGTTCTCTGCCTGAAGCACACGTCACCGAGTCAGCGACAACCGGACGCTGGGCCTCAAGCACTCATTGACGTTCAAGGTGGAAAGGGCGCGCGATAGGAGACGAAGAAGCCTCAAGCAGACGCTTCCCCTCCCTTCACCATGATGACACCGTCAAGCATCGCCGGTAGCTTCGGTGGGGCCATCAATATGACCGCCAACAGTATGGCACCTATGTGGAACACACAGCAGCCGGCTGGTGGGCGGTCGGCTACCGTCACACTGCAGCAGCTCAGCGGCTTTAGCATGCGCAACCTGTCGGTGCACGGCACTGGAGGCGACTCGCTGCTCAATGTTTTCTTTAGATTAGGTACCTGAAGTTTTGTGTATTAGTCGTTGTGAAGCTCTTGTGCTCATGGAATGTGTGAAATAATGTTCAGTGGTGGATGGACGCGTGGTGTACGAGAGCGAGGTGGCGCGCTGCACGTTGAACCCCGTGTGGGTGCCGTTCCAGTCTGAGAACGACGACATCAGCGACGGACTCAAGGGTGTCGAGACACTGCTGAACGGTGGAACCAGATTTGACATTGTAGTGGTGCGCGTACACGACCGGAAGGTGACGAAACGACCACGGCGCAAGTCGCGCTCCATGAGTGACCGCTGGTCCTTTGGAGACGACCAGCCGATCAACAACTCGCGGTCTTTTGCCGACGCCAAGAACAGCTTCGACGATGCAGACGATTCCGGGACGAATGACGCCATGACGGACACTGAAAAAACTCCAACACACGCGAGCGACTCCAATGGAACTGCCACTGATGAGTTTCAAGAAGACATTTTGAGTTTGAGCTTTGGGGTGCGAGAGCTTGAGCCGCTTCCGGTAGCGCTAACGGATCTGACAAACCTCCCGCTAAACACGTGTTTGTTCGAGTTCTCGGGCCAAACGTACGTGCACCGCGAAGTGATTGAGCTGCTGGCCGATACGGGTGTCATCGCACCAAAACATTCGAGGAGGAAAGGCTCAGCTATCCCTTTGAAGGACTACAGCTTACACGAAGGAGTGGACACCTTAGAAAATATCTTGACTACCCGACAGAAGATCACGGAGCTGACCAAGACCAATGCAGAGCTCAAGGAGCGCATTCGGAACAAGTTGCTGAATTCTCAGCAGCGAATCGCGCGCGAGCAACAGCGCGCTGCACTCGAGGAACGTGTGCGACTTGCCAGAGCACAAGTGGCAGAGAAAAAGCATGCTCTGAAGCGGCTGAGTGCCGTGGTGGCAGACGAGCGCGGGACGTTCGAGAAGGACTTACACACTCCCAAGACGCTGGTGAGTATCATGCAAATGTCTGTACGCTACAAGACCGAGCGTCAGAATATCCTCGAGCGTCGCTGTGAGGTCCTACGTGCAGCACATAAGATCCGTTCTCGTCAGGCGATACTGGTAAAGCAACTCGGCACTGTGTATCCGATCGAGTATGTTGGCGCGGGCGAGTACAGTATTCGCGGCATCCGAATCGCGAACTCCGACCTTACAGGTGGTGGCAAAGCTGACGAGGAGATGATCTCCACTGCTCTGGGTTATATCGCCCACTTGGTGTTTATGCTCAGCAAGTATCTCCAAGTGAATCTCCGTTATCGCGTGGTACCGTACTCGTCACGGTCCTTCCTCAAGGACGAGATTAACGACCCTCAGGGCGAGTACCCTCTGTACAAGAAAGGCGTGGAAAGGGATCGCCATGAGAAGGCAATCCGTTTTCTTCGCAAGGACGTGGAGCAGGTACGGATCCCGTTCTGGTTGTGTTGTTCTCTATCGTATTTAACTAACCCTCTGTTGTTTGTAGCTTGTGTTTGCACGAAGCTTGGACCCGACACAAGAAGCTCCGATTCTGGCTCGACTGAAAGAGATCACCGATGCTGAGAGCGCCTGGCTCGCAAGTGATCGGGTTTTAAGGAACAATGCCAGCAGTAGCAATGGCACCGACTCAGAAGCCATTGTACCCAGGTAGATTATCCATAAGAGTGTACTCCGGAGCATGTGCAAAAGAAGCCTGGGGCTGTGAAGAGCAGCAAATTGACCACTCGAAAGAGTGGCGTAATACTAGTTAGACGCTTTTTCCCTTTCAAACATTGAGGCTAAGTGAAGTTTGAACTTGGTGGGATGCTCTTACAGCTTGGAGTCTTGCGGGTAGTGCGTCTTGTACCAGTGACGCGCGATGTCCTCGCGCTTGCAGATCCAGACGTCCTGGAAGCTCTGGACGTAATCCAAGAAGCGCAGGAGAGCCGCAATACGCCCAGGGTGGCCAACCACACGGCAATGCAGTCCAATTGACATCATCTTGGGCTGTCCAGCACGACCTTCAGCTAGCAGCACGTCAAACGCGTCCTTCAAGTACGTGAAGAACTGATCCCCCGAGTTAAAACCTTGAGGTGACACGAACTTCATATCGTTGTTGTTGAGGGTATAGGGAATCACAAGATGCGGACGCCCGAATTGGGTATTCCAGTACGGCAAGTCGTCATTATACGCGTCTGCATCGTACAAAAAGCCTCCTTCTTCGACCACAAGGCGACGGGTGTTGGCGTTCGGCTTGCCCTGATAAATGCCTACTGGACGTTTGCCCAGTAACTTCTCATGGATGGCTACAGTTTTGCGAATATGCTCGCGCTCTGTAGCTTCATCCACGTTCTGGTAGTCAATCCAGCGGTAGCCGTGGCTAGCGACCTCCCAGTCTGCGTTCTTCATGGCCTGAGCCGCCTCTGGGTTCTTCTCCAGTGCTAACCCTACAGCATAGACTGTAAGAGGGATCTGACGCTCCGTAAAGGCGCGATGCAGTCTCCAGAAACCCGCTCGACTGCCATACTCATAGAGTGACTCCATATTCATGTGGCGTTGGCCTACGTAGGGCGTCGCCCCCACAATGTCCGACAGTAGATGCTCAGACGCGGCGTCTCCATTCAGCAGGCAGTTCTCGCCCCCTTCTTCGTAGTTGAGCACGAACTGCACCGCCAGCTTCTTGTCGTCTGGCCACTTAGGGTCGAAGCCACGTGCACCGTAGCCCACAAGGTCTCGAGCCAGGTCGGTCATGGAAGGAGTGTGTCTTAGTGCTTGCCAATCGGTGAATGCGAGCAAAAAGGTGACGGAGTGTTGGTCAAGAGTTGAAGTAGAAGTAAACACTAAGTAACGTTTGTGTTTGATACATAATTCGTACTTTGAAGAGTATGAAGAGTACACGCACTACCTTTTTGGATCGCAAGGGGGGAGACAGTAGAAGAAGCAGGAAGGAGCGACAGTTTAAGTCGACGCCCAAGCTCAAGTCATGCCTGGAGACGGATACGACCGCCACATTACCATCTTCTCGCCTGAAGGCCGGTTGTACCAGATCGGTGCGTCTTGAAACGTTCTTTTCATCTCTGTAGAAACTTCTTTGAAATGACACAAATCTTTTCGCTTTTTTAGAGTACGCGTTCCGTGCTGCGAAAGAGTCCACGCTCACGTCGGTGGCTGTACGTGGCAAGGATAGCGCTGTGTTCGTGACCCAGAAGAAAGTGCAGGTACGACGGGCCTGGAATGAGGAAATACATTGTGGAATCCACACTGACAAGGTTGGCGTTGCTGTAGGACAAGCTGATCGAGCCCGACTCGGTCACTAATGTGTTCCAGATCACACCGGAGATTGGATGCCTCATGACGGGTCTCTATGGTGCGTACATGCCATTATACTCTTCAATTAGAGAGAAGAATATTGTTTTAAATCGAGTTTTTGTTGTCGCAGCGGACTCCAAAGCACAAGTGCAGCGTCTGCGCTACGAAGCCCACGAGTTCGAGAACAAGTTTGGCTACAAGGTTCCGTGCCACGTACTGGCCAAACGTATCGCCGATGTGGCGCAAGTGTACACGCAGCACGCGTCGATGCGCGCGTTCGGCGTTGTCACGATGCTCATCAGCGTGGACGACGAGAAGGGCCCCCAGCTCTTCAAGATCGACCCGGCTGGCCATTTCTGGGGCTACAAGGCCACGTCTGCGGGCGTGAAGGAGCAGGAGGCACAGAACTACCTCGAGAAGAAGATCAAGGCCAACCCGGCCATGGACCACGAGACGACGCTGCACACCGCCATCACGTGTCTGCAGTCGATACTGTCAGCGGACTTCCGCCCCAATGAGATCGAGGTGGGCGTCGTGGTGCAGGGCCAGAGATTCCGCAAATTGACTGAGGACGAGATCGAGGCGCACCTGACGGCCATCAGCGAGCGTGACTAAATCGACCCGTTTACGATTGGGATGTTAATGCAGGCGAAGAGAGGCAGTAAAAGGAAAACAGAGCGATGCGGATGAACGGTATCGACTTGTGTCTATTGAGTTGCTGTTTCACTTTGTGCTGCAGGTCCAAGATCTCTGAAAACGCAGAAAGTGGAAACGGACGAATATCCTGCGAGACGTCGCTTGATCCTATCGCGTAATTAAACGCAGACTTGCCGAGCGAAGACCACATCAACTAGCCACCATGGACCCTGCAGCAAGCATGCCCGCGCCTCCGGCCAAGTCGATTGTGCACTTCGTCACTGACAACTCCGGGTGGACGTTCAACCTCATTACGACGCACCTACTGTGGTGGATCGTTGGCTTTCCGATCGCTCTGGATTACGGCTACTCAAGCGATGCGTACGACGCCAAGGGAGCTCTTCCATCCGGTCCTGAAGGATCCGGTGTCTACATCGTCACGCTCTTTGTCTGCGCTCTCTGTACGGCCGTATATTTCGCACGCTTGGTCTCATACTTCGGATGGCTCAACTCCCCTACCAAGGAACACGACGAATGAAGAGAGGAAGTACTAAGAGCATGTAAGATTTCTACTACAAAGGAAGATAACTAACCTCTTGAGTGCCGAAAGCCTGCTTTTTATTTCAAACGTTGGCAGTTCCTATCAGCTCGGCTGGGCATTCCCTCGCCCGCATTTTAGTCTTCTCAAAATTAAAGAGGGGGCAATTGCACGTGCATCTTGTTTCTTGCGTTTTCTTTTGCATCTTCCAGACAAATTCGGTCATGCAGTCCTTACAGCAGTTTCCTCAATGAGCCAGGCGTGAATGTGCTTCGTCGGTTCTCACGCGGAGGCGAACTCTTGACGCCGCTGCGGGAAAGATCTCCAGGCCCCAGGGACTGACGCCGCGTCGACTTGATTTGACGCACGGGGGCTCCAAGCTCACACTGACTCACCTTCTGGGCGAAGCGCATGCTGCACAACGTCTCGTCCAGAGACGCGTACGTGGGCGACACGTTCGCCATCATCAGCGTTTTCCCTTCTCCCGAGAGAGCAGGCTGCAGCGCGTACGTGAGCTTACTGTTGCGGTACGGAACGTGCGACGACTTCTTGGCCAGAGCCTGGAAGACGTCAGCCAGAGCGCTAAGACTCTTGTTGATAGCTTGGGCCTCCTTCAGACGGTCTCCTGTGGCGTGTGATCTACTCAGACGCTCACTACCAGCCAGATCAACCAAGCTTAGGGTTCCTTCGACCTCAGTGTTTTGTGCCTCGTTAAATCCTCGGATCTTCAACGCAAAGATGCTGTGGCTTCGAGAAGAGTGGGCATTCATGTCCGTACGATCAACTGATCGGTTGCAGGCGGCTAAGTTCACGATCTCGTCCACCTGCTCGGCTGCCTGGTCAAAGTCAATGAAGACCTCGGTCAGTCCTTCCACGTAGTTCCTGCCACGGTTGTCCGTGCGGATGTTGTGCTTCATGTCCGAAGCGCTCTCCATCGTGAGCAAGTCGCGAATAGTCTCGTTGTAAATTTCGTAAAACGTCACCATTAACGAGAAGTTCCATCCCATTGCCGTCAGCTCTTCACAGCAGTTAATAATGAGATCAATCGATCGCGGAATGATGCCGCGCATCTGCGCCTTCCCGCTTCCTTGCATAGTGTGCGTTTTACCGGAGCCAGTTTGACCGTAAGCAAAGATGCACACGTTATAGCCATCCATAGCCGACTGGATAAAATCCGATACGTCCTTGAACACGAATTCTTGCGAGTCAGACTGGCCGTAGATCTTGTCAAAAGCAAAGGTGTGTGGGCTATCAACGTTAGTAGTGACTGTGGAGGCAAAGGTATCGCACATAATAGCCGACACGGGGTTTTCAGCAGCTCCTTCCTCTCCATCAGAACGCAGGAACGGACGCAACCGTACGTGGACGCGAATGTTGCCTCGCAGCTCTTGAATCGTGTTGTGCAGTTTTCGGCGAATCGCCTCGCCTTCAGCCACCTTCATCTCCAGTTCAGCAATGAAATCCGCCTTCTCCGATAGCTCTCGCCTTGCGGCAAGGAGATCGTCCGTCAATTTTTGAATGCGTTGCGTCGTTTCCTTGTCCTCAGCCCGTGTTGTAGAGTTGCTACTTCCATAAGCCGACCCACCGGCGCTGCTGTTGTACGCGTCGCGCTGGTTGATCGGTTCAGTCTTGCGCATCAATCGATTCTGGTCCTGAAGGAGTTTCATCTCGCCGGCAAGAGAGATGTTGCGCTTCTCATAGCGCGCCTGGAGCTCTTCCATCTTCGCTTCGTGAGTTGTCTGCAGCGCCACCATCTGAGCGTACAAGGCTGTGTTCTCCACGGTCAACTGCTCCACGTTTACTTGGAATTGCTCCCGGCGGTTCTTCTCGTCCTCGAACTTCGCTTCCATGGCAGCCAACTTGTCTTGTAGCAAGTTTTTCTCTGCTACCATCGACTTGGACTCCCGAACACGGTCACCGTTCTCAGTCCTCAGGTTCGATGTCCTCGCCTTCATGATCTTAATCTGCTCGTTCAAACGCACGATCGTCTTGTTGGCCTGGGACAAATCCTCCGTCAAGTTACGATTCTGTTTTGCAAGGTCAGTGGTTTTCTCCCAGAAGCTGTGCGCGCTGGACGATCGATCATCATCGTCGTCGTCCATTTGCTGCTTGAAGAAGTCTCGTTCCGAGCGAGTGGCTTCCAAATCCAACTCCAGCTGCCGGATCTTCTGGTTCAAGTTGATATTCAGCTCTTGGATGGCTTTCAACTCATCGTCCTTGCCGTGCAGAGTCTCCGTTACCAACCGGGAGCTAGAGAGTACTGACGCAGACGATCGTTCACGTTCCTGGGCCAGAGCTTGCTCGTGCTCGACAAGTTGCTCCGCGAAACGTGTTCTCCACTTATCTTCAATCTTGTCTGTTGCCTTTTTGAGAATATTCCGCACGTAAGCCGATAACGGAGAGTCCTCCTGCATTGCAGCCTGAATCTCTTGACGTTGACGGTCAGCTTCTTCACTTGATAACCTCGGGAAAATGTTTTGTGAAGAAGTAGTCGACGCCGTCTCGGAATCCGACGTTGGGTGGGGCGATCTGGACATCGATCCTTCTCCATGTAGATCCTCCATCTCTAGTTCAGGCAGAGACCTCTTTTGCTGCTTTTCCTCATTCAACAGCTCAGTGAGCCGCTCAATCTCCGCGGTGGAGTTGTCCA
The DNA here is from genome assembly GCA_030324255.1 of Phytophthora capsici. Lineage (NCBI taxonomy): Eukaryota > Oomycota > Peronosporomycetes > Peronosporales > Peronosporaceae > Phytophthora > Phytophthora capsici. The sequence goes on from CM059346.1 coordinate 2,100,250, forward strand.
CAAACTCGTTCTGCTCCAATGTCCTCCTTTCAAAAGCCTCGCAGCACCGCATGAGTCCTTCCGTGTGTGAGCTCAGTCTGCGTAATCCAGCCTTTAGCAGCATCGTTTCCTCCTTTCGAGCCTTCATGTTTGCTGTAGTAAGTGCCATACTCGATGCCGACGACGACACGTACGAGAGCAGCTCCTGCACCCCTTTCTCGGTCACTTCATGATCCTCTTTCAACGCCATCACAGCGTGTTCACTCAGTGAAAAGTTCTCCGGGGGCATCGACAAGACAGGAGCTGTAGCTGGCCAAACCTTGTGTGTCATCGCCAGTGTTTTCTTAGCAGTAACAGAGCTGCTTCGAGTGCTTTTCCTTGGTGTGGCGCTGTATCTCGATGACGCAGTTCTAGATGACGTCGTGGACATGAACGAAGCGGACGTTGCTGAGGATGAAAGCGATGACGACGACGACTGTGACCCGAGACTACTGCGTCTGTCCTCTTTGTTGCTCTCCACCAGGTCATGCAACGTCTTCCTCCTCTCCACCTGTGCACTGGTAGGTGGTTTGCTTCTGGACCTTGATAGCGACGATACACTGGCCGCACTACTGGCGATACTACTCATACTGCTGTTACTGTTCGTCCGCTTGAGACCGCTGCTCCCGTCCACAGCGGAGCTGTGCATACGCGCTCTCACGGACGCAGAGTACGCGCGTCGAGCCTCCAGAGCTGATGGGCGCTTCTCCTCCGCCACAGAACGTGGCGTAAAGTCACTGGTAGAGCCTACACGCTGCACCTTCTTCTCCAAAGCTCGTGGTGTGGTTCGAGCTGCCATTCCGAGTCTACTGGAGCTGGGAGACGCTGTAGACGTCCGTCCTGGCGTCGGGATCCTCGAGATCTTACTAGGCGTCCGTAGTTTCGAGCCTGGCACGCGGTCAGATGTAGAGATGACGAGGTGCGACCTGCCGTCAATCGACTGCTTGTCATCTGGCTCCTCTGCGCTTGTCCCGTCGTGGAGCTCCGACTCAGCTGGATACTCAGGCGCAGGCTCCAGCACATCCACGTCTAGCGTAGACTCCAGACCCACCGCGTCCATGGGGATATCTCTACAGAGCAGTGGTGGTGCTCCAAGGCGATGAAAACTTGTTGCTCTTCTGCAGCCGCTACGAGCCAGCCGGCAGAAATTAGGCAGAGAAAGGCGGCGGGTCCTTCCTTTGAGGCTCGAACTCCTTTCTCGTAGACACAGGAGACGCCTGTGACCTCGCGAGTTTCTTCCTACCTTCGCCCACAATTGGCAAGTGACTGAGTTTTTGAACTGGCGACTACGTTGGGTCGAGATACGTCGCTACTAAGGCTTCAGTTTATCAACCCCATACAAAATTCAAGTGTTTGATGGTCAGTAAATGGAATCCTAACGGCATGTTCGATCTTAATTAATGGACGCTAGGTAGGCTACATGAAAGGTAATGACCGTCATTGTGGATTGAATTCCAAGAAATGTACGGGACTTTTCCCTTTAAAGGTCTGTGTCACGGATGTAGCGGTTGCCTTCGGATTCCTTGATCTCCGCTCTGTCCATCCAGAATGCAAGTCAGCTACATCGTTTTAGCATTTATACTGGCTACAGCACGCACCTGTATCTGCCCATTGTCATGACTGTGCGGTTGCCGCTTTTATCCGGTTCGAGTGGCGGTGCCGTATCGTGGGTTTTCTGGTTGTCGCTCTCGTTGGCAGCGAACGCGGCTGCCATCCCTTTGCCAAAGCGACGACTGACACCCAGCGCCAGCTTCTCGTCGATCACGCGGATACACGCATCACACACGCGGCAATCCTCCTCCGCCAGCTTGTTTGGGGTGATCTCCTGCATTTAAGAGCGAAGTTAGACATCCGAGACTTTTTGCTCCCTCTTTCTAAACCGAGCTGCTCGCCTTATAGATGAACTTGGTGCGGCTACCGGAGCAACCATCACAGACGACGGCCCCACAGCGGCGGCAGTGGTGACGACGGATCCAGAAGCCGAACTCAGCGCGGCAGAGCATGCAGGTGTCCACGGAGACGTCGGGCACCCACTGTCCATCGCTCTGCGCAGCCCAAAAAGAGAAATATTAGTCACTAGCATTGTAGAGGAGGAAGAGAGGTGTATAACACACCATGTGCTTTCTCCAAGAGCTCTCGAGTGGGTCCTTAGAGCGCGTCTTCAGCAGCGGCGGCGTCGCCACGTCCTTCGTCATGACAAACACCTTTTCAGAATGGATTTCGTAGCTTCTCAATTTGAAACTGTTATTTGTGATGAAATTCTTGTATTTTGTGCTCCACAAAAGGTAAAAATGATCAAAGAAGAGACACACTTCAAGTTGCTGCTGTAACGACGTCTCCCATGCCTACAACTTCTGCTTCTTGTGGGCTTGTTCAACCTTCTCCAGCTGTACACCCGTTTGGAACTCGCGATCACCGGCATCGCCGAGACCAGGCAAGATGTAGCCATCCTGTCAAGACAACGGCACAGCAAGCGGTCAAAAACATGCGAGGTTGAAACATCTTGAAGCCACATCTTAGCTAGCTGTACGAGTCGTGGACTACGTACGTCAGTGAGACCGTCATCGATTGCAGCCAAGAAGATCTCCACGTCCGGGTTCTTAGCGCACACCTCTTGCAAACCCTGTTTGGATGCGATGGTGCTCACAATCTTGATCTTCTCGACGCCCCATGTCTTCAGGACAGCCAGAGTTGCGAGAATCGTTCCAGCTAACGAAAAGGACGTACGCAGTCATGTTAAAAGACGCACCACCCCATACATAATTCATATTGCTGCTTACCCGTGGCAATGACGGGCTCAAGGATGATGGCGATATCCACATTGCACTCCTTGGGGAGCTTGTTGTAGTACTGCACAGGTAGCAGCGACTGCTTGTTGCGGTACATACCTATTCATACCAACACGTAATTAGGCATAATAACTCCCCCCATAAATTTTAAGATTTACCGATGTGGTGCACCGTGGCATTCGGAAGAAGATCAAGCATCGGTTCCACCTAAAAGACACAACACCATATCAATTCTACCACCACTATAGTACACCGCAAAGGTCTCCGAGCACTACCATACCATTCCCAATCCCGCGCGAAGAATTGGCACGATTGCCACCGACGTGGATAGCTCCGCACCTTCATGGTCGCCCTTGGGGGTCTTGATCTTCTTCGGGGTCGTGTCCAGGTCATCCGTCGCGTCGTAACTGCATCCACCACCATATTTCTTAGCCACAACAGTACTTAGATCTTACTCTATCGTTTTCTAACGCCCTTTACCCTAGATAAAAAGTGACTTCTCGCAGCAATTGGCGGAAAACACGACTGTCTGTGCGCTCATCACGCAACTTGGTGAGCTTGTGCCGCAGCACTGGGTGTGCAGCACACCAGACTTTGCTCTCGGCCGCCAGCCCATACTTCTTGTTGTCCACGCGCGTGTCCGTCTTCATCTTCTGATTCGCTTGGGCCTTGCTGCGCTTCGAAGCAGATTAGATACTGACAAGATCTGATACTGGTGCCTCGTGAATGCGATCGTTTGCATGCATATTTTCAACCAATCAGAATGCAGATAAAAGGTAACTTCAACACAAAAAGGAGGTGACGCTTGTCGACGTGGTGTGAATGGGAATGAATGTATCTACAGCAGAAGTACCGGTAGTTTCTGCATTTACCATTCAGTCTCGTGGAAGTCCTTCAGGAACTTGCCAAAAACCGGTTTTTCCGCTGTGTAGCCCACGAAAATGGGGTCCAGTACACGCGCTGCGGCGTCGATCTCGTCAATGGGCGTCTGGAAGTTGTGAGCTTCAGCGTGGGCGTGGGCCTTAGCCAGTGGGTTCTCGTCATTGATCCAGCCAGTATCAACGCTGGTCATGTAGATGCTACGCTTGCTCAAATCTTCAGCGCAGGTGCGCGTCATCATGTTGAGAGCGGCCTTGGCCATGTTCGTGTGCGGGTGGTTCGGTGTCTTGTAGCGGTAGAATTTGCCCTCCATTGCGCTGACATTCACAATAAATTTCTTCTCGTTCTTGCCACTCTTCTCCAACAGAGGCACCAGCCGGTTGTTCATGATGAAAGGCGCAAGAGTGTTAATGGCAAACACCTCAGCCACTTCGGGAGTGGCAACCTCGCCCATACGTAGCAGCCACGAGTTGCGAGAACGGAGGTCCACCTGCTGCCCATTCACATCCACCATTCCCTCGGGGAAAGCTTCAGCGTGATCGTCGGGGTGGTCCTCACCAGCAATCATCGGCACTTGGGATTTCAACGCAGAGGACATGACTACGTTGCCACCTGCATTGACAGCATCCTTGGCTTCTGAGGCAGGAAGTGCCAGCGACTTAACATGCGATTCGAATTCCTGCTGGTGATTCATCAGCATCTGAACCTCCTTCGTGCTCGCCTGCAGAGCCTTGGTCTCCTTGTCCACAAGCGGCTTGTAGTACGTCGGAGGACGACGCACTGTCTGGCAGGCGTTGTGGACGATCATATCCAGGCGAGAGTAGCGACTAATGACGAAGTCACAGAACTGTTCAAGATGAACCAAATCACGGAAGTCAATACCGAAAATCTGAAGACGGTCCTTGAAAGTCTCGTACTCCGGGTGCTTGGCAAAACGTTCTGCTGCGTCCTTGGGAAACCGCGTGGTAGCAATGACAGCAGCTCCCGCCAGCAACAACTTTACTGCCGCCTGGAAGCCGATCTTCACACGTGCACCGGTAATTAGCGCCACCTTACCACGTAAATCGGCAGACTGGAAGCGCTTTGAGAAGTTAAGCTCGGCGCATCGCGGGCACAGCTGATCGTAAAAGTGATGAATCTTGTCGAATCGGCTTTTGCATGTGTAGCACGACCGGAAACCGAGTAGTTCGCTTGCCTCCTTCTTGTCTGCTGCCGCTTTTTCGTCGATGGCATGCTGCTCATCGTCCGTGCAAAGCTTTTGCAGCTCTGGCTCAGGACCATTGGTCAGAGTCTTCGTGGAATGGCAAACGTCCTCTCCAGCCACTCCATCTGCAATCATAGGCAAGGCATTGTCGTCGCTCTTACCCTGCTGTAGCAACGATTCAAGCTTGGCAATACGTTCACGACGCAAGGTTGAGCTGTTGATGTGTCTACGGTCGTGCATTTTGCGCTGGTTATGACGCGCGCGTTTCTCCTCACGAATAGCCTTGTCTTCCAGGTACTTCTTGCGCCCCACACCGCCAAACTTGCGGCCTTCCATGTACTCGGACACAGGCGCCAGCTTCTTGCGCATATCGCGCATGTTGCGCTGCTCCAGCAGCTCCTTGCGCTTGCCCAATACCTCCAACACTTTATACGTGGTGGCGAGCTCTTCATCAGTGAATGGCATTTCCTCCGCAGGAACCGCCGGTACCTGCGGCTCCTGTGTGGTCTCCATGGCCACGTCCTCCTGCATCGAAGACGTTGGCTGGTTCAATGGCGACTGGCAGTGGAATGGCTACCATGCATCATCGGGAAAACTACGTTTCATACACCAAAATAACACCCTTATCTTGCAACGAAAACTTACCGCATATATAAATTGTAAAAAAACGGTTGCAGATTTGAGGTAAACAAATATCTGAAGTTTACTTTTCATCGTGGGGCAGTAAAGCCGAGTCAGACGTGAAGACGAGCAGATCCCCATGTCGTTGAGTGCGTTCGTGGCTGGAGTGGCGATCGGAGGACTGCGCTACGGTGCCGTCAAGTTTCAGTTGTTGGAGCGCGAGAGTGTCGTACAGTACTCGGTGAACCAGGTCAAGGAGAGCTTCCACGGCGACCACGTACGTCTTAATTAAGTGGTATTATTCGGTCCTCAATATATTAATACTATTTGCCCACAGGTTAAGACGCGCAACGAAGAGCGATACGAGACGCTGCCCAGTCGTGAGCACGAGTACTACACGTACGTACGTGAAGGTTGGAACTCCAAGGTGCTGGCTTTACGCAACAAGTCGTTCGAGTTCTTCCAAGTCAAATAGGCAGCCCTGTCAATACATTTGAAGAGCTCAAGATAAAAAGTGATACGAAAACCAAATGTATTGCTGACGCTGTTTCGTGGTTCTGTGGTGTATATGGACGTTGCTGCTATAGAATGGGGACCCCTTGACGCTCCATGACGAGCGTGTTCTCGACCATCTGAGCCTGGGTGTCTTGAGCCTGCCGCACGAGCTCTTGCATCTTGATCTGGAAGTATTCTACATGGTTTTTCCCGATGCTGGGGCTGCCACTGTTGGAAGCTTCATCGTTTTTTTTACTTCGAGCATCCCGGAGGTCGTACTCGAGACGTCGCTGGGCCTCGTCGGTATAGTCGTCATCGTCGCTATCACCGTCGATACTCTCGATATCTATCCATTGGGGACTTGACTCGGAAATATCCATGCTGAGGTGCAAAGCAGGCTCAGACTGTCGTAGCTGAATCAAAGGAGCTTGTAGGAAGGTTCGCAGCTCAAGCTCCTTTCTCCTCTCATCTACAGTCATGATCGCTTCACCCGCACACACATGAAGTGCTTGCAGTGTTTTCTTCATCGGTAGATCGTCATCATCACCAGGACTCGTAGCAGCATCGAAGATAGCAATTGCACCGTACCGGTAGCGCTTCTTAGCGTCAGTCAACGGCACTCCCGCGTAGAACCGCGCTTGTTGCGGTCCCATGACGATCGGGAGCTGTCTGAAGTCGTATCCAGACGGGTGGACTTGAGACTTGCCGTCCATTGCCCATGTATTTCGTGTGACGACTGGATTATTCAATCGCAGCACTGGCTCACAACAACGGAGATTCGCTGCTGTTTTCATGAACTTGGCTTTGCCATCCACCTTGAGGTAGTGAACCGCTGATTCCCCCACGTCGAACTCATTTTCCTGGTTCTTCTCTGCTCGAGTGTTCAATGTTATTGCAACAAACTTGGAATTCCGAACGGAAGCTGCGTTCTCGCACAGTCTGAGGAAAACGTCTTCGTACGAATTCGGCGTCTCGAAGTTCCTGTACACCAGAGGTCTATCCACTAGACTTCTCGGGGCCACAGTGAGCGTTGAACAAACTTGCTGACCGCCATATATCGCGTTATTGTCCATCTTCATAGGTCGTGTACGAGTAGATGAAGTAGTCCCTTTAGCAGGACGTACCGCAATACTCGCGAATTTGTCTTCATCGTCACTGTCGTTAATTTGAGAAGCCGGTGCCTTGAGTTGCCTCGGTGGCTTGCTATGTGGAGAACCCGAGAAGGTCTCGGAAGACGACCGATACATTGCAACTGGTGATGGCACTGCCTTTGGAGTATTCGGGGCAGATGATTTCATGCCACCAAACTTGTTTGCGAAGTACCGACGGTCGATAACCGGAGATGCTGCAGGTTTCGGACAGCTAGCAACCTGCTCCAACGCTCTTCGGAATTGTGCGTCATCCGCAGCCTTCATAACCTCAAACTGTCTCCCATTATTTAAGTCTCGACCCACCGTATTGCTGCGTCGGCGTGATGGGACTTCCGTTGATATCGCCAAATTCCCCACTCTCGAGCTTGTATCAATCCGGCGCCTTCGCGGTCTTTCAGACGGTGTCGATATCTGCGATGAGGCGCTTGATGCTGAATGAAGACGGTTGCAATTGGTACATATCCGCAACGCTGTGGGGCCGAACGAAGGTAAGTCCACCTCCTTGTGCACAGAACACTCCCGACAAATGACTTCTCCACACAACTGGCAGTGATGTCGCCGTCTGAGGGGTTGGTTAAACCTTCTACAGCACACGACACACTCCACTCTCTCAGCATTGCGTACCCATTGCAAAGAATGCAGAGACTCGAGGTGGAGGCTCAGTTTGTACGACTCCACAGCGTTACCCAGGCGACCGATTTGCAGTGCCATTTGTTTCACAACACCTTGCAGCGCGCGGAACTGGCGGTCACTGCAATGCGTCAACATGGCATCGTTCAACGCAGGGTTCTTGTTTTGTGCATCTTGGGTGATGCTCATGTATAACACAACGTCCGTCTTGTCACTGTTGTCTGTCGGATACAAGAGGAACCCTCCCAGCGGCACTTTGCAGCGCACTACCCGGTGTGACTCGAGCAGCTCCGGACAATGCCGAGTCTCCATCGATCTGAATAGTTTAAAAGCCACCGGGATTTCACTGATGGGGTGCAACCCTTCTCGAACAGAACCTTCATCATTCCCACTTCCTTCTCCACACTTGTTATTGTTGTAGTGATGTCCGTTCATGGTTAGCACATCGATCGAGTATCGCTTTGTGTATTCCTGCACACAAAAGTCGCAGTCCGAGACCATCGGGTTACTGCACCGGCACACAAACCAACGGACTGCGAGGCTCTCATTGTCTGCCTCAGTCTGGAAGTCCGTACTCGCTTTCGAGCTGTGGAAAAGTACCGACGTGTCTGCAACAAGATTCCCGTATATGATCCGGGTGAACGACCGATAGGCGGTTGCTACCGACGCATCTAAGATCTTGAGCACAGTATCCACCGAAGCATTCACAGTTGTAGAGCTACGGACGCTATAGGTCACTGGTCCGTGGCTTTCTTCAAGACTCAAAGCAGAAGGCGACCCCCATTTCTTCCTTTTGGACTCGCGTTTAGCTTGTACGACCCGTTTTTCCCAGAAAGTAACTCCCGTCTTCTTCCGAGTCTTGGCTTTTGTCCACGACTCGTTGAACTCTTCAGCATTGGTACATTCAGCCATTAGTTGAGGCAGCTGAGACCGTGCCAATTCCATCCCGACAGCTTCTTCTTCGCGTGACATAGTGAACGGCACGACGTAGCGACCTTGACCCGCATGAGCTTCAGTTAAACCAGCACTTCCACCACTTGACGGCTCTCTGCGGTCTTCTTCGACTTCACGCAGCTCGCCCCTCATTGTAGCGCCCTTGAGATCCAGAAAATGACCGAATGCTTCACCCCACAAACGCACTGAAGGGCCGTATGGCCGTTGTTTTCAATGGAAAGTTAGGCGAAGGTGTCGACGGTTTTTCAACCGGATTGAATGAACTCTCGCGGAATGGAAACGGTTTGATGGCCAGCATTGCTGACGCCAGACATAGCAAGCGACTTGCTAACGCTTCCAACTTGAACAGGTTCTTAATGGTCGGAGATTCTGGCGAAAAGCCTGTCTTGAGATGAAGCAACTGTGCACGGCAACACGAGCTGAAGCAAAAGCATTCTATTGCGCGCGAACGTCACCAAGTTCTAACATATCCATCTAATTCGCCATCTAAAATGTCCTCACCTTGCATTTGTCGCTGCTGCTTCTTGATTCGCGTTGATGTTTTTGGGTGTCACGACTACTCTTTGCTTGCTGCCTTATCTTGCTGGATGAATACGCCTCTCTCTTGTTGTCTATGAATGGTCCGGTCTCGAGGTCGTTGCTTTCCGATCTCGAGATATCAAACTGCCGATCACCCGGGCTGGAGCCGATGAAATACGTGTGTGCCAAACCGCAGTTCCTATCACGGCTGGCGGGGTGCCTTAGGGCTGTTAGTTGACTTCGGGTTCATTCCCTGCTTTCTTCCCTGATGGAACGACCTGCTGTAGCCAGATGCGCGTCTTATAGATAGCAAAGAGGTCACGTACAAGCTCTCGGAAGTCAATGCGGCTATAAAACACACAACGCTCACAGTTAGAATATAATAGAGTTGCAATTAAGGCAACAGCTCATACCGGTCGGCTTCGAAGAAAAACGTCAGCTTGTGACGATCAAACTGATACTCGGCGTCAATCACATTCATAGGGAGTAACCGTTGACGCACTTTGCTCTTGCACACTTCAAACACCTCGTGCTCCTCCTTACGCTGCTCAAAAATCATTAAGAGGTTAACACTTGGAGCTCTTCAAACCTCAAATGAAGATACACTCACCTGCTCGCTCAGCATTTCACATTCACGCTGGCTTGCCACACAAATAATCTTCTTCGTCGGGAGGTCATGGCGCTTACTGCGTCCCATAGATTCATCTCCTGGGTTCCCAGACTCGTTTCCAGCGCCAACCTTCGAGATGTCCGCTGTGCGTTGCACGATTCGACCAATATCCTCTCCACGGTCCGCCTCCACCTATTAAAATAATACACAGATCAGCAACCAGTTTTGACGCAGCTACGGCTCAGTAGCACCTACCTTGACATATTCACCAGGCTTGTAAGAAGCGCGTCCGGCAAATACTTCTTGGCGTCCACGCTTAAACTCCACATCATAGTACGCTTCAGGCGGAGGGGGCTGGAAGCGAGAAGCGCTGCTACTGGGGCAAATATCCGGTGGCAACGGGGGTGCCGAATCCATGCGGCCACGTGACCAATCGAAAGCAACCCCAGCGGAATTACTGCGGCTCAACGAAGGTGGATACTCCATTGGTGGAGCAGACGCGAAAAGCTGTGGGCCCTCCATAGACGAGCTACGAACTGTTCGCGTCGACGGATAGTTGCCGTACTCCATACTGTAGGAGCGCATGCCGCGACCAGTGTTACCCTGGTGTGGCTGGTTCTCCTGCTGTTCACCATTGTACGAATCTGGGTACGGCGGCATTGCGAACGCATCGGAGTACCGGCGATACGGCATCGGTGGTCCGTACTGAGGTCAAATGCAGATCAACTCAATTAGTTCTTTTGACGTATCGAATGCACATGAACAAGTAAACGAACCTGGTATTGGTGCATTGGGGAATCCGTAGGAATGCTGACACGCGGGGGACGAACACCTGTCGGTGGTGGCTGTGGTTGCATCATGCCACTTGCTGAGTGGAAGCTGCGAAGCGTCTGGGGGAATTCTTGCCCCATCGCCTGTGGCTGTAAGTGCTGGTGAGGAGGTGGGCCGTACTGTTTGTTGCCATTGAAAGGGTTGTATCCAGAGTTGTATCCTTGTGAATACGAGAACGACCGCGCACGTAAGCGTTGCAGCGGTTCCTGAGGCGGAGGAAGTGGCGGGTTCACTTCATGCGAACGTCCAAGCGTGAAATCCACCGATGAAGCACGCGAATCCTTTGTCAACCTAGGTGTATCACAAAGCAATGACGTTAATAATAACAAAAAAATACTATCCCCCAAGTACAATGCTATACCTTGGGTGGCCGTGGTACTCGTCGTCATACTGATTGCTTGCCTCCCTGTAGCCAAACAAAACTCCATGTCAATACCAAATCATCAAACCTGAATCAAATCGGCCAGCAACGTACGTGGAAAGCAGCGAGCCGACACTATTTCCGCGGAACAGATCGACGTGTCCTGCATCTCTACTCCTCAGCGATGATCCGAATCGAGGACTCGCCATGAGGAATTCTTCGTCTTGCAATTGCCACGTCTGCGCGTCCTTCCTGTTCCCCAGTACCGGCGACTTGACGTGAGCCAAAGATCCAGCACGAGCCCCACTGCCACTGTCCACACTGATGCTTCTCGGTGGACGAGGAAGCTGCGAGAGCACAGGGAGGCACGACTCCGCATAGGACGGATCCACCGGCGGTGGAGCAGGGACCGCTCCAGGGTCCAACTGGTTCGACAATGGAGAAGCTCCTTCCACTTGCTCTTCATCCGAAGACGAAGAGTCGTAGATCGACGATCCTGAGGACGAAAGGCAAGAACTCACTACACCTCGGAAACTTGCAGCTTGTTTCAGCTTCGCATCTCCTGCGTCAACTCCACGCAGCGAGGAGCTGCTCCCAAGACGTCCGAACGTTCTGCTCGTGGACATGACAGTCACCTGAGGGTCCACAGCTCGGAAATGATCCGCTTGGTTATCCGATGACGGTGGCGACGTATCTGGAGAACTGGACGACGACCGAGTGAGTGTAGGAGGCGGAGACGCCACGCGCCGACCAAGTGGACGCCAGGAGTCGGTCGGAAGAGGAGCAGGCGACCTCGATTCGTTCATGGACATGCCGCGTGGCTTCATACGACGTCCAACGGCGATATCTGTGCCTGGATGGTGAGTTCGACGTGATGGCGACGCTATTCCAGGAGGAGGAGCCTCTGAATCGGTCGTGGACAGAGCCATCATGCTGGTTGACAGGAATTCGGACCATTCCTCCTGCGCGCCGCCCAAATAGTCCAGCGACGAGTGGCGCGTGCGGTGCATGGCAAACGAAGAGCTTTCCTAGTGCGTGGGCGCAACCCCGAACGGGTGACCAAGGCAGGAAGGAAGGGCGGGAGAGCGGATTTCGCTGCTGTCTGCGTGCTTTGAAGTTGCGGGAGTGACTCGAGTAGTTTTGTATGACTGGGGACTTTTCTTCCGCGGCTCGTTTATACTTTGCCGTTGCTTACAAAAACCAAGTGACTGACGGGACCAGCCGCGATTTTGGTCCTCTTAGAAATATAGAAGCCGTCACAAAAGACTATTTTACCGGGCGGAGATTCCGACGCGGAAAAAGATAAGAAAGCGGCGCTAGAGTGTACAGAGAACGACTTCAGTGACAATCAGGGATTGATAGTAGAATGATTTTTGCGCGATTAGTAATATTACTACTTTGATGGTTCACTGAATTATAATATTGAAAGTAATATTACTATACACAGATTTTACTTTTGTAATATATACTATATTATTATAATATAGTAATATTATGACCTATTACAGGTCTTCAATGACCTAACACAGGTTATGTGCCTATCCGGCCGCGAAGAGGGCTCATTATAAAGGATCTGGTAAAAAACAATATTTGCTGGGACACAGTTGAGCAGCTATGGTCAAGCTTCGCAGCACACGTCTACTACGGCATCTCCTTCTTTCGCAAGGTTTGAATCGGTCAATCTCTACTCTGTCTGAAGGATACTTCTTCATCACACAACAAGCTCATCTGTGTGTCCGATGTGTCAGGGGCTTAACAGCCTGGAAAGGCCGAAACCGAAGACGTTCCAGAATTGTCGTCGTTAGCGGAATTTGGACATATATCTTGACGAGTTCTGCGTACTAAACCTCCGTCGTTGCAGCTTGGATGGCTTCCGCAGGCGCCTCCAGGTTTTGAACTACTGGTCGACCCTACATCTAGTCCCTTGTAATTTGTAAAACACTCATGACTGCAGAACCTATGTAAGAATGAGTAAGAGCTCGAATTCAGCTACGTGAACCGCGCCTCTTTGATTGATCTTCATCGTCGCAGATATCATTGCTGAATAGGTGGTGGCAGGACACTGCAGATGGAACAAGGCTTGCTGAGATCGTTGCACCTGCAATCTACCTTGGAACACTTCATGGCAGAGTTTTATCCTGTTCACTCGTGAAATCGCCGACTGAATGGAAAAGCGAACAGCCAGCCACTAAATTGAAGGCTCTAAATGAACTTATCACGTGCGGCTCGCAAAGAATTTCGAAGGTTGAACGTCTTTAAGGTACAGTAAAATAGTAGTTTATTTAGTAATATTACTTGGCAAAATAAACTAATATTAGACTAATATTGATATTTCATACATTTGGCCAATGTAATAATTAATATTAATAATATTATATTACTATTGGCAGAAATAGTACTAGTTTGAGCTCTAATGTCAATCCCTGGTGACAATAGATCGTTGTAGCTACTGGCAGAGTGCTGCTGCGGGGTTAAAGACAGTATCTTTCGAGTCCGGCGTGTTGCGAGAAGATGTTGCTTTCTGTGCTGCGTTTTAGCCAAGTACCCACTTTAGCCAAGCAAAAGTTACAAAAAGTTTGCCGATGTCGTCATGTATGTCACGGCAACTTTGTTCAAAGATATGCCTTTCATCCACATTTGCTCCACGAAACGCTCTGCAGCGAAGGATCGCGGACGGGTGCGGGCACTGGAAGCAGCAAGCTTTTATCGAGGCGTCCTCGCCAACTCCTCGTGTTTTATTTGTGACTGCCATGAATGCAATCCCTTTTCATCGGTGCTGAGTCTGGGCATCAAGTTTTGACTCCAGCCACACGTAGGCTACGTGACGTAGCTAAAACATTATTAGCAAGTTGGACCCCCAATTCGTATTGGTATTTAACCCCATCATCCCCCACACCAAGTTCTCCATTCCAAAGGTCCATGATGTCGTGCGTGCGCTTGCAAACTTCAAGCAAATGACCAGTAAAGTGGTTCCTTTATCATCATCTTCCGCCACAAAATCACACCAAACCTGCGTGATCTCGCACCGAAACCAGCTTTCTGTCCAACCTATCTAACGTCATACACTACTGCGCCCTTTCGTCTGCCAAACGTTCTAGCTATTAATAGCTCGTCCGAACACCTGCAACGCCTTCAACTTCATCGCACGCATTCCGCACCGCCGCCGTCTCAAGCTGAGACCTCTTAACTAGCAGCGAGCGGCCTTCATGTCGGGGGAGTCGTCGCCGTCCGTGCCCCCGCCGTCGACCCCGGCTCATCCGCCGTCCAGCGCCTGCAGACCCAAGCGCCAGACCTTCTCGCGGTTCCTACGCCGCTCTCCGTACGGCGAACGTCGGTCACGGGCCGTTGCGCCTGCGGACAGCGCTACCCACGCACATTCAAGCCCTGAAGGACATTCCAGAAAGAGACGCGGCGCTGGCGGCAATGACCTGACGACGCGGAGACAAAGCGGCGTGACGCATACGCGTCCGATGCACCGCGTGCGTCTAGCGGTGGGCGAGTTCATGCGGCAATTGAGCGTGGAGCTATTTTTCGTCATGATCGTACTGTTCTACGGCGTCTTCGTGACGGTGCAGCTCACCATGGCGGATGATACATTGTCTTCTTACAAGTTAGCGATCGACGTCACGGACATCACGGTCGGGTCCATTTTACTGCTGGAGATTATGCTCAAGGTGTTTGCCTACGGTCTACACTATTTACGAAACGTGTGGGCATTATTTGACGCGCTGGTAATTGTCATCAGCTTCGTTTTAGGGGTGGTAGCAGCCATGGGGACGACGTCCTCAGTGGTGGTGAAAATTCTCAGGCTACGCGTGATTCTTCGAGTTCTGCGCGTGCTTGTGGTGTTCGAGAGGGTTAAGCAAAGATCCAAGTCCATGAACCTCATGCACCTTAACAAAGGGGCCATTACGTCTCCAGTAGAACATGTGCTGAGAATTCTCAACGAGTTGCGGTTCCATCCAGCTATCCAGGCGTCGCTCAGGGACGGTCTGGACTTTGCCATCGATGCCATCAAGAATAACAGGTTATACGATGCTAATGAGGAGCTGTTGGCAGTAGAAGGAGTCGACGACGATACGCAAAATTGGCTGCGCGGTGAAATGCTCCGAGGAAACGACTTAAACAAGGTCCTGCCGGATGCTGAAGATGAAGAAGACGGCCCGGACCGCAAAAGGCGACGTTCATCCATCGACAGTTCTTGTTCCGACGTGGATGGCGCGCATGACGTACCTAGTGGCAGCTCTGAAGGAAGCGCAGCGGGGTCTAAACCGCAGCCTTCTCATCGACATCGTCACCATGAACATTCGCTATCCCATGCCAGTCGGGGCGTGACAATGCGTGACTTACTTCCAACGCTGGACTCCGCTTCGGAATTTGAGCTACAGAACTTACTACAAGGTCTCAACTCGTGGAACTTTGACGTTTTCCGTGTGCACGTTGTTTCCGGCGGGAATGCTCTGTGCTATATTGGCCATTACCTCATGCGGGATTCACTTTGCCAGGCATTGAATATTGAGAGCAATTTACTGGTGAACTTCCTGCTCGAGATTCAACGAGGATACATCGCCACAAATCCGTACCACAATGCTATTCACGCTGCCGACGTGATGCAAACTGTGCACTATTTCCTCATTCAGCCGGAGCTGCAGCCGTATTTGCGTCCGATAGACCGTGCACTTTCTCTCATTGCGGCTGGTGTCCATGATTTCATGCACGATGGCTTCAACAATGGTTTCCACATCTCAACAGCGTCAGAAATCGCGCTGCGGTACAACGACCACGCGGTTTTAGAGAACTATCACGTGGCTCAGTCGTTCTTGGTCATGAAGAACTCGGATCTCAACGTATTGGGCCACTTGGCACCAGACGACTTCAAGTACGCACGCGATATGATTATTCAGATGGTACTGGCAACCGACATGGCCAAACACTTCGAGGACGTGGCTCTATTCAAGACCAATATTCTATCAGCCGCGTTAGATGAAGGTGCTGTGCTAGTGAAGAACGTGGGCGACAAGAAGCTGCTGCTAAAGATGATCCTCCACACTTGTGATGTGTCCAATCCTGCCAAGGAGCGGGAGACTATGCTACGTTGGACAGATCGTGTGGTGGAGGAGTTTTTCGTACAGGGAGATATGGAGAAACAGCTAGGACTCCCAGTTTCCCCGTTCATGGATCGCGACACAATCGTCATCAAGAAGATGCAGGTCGGGTTTGCAGATTTTATTGTCGCGCCGCTATTCAGTGTTTGGGCACAGATCCTAGTCAGCATCAACTCCGGGGCTTATCGATCGCTGCTCGGAAATCGCGAGTTCTGGGCGTCATTATCAGAAGATTTTAAGCCGCACATGATCAAGGACGTGATCCGAGACCTCGGTATACGGCGGCAACGAGACACAATAACGCAGAATACAATTCCAGAGGAGTCGGTATCACCTCGCTCTCGACGTAGCGTCACTAATATGCTGCTTGGGACGGACGACGGCTGATCAAGTGCAAGTGCTGATCTTTTCATTAAATCTACTATTCCGCTAACGCGTAATACTTGTTGGCTACAGGATCGTAGTAGCAACGCAGAATTGGATCATATACTAGCTCGATGGACGATGTTGACGGCTTTCGTGGGCGTGACGAGGGAGATTGAACGCTCCAGCGCTTGTGTCCAGAAGATCGTCGATTACTGGGACTATTAGAGCGTCTGTTCTCAGCTTGGGCATTGAGTTCCGCTGACCAGTCCGTCGATTCCAGCAATCGTTGCAATCGACGAGAAGAGAAGGATGATGAAAGTTCTGGTGATTGGGATTTCTGAGCTTTGTCTCGAGTGTTTGAACGAGAATTTATCAGCGGAGACTTTGCTGGAACTGTTCTTCTTGGTGGCACTGGAGGGGGCTGTCGCTTCTGGTTCCGTTGGGGGCTGCTAGAAAGCTTCGGGTTGAGATCTGCGTGTCTAGGCGCCGTTTGCACCATTTCTTCATCATCTTCCCGGTCGTCGCTTGATTCATCGACGAGATCCTCTGCAGACGAGAGATGTCACCATCCCAGATTCAACGAAGAGCAGATATTGACCAAGGACCTACCGAAATCGAAGCTGTTATCGTCATTTGAGCCATCGTCGCTATCGTGCGTAGACTCGTCTATCTGTGGGCTTGTTGGATCTGTGTGACCGACTGAACTCTCAAATTCACCAGTGTCTCCAAGGTCACTGTTTTTCCCTCCGTCGCTAGCACTGAGCTCGCTAGTCCTGCCCCCAATTAAACTATTAGAACAGAAGTACACAGAACACAATAGATAAAGATAATACAGCATACAACTTACAGATCGATCGACAGTACAGTCATTTCAGTTCCCAAGTCGACATCCAAGCTCTTCTTGTCTTCTGCGTGACCTTCGACTGCGGTCTCTATCATAACCCAATCGCCTTCTTGTCCTACATCAGTTGTATCACCTCTTCCTTGCTTCTCGTCCGCACTTATCTTTTCTCTCACCGCCTTTCGAGCCTTGTGATCGTCTTCAGATGTGTCTACTTGCAGTCGTCTGGTTGATCGTTTAGCAGCCAAGAGTTTGGTAAGCTCCTGATCATCCGAATCGCTCTCATTCTGTTCAATTCGACTTTCCGGTTGATTTGCAGGTAACTCGGTCTCGGTACTGTGCACCTGTGGTAATGGTTTCACATCTTCCAGCGATGAATCAAAATCAAACAACTTTGTAGCTTGTTTCCCTGTATCCGACCTCACCAACGACGAGATCGAGAATATTGAGGCCTTTTTTGCGCCAGAGTGAGACGGAATCGAGGATTTCGTTTCGGTGGACACTTGGGCAGTTGATTCTATCTGCCCTCGTCTCCACGAAGAACTCAACAGCATGTCGTCGTCAGAAAGGGGGGCATCATCGATTTCGAGGTCTTCATCTCGAAGCTGCTGGAGATGCCATTCACCACTGTGAAGTGAAGTGTGCTTCAGAAACAGCTCTCGATCACGTTGATCGGCTCGATCATCGTCTGCTTCCAAGTCCGCGATCTTCTGCAGTATTTCCCCCATGATAGACTTACGCAAAGTCTGACTGTGTAAGTCTTTACCATCAGGAGATCCCATCATGTTGGAGTGCTCACTGTTAGGTGGATTCCAAGCACGATCCACGAGCTTACCGGTAGGCTCAATAGGCGATACTTGATTCATTACCCCATTCGACTTGTTCGTATAAAACCCTTCCTTTGGATGACGCCTTACCTCATTGAGTGTTGGAGATAAAGAAGGTGTAGCGTAACGTGGGCTTGCCTTCTTCTCCACTATCACCGTACCAAGATTATGTTGCTTCCGAAGTTTACTGTTTGAGGAGCTCACTCTAGCTGGTGTGCGCAGACGTTGTTGCTTCAGTTCAACGGCTTTGTTACTCTCCATATCCGTCTGCAACTTTGGTGCTTTATGGTGATGTTGGTCATTCACAGGTCTCACAATTCGTCTCCCTTTAACTTGCGCCTTTATTGCTGCTGTTTGGCTACGTCGAGAGGTTCTCGGCGTCACGTTGCTAACTGCATTCCCAATGACAGCTACGCCATTTAACCCGTTGATTTGTTCATTCTCCATCGAGAAATACAACGTTGGGATTGGAACTGCCACACTAGATCCACGCTGCGTTGCTGTGAACACGAATCGCCGCGGGATCTCCCGTATATCCGCGTGTCTGACAGTCTGCGAGCCTCTGGACGGCGTCGGAGCGTCTTTCATAGTGAAAATCCGCTTCAATCGACAGCTCCCACTCACACAAATGTATTCCATACAGCGGTACCCGGTGTCTGGGAAGTGGATCTCCGACAGGGTCTGCAGGTCGAACACGAGGTTCATCCACTGGTCTCGCGGCACGTCGGCTGCGTTAAGTGGAAGTTGCACGTGCAGCATTGTCCGCGCTGTATCACGGAAGGCTGAAGCCGCCACAAACCGCCGCCGCACCTTGTGGAAGTCCGAGAAGCAGATCTCGACGGAAAACGAGCGTGTAAATGGCACCAGAAGCTGCAAAACGACGAACCTTTGGGCCAGTCCCAGCGAAGAAGACGCTGATTTTGGTAACTGCATCTTGGTTTCGGAGCTGCCATCAAGTGTGAACGCGTTGCCCTTAATTCCCTTGTCGAATGTCTTAGAGATTTTACCCTGGAGCTTCCAAGATGACGCAGGCGCTTTGCCTTGCGCGCTCAAGAGCTCCACGAAGTCTCCACCTTGGAAAAACGCCATCCGATTGTAAAAGGACAAGTGTCCGTTCATCTAAAACAGTCTTCAAGCGATCTAGAGACGTTGGTTTGATTACAACCAGGTGCCGTTCTCTGCGGTTGCGTTTTCACCGGAATGCTCTTCTTCCTGGCCCCCCTCTTCTTGTTGACTCGGTCTGGAACGCCGTTCTTGAGTCTGCCACCGCTGTACGAGATTGTGCACGTCCTTCATGAGGATAATTTGGTTCGGTGAACGCTCTTTAAGCAACTCAAACACGCGGCGACGTGTTGCTCCACCTCGCCAAAGCTGTTCGGCTTGAGTAAGCACTGCTGGGTCGCGTACACGTCGCACCTCACAGTACTGCTGGTACAGCGTTTCCGACAATTCGTGGTTGTGCTCCGTCAGGTGTTTTGTGACCACAACGCTCCACGTACTCGAGCCGTCCGTACGCTGCAAGGTGGCACACACTTTTGCGGGACAATCTGTTGCTCGAACATTGTGGCTAACTCGCTGGCCACTGCCCCGACTGCGTCGTTTCCAGCCGTGAGTGCACAGGAAAGTTTTGGAGTACCATTCGAACTGTTCCGGTACGAGATGAGCCCTCGAGATGCCGTGAACTCCTTCCTCCGTCTCAGTCTCGGGAGCTCCTTCGCGTACTGAAAGTCCCCGACTTGCTGCTAGTTGACGGAGACGGATGTTGCGCGAACGGACTGAATACGTTGTACGCACACGGTAAAGCTGGAAAGTAGCTGCTGAGTACGCGTCCAGGTATTTGTGGAAAGCTTCCCAGGTCGGATATCGACGTATGATACGTGGTGCGCGCCAGATACTTTCTCCACTCTCAGTCGTCACCTTTTCAGTCTCGATAGTCGACGATGGATGCCACACTCCTTCCACCTCGTCAGCGTACACTAGAGCGTCATCATCCACTTCAAAGCCGGTATCACTGGACGTAATGGGCTCGCTAGAGGGAACGATCGTCACGTAGTTGCCACCACTTGGTAGCCGGAAGCACGTGCAGTGCGCTGATGAGTCACCCGGTTCTTTGTCTGTGCCAATTGAAGGCCTGTGCACTCGACATACCGGAATGGCGTTTGCTCCTGAAGGAGGAAAAGCACCGGCCATGGCATTGTTCAGCAGCATGATATTGGCTGAAGCTAAGCCTGGTGCAGCCACAGCCGACAACGTAGCGACGGCCTCTCCTTCAGATGTTTGTCCGAGCTGCGCCGTAGCTGAAGAGTTCGTAAATGCTGCCAAAACTTGCTGCTCTTCTTGCTGCGTCTGAAGCTGTGGCTCTGGCTGTTGAGCTTGTGCTTGACTAGGTAAATACGAAGCTGCAGTGCTATAAGGAAGCAGCACAACGGAGGGAACGGACTGCTGTACGGGAGTTGGCACAGCCACCGGTTGCTGAATAGGATTCCCAATTGAAGCCACATAAAGCTGCGCGTGATTCATAGCCTCAGCCAGTCCAGCCTCCATCTGCGTAGGAAGCACATGCGACTGGGAAGTTACCTGTAGTTGGTTTCCTTCAGGTGGAGTAGGTGTATTTGGCTCACTCGAAGCTTGATACGCCTTACGCGTAACCACAATACCGCTGTTGGACGTGTCGATTGCCAGCAATTCGGGGTCGTAGATGCGTCGGTTTTCACAATAATGCTGGTACAGCTCCCGGGACAAGTTGTGGTTGTGGTCGACGATGTGCTTCGTCACCACAACGCGCCAACAACTTTCATCACTGTCTTCAATCGAGACGAGGCCAGCTTCCAGCCCTGAAGAGGGATTTACATACTGCACGGTAGCACAGATCTTCACGGGACAAGCGGTAGAGCGAATACCATGAGCACTGCGCTTCCCCGTTCCCCGGTGGCGCTCCTTCCACCCATGGGTACACGTAAGTGTCTTCGAGTACCATCGCCAGGCTTCAGGGATCTTTCGAGCCATATTGACACTGTTTAGATCTGCCTCGGGGTCTGTTCCAGCGAAGTTGTCGTCATCTTCGCTGCGTTTCATCTGCGCGATCTTCTTGTTCCTCCCCTTTGCAGAACTGGTTGTTCTCGTGCGATACAACTGGTAAGTGGCATCGGAGTAAGCCTTGAGGCTAGTATGGAAGTCATCCCAGGATTTGAACACTGACTGTAGCTTCGGAACGCGCACAACAATTTCTCGTTGACTCAAAGAAGAAGCTTCCACATCTGTTGCTGCAGTAAGCGCTTGGGGCTCGAGTAAACTGCTGTCGACACTTGAATTCTGCGCAGGGGCCGGCTCCAACGATGTCGGAGCTGTCAATACCCCATTAGCATCACTTTGAGACTCTACAGACTCGTGAACGACACCGATATCATCCTCAACGTGACCGCCCAACTTATGATTATGCTCCGGCACTTGACGATTAATCACGACGTGCCAGTTCCCATCTACATTGCGCTCCATTCGTGCCAGCAGCATCGCCGGACAAGGACCTTCTTCTCCGAGTCGAGGAGTTTTACTCCGTGCCCGGCGCTTCCAGCCGTAGGTGCAAATCAACAGCTTGGAAAACCACTTGAATTCCTCTGGAATCAAACGCGAAGTTGGTGACGCTGCAGCGTAACTAGCGTAACTTGCCACGTCGTGATTCTCCCCTCCCGTTTTCGCGGCGATGGAGGCCAAAATCTTCGTGTTTCTTGCACTGACAGAGACGGTAGAGCGTGTACGGAAAACTTGGGCCGTGTCAAACGCGTACTGCGCAATGTAGTCGTGGAAGGCATCCCACGACCCGTGTACCTTCATGGATACTCTCGGTACGCAGAAGCCACCACCATCCAAAGCTCGTGAAGGGATCGTACCTGGAGTTAATATCATCGCTCCTAATGGCGGCATAGCAGTCAGCGGGACAGTTGAATTGGGACGCGGTCGGACCGCAAAGTTGACACCGGAAGCATCGGAAACGGCCACAAGTTGCTGCTTGTCAACTGAATCCGACGTAATAAATGGCATCGGTGCTTGTTGCTGAGTCTGATCGTCGTTGGGTGCAAGAACGCGATAAAGTCCAGGCCGTTGGTTCGTCTGGTCCACCAGAGAGGCTACATGCTGGTTGACCAAGTCCACTGAGGCTTTCGAAGCTCCGTCAGCACCAGAAACATCCCCAATGACTGACAGCAGTTCCGGATCGTAGATACGACGGTTCTCCGTGTAGTACAGATACAGCTCCCTGGATAACTGGTGATTGTGCGTCCGCACGTGCTTCGTTACCACCACTTTCCAGTCATCAGGGCTGGGTCCTCGATGCTGCAGCGTCACGCACATCTTCGCAGGACAACTGGTCGACCGCACTACTCCAGACCCGCGCTTTCCAGTTCCGCGATGACGATCTTTCCAGCCGTGTGTACACTTGAGGGACTTGGAGTACCATTGATACTGTTCAGGAATCAACGTCCTCTCCACCAGGTGATCTCCCATATCAACGTCATGTTCCATGCCCAGCTCTTTCCTCAATGACCCAGAGTCCCCTCTCGCTGAACTCTCGGAGATCTTAATGTTGCGGCGCTTGACCGACGTCGTGGAGCGAATGACATACAACTGGTACGTCATCTTCCCGTATGCCTTCAGTGCCTCCTCAAAAGCCTCCCACGAGTCATGAACCACCTGGAACTCCAATACCACCACCACAAGCCCCATCGTCGGAGCAACAATTGCCACATTTTGGCTCAGCTGAGTGTCCATGGCTCCATTTAACGCCTCCGTCTGCACTGTATTGACCTCATTTTGAGCAAGTCCTTGAGCCGCAGCTACAGCATTTGACTCTGCATTGGTTGCATTAGTTTCTGGAGAGATGGAGGCCACAGTTGGAGCTGGAACTTCCCTTAAATCTCCGTTCTCACTCATTTCAGAGTTCCCGCGCTTGGTAGGAGGCTCACCACCCGTTAGGGACAGTGAGCGGCTTCGTTTTGTCGCCATTTAGTGGGTCTGGCAGTACAAAAGGGGCACAATTAGCTAAGAAGGTGAGCATGTTCGTGAAGAGCTCTAACTCGATACCTGATCAGCTTCCAACCGAGCGATTCGGTGCCAGAGTTTGGGAGAAGTGTTCACCTGGCTGTGCGAACTGTGCGGACGGTGGCGCGTGAGTTCTGGTACCACACAAATTCTTGGTGGAAACTGTGTGATTTAATATGTACCAGTTTCAAATACCTTCGAAATAGTATATCGAAAGGTCGCAGGCAAATTTAGGCATCAATGCAAGTTAAAAGCTGACGTGCAGAATGCCCGTGCCGTTCAAAATCGAGATCAACTGGCTACGCGGGGTCTACATTGCACTGTTCTTCTGCAATGCCATCTTCGCTGCTTTGTTCAAGACCATCGGACGAGGTGAGGCACAATGACGCAATTTCTCGCCGATGTGTATTGATATGGCACTTGATTACCAGGGCTTCTATCCTCTTTTGGCACGTTCTCTGGCTGTGATACGATGGACAGCGATCACTGTCAAGGCAGCCAGATGATCTTCCGAGCCAGCTTCAGCATATCCACGTTCTTCCTCATGAGAGCGCTTTTCAGTCGGTTTGGCTGGGTACAGCCGAGACGACGAGCAATGAGGATTCTGGTCTCAGTCGAGATCCCAGTGTTGGTGGCGCTACTCGTTGGGTCGTTCTACATTCCAAGCGGTGAGTTCCCATTCACTTGCCTGATATTACCCTCTCACTTACATTATGAACCGTGATAAGATTTCTTTGACGGGTATGCGGCTTTCGCACGAGTTGCGTCGGGATGTTTCATCCTTTTCCAGATTTTCTCCATCGTCAGTGCTTCATGTAAGGCTGTGTCTACTTGCTTTAGTAATCCAGAAGTTGACACTAATTCTAACTCGTGACTTTATAGATCAACTGCAAGATACACTCTTAAACGCGCTTGAAAATGCTGAAAAAGCTGAAGCCGACGGTAAAATGACCAAGACGCTATGGATAAGGAGCGCTTGCTTGTGGTACGACTATTATCCTTCAACTCGAACCACTCACTCCCCTCACTCGTCTGTGCTCGCAGGAAAATCGCATATTTGGGGATATGCGCGTATTCGCTTGTGGCTATAGGATCTGGCGTTGCGTACTTGGTTAGTCACTCAAATGTTGCCATAACTACGCTTATATTCTGACAGAATAAGCATATTTGCCTAGTACAAGCAATTCGGTGATTGCTCCCTGGGTCTGGCATTCACAACCATTACGATCGTAGTAGTTGGGCTTCTTATCATCATTTGCAGTAAGAATTCTCGATAGTTGAAGTTCCGATGAGTTCTCTAACGATTTCCTGCTTGCATTTTAGTCTCGTCGTGGATGGAAGTTGGCTTGTTGCCACCATGCGTTATCTCTGCATACTTGGTCCTCATGTGCTGGCAAGCACTAGTCAGCAACCCTGACAAAACCTGTGAGCACCGTGATCACCCGCCACCAACCCGAGAAGACGAGGAGACTGCAAACACGAACAGTATGATCGCTAACTCTGTGATTGGAGCCTTCGCAATGACATGGACAAGCTGGCGAACATCAAGTGCAGCTGCCAAGTTACTCGTACGGAACGAACGCATTCCTCGCGGGAATATTCCGGCTCGACCTGCTCGTGACAGCAATCTTGGTGGTGTCGTCGTCGTGGACTTGCATCCTCTTCAAAACAGTACATGTAGTAAAAGCGAGACTGTAGCCCCTGCTCCAATTACTGTGGAAATCGTGCAACCAACGAGACAACTTGCACCCGAACGTTGGCAATTCTACAGTATGATGTGCCTTGCAGGACTGTACATGGCCATGGTTCTTACAGACTGGGACTCGGCGAAAGGGTATGTGACACTGTATGTGCAATTGGCTCGTTATTATTTAGCTAATTTCTTCATTGCAACCAGATCATCAAGCGACGTCTCCATGTGGGTGAAGATCATAGCGCAGTGGCTTACGATTCTTCTCTTCTCTTGGACACTGGTTGCTCCCAAGCTCTGTCCAAATAGAGACTTCAGCTAGAACTTCAACTTTAATAGTCCGGACCATTTGTTAAATAGAAAACCCGAACCCTCTTTTGAGCCTATTTTGTCATGGGGGCGCATTTATCTGCGGAACGGCCGCCCACCATGCCAAAGGAGACGGAGGCCACCGATGCGTCTACCCCCGCCCCAAAGCAGCCCGCGGCACCGAACAAGGCTGGCAAAGATGCGCGTGTCGTCGGCACGTCCAGTGATGCCTCTGAAGTCGCCATGCAGGACGTAGATCCTGAGGAATCGGGAGGAGAACAAGACGCGGCGGTTGGCGCGAACGTCGTTGATCCCACCAGCACTGTGGACGTCCCAGGGGTCACTAAAAACGGGAAAGAGAGTGTTGAGGATCAATCCCTTAGCTGTTCTGAATGCAAACTCGTCAAGAGCACCACGCGCGGCGACAAATTAAGAGTTTGTGTGGATTGCAAGCTCGTGGTCCATGATAAATGCTACGCCAGCTCGTTGCCGCTTACAGCAGAGGCAGGGGAGACGGCAGAGGTTAATTCAAAGGGAAAGGTAGAGAAGAAGACGGAGACTTTGGATTGGAGATGTGATTGCTGTCAGCGAGGGGTAGAGCGAGCAGTCACCACGTGCGTGTTCTGTGGAAAAGTTGGAGGAGATAAAGCACTGAAGGTGGTGGAAACTAGTGATGATGAAGAGTTTTGGAGACAATACAGCAGCTTTGAGGAGAAGGAGACAAGGGATGAAGCTGTGGTGCAGTTTGGTCATGTGCTGTGTGTCAATTGGGACCCACGGCGGCTGGCTGCGCACATAGTGATGGAGAGCAAGATTAAGCCTGCTCTGAAAATGACCAAGAAAGAGCTTAAAGCGGCTGCAGAAGAAGCTACCATGAAATCTGCAACAGAGGATGTTGCAGAGGAAGTAAACGGCGATACAGAGGAGAAATCCACTGATGAAGAGCCCGAGGAGGCGGTTGTTGATGTACAGGAAGTATTGATGAGAAACTTTGTCTCCTCCGGTAGCTGTTGCTTCTGTGACTCGAGTGCAGGGATACGTATACAGTGTCGTCGCATGAATTGCTGCAAATTTTTTCACGCTATGTGCGCACACGAAGGAAATGGCCACGTAGAGCTCCGAACCGGCCATATTCTGCAGTTTCACGCGTACTGTGAGCGTCATCGTGACTGCACGGAGGATATTGGCGATCTGCTGGCCAAGTTAATTACTCGCCCTATCCGGTTGCTTGTTGGTCGTGATGATATGCGGAGATTTGGAACAGTAGCGAAGCACTTGCCTGAGTATACCAGCGCTGCTGCCGTCATACGCGATTTGGCTGCGTTGATGGTCGGGTACTGCAACAAAGGCCTGCGTACTAGCAAGAGCGAGCCACCCGATTATAACGTTAAGCACCTTCAGGTGCTCCAGTTCTTCTTGAGTCATGTGCCACAGCTCGAGAAAGTTTACGCACTTCCACGGACCGTCGTTCAAGACCTGATTAATGACAAGAAGCTGTCTCGACGCGTTGAAAGGATGTTTGATCCGCCACGGTACTTGGCCAAATACCCTGGACCGTTTAGTCAGCAATACACTTGCGATGTGTGTCTGGACCCCTTTCACGAACGCCAGCACCTGTTCTACTGCTCTAAAGGAGACGACTCTGGAATTCCTCATGTTCAGCACTGGAGATGCACGAAGCGCCGGTCGAATGTCCGGGAGCGTGAAAGATATTTACCTGCCGCGGTAAGCAACGGTGCGAAGAAGAAGCGAAAAGCAATTTCAATCGTTCAAGACGGCGTTCGAAAGGACATTACGCTCCCTAAGGGCCTTCCAAGCATGACTGATGACATTATTTGTGGCATCTGCCGTTCCGCAGTTGATGCGCGTGGCCTCATTGCTTCTCGCAAGGAGGCAAAGTGCTTGGATTTCGAGAAGAAGGAGAGCAAGTTCGTGCTAAATGGTTGCTACATCAATCCTGCTGGTGCTAAAGGATACCATGGCTACTCTTATGGCACGGGGTCAAGCTCGGCATCACGAAAACCGTCAAAGCCAATAGACGGAAAGTCTAATGGCAGCTCGATAGGGCAGCACGCGGCAGCACAGCAAGCGTTAGGACCCCCCAAGATGGAACGGATCAATGTTCAGCGGACGACTAGGTGGTTATCGTGCGTAGCGAAAATTATTCGCCTAGCTGGTGCTCCAGCTCCTAAAGGTGCTGTCACGACTCCGTCTTCAACATCCGCTGCAACGTCAATTGCGACAGAATCCCAGATTAAACCTGCAGTGAATGGATCACCTAATGGCATTGCCCACTCTGCTGGGAACGTTGTTAAAAGGCCGCAAGAAGGCGACGCGAAAGGACCGCCGGCAACAACAGTGGCTACTCCAGTGAAGCTTGGGATTAACGGCATATCCAAAGCTGAGCCAGAAATGGAAAAGGAATCAACGTCCGCCATTACCCCGACATCCAACACGCGACTGGCAATGATCAAGAGCGTTTCGCTGGTAACACCAGCAATGCAGGCCCTCTTTGACGAAGCGATGCGTCTCGTTCGACCGTACGATGCGTATGCGCTTGCCAAACTCGAGTCTGCGTATGACATGTTTGTTCACCGTAGTGGGCCTGGCGTCGCCGTGCTGCGCATGCTCACGCACGAATACACTCGCTTCGTGTATATCAAACACACCCGTGCCGTGGAGAAAGCCCGCAACGAAAAGCGCAAACGCGCTGAGCATCAAGCGCAGGAGAATCGCGAGAAGGAGCGCAAGCGCATGAATCAGGAGGCCGAGCGTGCTCTGAAGAAGCAAATGCTGGCGATGCGTAACAAACAGCGCCAGCATCTCAAGGCCACATCGTCCAAATAGTCCGTTTAATGCAAGAAAGAGTTCTGGACAGCTTTGATTTGATAGAGGAGACAGTACGAGAGCAATAGGCGAGTGCGTCTCGTCCGAATAAACTCTAGGAATGCAACCAACGTGTCTCTACAGTAGCTATTCCCTTAGTCATCCTCGAACTCGCTGTCCGAGTCGGAGGCGTTTCCGTCCTTAATATCCATGCCTAGAGCCACTTCCTTCTTAATGACGGCGCTAACCTCGAAGCAGCCTTCACATACGCTCTGGATGGCGCTCTTGGCGTGCGTGTAGGCCATCTTGAAGCCTGGGTGCGAGTTCTGCGGGATCCACGTGATGAAGAACAACTTACTGGACTTCCGGCCGTCCGCTGTCAGGAACTCGTGGTCGTACACAGCGTAGCGGCAGTCTGAGTCGGGCAACGCAGCGCTAAAGTCCGCGAATGAGGCGGTGGGGGGAGCCGTGCCGTCCACAACCACTTTGTCGGCCTCGATACGGAACAAAACGTAGCGGTATTTGCGCCGCATCTTGAGCTGTTTGAATTCAGACACCACTTCATCTGTGGGGGCGATAGCGTTGGCTGGGACGTCGTCCTGGTGGCGGATGTACTGGGCCACGCCCGCCGTCTTCATGTGAGGCTCCGCCATCTCGAGTGCTTTTCTGATTCTGTTGAAGAAGGGGGAAATGATTCTACACTAGTGTCACCAATCGACATATTCATGCCACCGAATGGCTGCTGTCAAACTCGATCTTTCCACCGGTACGTCAACCGGTGTTTGATTGACAACGTTTCTATCTCACGTCCGTTTATCGACGACACTATTGCCCGGTATTAATAGTAGCGCCACCAGCTTCATATATCTGCATTAAACCATGCGGGTTCTTCTGCGCGCTCCACACACCGCATGAAGGAATCGACCAAGAAATGGCTTCATTTTTTAAGCCTAAAATTGAAATTATTTTAAGCGCGCTTGACATAACATCAAGCGCGCTTTTGAAAGGAATATTAACCAATCATACGACTGTGTTTTGTGTGGCTCTACCGGTGGCTTTCTCTGGCGAATAATTGGCTGGCGATCGCACTCCGTTTTGGATCCCCAGTTAAGTTTCCCCCCTTCCCAAGGTACGAGCGCACTCCTCTCAGCGGTCCTGGTGGTGCAGACGCAGCAGCTTTAGCCTGTTTTGTACAGTCAACACGCAGCTTCACCACCAGATTCTGCCGGCAACGCAGCACGATCAGCAAACCCTAATTGGAATTTCTGTGTATCATTTTCACTTTTCAGGTTCTTTCCCCACTACACTCTACAATGTCTGAGGAGCAAGATTTCGAATTCCACTCGACCGACGCTGGTGCTTCGGAGACCTACCCGTCTGAGGCTGGTCAGATCCGTAAGGGCGGCTTCATCATGATCAAGGGCCACCCGTGCAAGGTGGTGAACGTGTCGACCTCCAAGACCGGCAAGCACGGTCACGCCAAGTGCAACTTCACGGCTCTTGACATCTTCACCAACAAGAAGTACGAGGATATCGTGCCCTCCACGCACACCACGTCGGTGCCTTTCGTGTCCCGTGCCGAGTACACGCTGCTTGACATCACCGACGACGACTTCTGCTCGCTCATGGACGATGCTGGTGAGACCCGTGAGGACATCAAGCTCCCTACCTTCCCGGATACCTTCGCGGACGAGATTCGCGCCGACTTCGACGACGGCAAGCAGCTGGTGCTTACGGTCCTGAAGGCTTGCGGCACCGAGCAGATCATTGCCAAGAAGGAGGACCTTGGCGCTTAAGTGCATTAAGGTTCGCCCTGCCTGCATTTTTTGCGGCGGGGGGATACGCGTTGGAGCCTCGTGAAATTCAGCATCAAGTCGCGTTTGCCTATTTTCTATATTTTTTGAGGAAAGAGGGCGCCACTAGAGACTCGTCCAGTGTCTGTTAGGTGTCCAGTTGGGAAGAAGCTGCTGGATGTAAGCGAGGAGCTAAAGTAGTTGAATATTTCTCTCTTTTTTCTTGGTTTAAATGCACTTGATGTTCAACCATCGTTGGGTTTTGATCTTTAGACACAAAACTGGCTTTGCCGCCGAGGGATGTGTCGTTCTAGCATAGCAATAGAACAAGAACGAGTGAAACAGCAAGATGTGCGAATTCGTAGAGCATCTGGTAAAGAACTTTACAGTTTAGCACTTTGGTGAAAGCAGAGAACTTGAATTCCGTACCTTGGGGGCGAATACGCTCCAAATGAACAAGTGAAAGCGCATCAAGTACACCACGATGCTGCATTCACATCACGAAGAGGTTAGCAAGATAAAACAACGATCTCCATAGAACTCGAACGTACGTGTAAACGGCAAACCGAAGTACTTGGTAGCTAAGGAGCGTGAGGCAAGCAACTCGTCTCGTGTTTGTCTTTGGTAATCCCGTCAACGTTGGCGGTGGTGCGGCATCTAACCACTGGAACAGATTCACGAAACACACAAGCGGACCCGAGAACACGCTCACAAAGGTTAACGCACCCACCAGACTCTGCGAATACGATGACAATCCATGGTACGACTGGCTGATGTCGATCGTTGTCACCAAGTGCGAGTTGCCAAGCGCGAAGAAAGCAGCTTGAGACAGCCACAGAGCAAGTCCCGCCACAACGACACCACTATCCCGAAGTGCAGTAACTTGTTCACATTTGAGCAGCTTCGCAACTGCTTCCATTTGCAAACAAATGAGGGTGAGTGTGGGGAAATTGGCACCACGTTGAAGAAGTCCAACCAGGAGCCACATACTCATCTCTAACAGTGAAAAACGCAGACTTCGCCCAGAAACCATCGCTAGCGCCGCTAAGAAGACAACGCAAGCGTAAACGACTTGTGCGCTGGCGTCTGCATCAAGTGGTATCCACTCTGTCCATTCTTTCACTTCACCGTTCATCACTGGATCGGAAAGCTCTTTGACTCGAAGACAAGCAACCATACCAACGAGGAAAAATAATCCACTGGAAATACCAATAGATAACTGTAGCACATCTCCTTTGTGAACGGTGTTTCCAATGTGTTTTGCAGCTTTCCGGAGTACAATCCCGCCAATCAAAGCCACACTGGCACCTAGTGGTAGAATACCTGAAGGCAGCAATGCAGCAGTCGACAAGATCGAAACAGAATCGTCTGAGGCAAATTCGTTTCCAGGGACGTTCGTGTCGACTTCGATTCCATTGAGTCTCCAGAAGTTAATGATCTGGTTACGTGCTCGGAGCATTCTCGTAAGTGCCAACAGCAGGGCAATGACGGAAATGGGGTATGTAACACCATTCGATGACTTGTGCTGTAAAACGACAAGGCTCGCTGCAATAAGTAATGTTGTCGTCATGAAGAATGCTGTTGCGTGCTCATTCTCGATCGAAGAACTTGACGACAAGCTCGCGATCCACAAAACACCCCCCACAACGAGAACAACCAGTAAGTGCTTTTGTCGGTGCTCACTAGTGTTTGCCTCCTCCTTGAGAGTACTTGTGAGCATCAATAGACCAGTAACGCCACCAACAAAGAGTAAAGCCAAGCCGGAAAAAATTGCGCTCGAATTGTACTCCGATCCATCGCTTTCCGCGACCTTCGCTTGCAGAATTTCACATGCTTCAAGAATAGCCGCTGCAGTTTGTTCCTCAATGGCGTATCCATCTCCTCCACCTCTTTGAATACTCCTCCGAAGCTTATGTAGAGGATCTTTATACTTTTCATCGAAGCTTGCCAATTCGGATTGATGAAATTTTATCCCGGCAAGTGCGTGAAGCTGCTGGAAGTTGCGGTATAAAGCACGCAAATAGTAAATGTTACCATGGGAGGTAGACCCAAATGAACCACGAACAACATCTTCCAACATCAATCCCGTACTGTAGAGTGGAATGGAGAGACCGAAAAGTGAAGAGATTGTAGGCACCAAGTCCACCTGGTTTCGCTTCTGCTTGTATGAAGCTTCGCCTGAAGAGTGCATCGGCTTGCCATCGCCACGCATGAACAGCAGCAATGCTGAGGATTCTTCTATAGTAGCACCACCATGGTTGCCAACCTCCGACATACCATGATCGCTACAAACCAAGATCAGCGACGGTCGCGCTGAGTCATCATTCCTCATCCTGTATGCATCCTGAGATCGTACAGAATCCACTACTGTCTTCACAACATCATCCATCTCGTGCAGTTTATCCTTCATTAAGGGCGATCTAGGCCCGCGTAGATGCCCGACGTGATCTAGGCCCAAATAGTGCAGCACCAACGCGTCCCAATCGCCACTTTTCCCATTCTGCATACTCGGATCTAGCTCTTCACTTAAATGTCGTGTCACATTTAAATCCACTTCCACAGTATCTCTCGTATAGAATCCTGACGTACCATCGGAGCGCTTGAACGACTCCGGGAACAGCTTGAGCCACGTGTCATCGCCATAAAAAACGATCCTCTTCCCGTTCGCCGTCAGTAGTGACACCAAATTAGCATCTTCATCCAGCGCTGCCGAGTTAAAATTCTTCAAAATGTCAATAAAAGCCGGAGCTTTGCCAGTCACGAGTGCTTTAAGGCGAGGCATTGTCACTGTCGGGACACTGGCGTGTGCTACATACCCCAGAGCTTTTCCCGACGTCACAAGGCCGCTAGTGAACGGTATTTCAGTGTTCAGCTCCTCTTTCAATACCTGCTTACCACGCTGTTCATTGCCATGCATTACCGCGCTGCCCAGCACCATATCAGCTCGCAGAGCGTCGATCAATACGACGACGAGACGGTCGTACGCGGCTTCACTCTTCTGCTGGTCGATCTGGATTGCATTTTGGGTATCCCAGTTGGATGAAGAGGTGACTGAACTCTGGAAGAATACCTCGTTAAGGCGTAGTAAACCGCTGGAGCACAGATACGCCCCCAGGGCGGCGCACAGACACAGCAGACGCAGCAGTAGCGTTTGCGTCATGAGTGTATGTTTGTTCATGCTTACACAATTGACACACAATGGAATCAGTTTTTGACTCAGATTTGCGATCAGATCTGATACCAACTTCAACTTAAAAATACTGAACCTGAACCTTACGAGAAGTTGCCGTTGGAGACGCGTTTGTTCTTTGCAGTGGGGTCGTCGGAGCCGAAGCGTGTACGCAGCACGTTGTAGCGGCAAAGCGCGTCGTCAATGTTGACGTAAGTGCCCTGGAGGTGGCGCACGCCGTCCGAGCACGGCGTGAACTGCTTCCTACCGTGAAGGACACGGCGTTGGTTGAAAATCACAGTGTCTCCCTGCTTCAGCCTGAACTCGTAGCGATGTGAACCGCCTTCGACGAGTTCGTGGAAGACACGGTAGGCGTCGTAGTACGGCATCACATCGTCGAATGGAACTCTCAACGGACCCTCGAACGGAGGACTCCAGTGTACAGCAACTACCTCGTCGCGGTGGTTTAACTGGATGTGAGGACGCTGGTACTCCATTATTGTTGCTTTCTCGCGTGTGAGGTGGTGCTTCTTGAACGTCGCGGGCACGCGACAGAAGGTAGCAAAGTGCTCAGGGTGTAGGCGACGGAACTCATCTGCAATGGCGAAGACGTCCACAAACGTTGACTCTCCACCCTTGACAGACTCATCGAAGCGCAACGCGTGCAAGAACTGGAACCCAGGAGGAGACTCGTAGTACGCCAGATCTACGTGGCTTTTCAAGTAAACTGTAGTGTAGGCGATGTTAACCTAGAAGCACAACACACACGAATACAATCAGAAGCGAACTATGCAATTACCAGCGTGCCTAATAACTTACGGGCTTTGGCTCCGCCACCACGTCAAAGACGTCACCATATTGAAACGAGTGCGAGACAGGTGCAATACGTTCTGCAAGCGTCTTGACCGCACCTGGAACCGAAGGGGTATTGGAAATGACAGTGAAGCCATTCTCTACAACCTGTCGAAGTGCCTCGTACAAGCCCTCGTCATCAGTTGTATCCATCATACGAGCATATTCGGTCGTAGGAACTGGGGCATCAAGAGCTAGCGGAGTTGTGACCATATCATGAGCATGTTGGTTTAGCGCCCAGTCTGCGTAGCTGTTTTCGAGAAGCCAATTGCATTCAAAGCTCGACTCGTGGCGATCGTTCCACACGATGTTCAGCGTATCCCCCTTGACTATACCCCCACAACGTCCTTCGTTAGCACAAGTACTACAGTGTCATCCCGTACGCAACACATACCAAATAATTTTTCAATGTCCAGCTCGTCCTGGTCAATCTCAGCGCAATTGACAACTCTCTGTCCGGTCGGGTGGCCACATTCCGGACACGGACACCACGTGCGCAGATGCAACAGGTGAAATTTGCTTCTCTTACCATCTTGCCAACGCAGCGTGATGAACTCGCGATGCTGTACGTCGACTCCAAGAAGCTACTCATTGACGAACATCAGTCTCCTTCACGTGTACACGCTTCGATATTCGAGCTTACCTGTTGCGTGATGGATGGATGCTCGTCATGAAGATGAGATTCCGTTACGATGGATACTTGGCGCCACTGCATTGCATTGGTGTTGCGGGGTACTGACCATCCAAACAGTATGCGTCAACAAACTGCAGGATCACAAGTGAGTTGAAGCAAACGTACCTTGCATCCAGCCGCGTTGAAGCGCTGGCACGACGGTACGGGGCTGTGACGCCGCAGCAGCACAAACACGAGGAAGAACACGGGAGAAACGACGCATAATGACGAGGATCAGTGCTGTACAGTGTACACTTCACTGCAGAAACCGGAATGCGAGGGAAGTGATGCTGGTAATGGCTGAAGTTCAAAGTGGCATTCGATCACCTGACACTTTTACAGCTTTACAGCATTTTATAGGTTTACTTCACAAAGATTATAAGATTCAAGACCGTTAACGCGGATCTGCTCTGTAGATGCGATCGAAACGCAATGGTAAAAGTGACGTTGAAGCCGTGGACATGCTATGCTGGGTACGTGCATGCTACTTAGGCTGAATCGCAAAACAACACAGTAATTATATTGAAAGGCGAAGAATCTGCAGCTCACACTCAAAAGGATAATTGAAAACCTAGTGCTGCAGCGCAGGGGGCGGATCAGTAGCCTGGGGGCTGCTTGGGCGCGCGTGATCACCACAAGCAATTAAGCGGTTCAGAAATTCACAGACCTCATTGGTGTCACGTAGCGTGAACGACGCGTCTGTGGACACGCTCTCCTCGGTGACGACGATGCCTACGCCCTTGCGGTTGTAGTGTGCCTGGAAGAGCCTAAATGCGTCCTCGTCCGTGGTGTCATCGCCAATATAAATAGTATAGACGTCGTCAAGCTCATCAAGCCCAAGTGCTTCCAACAACCAGAGCAGTGCCTTTCCTTTGTTCCAATCGATCTTGGGCTTAAACTCGTAGACCATTTTGCCTTCGTTCATCCTACGAAGAACAAGAGGTCAGTCCATTTCATCCACTACAAAAAAAAGCTGTGTCCTTACCTAATACGCGGGTGTTGTTCTCGTGCAGCGTGTGCAAGGCTTGACATAAGTGGTCTCAAAGTTGGATCGACGTTTCTACAATTAATACAAAACGCGTCAGAATGATACGCATGGTGCATCCATATTGCAATCGTAGCAAGCTATCTCACCTGTAGTGCAGCGATACGGAGAAAATATTGTCTTCAACTTCAGCACCTGCGATGTCTTTGATCTGCTCGCTAAGTTCATTACGGACCTGATGCAGGTCCGTGAGGAATTGTGCAGCCACTTGGTTCTTGATGGAAGTACCGTCCGGACCTTCAATATCAAAGCCATGACTGCCAGCATAATAGAGCTGCGGGATGCTAACGAATTTCTGAATCTTATGCAGCGATCGTCCAGTAATGACACCGGTAATGAACTTCTCGCGCAGTTTCTCCAGTGTATTCTTCATTGTAGGCGACAGTAGCGCTAACGCCGGGTCGTTTACGATAGGAGTGAGCGTTCCGTCATAGTCGAGAAACACCACAAGGCGGTGATCGCGGAAATGTGTTTGTAGCTCGCTGAAGTTGGCCAGTGCGTTCGCGTTGGTGACGGACAGTCGACGCGAGGGACGTGGCTGCTCGTGATCATTGGTGGCGGATAGCGACTGCGCCTTAGACGCAGCAGCAGATGCAGTGATTGGTGCGGCCATTGCAGCAATTGACGGACTGGCAGCTGAAATCGAGAGGCAAAGTGTGCTCAGTTCGCGCCAACGTAGCACACGTGGTGGCTTCACCTCCAGAGTCCGATTGGCACATGCTCTGCTTCTCCAAATAGCAGGTGCTCCTCACAGTCGTCAGCCACAAAAACAGAAAAAAGTCGACACAGCCATTGGCTGAAAGTCATGAGAAAACCTTCTGATTGGGCAGAATAGTGCTTCGACGGCGACTATGCGTAGGTTGAGGAAAGCGCAAAGAGCTCCGGCATGAGAACATCGTGAAGCCTGGAGAATGGCGAACTTGGCTTCAGTATTGCGGTGATACGTAGTGCTGTTGAGACGTTAAGTTGAAGCGTGGTCGAATTTCTGTTTGAGAGCGCCGCGTCGCAGTCTCGCTCGGCTTTATCTGCGTTACATGTAGTTTTCAAGATGGCCGATAATTACCAGATCTTCCTCCAGAACATGGTAGCGAGGTTGTTTTAGACGGGGGAATATCCGCGCTGTTGGCTCTACTGATGTCCTTGGGGACAGCAAACCATTCACAGCTCGGAGACCACCGATCTACAGACAAAGTGCAAGTGTTAGAAACGACGAAACATTGAGCTCACGTGACTCCCAATGACTTACAAATGTAGGGGCGATAGTGACGACAACAAGGTTAATGAGAGGTCGTTGTGTAGCCTCCTGCAGGCAGGACGTCAAGATGGCCGATCCACCTTCAACCATAACGCTATCGATGCCAATTTCCTTCAGTACATCTGCAAACAAGACGCAAAATTGTTTGGTATCTACTGCTGCTAACGATATGGTTAGTTCGGACGTACGGAATGCATCATGTAGATCTACGTGAGCACAGCCATCTTCGCCGAGTGTAGTTTCACATTCAATAACACGGCCCCCAAGCTTCTCAAGAATCCGTTTCCGCCTCAATATTTCTGCATCGTACACAGTGTCTTCTGTAAGAAAGATTTTAACATGCTCAACCGTTTCGAGCAAATAGCACCGTCCTCACCAGGATCGTGTAATCCTCGGCCACAGAGCAGGATCGGACTTTCACAAGTTGGCAGCGTGAATAGCTTGATATCTGTCGGGCAACGGAGGTTTGTGTCGATGATAACAGGCCGCGGGTTTTTGCCTGCATGATTAACAATAGAAAACGCTTGAGCAACACGGTATCCAGCCAGGTATCCTCCACACACCTTCAGCTAGTCGAGCATTCAATGACGGATTGTCTGCAATTATTGTCCCCACCCCCACCATTATACCGTCGTGCACTGTGCGCAACATATGCGTCATCTTCATTGACGCTGGTCCGCTAAGCAATGTCGGTTTGCCTAGAAGCCAAAGCAATGTTAGGACGAAATCCGAATACCTTTTCGTTGTGTACGCTTTCAAGTACCTCTCTCCGCAGTAAGGGACCCGTCGATACTCTGCGCGTAGGTAAGCGTGACAAAGGGCATCGTGGCCTTCTCGCCCGCATCATATCTCTTCGTCCAGCTCTCCTGCGCCTCCAGCACCTGGCGACAAATGTCTTGCTGGGTGTCCGACATAGTCTGAAGTTCAAAACTGATTTTAGCGTTAGAACATCCATAATAACGCTAAAACTAAAACACGATTTAAAACGGAACAACGGTATACCGGTATTTTCACTTGGTTTTTGTATCGATGTGCACGGCTATTCGTTGGCCGCACGTAAGGCTGGCAGCATTGACACAAGAGCGAAAATGGCAGCCATGCTGGTGCGTAACGCGATGCAGCGCGCCGTGGCGTTCCTGCAGCACAAGATGTTCCCGACGTCGCAGACCCCGGCGCTAATCGTAGGCCCGATGGCACTCAACGGTGCGTCAGCTGCGCTGCCTTCCAACCCGCTCAGCGATGGTATCTGGCTGGCAGCCCCCAAGTCAAAGGTATGCATCGATGGTATCAAGTGTCCTGTGGTTTATAGCTGCACTATTATAGATGACATCATATTCTATACGATGGAGCTATGAATCGTGGCTTGCTGCTATTGCTAGAAGAGTTGATACTGATAATGAGGAGGAACAGGAAACCAACGTAATTTTGGACGTGTTGCTACTGTAGGTGACGCCGTCCCGTAAGAAGATTAGGAACAACGACCTGAGCAAGCGACTGAAGAACATCGTGCACTTCCAGGACTGCCCCTTGTGTGGCGAGAAGAAACTTCGTCACCGTCTGTGCATGAGCTGCTTCAAGAAGGGCAAGTACTTTGTGTAAACGGCGACCAGCACCATCATCCCACACCATCAGGCACAGAGACTCAGACAGAGGCTATCGTACGATGAATATATAGATGTCTGCTTTGCGGACGCCACCTTCACGCTTGTCTTCTTGCTTCCTCTTGAGCTCCACAGCTCTTCCAGCAGTCCCATTCGCTAAAAATCTGTATTTCCATCCATTTCATTAAATTTGGAGATTTCCAAGCAAGTTCGACCTCCGATCCTATCGCTGTTAATGGACGACGTGTCTATCGGGCTCGACATCGACAACGCGTCGTTCCTCGGCGCCTCAATGTCCGTTACAGCCGAGAAGGCTCTGCCCGACCCAGTGCCAGTACCAGCTCCAGCGGCCACTCCAGCCAATCCGATGCAATCGCCAACACCATTTGCCACTCCTCCAGTCCCGATAGCTCCAGCTGCGAGCGCTGTAGAAGAGAATTTAAGGGTATCTTATCATTGCAAAGCTACCAAGTGCTTCCGTCTGCAATGGGAAGCTGAAAGTGAGCGCTAGAAGCGACAGCATTGCGGGGTTTCCAACCATAAACTAACAACAAGTGTTTGTTGCCGTTAGTGAATCCGCGATGTCCACGCCAAACGACAATTGTGATCGAGAACTCAGTCTACATATTCGACGGCTTTTACTTATTGTGTCATGGCGACCCACCCGAGGTGCCACGGGTAAGTTTGAGCATGAAGTCACAGTTGCTGTTATCCACGATAGATTGATTTTCTTGTTGTAGTTCGAATATACGCGTGGTGGTGTCATGTGCAAGATCCATTTCATACCCGAAGACCTCCCATCGTCGGTGCGCGGTATGATCAGCAACGATGTGGACGCTGATGTCAACGGAGACGCCCACCGTTCGTTCTGCGACTCGCTTTTCATGCTTCAACGCTACGTGTTTCAGCAACTTCTAGGTATCCAACCGGCCCACCTCTTTGGAAAAGTTTTCCCGGACCCAGCCCACGCTACTGGTGACGCGTCCGAGATCTGTGGTGACTACCATTTGGTTCCGCGGTTTATTGCTGTGAACGAGGAACCACTATTGCATAAGGAAGACTTAAATTCGCCGAACCGAGTGGGCTACGCTATTGGACGACTGTTGTCTGTGCAGAAGATACTGGAATACCTCGACAATAGCGCTAAGTTTACTGTGCGCGACTTTATTTTGCAGTTCGACCACCGAGAGCTTGTAGATTGCGTTGTTTCCACTCGCATTAACGGTCAACCGAGCGCTTTCCGTGTCGACAAAGTCGTTTCCGAGCCACGACTGACGGAAGATGGCAAACCTTCACCTCAGAAGGATGGGATCATCACGAAGGACGGAAGCCAAATTGTTCATGGGATTGCTCACCGCAGTGAAGGTGCGCGCAACTACGACGGTGCCAAGTCTAGAAAAAGGATCCGCAAGTGGCAGGAGCAGGGGGAATTTCTGCAACTGTCACCTGAGGTAGAACCTCTTTCTCAAGAGTTGCGACCGGCTGAATGCCATCTCACGGGTATTCGTACGGACGTCTTCGAAGTTGGCAGTGCGATGCCAATGGTCCTCAAGTACATTCGGCATTTCCGGTTGCTGGAGAGTTTTGCGACCCAAATGGGCCTCGAATTCAAGGACAAGACGCTATTACGTCAGGCGTTCACCCATGGCTCATATATTGACGTGGGCATGCAGAACGTCAATACTGTAGAAGCCACTCGCTCCCGTGTGAAGCTTGGCCACGTTTTTCAGAACGTCGCGTCGCTAAA
Source organism: Phytophthora capsici (assembly GCA_030324255.1). NCBI lineage: Eukaryota > Oomycota > Peronosporomycetes > Peronosporales > Peronosporaceae > Phytophthora > Phytophthora capsici. Next base: position 2,140,445 of record CM059346.1, read on the forward strand.
AAGATCACGTAGCATGCTGCTAGATGGAGACACGCCTAAACCAGGCAAGGCAGCAGGGAACGATGCATCCACGTTACGGCAAGTCGCAGAAAAGCACTTGTCGTGCGATTTCAAGGAAGAGTTCCATTCGCGGTATTTGTGCCCGTATGAACGACTGGAGTTTTTGGGTGACGCCGTTCTGGGCTTCCTTGTGGCGTCGTCGGCGTTTCTGAAATTTCAGACTCCAGACGCCAATGAAGGCTTCCTTCACCAAACTCGCGTTGACCTCGTGAACAATGACAGTCTCGGTAAGATGGCGAAAAGTGCCAACTTTGAGTCGCTGTTTCTGAGTGCGTTCGATTTGGCCAAGCTCAATGAAGAGATTAAGGCGAAAATTACAGCAGACTGTTTCGAAGCACTTTTAGGCGCGCTCTACAAGGACCAAGGCATCGTTCCGTGCCGGGCACTGCTCGGGAAACTCATGGATATGCATGACCCGGAGTTACGCGAGTTATGCTTCCTTTCTAGCGACGAACTCACAGCTGCGGCCAAAACTTACGTGGCTAAAGACCGCGAGGAGATCAAGAAGTGGAGCAAGTACACAACTATGAGAGTGCAGCATCGTCGCTTCGCTTCGCGAACTGGCGTCGACATAGCCAACATGCACTTATGGCTGCAAGCTGTTACCCACGCCTCGTTCAAGGAGCCCCAGATCGACGCTGACGAGTTCATCGGCCACGATCCAAATTACGAGCGCATTGAGTTCCTCGGTGACGCAGTGCTACAGCTACTGTCATCCGAGTTCCTTGTTGACGCTTTCCCGTACCACCAGGAGCATCTCCTGACACAGGTACGGTCTTCTTTGGTGAAAAATAAAAAGCTGGCGATCGTTGCAGGCAAAGCTGGATATGAAGAGTTCATCCGTTTGGGCAATGAGGTCAAGAAGAACGGCAATTTGTACGTTGAAGACGTGCTGGCCGATGTGTTCGAGGCTACGCTTGGTGCTGTCTACATGGAAAATCTTGGCGATTTGGGAAAAGTTCGTAGTATTCTGGAACGTTTGCTATTCCCTCGACTCACGGAGGCTATTCGACGTCGTCAGTGGATGAACCCGCGTAAAGTGTTCATGCACTACATTACGCAGTGGAGCCGCTCCAGTATGAGCCAGATTTCGTGTCAGTTCAAAACCATCAAGGCCCCTAGTGCAACCACTGAGGTAGGCGTCCTGGTGCCCAAGGACAAAGACACTGGTGAAAGCAAGAGTAAGAAAGTGAAGGCTAACGAAGCCCCTCGACATGCAGTGGCTCTCTATGTGAACAACTTCCAAGTGGCTCGTGCAGTTGGACGCACCGTTGCTGCTGCCCAAGACGCGGCATGCAAGAAGGCGCTAATGCTGTACGGCGTCCGTCTACATGATGACTAAGGCATAAGGCATGAATCGATGAAATGAGCTCCTGTGCTTGTATTTATTTTGTAAGCGAACACAGCGTGCTCTACTGTGGTAAGTTTGCCTAACGTGCACTAACCGGATTGCAGTCTCGCCTTAGCCTTTCGCCTCTTCCTCGTTCTTCGTCGAAGGTGGCGGTCCTGGAGGGAGTGGAGGTTTCCTTCCTGGCGGAAGGGGAGGTGGCTTGGGTTTGGGAGCTCCTTCAGGTGTCGGTGGTTTACGCGGTTTGCCATCGTTCTTGCCGTCTTGATTCTTCTTCTGTCCGCCGAGCATCTTCATGGCAACGGGGTCATTCTTACCGTAGTACCGGTCCTTGATGTTCTGCTTAGCCAGTGGGTCGTCCTTGTCACGGGGCATCTCGTGCAAGTAAGGGCACTCCTCGCCTCGATTGCACTCTCCTCGAGCGTAGAACGAGCACAAGTGCGCACGGTTGCGCTTGTAGTACGGTTCCCGTCTTGCCATACGCAGCAAGGCGTTATTGGCCGGGCCAGACGCCTTACCGTAAGCCGACACAGCCCCCTCTTGCTCTAGCATGCGGCTATGCTGCTGCGAGAACCACTCGCGATTGGCGTCGCTCTCCGGAACATTGACAGCCAGTTGATCGCCTCCTCCCTCCTCCTTGGCCAAGAACGAGTCGCGCACTTGCACCGGTAGATGGTACTGCAAGTCCAGCACGCAGGTCTGACATACATTCTTCATCCGCGCGCAGGTCTGGCACACCTCGGTCTTCTTGTAACGCGCGCGTTTGCCTGGTTTCCAGCGGAAAACCGTGAACGGGCGGGCGCAGATCTTGCAGGCGCTGCCATACGCCTCCTTCATCATGCGCACGTACGGGTTCTCGCCCAAGCAGCTCTCGCACAGCAGTGGGAACTCCTCCGACTCCCATTGCGTCTTGGTCGAGTCGGCCTTGATGGCGAAGCCGCGTTCCCCCATGGTTTTTTTCCGGTTCGAATGGAGCTCCTCGATTATTTGTAGTACCGGTATAATTACCGGTATTCAACACGTAATCAATCGATGTAAATATTACGTTGCATGTAGCCATATTACGCAAACATTGTGCCATAAATAAAACTTTATTTATGGCAATTAATTTTCGTTTATTTGTGGATATTGCCATAAATAATCTCTCCACGGATTCTGATTGGCTGAGATCTGATTATGCAAACTTGAACCCATCTCGGACCCATGAGACACGCCGGGGTAGGGCGTGCCATAAATAGAGTTTTGGCGAATCAGCGCGCCGGAAAAGCGCCACATTTAGCGCTAATTGTGGCACTTTTTCGGACCCCTGAGACACGAAAAGTGCCATATTGGGCTGGACGACGTCAACTCGACCCGCAAATAACGAGCAATTTATGGCACGTTGAATGCAGGCCCATTTGAGGTCCTGGAGCCATGGCGACTTCGCTCCGGCGCTCGGGCGTGACGCGGCTGACGAACCGCCGCTTGACGCAGCTACAGGGCGCGGACGCGTCGCGCTTTATCCAGGCTGTGCTGACCAATGACATGAAGCACGTGACGCGTCGCGGCGACGCGCTGTATGGCGGCTTCCTGAGCACTAAGGGCCGTGTGGTGGGCGACTGCAATGTGCTGCAGCTGGCGGATGATGCGTTCCTATTGGACTATGACGAGGAAGTGGCGGAGCCGCTGATGAAGCACTGGAAGCGCTACAAACTGCGCATGAAGGTCAAGATCGAGGACAAGACGGACGCCTTCGCGCTCTACGCTACAGTACCGGCCATGGTAGACGAGGAGGACGCAGCGTTGCCGCCGTCGGTGCAGCCTCTGGACGAGTTGCAGGCGCTGAATACTGGAGATAGCGCGATCGTGTACAGTGACCCACGTGGAGACCACTTTGGAGTGAGGGCCATTGTCCCTGCTGATGCAACTCGTAAGAAATACGCTGGCTTTGTGGTCGCTTGCAAGTGCTAATTGCTTATCCTCTTGTGCGATGTAGTTAACGTACCGGAGCGGTACGAGGAGATGGACAAGTTGGCGTACATGGACCACCGCATCGCGCTCGGAGTCGCAGAAGGGTGAGCTCTGCTGTATTGCTACTGAGGACACTGCTGATCTGACTGCTACTGTGCACAGCAAGGAGCTGGTTGATGGTATCCCGCTGGAGTGCAACCTCGACTTGTTGCAGGGCGTGTCTTTCCGCAAGGGCTGCTATGTTGGCCAGGAGCTCACTGCTCGCACGCAATTCAAGGGCAACATTCGCAAACGGGTAGTGCCCGTCGCTCTGATCCCCGCGGAGCAGCAGGACGTGGTGAAAGTCTTGTCCGAGCTGGCATTTAAGCCGTTCAACGATTCAGCGCATGGTTCTCTTCGTGCGTATTTGGCCGCCTCGAAGGGTTGGAAGGACGCCAAGGCCCCGGAAGTTGGCGACAAAATCGTGGTTACTGGTCAAACAAAAGCGGTTGGAACGGTCTTTAATGTCGGCAAGGACGTGAGCAGTGCTCTAGCTATGATGCGTCTCGGCCACCTTTTCCCATCAGAGTCTGAAGCCGGTGAAACTGTTCCCACCATGAAATTCTCGACGAAAGATGGCGCATTCCACGTCGTTCCTTATCAGCCTTCGTGGTGGCCCGCTCTTGACTTAAAGACGGGCAAGATGGTGCTATGAGAATGCAGCGTAGCAAACAGCGGCGGCGTTCACGTATTTTGTAATGCATTGACAAGATACTTTAGAAGGGTTAACCCTTTCGTGTTGAAGATATTGACTCCTTATGTTGCGCTAAAGTTGCTGTTAAAACAACTTTCGTCACTTTCAACCTAGAGAAGGATGGCGGACGAGCAGCTCCAACGGGACCAAGCGCAGCTCCGTGCAGCCATCGAGGACATCTCCAATGCAGCATTAAAGGTAATGTAATAGCCATAGATCTGTAGTTCTCACCCACGGTTACTACATACCTGTCGGGTCTGTACTGATGAAGAAATCTCTGTTTGAATTGGCAGACGCACATGTTGGCGGCTTTAAGCTCGTTTAACGCGTCCTCAAGCTCCCCACAATCCGACTCAGCTGCTAACGTGGCGCAGAGTGAGAGTGACAAGAGCGATGCAATTGCAATTAAGCTGAGAGAGAAGTCGGTGACCGTGCAGGAGCCCCGAGACGCTCTCTTCTTGGCGATCCACGCGCTGCTGCTTGAAGCTGGTACTGGAAAGATTTAAAACGAAAAGCTGACTACCTTGGTACGTTTCTGATAAGTGATGCTGGTGTCTTGTACAGGCTACAAGCTGGCAACTGGTTCGAGCTCGGAGTTTGTTTTGCCCGACAATTGGGACGCCAACAGTAGCAACGGACTGTTCAACGCTGCGTATGTCCATCCGAACGATGACTCGATCAAATTTTCTCTCCAGGTACGGCTAAAGGGGGCTGAATGGTTACGTTATACGACGATATTGATGCTGTTTTTGTGTGGTTGATGCAGGGTTTGTTTGTTGGTGGCAAGTTCGAGGTGTACATCTCAGACGACAAGGATCACACACACTCGATTGAATTAAGGTATCACGTCTTGTCAAATGATACTACAGTATCAGTACCAGTAGCTAACTGTTTCTAAAGTGTAGACACCTTCGTGTTCTCTGGTTCAGTTCTGGCGGCATGTTTACTTCAAAATCTGAAGATATTGCGTGAAAAGTTCACTCCGTTTGCTGAAAGCATTCGGCCTGTGAAAAAGAAGACGGCAACGCCGGTAGTCAGCAGTCCAGGCTTCGTACCGCCGCCTGACCGAGATGATCGGGGCTATGGTGCTCCTTCTCCTGCTCGGATTCCTCCGGTAAACTCTCTATTTTTGCGAAAATCACCTTAAAGCTCTAATCTTGTGCCTTGGTAATAGGTGGGAGGAGGTGATGCATTTCCGCCAGCTATCGGGGGTGGCGACCCGAGTACGTTGGTCGGTCCCGATCACCCGCTGTTCGGCCACCGTGGCGATCCATCGATTGGACCAGTTCCTGGCGCTCGCTTCGACCCGTTTGGGCCGTCCATCGACCCGCTAGGACCCAGTGGTGGTTTTCGTCCCCCGTCTCGTGGTCCAGCTCCGAGAATGCCATTTGGAGGTCCTGGACCTGATCACTTGCGTATGCCTCGCGACGATGACATGGATCCCTTTGGAGGCAGCCGAAGTGGGGGTGGATTCTCGCAGCCTTTTGGCTCAAACCACTCCTTCTTTTAAGCAGTGACAACCGAAAAAAAAACTCCTTTTAAGCAGAATCTACTGAAAAAAATTATGTCCAAAATAAAAAAACAAAGTAAAACAAAACGTACTTTTTTTCAAACGTACTTTGTTCAAAAGACCTCCATGTAAAACAAAAAGTACTTTTTCAATGGACATCAAAGAGGATAGCCAAATGCAAGCTATCACGCTCTCGGTTTCTGAGCTTGTGGGAGGAGTCACCAACGCCACTCCAAGCGATGACCTTGTTCGCATTGCACATCTAAAGGCGCTCATCGACTTATGCCCGAAAGGATTCCCTCCTATCGACGTGGAGCAGCTGAAACAGTTGACAAGGTACCTCCTTTCTGGTCAATTCCAAGCTGTTGACAGCGACGATGCGTCAGAGCTGCACGCTGCCAAATGGCAATTGCTCACCGGTTTAATACATATCAAGGGCGTGGGCTTATCCGCTTCGGAGCAAGATTTACGGGCAGTTTTGCGTCTAATGCTGATGGATCGTTTCAAGACGAGCGACGTCCTCACTGCGATGGCAAAATGTCTGGTACAGTTGAATAGCAGCAACAAAGCAGAAGATTCACGTGTCGGCAACCTACTGGAGGTGGAGTTGACGGCAGAGGAACAAGACGGGACGTTCGTGGAATTGATTAAGCAGATGTACGTGACCTTGCGGGACTCTTCTCTTCGCAAGGACCTTGCTGAGGCGTTGGAGAAGTTGATAACTACAAAAGACCAAGCCAAGCAGATCGTGAGGTCTGCAATGTTGCGGAGTATGTTGCAGATTGCGCTGGAGCAATCTAGCGATGTCGACAGTGGGGTATTGCTGGATAATTTTTCCCTAATCGGGACTCGAGTAGCATGTCTGGTTTGTTTTGGCGCGTCGGATACGAAGCTGGAGAGTGAGAACGCTGCGCTTAAGGAGAAGCGGCTTGGTGTATGCGAACTGGTGGTGAGATTGATGCTGAGTGGGGTTTCACTTGTGTTTACCGACGCCGTTCGTTTGCTACAGATGCTGATTGATAATCCACCGTGTCGATTGTTGTTGCCAACGGTGCCAGATTTACGTGGTGCATTAGTGAAATCCCACACGCTTGCAGAACTCAAGGACAGTAAAATCTCACACGACTCGTACCTGAAAGAATTGTGCGAAGTGCAGTATGGACTACTATGTCCCGAAATTGATGCGTACGAGCGTCAGCACGGGAGTGTAGTAGGATTGCCATCTAACGACGAGGTAGGTCAAGGAGGGGAATCCGCCCTGGAACTTGCGACAAGGTACAAGGTCCAAGGCAACGCTTTCTTCCGTCGTGGGAATTACCCTACGGCTCGTGTGTTTTATCGACGTGCAATTGCTGTGCTCAGAACTGCTCAACTTCAAGAAGAAACTTCGCTTCGATCTCTTTCCATCGATGAATTGTTGTCCCGCTGCAGTATCGGCGCCAGTGTGCAAGTTTGTTCGCGCCGAGGTGACGACTGGCAAGATGCGATGGTCTCTGATATTGAAGAAAGTGGGTCTACCAGTCAAGTGGAAATTTTGTACGATGCTGGAGACCGAGACGATGAGTGGGTCCCAATTTCTCGCGTTCGGCTTCGAATGAATACAGCCCTGTTAACTGCGTTCGAGGATTTAGCGGTGGATTGCTCCATGAATATGGGCAAGGCTTTCGCTGCACTCGGTGATCACGACCATTCCATCCAATGCTTCTCTCACGCATTATCTATCCGTGGCGGCAAGCTCATCTCGGCGTTGTACTCTCGGGGAGTAGCTAATATGGCGCGTCGTGATCTCACAGCGGCTCAACAAGATCTCTGGGAAGCCAATCAACAGTGCCGAGTGCAGCAGAAGAACAGCATTAGTGGTGGCACTAGCAAGACCAATGCTAGAGATGCAGAGCAGATGAATGCCTTGCACAAACAAATTGTGGCTGCCTACAAGAAGCTTCAGCAAATGCACGCGAACAAGAAACGCCTAGACAAGAAGGTTATCAAGCAAATGGTGAAATACTTGTCCACCATCCCAGAGCTTCAAGACCAGTAAAACTGGCAACAAAACAGAAGCGGACTTGAAGCATTCGATAATTTTTCATCGAATTTTAACCAGGAAACAGGTACCGGTAGTTTTGTATCCCTTTCGACGTCTAAGAAGTGGATGGAACCCTTGAATTTATGCTGGGCCAACACGAATGCCCTTCGTCGACTGTTCGTAGGCACAGGTTTCCATCAAGATACGTTGTGCCTTAGGGTGCTCGATGAAAATCTGCAGCTCTGAAATGGCGCGCTCGACATGACCCTCCTGGTTATTGAGATACGCGTACTCTTCTGCTATGTTCTGATAACGTCTCGTGATCTCCGTCATCTGCAAAAAAGTAAAACAGCTCAGCAACGTCAGATACCTCCATTAGTAAACAACACCAAGCACCAGCATCCTTACCCTTGCTTTAGACGGCGTGCGGTAAAATGCCTCCTTGTGCGCGTCGATCTCTGCAAAAGCCTTAGCCAGCGGGTCCATTTGCTGCTCCATCGCCTCATCTTCATCTCCACGCCAGAACCGAGAGACGGACGTTGCCACCTTACCAAGTCTGCCCATGAACTTGGTCGACATCTCCTTTGCCTTCTCTGTCTGTTCAGCACTTAAAAACGGCAGCAACTGCGCTGCCCCTGCCGCTCCACTCGTTCCAGCTTCATTCGGGCCCCTCTTGCTAGGGTCTCCAATCATGGCTCTCAGATCTTTGACGATTTCGTCCGTGTATTGGCTCAAAAACGTCCGGCAGGGTAACGATCGGTCCTTGAAAAACAGCGTCAGCGACTTGCCTCGCTGCGGGGTGATGCGCACCACGTCTTTCAAAGAGATCAAGTCTCCAACATATACATACTCGTCATCCTTCTGCTTCCCCGCCTCTTTGGAGGGCATGAGCAGTGCAATGTTGCCTGATTGAAGCAACATTGGGGTCTGCTTCAAAGTGGACGTCGTAGGGTCCACCTCCTGACATGGATACACTGCACCACGAACATCTCGTTTGCGCATCCTCATAGGTTTCTTGCCCTTGGTATTCCCGTGCCCATTTGTTAGGCCACCTTCACGTTTCGAACTCTTTGTCGACGGTGACTTGGCCGGACTGGGATCGTTCTGCTGTACCAGGTGGAAGAACTCATGCACGAGCATTTTGAGTGTCGTGGACGGACTCCAGTGTTCCAATAAGGGTATTTTCAATAAGAAAATGGGTTCTTCTCCTTCCATATTGGGAGCTTTTCGTTCACGCAGTTCAGTCGACAGGTAGATGGCACCATGGCGGATCTCCACTTCCGGTGCTAGAAAAGGGTATTGAGCTTGGCCTTCCGCTACGTTTTCGTCTGAAAATGGCATACGGATAATCAGATCCGTCCGTGGCACCAGTCCGAGGGCGTCCGAGCCGTCTACAAACGGGACAAAACACTGGAATTCGCCCTCACACACGCCCCGAGTCTCGGAGATCTGCGCGCGACGCAGCGTAGCACCACGTGGTAGAGCTCCAGAGACGCGACACTTGTCAAGCTCGCGGTGCACACGACTGGACCAAATGTGGCGCTGCCGCTTCGGTGAAGAAGAGCTCGACGATGGCGACGCCATCGCTGCCCCTTGATGTGATGAAGTGACGATAACTATTAGGGGGAGATAACGTAGGTAGAATGCTGATTGGTGGATTAATTCTGCTTATGGATAATGGATTGGATAAAATGGAATCCGGCGGTAATTCTGATACTGTGGGGTAAAGTGCACATGTAGCTTGACGCCGATCGTCGATTGCAGCAGCAACAAATTGCTGCAGATATAGAGATGAAGAAGCACTTGGATAGAATGAAACGATGCAGCACAATTGAATTGAAATACGTAGGTCTGAACGACAGCACGTGACACTTCCACCTCAGCCAGCAACCAACTGCCCTGCATTCAGTCTAAAGCGCTTGCACTTGCACCAGCAACAACCTGCTCCCTATATATCCCCACTCTACGACAAGTCTAGTTCTTGTTCTTCTTGGACTTCTTCTTGGTATCCTCCTCCTTGCTTTCGAGGCCCTTGAACAGCGTGGTCTTATCGTTGCGCAGGTGGTTGAGCTCGTCGATGATGGACTTGAGCAGGTCATTCTTGTCGTCCATCTTTAGGCGACCGTTGTTCATCATAGACTGCTTCATGATCTCAAGTGCCTCCTTGTCCGGGTGATCGGCGGGGATTTCCACGTCCATCTCGGGCAGTTTGATATCGTCAATGTTACCCGTGTGGCCCATACGGGCAAAAGCCTCCTTGAGGATCTTGTCCATCTTTTCTCCGCTAGGCGGTTCACTAGGAATGTTAAGCAGGTCCGTGAACAGGTCCGTGCCCGTGGTGGCAGGCCACGACTTGTCTTCCATCATCGCTTCAGGCTCCACCCACTCGGGCTTGAACTCCTCCACGTTGTCCGGGTTAAATTCCCGGTAACCTCGCTCGCCCGTGGTCTCCATGTACTCGCGGTACGGATCGTACAGGTCTCCCGTCTCCTCACCGTCCTTTTCCCTGGGCTCAAAGTCCTCCGGATTGCGACGCCGACGGCCACGGAACGAATCGTCATCGTCGTCATTACGGCGCGTGCGGAACGCGAAGCTGCGCACGGTCTGCAGCTGTGGGGCACAACGCACGCCCCGCGTTGCCTGTTTTACGGCCGTCCGCACGAGCGCCAGCACCATCACTATCGCTATACTGTGGAGCTTTGATCTGTGCCAGCCGATGGCCTCTCGTTTGCAAGAGACGTTTTGATTGGCGGGCTAGTTTAATGTTTTCTACATTATATTTTCGATATGACTGGGATCATATCGATATGACAAGCATATAGTATGACATGTGACGGTTCATGTGCACTTTACCACTTCAACTTCCCTCATGTGGAGCGTAGGGGTTCATGGGCGCAAGAGTGCGTTCCTAGAGCAGCAGCGGATTCTATTTACTTTAGGAGGGTGTATGAGTGAAGATGATAGGGCTACGCAGCGGCAGTTGCTGATAGAGCTTGCGACACTGGGAAACTGCAGAGCTGTGGTGCTTGAACGTCTGGAAGATCGAGAGGCGTTGCTTGCTATACGTGCAGCGATTCAGCAGGCTTGTGTAGGGAATTCATTGCTATCCAGAGCACATTTCGTGGTGGTGGCGATGACTCCAGTGGATTGCAGACTTGCAGAGCTTGCAGCGCGCGTGGAGCAGGCGCTAATGACGCTGCAAGTTCAGCGCCTAGACATGTTGCTACTGCAGGCGCAATCTCTGCCCGGGACGTGCGGCTTGCATGCGCGGAAACAAGTAGTTCTGGAAGCTTGGGAGCACATGATAGCGATCCAACAGGTTGGACTTGTACAGCACATCGGGGTCAGCGACTTTAGTGTACAAGACGTAGATTTCCTGCTCACAGCGTACCCGTCCAGTCCACCACAAGCCTGGTCGATGGAGATCCAGCTGCCTGGAGTGTCCTCTTCGGATGTTGATGTTCCGGTTGAGGACGTCGCAGCATTCGCGCATGCACATGGCATCGATATGATTGCCAGATTCCAGTTCAACCACCTTGATAGTCTTGAGCTTCGGGATTTACGTGAGGATTGGCATTTGCTGACCCAGAATCTTGCAGAAAAGTATCGCGAACGCCCGTTTAAATTCCTTGTAACTCACGAAAGTGAAGGCACAGCTGCATCGTATCATATGGAATCCCACGCCCTTGCCGATACAAAAGTGATGCAAATTCCGGTGCAGATTTTCGTCCGCTATCTACTCCAAAAAGGCTTTGTGGTCGTCCCTCAAGAGTCCGGTGACATCCAAGATGAAGAAGCAACGATCCGTGAGCTATTCGGTCCACTTGCACATCCATTCACAACGATTCATCCGTCATGCTCGCCACACAAACTACACTCCAGTCTGCTGACACGTAGTGATCTAGCCGCAATTGATCGTGCAATGCCCCTGACGACTTCGTTCCCCCTACCAGCCCCGCCACGCACACCTATTAGTACAACTGGAACAAGTCGACCAGGCTCCACACAGGAGCGACGAATAACCTTGCCAACGGTAATAAGCCGACCGCCAACTGCTGATTGATTGGAGCCGAGACTCGGTGTTTTACATCTGTGATTGTTTCTTTCCTTCATTCCTTCATTCTCTCATCTGGTAGTACTTGCGTTACGCCATCATTAATCGATCGAGTCGCTGCTGCTCCCGCGCCATCACCTCTTCGCGAAAAAATGCGGCTAAGAACTTGTTGCTGCTCAAAAAGCTGCGGAACGTTTCCCCACCAATCTCCACTACTTTCACAGGCTGCGTACAGCGCACACTGGAGTGGCGAGTGACAATTTTGCACGCTCGCGTTTGTCCCGACACACCCAAGGGGAAGTAGTCGCCAGGCTGTAGCTCCTCCACAACCACACCTTCTTTCGCCTTAAGCACTTCAACCTGGCCATCTAGCAGGATGAAAACCGAGTCACAAGGTTCGCCTTCCTTGTAAATAAAATCGCCAGTATCAAACACGCGCATTTTCACAGAACCCTTGGCAGATTCTACGCATTTAAACAAATGCTGTTGAATATGGCGATGCGCAGTCTTCTCAAGGCGGCTGTTAATCGACTCGTAAGTCCCCTTGAGATTCAAGTAGTCGTCTGCCACCAGCTGCAAGACCTTGCAAGGCGTCTCGCTACCTTCAGCGCAACGGTACGTAGCGATACGCGGTAGAAAGCGTCCATCGGGGCGGACCAGCTCAATCTCACCGAAAAAAGTTCCCTTTGGCAAACGCCTGAGCTTCATTTCGTCATGATTGCCGGAGGTGGTAGGTCGAGTTTGGATGAAACCTGGCCATGACGGTCGTGCTAGGTGTCCACCAAAGCCTTCCGAGTTCTCGTACGCCGAAATACTTGTGATTGGGGCGCTCTCGTCTGTCTCGTTGGTGAGGATAGACTTCTTGATCGGGTTTTTACAGGACACTTCCACCTCGCCATCTAGCAGCAAGTACACGTTATGCGCACCAGCATGACCTTCACGAATGATGGCCTCTCCTGGACGATACATAGCCGAGCGCAGCGTGGAGATGGTCATTTTCACGTTGTCGTAGTCGACAGCATCCACTGAAGAAACGTTCTGCTCTGGATCACCTGTCGCCCCCACAAGCATCTCGTTCAGTTCGTTCTCGCTCATGTGCTTGCCCAAACTCTCGCTTACACGCGCTAAATCGTTCTTGGAAATAAACCCCTTTCTCTCCTTGTCAAAGAAATGTAGTGTGGACAGCAAAGCGTTCGTTTTCTCATTCAGCGCTTCGACGCTGGAGCTGAGACCCCAGGCAAAACTCCGCTTCACACTTTCCAGCTCTTCGTTATCTTCCTCATCCAGGTTTTCTGCCATGGCATCAAGAAGAAGAACAGCCAGAATACTTGCACGCAAGCGACGACGTCCACGCTGGAATTTCTCCAGCAGCTCTGCCGAATTCTTCATCGGCTCAGGGCTAAGCTGGGATTGATTCCGCAACCATGGATGCTTTAGCGCCTGCTCCGCGCTAAGCCGCTTGTTCGGGTCCGTTTCTAGCAGCTTCTTAATCAGGTCACGTGCAGACGGCGAAATAGCCTGCCATGCACGAGATTGCGTTCGGAACTTGCCCTTCAGGATTCGTTTTCGGATCTACAACAAAGAAATGAGTAAATGATTAAGTCTAAATAGCTCACAGACCAGAAATTAATTTACCTCTTCGTCCGACAAGTTATTGTACGTGTCGAACGGGTGAGCGCCGCACAGCAGAATATACAGCACGATCCCGAGCGCAAACATGTCAGCTTTAGGCCCGAACTTGATCGCATCCGGCCCTGCTTGGCTTTCAAAATCCTCGTCGTCTTCTTCGATCTTCACATCTTGTCCATTGGCCCTGGCCTGTCTGAGCGCGTCCCTTGTATTCCTCCTGTGGATCAGTGCGCCATGCTCCAACGTTTCCGGTGCCGCATATGCCACGGTTCCCATTAAGTGTGAATCATAGAAGAATCGCTCACCCATTCGGAATGACACGCCGAAATCCACAAGACACATGCGTCCTTCGTGCAGCAGGACATTCTCCGGCTTGATATCTCCATGCACGATTCCCTTGCGGTGCAAGTACTGCAACGCATCACACAGTTGTCGAATGGTATCACTCGCCTGACGTTCAGAGTACGCGCCCTTGGCGATCAAGTGGTCGAAGAGCTCTCCATCCTGAGCCAATTCCTGGACGATGAACCAACAGTACTCAGTCTCATAGGTACCTCTCAGCTGCAGGATATTAGGGTGCTGTCCAGCTACTCGGAGCACGTCCACCTCACTCCAGAACTCTCTGGCGGACGTATCGGTCTTGCTCAGCATCTTGACGGCCACCAGTTCACCTGTACGCCTGTCAATACCCTTCTGCACCACACAATAGCCTCCTTCACCCACCACCTCGTCCAGGATCTCGTACTCATCGTGGATGTTGCCTCCGCGTTTGATCTTCTGCACGTTGGCACTCTCCATGGCAGCGTCTGAATCCTGTTCTGATGATGCGCTGGCGAGCGCTAATCCACCTATCGCGGCACCCAGAGTTGCCACTTGACGCCACGTTTTAGACGAATCACTGTCCCCATTATTGCAATTACTGACGACAGCTACAGCACGCTGGGGACCTGCTGGAACACTGTTAAATCGCGGTTGGGGACCTGTTGACGCCACTGATCCAGTGGTCCGGCACAGCGCGAGACGCGCTTTCCCGCGACGACGCAGTGCCAAGAGACCTCGCACACGTGAAGAGGCCTGAGGCATGGGCAGTGACAGGGAGCAGCGTAAGATGGAGGCTTGAAGAGAGGACGCCCGAGTGGCAGGTGTCGCCTCAGCCTTCTATGTCCGACGGGAATAATTAGCTTAGTGAACACTTAAAAACAGATTGCCAAATTTGAGTAAAAATGTACCCAAAAAAGGTCTTGTCTATTCACTAATACCAGTACATCAATGTGTTTCGATTTTCAATTCTTGACATACATTCGCTCTCCCGGTACTCAGGTTTCAGCAGCCCATTCTGGGTGTAACACCAAATTTAATGCGCACATCGATTTCCTTCGCTTTCGCTGATGCGCTCCCACCGTCAAGCTGCTTCAGCGCAGCTTGGTTATCCACACTGAGCGACATTGGCTTCACATAAGCCACTCCCAGCTCCTTCAGCAACTGGCGAATCCCTAGCAACTCAGTGGTCATGACCGATGCAGCCGTGAACTCCGCCTCCGTTGTGGAGAGCGAAACACCAATTTGCCTTCTGCATTTCCAGCTCGCCGGTATGCCGTCCACCGTCATAAACCCGCCTGTTAAAAGTTCAACATGCTAATGCAAATCTGGAGGTCAAGTGCAAACCTCTGCAGAGTCTGCACCTGTTGGTCATTTGAACGTACTTCCTACCGCTTTTATCGGCCGCGAAGTCCACGTCGCTGGAAGCAGTTACTTCCAGGTCCTCCTCAGGCTCCTTATTCCCCTTCATTCGCGGGTTGACCCCCTTGCATCCCCCCCCCCCCCCCCTCCAGCCGCGACGCCTTATAAACGGCGAACATGATGTCGGGGCGCGTACAGCTCGCCACTCACATCAAGCTCCCCATCAGTGACTAGGACCTTCTAACAGTCACCGAGCCGCCTCCTCCTGAAACCGGCAACACCTATGACACGTCCGCTTCGTTCCATTTGGCGCCAATGGCGTCCACATGCACTTTGTTATCTCCATCCCATAATCCCGCAACATCTTTGTGATCATAATCTCCTAGTCCAAGTCGTACCCGTCATCGTCGCTGTACGTGGCACGCATACTCAGGAACTTACTGACTGCCCCTGGGGTCCTCCGCCGCTAGTCCGGACAATTCGCCGAAGAATGCGCCTACAACATCCTGTTGGGTTCCAGTGGACAGAAGGCCGTCAACATAGCCTCCCACTACGACGAGCACTCAGCCTCTAAGCATGTCCACAGTCGACATACAGAGCCTTCTGAAGTACCGGTTCGTCGTTATTCTCGACCTTCAGCGCCTTTAGTACATCAACCGGAACCAACATGCCCTGCGGCAAGCGTCCAAGCCCGCCTCCTTCTCCGCCTTCACGTAGGCATTCGGCACGTCTCCGTGCTTCGCCGACACACGCCGCTTCCTTGCCAGCGCCAGGATCACCTTAACGCTGCTCATCTCTATCACTGCGGCGAACACCTGGCTATAATTTACTCCAAACCCCTGCTCATTTCCGCACGCCACTAGTCGCACGTTAAAGCGCTCAATCGCTCCTTCGGCATCCAATGTCGTCTTGAATATCGACTTAGTATGCAGAATCTTCACTCCTTAATCCGAAGGTCATCCTTCAGCCATTCCCCATTGCGTTCGCTGCGCATAGCTTCACGGAAGTTCCTGCGTCGAGAGACTTTGTTCATCACGTCAACTACTGGCTCCTCGTGTTCCACAGATTCGGCCGCCTTCTTGTCCGACTCGTGGGCCACCGACCGCATCATGTGGCGCTCACGCTGCCATGTCTTCTTCCTGGATTTCGT
The DNA here is from genome assembly GCA_030324255.1 of Phytophthora capsici. Taxonomy (NCBI): domain Eukaryota; phylum Oomycota; class Peronosporomycetes; order Peronosporales; family Peronosporaceae; genus Phytophthora; species Phytophthora capsici. The sequence continues at coordinate 2,156,582 of CM059346.1, forward strand.
CTCCACCTTCTTCGCTCCGAATCGGCTCTCCTCCTCGCTTGCAGCCGCCACAGCGGCACTCGCAGAGCCGTCCTGCTCTAGGTCGTCATCATCCTGCAAGTAGAGGCGCCGAACTTTGACGTTCTGGTTCTTGTTGAGAGTCTCAGTGTTCTTGACGTGTTGGGTGGTTACAACAACGCGATCATTGGGCAAGTAGTCTTCGTCTCGTCGCCGATCCAGGCTATCATGCCCTGCCGCGCCGTTGTGAGAAGTTCCTGTTCCGCGAGTTCCTTTACACCGTCCACGGGGAGCCGAACGCCACAATCTCTATCGGGGACGGCGTCTGCTTCGTCTACACCTTCAGTGGGGACAATCTGCCTGCGTTAGAGATGCTCAGCGTATGTAGGCCGCGTACAACACGGTATCTCCCCAGAAATTCAGGGGAACCCGCATCCGAATATCATGCACCTCGCCATGTTCACAATTGTCCAGCGCATGCTCTCTGCCTTTACATTGCTGTCCTCGACAGCTCTAACATCTGAGTGCATTTAAACAAAGGAACGCGCTACGACTGTCGTCCACGCAAACGGGCCACAGAATTCGCCTGTGCGATTTTGGTAAATATACTAGGCCAGTACAACAGACTACCCCTTTTTGTACATTTACTCATGTGACGCGAAACAAGTACCAAATAGTGCTGCAGCAAACTGGGTGAGGGAAAGACTCGCAATTGCAGACACTAACCAAAATGTACCAATATCCACCTCATGTTTTAATGTTTTGTTATAAACAACCTGTCTCGATGGAGTCCAAGAACAGCGAGCTCTACAAGATAAACTGTGCGCGCACGCTGAAAATTGGCTGAAGTATCCGATTACTTTGTCACTTTCAAAACTACAAATCAATCACGACAAGTTTCTAAATTCCTTTTAGTATGGCGCTTCCTCATGCATGGTGCATTCAACCAAGATTTTGAAAAAATTGCCGCTCCATCACTTTGAAGTGATGGAGACACGATGGGAAGGTAAGGCCAGCATATCTAGATCGTAGGTCGACAAGTTACCGAGAAAGAGGATCAACAAGAGTGAATTTTTATCGTAATAAGCATTAATATTTCAAATATCTCTTGGGTTATTGTGGTAGTGCTAGTGCTGCTGATTATGGCGAGCATGGACCACTCTGCAGCGCTCTGAACGTGACCGTCGTCGCGGTTTCCGTCACGCTTCACCTGTCTCCGCAAATTTACTGTCGCTCTCCACTATGGGCTCGGCCGCTAACGCTGCTTTGGTGAGCTTGCACGCGCCGCCATCACTTGTTCTGGTGCGGCTTGACACCTCCCTGCTCGCTGCTCTAGCCACTGCTGCAGCCACCGTCATCGCCAGCGCAGTCCTGTTGGGTGGCAAAGGGCCCCACCACCCTTCACCTAGGCCACCTTCTCTCTCCCGGGCCGCTCCCGCTAGACTTGCTGGTGTGGTAGGCGACGTGACCACACGATCTACGCGCACGCCGCGGGGCATACCTTCCTTGTGCCTCTGCTGCTGGCGGGGGGCCTCACTACTCTCCGTTAACGTACGCCCCATGCTCGTCGGCGCCGCCTCACGCCGGTGCTGCTCGTCGTCGACAGCCAGCCCCTCGTCTTCTACGCCGCAGCTTCGGCGGCACTACGTGTGACGAGGAGCTATTCTCCCCTCGTCGACTGCCGCTACCGCTCTGCCTCTTGTGATCCTGGCTGGCTGATGCTTGACTGCTGTGCGGCGCTTGTTAGAGGGGGACCATTGTAGCTAGTCTTTAAAGCGCCTCCTATATTCTAACTGAATAGTACGACCACTTATTGAATAGTTCGACCATTCGTACAAAACTAAGTGATTCCTGAAGGAGCCAGTCCCCAACAGAAAATCGCGTTTCTATCCACTCTTCCTTTCGCCCCCCACGCCGCCAGTTTAACAGCATGAGTCTCCAAGTCCTCGCCCCCGCGAACATGAAGCGTGCCCAAGCAACGGCAATGAGCACGTTCGATCAATTTCTTCTCAAGGGGAAAGTGACAAAAGAGTTTGTTCAAGGTGCGCTTCAGGCAGGCAGCAGCGGCGCAGCCTTTGTTAAGTTGATGGACCGCTTTGCGTTTTTTCTAGAGGAGGGCCACGCAAGCGGAACACGGTCATGAGCTATTACCGTAACGCGAAAAACTGGCTACTTGAATGCTACCCTCGACACCAGGGGTCGGAAAAAATAATATCAAACCAATAATTACTGTATTGTCTGGCTTCAATTATTTATTGTTGGATTGGAATTGAATCAATGCAATATGATATTGTTCCAATAATACCAATACAATATCGTTTTTGAGTAAATTCGCGTCTCAACCAGTCATTCTAACGACTGGTAACCACGAACACAGAGCTACTGCACCGCAAGTTGCGGTCCGCAACGTTGTTTCAATGTAAATTTCGACACTATGGCTCCGAACAGTGAAATCTGCGCAATCTTCTTTGAGGATAAAGGTCAAGGCGACAACCACTGCCAGCTTTGCGGTACTTCCCGTAAACAGCAAGCCGGAACCGGCTACGCAAACCTACTGTCCCACCTCAACACGAAGCACCCCGACCTACCATGCTTCTTTGACAACGGCCACATCTCTCTCCTGCTTTGGATTCGTCTCAGAAGCGACAAAGCATCGCTACCAGTGGCTTCAGTGGTAATGGAGAGGAACATGCCCCTGAATGCCCCTCACAAGGTCCATGACGTCCTAGAAACCCGTTTCGTCAAAGACGTTAAAGCAAGACATGCAAAGATGCTCCAAGAGTGTAGGCGCGCTGGTCGAGAAAGAATTGGGCGAGCTGTTTGGGCGCGTGGTACCGCACACTATATTGATATCTATGGTATTTGCTACACAGGTGGCAAGCGACGCGAGCGGTTGCTGTCGCTGGCACTCCTGATGGATGGCAGTCAAGATGCAGAAGTACATATCCAGATGTTCAAGCGCGTGCTTGCACTATATAAGAAGGACATTTCGATGGTGGCTTTTCTGGTAGCTGATAACTGCGCGACAAACCAGCGGATTGCTACATTGTTGGAGTTACCACTTGTCGGTTGCGGAAGTCACCGATACAGCCATGTTGGGAATCGGTGCTTAGTTTCATATCAGACGGAGCTGGCTGCAGTTAACAGCCTCATGGTGCAGCTACGACATGTCAACAACACGGCGGAATTAGCAAAATTTACGGATCGAAAACCTGTCAAGCGGAATATTACACGTTGGTCTTCAAAGTTTAAAATGGCGCCTCGCTACAAAGAAATTCGTGATTCTATTCGACAAGTCGATGCTGTTGAAGAGCTCATTCCAAAAGGTTCGACCCACAAGAAACTTCTTGCTCTATTAGATGAACTTAAGAAACTCGATTGTGTGTGTAAGACACCCCAGTGTGAAGACACCAGCGTGGCCGACGTTCGCGCTCTGTTTGACCAGGTAGCTGATGACTACCCAGTTATGACAAGGCATCTACGTCCGACTGCGAGGATCGTCCACACGACGGTATTTGAGTCAGCTTTGGTTATGATTTGCAACAACACAAAGCTCACTGCGTCCGGATTGCGAGCAGTACAGCGATTTGTAGTGCAGCCAATCGTTGTAAGCGGTAAAAGGAAAGAAGGCATAACAAGCGACTACGCCAGCAAGATTCTACGAGGGGGGAAGCAGATGCGAGTTGCGGGCGCTGCGACGGTTAAATTCCATGAGCTGGCGAAGGTGGTACCGCCAACATCGAACACAGTTGAGCGGTTTTTTTCGCAGTGCAAGGTCGTCTTGACGGTAAGGTTTCAAATAGATCATATACGGAACTGACCAGATTTGTGAGCTCTGTAATTGGGTGGTGCTTCAGACGAGCTTCGGTGCAGACGCTGCTGAGAGCGCAGTTAAGAAGATGCGTGTTGGGGGGACAAGAGGGTCTACCAGACGCACGCGACGGTAGGTCTGCTGCGCAAGGAGTGGGAGACGGCATGGGGAGGTGCGACGGTGCGGAGCGGGAGCTTTGTACGACCACTGAGCAACAGGAGGAGGCCGAGAATAAAGACGCTGAAGTCGGCGGCAGGAAACAGCAGCAGGAGCTACAAAACACCGGTCATGAGCTACCAGGTGCTCGCAACAGTAGCAACAGCGAGCGAACGACGTGTTTCTTTAAGTGGTACAAGTACACTCGAGCTTGGGCATCCGAGCGTAAGATTGGGTATCGCTGCTCGAAGTTTCGAGCGGGCTTCAAGGGGAAGTTAGAGTACACTGTGGCGGCAATGGGCTACGCTAATGTAAGGGCGCACACGTGTCGTGATAACGTTATTGAGGCCAGTTCAATTAGAAACGTTGAAGAGGAAATGAAAGCGCAGAGCGATCTTCGAGCTGTTGAGCATCGTGAATGGCCTGCCCGTCGGGTTTGGGAGGCTCTACATCGCCAGTTTTACCAGGTCGACAACCCAGACGTAGTGCGCGGGTTGTCCGAGAACCAAGTCATCCGCCGTGTCCATCATGCAAGGAACCAGCACGACTCTACCGATATCTACGGGCTGGTTGAAATCCCACCACTCTCGCTTGCATTGGACGATTCTGTCTCGTTCTTCCAGTTCCACTACGCGGCGGCGAATCCCAAGAACCTAGCGAAGCCTACGCGCCTTATGGGGTGGGCACATCCATCCTTAGTAGCCCTACTACGCTACCACGGGACGACCATCTTCGTAGCCGGCACCTTTCGATGTGTTCCGCGGGGGTTTGAGCAATGCGTTGTGTTTATGGTACACGACCGCGCTTCGGGTGTGTTTGTACCGGTCTACTACATTTTAAGCACTTCGCGGACAGAGGATGCGTACTGGGATATGGTTCATTTTGTTGTGCAAGGAACGAATAAGCAAATGGAGCATGCAGAGACTTCGAGACGGCGCTCATGAACGCACTCCAAACCCAGTTCCCGAACGCTTTGGTGTTGGGGTGTCTGTTCCACATGAAGCAGGCACTGCGTCGTGCTATGAAGCGCTACGCAATTCCTGAGGCAGAGTGTATTGAAATCACAATGAAATCACAAAGGGCGTTTTAGACATGCTAACCGTGGTTGATCCGAAGTACATAGAGCAAGGTATGAAGTGGGTTCGACGGGAGATCAAAACACGTTGTGCGCTAGCTAAAGTGGAGTACTCTACAACGAAATGGTGAGGGTTTTGGGGCTACTTTCAACGTACGTGGATTGGCTTATACGGAGTCGAAGTGTGGAACGTGTTTGGCATTGGGAACGAACTGGTTGCCAGGACAAACAACCCATTGGAACGTTTCAATAGGGAGCTCAACACTAGGTTCCCCACGCCCCACCCTTCGATGGCTACGTTCGTGACCACCATTAACACGATTTCAGCTGAGTATGTACGTCGGGTGAGTAATGTATCCCTCAATCAAGCTAATCGGATCCAGCGTGAGCGGATCGAGCTCCCAAAAGCGGTCGAGATTGCCTTAGACATCGACAGCAACGTGGAGGAGGCAATAACTCTAGCTTAGACTGTAACCAGTGCCATTACATCATTGTAATCCATCTATGCAGCTATTTTCTTTCTTTACACAAAGGTTCACACTTCAGATCATTAAATCCGTTCACAAATCAGGCCAGTTCTGTATACGAACCAAAATAAAATCTACCGTCTTGACGCTCAGCGAACGTATATGCTACCTGCTAACTTTGAAATGCTAGCATTTCTCCGCGTAAACCGTTACTTGCGGAACGCAGCATCGCTCGTCACTACGGAGTAGAGGAAGATAGGTACGGTTATTGGTAATTGTTCATCGTCATATTGCAGTTATAAGTCGGTGCAATATAATATAATACTGTATTGTACGAGGCCTGCTCGACACCTTGGCGCCATCGAGCAGCAGCTAGAGATGGGAAGGATTTTGGGGCGTTATTGTCTTTTCCGTTAGCACGGGGGGGGGGGGGGGGGCTCCTGCATGCACGAAGAATGACTTGCGCTCTCTAGTCGATGCCATGTACTACGATGTAGTGGGGAATACAGATTACCAAGACGCAGCTCTTTTTGATAATTATGTGGTACGCTTTTGGGCGAGCACCAGGCCTCTCCTGTATTCCAATGTCCAATCCGTCGCTATCAGCTCACAGCGTCCTCTTCATTCGTTTGATACGAGCGAAAACGTCAGAAGAACAAGGCCTCTCGCTTTTCCCAGATAAGAAATCCTACATCACATGTCCGATTAATGATGTCGCTATGGCGCTAGTTATGCAAACATTCCCTACTGCGTCTCTACTCAATATCGCCTTGTCTTCTATCGGCAACAAAATCAAATCACCGATTGTTATAAACCAGCCCCACTTTCTGATGTATTGCTGCAATGTGAAGAGGACAGCAATCATGAAGAAGCCGAGACTACAAGTTCTAGAAAGCAGCGGCGAGCAGCCCCACTCAAGTTACAAGGCTATGTCAATCGAGTATTTAAAACAGCAGCTGCTAATCAAGGGAAGGCTAACATTACCGCGAATTTGTCATCTCACTCGTTCCGGTGTGGTGGGGCGCAGCACGCCAATGGAGACTCAACCTTGAGCGCCCAGTTTATTTACGATTGTGGCAACTGCAGTATGACTGCAACAAGCAAAGCGTTTGCTTATGGATTCAACACTACAACCGAAGGCAAGAAAGTATCGAAGGTGCTAAGCAACTGGTGTTCAGACGACGAGCCGGACATTCCGACTTTGAAGGGTTTTGATTCCGTATCCCGACGTAGAGTTCGCCAAGTTGGTGGCTGGCTATTTGCATCAAGCATTAAAGTTGAGGATAAGGCGCTGAATCTCGAACATCACGTTATTAACCTGCTTACTATGACGTTCATTCTGTACTTCCCGGAAATTAACGATAGGTATCCGATGAGCCCATTTGCGTCGCGAAAGCGGACGTGCTAAATCTTGGTGGGGGTAGAGATGTCTGACGTTCTAGCATGGAGCATGGAGCTGATGCGTGGTGGATCGAAAGCTGACTCAAAACCAGATAAAAATCCTTTCACCCAAGAAACGCAGCTAATTAATCACCAGAACATCGTGATTGCCCAACTCATTGAATAAAATCACGAACTTACATCGCGTATAGCTGCCTTAAAAATATCTGACAAAGCGACACGGAGAAAAGCGCTTGCGACTACTGCTAATGATGCTCCCATAGGCAACAACGTTACCTTCCAAAGGAAGATGCAACAAAATCAGCAGCGGTGAATTGGTTCGAGTGGTACGCATCGACTCATCCGCTCTGGGAAGTATGTTGAGACAGGCAATACAAGTCCCAATTAAAGCAGATTGTAAATGTCATGAAGCTTTTCCTGCCTCAAGATTTCTGCTTGGGCCCGAAAGCTTCCGATTACGCTGATCGTGTAAGGAAAACTGGTAATGATGCTGAAGTTGGCCTTCAAGCCTTCAAGCGGAGTCGCGGAGCTAAGCGGAAATGTGGATCTGGTCTTCTCAAACAACTGCGAGAACTACACCGGGAAGGCGTCTTTGCTAAGCTAATAAAGCAGTATCAGGCTCTTGAGGCAACTGGAATGATCACTGATCGAGCTCCAGAAACAACTCAATCTTTGCTGTACACGTCGAAGTAATAAGGGTAACTGATAACAGATTAGTCCGACCGCTTACATAGTCGTTCGACCGCTTACAGATTAGTCCGACTGCTTACAGATTAGTCCGATCGGTTATACAATGGATTACACTTAGGTTATGGGGCAGAGATTTGTGGTCACAGCGCAACCGCCCCTCCATCGCATAGGACTTGACGCAATGTCCGAAAAGGCGACAAAACGATCCCACAAAGACGTCTCCGAGGTCGATATCATCAAGGCGCTGAAGACGTGGCAAAGCCAGCGCGAGCCGTGGGGGCCTATAGAAGCTTCGAGGAAGCTTGGGTACCCGAAGGGGGTTTTGATCGGCTGGAGAAACAAGTATTCAGGCAGCACCCTAAGCAAGGATCCTGTTCCACTTCGACCGGCGAACCGTTTGTGAACAACAGGTGGTGGGTGGAAACGCAAGGCTCTTGATTGTGAAGGTTCAGTTCGTGAATTCTACGCGAAACCTCTTCGACAAGACGGACGGGTCAGAAACGCAGATATTCTGGCATATTGCCGCACCAAGAAGGGTGCACAGGTTGTTTGGGTAAGCCGTTTCATAGAGCACACAAAAAAATCGCAAATAACAGCTGCTGGTATCTCAGAAGCTGACGCTCAGGCTCCTGCTGTAACGCATCCGCGTTGATTGTATTATTTAAATCCTCAGGATTATGGTACGGTTTACGGGACGAGTTACAGGTTAGTTTACCGGACGTTCGTAAACTAATTTATATTTAGCAATGAGCGGTTAGTAGATAGTCTAGGCACAAAAGAGTGCAAGGTTTTAATTTACTTATATCACTTTTCAATTTGCATCCTGCAGCAAGCTTCCTCTACGTTACACCTGCTGCAACCGTTTTCGCGCCCAACGAAGCACCCCCGAGTCTTCCACGGGAGAAGCCATTGCATCTGATTACGACGCACCCGTTAATAGCCTGTACGCCGCCCCAGATGATGGTCCAGACGACGCCCGTGACGACGGCCCTGACGACGGCCCAGATTACGGTCCGGATGAGGCCTCGGTTGACCCTCCCTCTCCCCCCCCCGTCTCCCGCGGTAGTGGCCATTGCGTCTGATGTCGCACCCGACTACGATGCTCATGATGGCATCCTGAATGACACTCCACATGACGGTCGTAGGCGTCCATCATATGCACACGACCATGACGCACGATGGCCACCACTCCAAAGGCGATAAATTAGCGCTGCAACCCAGGAAGCGTTATACTCTTCATGATCGCGGTACATCCGCTAAATTCCTTTTCCGGTATCCAAACGAAGAGAGATCAAGCTCTCCGTCACGTATCACAGTTGAGCCGTGCCAGCCATTAACGGCTTCGGTGGTTGATTTTTTTATTTACAAGCGCATTGCTCGAGGAAAAGGTTTTGTATATCCACTTGGCAGCTCGCTGTTTGTTCAGATAGAGCACGTGCACCAGTCAACTAAATCATTCTCTGCTGCCAAGGAGTTGGTGGACAAAGTAGAATGGAATTGTTATCCATTCGTGTTTATACCTGTTGCAGCGGTGGAACACTGGAGCCTCCTAATAGTGGTGCATCCTCTCACTGATCGAGTGGGATTTAGCGGTGTGGCAATGCGTCATTGTTCTCAAAGATCAACCGTCCGAAGCAGCTTTTTGGAGCTTGTTGGCATCGCTTTCTCGCGATGGTTTTGATCACGAATGTACTGGGGCATTATATTGTTTGATCGACCGCAATTCGATTTTGTTTTGGAGTTTGGATCAGCGCAAGCCCAGTGAGCAAACACTCACAGGTTGTCGTGTTGACGGCAATCGACAAGAGTGTGAGGGCAAGCAAAATATGTTTGCCGTTCTTTTTTCGTATTCTTCTCATACTCCCAAAACATCGACATGATATCGTTCTTGAAATCAGCAAAGAGTGAAGTTGTGTAAGTCCCCTGAATCCAATCGAACAATTCACCGCGTAACCCACTGTCATCTTCATTTTACAAAACGGCGAAAGTAATATTGCGCAAATTGACAAACATCTTCCAGTTCGGTAATCACAGTTGGCGCGCTTGCTCGACATACTCAGGATGTAGAAAAAAAAACAGCACACAGAGAGGTTGCTTACATGCATTCCAGCGAGCTTCTACTAAGTCTGTGAGAGGGTCACCCAACTCCGTAGACACAAACCCTCCTATTAATGAAATTACCACATCACCTAAAGTGTTTTCGTATCTTTGGAGGCAGAATGAAACAGTACATGATAGGCGAACTTTTTTCTCGGCAGTCTCCAACTTTGTCCAGAACTCAACATCCCCTAAAACTCGAATCTTGCTCGTGAGATCCGAGCTGCTCCGATAAGTGAAAGTCATATCTTCTAAGGTTCCACGAACCCGAAGTAGCGACGCAACGCGAGCTTGCATCGAGTTCCATCCACACAGTACGGAAACTGCAAAACTTGCCATAGCGTTTAGTCATTGCTTTAGCAACCCGACTAGCTTTTTAGCAGTTAAAGTGTTCGCAGTTCGTAAGAACTGTGCATTATTTTCGCAACATGCCCCCTGTCGCGTAACGGTCACACCACACGACTTGTACACAAAAAACGGCACTGTACTCTACCGGTAATTCATAATCTCAATTGTATTATATACTTCAAAGAAAGGCATCACGACTGCTGACTATCTCAATTGATTTCTATCAGCTGAAGACAACAAGGGGAACATGGGTCCTAAGAAGAAACGCTTCCGACACAGCCACGGCTCCGATGGCCGCGTGGCTGTCGTGTGCTGCTCACCGCCACTTGATTTTGCTACAAAATGCACCACACAAGCGACTCTTAGCATCGCTAGATTTAGCTTCAAGAAGAAAGCACATCGCACCTGCAGTATGCCGTGTGGCGTGCGTTTTGTGGTGCCCTTTGGTCGCATAGGTCGCCGTTGGTTTGTATCCTCTGAAAACAATTTAGCCCTAAGTGTCACTGCCTCTAATAACACATATTTGGTTTACCTCCGTTTATTTGTTATTATATTTTAGAGGACAAATTATTTAAAAACTTTAAGTCCATCGCTTTATACATTTAGTTTATTTGAGAAGTTCTTACGAACTGCGCCTTTCCACCTGAACCAACGGGCCGGGAACGCTAATTTACACATTTTCAACTTCAAAACGGCGACAGGTAAAATCAATGTGACAAGCCGTAAGTTCAAAATGGCATTGAACAAAGCAGCAAGCAAAGTCAAACTTGATATTGACATTTTCCTACAGGCATATCTTTCATCTGGATTGTGCGTGCATGGAACTTCATGGTGTGCAGCGAACACTTGAATCATAGTTCTAGGGTGATAGCTTCGGGTACGAGGAGATCTGCAGCCAGCTTTAGGTAGCTTTCGCGGTGCGTAACCCGTGTGCAAAATCTTGTTCTCCACAAGATTGCGGTAGTTGTTGTCGCGATGGGTTTGCTTGACCATGTACAACTGGGCATCAACGTGTGTCTCGACCGTGTGACTTGATAACTTGAGCGCAAATCGAGCCTCGAGGGCGTCAGCCATCTCGCCCAGCGTGATGTAACAGATGTCATCGATGAGACCAACTAGGTAGTCGACGTGCTCGTCATGCATCTTGCTGTGGCGCTTACCACCACGGATTTTTCGATACAAAGCCTCTCAGTTGCTGCTATCCTCTGCTGCATTGATCCAGCGGTAAGCGGTGCGCAGCTTGACATCGTTCTTGAGCGCGACGTCGCGCCAACCTTGGCATTTGTGGGCTGCACGGAGAACTCGTCACCGTCGTAAAGTGTTGCTGTGTGGGTAAGAAGCACAGTGAAAGTCGGTGCGGCCACAAGCTGCAGCTACAGTGGCACTGATTTCATCGACGCCGTACAGCCAGCCAGCCACCAGCGCGTCCACAAAATTGGCGGAAGTAGCTGCCGTTATTTTTCGCCTCTTTCTTCTAATGAACTCCAAATGGAAATACTGCCGTAATTATCAAGTGTTGGTGTCATGCCATTTTGACCTTACGTTTTGTCACATTGATTTTACCTGTCGCCGTTTTGAAGTTGAAAACGTGTAGTAAAGTTGCAATGCCGGTAGCTTCCTCGGATACCGATCTATCACAGGGTTTAGAACGGTTTTCACCAAATTGCTTACATCATGTGCGAAACAATGAATAAAGGCAATATTTTGGAAGTGAGGTGCCAGTACCGGTATACAACGAGCCCAACTACATTGGCCGGAGCTGTCACTCGCAATCGCTTTCCCCCCCCCCCCCCCCGATGTCACAAGCTCGTCTATAACGCCTTCCATCTGTCTCTCGCTCAGAGCTCTCTCTCACTTCGATTCTAGAAGAACACGCGTCAAGAACTCAAGTAATAGGGGGTATTTACTTCCAAGACCAAGATGACAACTCACGGAACAGGCGAGACTCCCAAAGCGCTCCCTTCGCCATCATCGAGGGTTCATGCGTCTCCATCAGACGGTGAGCCCCAGGCTGAGCCCCCTGTGGTTGTCGATGTGACTGGCAGTGATGCACCTTTGACCGGCACCTCCGCGCGGCAAACTTCGAACCCTCCTCCACTACACACGAGTACGCGAGCCGCCGCGAAGGCGGTCAGTGCAGCAGCTTTGGCCGAAGCCCGCAAGGGAAAGAAGAAACTGACGAAGCGAAGTACTCCAGCTGCTACGTCAACCAGAAGGCTCACACGGGCTGTGCTTGAGTCGTCCGAGTCAGAGGCAGAGGAGAAATCTTCTCCACCACTAAAGAAGGCCAAGAAAACCATGTGTACCAGTCGCCCCTCAGTTACGGACGTGGTACGTCCTCCTTCCACCTCACGCGCGGAAAGAGGATTCGACTTAGCGACGTTCATGGAGACGTTTGAGCCGGGCCATGGTGGTACGGAACACAGTCGTACATCTCAAGAGACGGAATGCCACCGCCACAACGGCAATGACCGTCCAGCTGTGCATGTTCGTTGGCAGCAACAACGTTCGCACTGACGATGGCTCCCGACTCCCAGCTAACCCTTCTTACATTCGGTTGTTTGATTCGCTAACACCAGGCTGGACACAGGTGTCGCCTCAACTGGATATTTAGGGCCTTATCGGTCTCTGGCGTCATATCTCCGAGCTCGCTCCGTTGCCGACCCCACTTATGACCAATACCGCCAGGCCTTAAATAAATGGTTCGCCTGGGCTTCGCGTCGAGGGCTCCCTGCGTGGCTCTACGGGGTACCTTTTGAAAACCAAGTTCAACACATATCGGATTTCATTCTCCACGGTTTCCAGTTCGATTTGGGTCAGGAGGCTCCATCCGCAGCGACTCCATTATGGGTGTTCTGCAAGGAGTTCGCCATTTCTTCGCTGCGACCGGGTAGGGTTTCCCGATCTCACACCCGCACATCCGTATGCTTCTCAAAGGGATTGGTTGTCTCGATCCACCGCCACGTCGTAAATCACCCGTGTCAAATGAACTGTTTTCGCAGCCTCACCTTTTCGGACCCTTTCGAGCAAGCCCTATGGGGGGGGCTGTGCCTGGCGTTCTTCTGTCTCCTGCGACAATCGGAGATTGTCGCTATATCTTCTCGACAATTCAAGTGGTTCGCGCTAAGGGCTAAGGACATCGTTATTCTGGATTCCAGTGGCAGCTCCACGCTATCTCCCAATCAGGCACAATCGGTGTGTCTGCGGTTAATCGGATCGAAGACAAACCAAGACGGCACGGCAACGACAAAAATGCTATCCAGGTTCGGGCATCAGTTTCTGTGTCCTGTCTTCGGAGCTCTCATTCTCCTTCAAGCTTGAAAGAACCTCCCTCAAGACATTCCAGCTGCGGTGTACATGTCCCACCGAAATAAACCGGAGAGTATTTCGACAGATGATGTAGCGTGTGCTATCAAGCGTGGTGCATCAACGACCGCGTAGACCCAAGGCTTTCCGTTCGCACTCTCTTCGCTCGGGTGGAGCAACTCACATGTACCGTTCTGGGGCAGACATTCTGACGATCCAGTTGCACGATCGATGGGTCTCAAATGCGTTCAAGACGTACACCAGACTCTGCCAGGAGTCGGTTGCCACGCTTTCCGCGGACATGGTTACTGGTTCAAGGGGTGATTCAACGCTGCATTAATGTCACTGACTGCAAGACCATTTGGGGGCACCGCTCCCCTCGTCCCTTTTCGGATTGGGCTGATGGTCATTGCAAAAGCTTCATTAATGTACTTTGGTTTACCCCTTTGGAATTGGTGGAAAGGTATATTCCATGGGCGTAGCCAATGGAATTATGTTTTCCACACAAAAAATATCACGTACCTACCGTTAGCCTCTGAGCCACTCGCTCAGAGCTCTCTCTCTCACTTCGCTTCTAGAAGAACACTCATCAAGAACTCAAGTAAGACCCGCCTCTCCTCGTCCCTTTTCGGATTGAGCTGATGGCCATTGCATAAGCTTCATTAATGTAATTTGTACTACCCCTTTGGAATTGGTGGAAAAATCCCATTCCTTCTCTGTGGACAACAACCGTTCCGTGCGTTTGACGTGTCTTTGACCGTTTTCTCGTTAACAGCTCTGCCTTCATCTGTGTGTGTGCACAGGTTATGAGCCCAAGCGTTTCGTAGAGCTGCACGAGTCTGTAAAAAACTACGTATCGAACGATGTCTACATCGACCTCGAGCTCGGAACCAGCTACAAATCGGTCGCAGTTAAATTCTGCGGGTTCTGGACCTGACGGTTGCCCTGGAGATGATGGAGTCTCTGGAAATGATGGTGCATCCGGCGCTGGTGATGTTCCTGCCTCTTTGAATGTTGCTGAGCCAAGTGCTACTGAAGCAGGAGGTGGATCGAGCACAAGTGGAAATTAAGACCTTGTAATGTTTACCAGTAGTGGCATGTCTACCAGCTATGGCTAGTGGTGCTATGCCTAGTCTACCAAATTTTAGCAATGGAGGTGGATATAGCGCTGATGGATTCCATTTTGGTGCACACTCGTCTGCTCAAGCTGTATTTTCCCCTGAACTTGCTGATTATGGTTTATCTCGAGCTGCACCTGTAAAGATGGATAACGTACCGAGAATAAAAGGCAGTTTTGATATATACATGGTACAACTTCGAATATTTTTGAGTCGCATGGGCTGCTGAAGTGTATTTTATGGCAATTTTGACCGCAGTAATGCTGCAGCAAATGTTCGAAGCCAAGAACAATGTTGCGCGGGAGGCCATTTTTTCTGGTGTTCCAGCACTTGAAGCTGAAATGATCTGCCAGGGGGGGGGGGGGCGGCTCAAGCTAAGTAGAACCGCGGATAAACAAACGAAGCGCGAAAATTCAGATTACATTTTTGCTCGTGCTGAGTTCTACTCCAATATGTATACGTTCCATGGACCAAAGGTTGTGTGAAATGGAAAATGTTGCGCTGAGAGCTTTTGCATTATGGCAAGCACGTGACCGACGATGATTATGCTGAGACGCTTCTTGGTCACGTTGCTCGCACGCATCGCGATGTTGTTCGCCAATTTTCAAAGCATTACGTTGTAGGACGTGATGGTAGGTCAGACCGGCCAGTGCCTACTGCGTCTCAAGTGATGGATGATATGCGTGCCGAGTCGGCCCTTGATGAAAAGATTGGAGCTGAGGAGCAAATACCGACTGGCGTGTCTGCTTGTGGCAAGATGGCCAAGCTGCAAAAAACAAAAGCAAGGCAACGGCAAGCGCAAAAGAGGTGGTCGTGGTAAAAAGAAGAACAAGGATGGAAAACAATGTGCCAATTCCTGTGGTATGCAGAATGATGACAAGCCTGGAACTCGATCATGCTTTCACTGTGGTGAAGTGGGCCACCTTAAACCCAATTGGCTTAACCGTGAAAATGCTGTTGACGATGGTCAAAGCACAGAAGCAGATACTGTAAGATCTGAGCAAAAACGGTGGTAAAACAGACCAAGCAACAACAGCGATTCCAAGAAGAAGAAGGTTAACGCAGTTGGCGGTTTGGATCGCGGGTCACTGGTGATTGGCTCTGTCTCTAACTCTAATGATAATGAAGTTGAATGAGCTCTGGACTCTGCGAGTGGTATTCACGTCTGCAATCAGTTGTATTTGTTGTCGCAGTTGCAGCAAGACTCCGCACATGTGTTTCAAGGGTACGATGACAATGTGACGGATAACGAAAGCGTTGGTACTGTGCACCTTTGTCCTCGGAATATTAAGCAGCCTCACCAAGATGTGTCATTACAGTTGAATAGGGTGTTGTACAAGGTTTCGGCCCTGATAATTTATTGAGTCTTGCCGCACTAGAGAAGGACGGGTGGACAATTAAGTATGGGTTTCGTGATTTGCTACGAGTCGCGTGGATGACTAAAGGCCGTCTACAAATAGTGCTGAAGAAATCTCGTGGTAGATATCTACTCACGACTACAGCGAGCAAGGTGTACCGTGTACCAGCGGATGCGCAAAATAGTGAGCAGCGACGCAAGCATGATGCGACTGCATTGGTACGATGGCACCTCAGATTTGCACATCTGAATGTACCTGATCTACAACAATGGGTCGCCAACAAGTGACGACAGGAATGAGTGATGACTTACGTAGCGATCTTGCGACGCCGTGCTGGAGCTGCAAGTTGACCAAAATGTTAGGATGTCGTATAAGAAGACGGGAACACGCCAGGCCACAAAGCCATTTCAAAATCCCATGTCTGATATGTGTTACGTGGGAATGACTACATACGATAACTATGAGCATTTTCAACTAGTACAAGATGAAGCGAGTCGCTACTTGTGGGGATTCTTGATGAAGAAGGAAGACGATGCCAGAGATGTGGTGGTGGATCATGTCCAGCGGTTAATTGCTCAAGGACCCAAGATCGAGGTCTCCAATTCTGACCTAGGTCGAGAGATCTTCAATAAGAAATTGAGTACATTCCTTTGTGCTCACGGCATTGAGTATACTTGGGCGAAGAAGTACAATCCTGGACAGAATGGACTAGTTGAAAGAATGAACGGTGTTGTTCTCGCAAAAGTTTGGTGTATCTTGACGACGGCGAATACCTGTGGCTTCT
Organism: Phytophthora capsici; assembly: GCA_030324255.1. Lineage (NCBI taxonomy): Eukaryota > Oomycota > Peronosporomycetes > Peronosporales > Peronosporaceae > Phytophthora > Phytophthora capsici. The sequence continues at coordinate 2,173,190 of CM059346.1, forward strand.
ATGAGGTGAAGCATTTAAGTTTGCGGTTGAAGTGAGAAACATTTCGCCTTCAAAGGCCCTTAATAGAGACACGCCTTACTTCCGGCGTTTTGATGAGCGAACTGACGTCTCAGGTCTGCTGACGTGGGGCCGTTTAGTCCTTGTGTTCACTCCGAAAGTACTTCGCGGATCAAAGCTGGAAAACCCAGGCAAAGCGGGTTTGTTCATGAGTTATGCGAAGCACCATGAGAGTTTAAGGGTGCTGAGTATGGACACGGGTAACATACAAGAAGTTCGCTCTGTGGAATATCAAGAAGAATGGACTGTCGGTCGCAGTTATGTAGATACATTGTTGCACAATAGATATGGAAAAGGACATCGTCGTCTTCCAAGTCTGGTACAGTTCATTCGTTTACCGGTGTCTGGTGCAGTGGGCACAAGTTGTGCTGATCCAACATATGCAAGTCGTTCATTACCCTCGGTTTCAAAGCGCTGTTGTTGCGACGTTGATACCACTACTAGCTTTCACACTGAGATGGATGCTGCTCCGGTTTGTTCAGGTGCGCCTGGTACAATTTAGTTGAGAGAGCGTGAGGTTACTTCTATTGTGATAGAAGACGAGCCGGTTGTGCGAGGAACTATCACTACGTGTGCTACACGAACTTCGGCTGAGGTGGGTCACGATGACCAGACTTACAGGGTGGACCTGTTCGTCTGCTACCTGCGATATATCGCCGAAAACCTCACCTTCGGTGGGGGAAGGAGTACGTGACGGTGAGTTCGGTGGTGAGGTTAGCGATGATATTGCTACCCCTGCTGATGGTGATCTCGTAGATGCTGCTGGAATTGATGATATTGAGGAGAAAATATCAATTGGTGCTGGTGATCCTACTGTTTCGGTGCGGAAAGAAAATATTGCTCTTAGTGTAACGAAGACGAAGCTGAAGTAAGTGATACAGCTGAGCCATTTCGACGGTCAACACGGGTTCTACACCTGAATCCTCGCTACAAGGACTTTGAAGTTGAGCTTCCTGCAAGTTTGGAGTCAATATTTTGATGGAGCCGCAGCCTGTTCAAGAAGCTTTAGCTTCTCCTGCTGATAAGTGGATTGGAGCTATGGAGAAGGAGTATCGCGATCTCATGCGGAACAATATATGGGAGTTAGTCGAGAGACCCAAGGGTCAGACGGTGCTGGAGAGTAGATGGGGGCTCTCCCCAAGCAGAGCTCCGTTTTTCGGAGCTCTGCTTTTTAAAGAATGAAAAACAAAAAGCACTTTATTTAAAGTAGATACAGCTACTCTTACTCCTCCTGCTGTGGGTGCCGCTACACAGCCTGTACGAGTCCGCACATGAACTCGCCGGGAGAGGCCCTCGTAGGAAAAACCCACGACCTCCACATGTACTCATCGATGTAGCCATCCAGGTACTTCTTACTGCAGCCGCGCATCGCCTTGATGTGACGTTTGATATGCATTTCCCACAACCCCTCAATTGTGTTCGTATGAGTACCTGAGACAGGGTCCACAAAATTGAGCGTGTGATTCACCCAACTGTGCTCGTAGGGCATACTCGCCAACGTGCGGTTGTTGGCGAGCGTGTGCACTTGTGAACCACGCTCAGACACGTAGGAAGCGAACATATCGGAGTGAATCCGAGTCCTAGTAGTAATAACCACACTTAGTAATAACATTTAGGAAATAGAGGTTTACGGTACTCACCGAGGTCTGATAAATTTCTTGATAATAGGTAGCAGAGTGGCCTTCGTGCGCTTGTCATGCACGATGCGGCCGAACCACCGCCCTGTCGTTCTGTCGACACCTCCAAAGAGCCAAAATTCTTGGTAGGTGCGACCGCGACCGTACTTTGACTTTTTCTTTAGGCTTGTTTCATCTATCTCGACAATGTACCCTTCTCCTCCAATCTATACAGTAAACATACAAAATTAGAGCAAAACCGTTAAACAGCATAACAGCAAACTTACCTTGAACTAACAGCTCTTTGGAGCAGAGGACGCGGCAGGCAGCGTTCCATGCTGACACAGTATTCTCGCTGACCTTGGCCATGTGCGCTGCCTGGGGCTGGGGTGCTCGCATGCACCACGCAAACATCAGCCGTAACGCCTGGGAAAGCTCGAGCTTTATCTTCGAGAACCAAGCGTTCACGAAGATGCTAAGCTGCTCTTGCTTCCCATCGGCGTGGCGGGTCTTCCTGCAGCACCGCCAGTATCGCTTCAGTGCGTTCAGCCTCGTGGGCTGAGCGCACTGAGGGCAGAGCATCGACCGCTCCAGCAGCCCACCTCCATGGCCCACGCGACGGCCTTGGACTCGTCGGTGGTCGCCTCCATGACGGCGCTGAAGGCAAAACGGTGGAGCTGCTGGAGGTTTTAGTTGTGGGCCATGGCTGGCAGATTCCTGAATGAGGGTAAAACTGTATCTGAGAGTTGCCTAATAAACGGAGTTGATAAATCTTTATATTAGAAGTTTGTATATGAAGCCCAAGTTGTGGCGTGCGCAATGCGCGCGAAAACGGAGCTACCACGTACTCTAGGCGCGAACACAGAAGCAAAGTGTATCTTGGTGTACACCACGTTAAATACTGACAACAAGTACTTTGCGGAAAAAAAACTTTTTGTTTTGCGTTTCTTGATAAAACGGAGCTTTGCTTTGGGAGAGCCTAGATGGGTGTTTGTAAGGAAACGCGATGCGCATGGAAATATTGTTCGTCAACGCACCCGTGTCACGATCAAATGGTTTCAGCAGAAACATGGGGTTAACGACTGGGAAACGTACTCGCCTGTGGTTGCCCAAGAAGCTATGAAGTTTGTGCTGCTTTTGGCACTTCACTTAGGGCTGGACACTAGGCATATTGACTTTGTGACCGCATTCTTAAACGGACCGATCAGAGAGGCGCAAATTTACATGGAAATGCCTGAATATTTTGACGATGGCTCTGGTCCTGTTTGCAAGCTGTTGCGAAGTTTGATGGTCTGAAACAAGCATCCTTGATATGGTACCAAACTCTGGACAAGCATCTAAGGTCACATCGCTTTCGCCGCTGTAAGATGGGTGGCGATGTCTACACTCGTTCAGTGGGAGTAAGTCCGATCTTTGTGGCTGTTTATGTTGAAGATCTGGTTATCGTGGGAACTAATGGAAACATTGAACTTGTACTGAGTGAGATTCGAGCTGAGTTCATGATCAAGGACATGGGACCTGTAAAAGACCTGTTGGACATGGAGGTTTCTTACGTTCCCGGTCAATCTTTATGGATGGCACAAAGTGGCTACATAAGCAAACTATTGAAACGCTTCGGTATGGAAGAAGTAGGTCAGTGGCTACTCCACAAGCACTAGGAAAACTACCTGAACATGTTGTAGATGGTCATACTGGTGTTAATGGCCCCAGCATACCCTATCGAAAGCTGGTGGGTTGCCTACAGTACTTGGTGCAAGGAACACGCCCGGATATCGCTGGACCCACAATTTATGTGATGAATTGAATCTGAGTCGTTGTCGGAAGAATATGCTGTTTCAAGATAACCGGTCAACAATCAAAGTAATCAAGGCTACAAAAGGCAATTACAAGATCAAGGGTGTTCCAGCTTTAGTCTCATCTGCTTTTGGTGTGGAGGTCAACGTGAAGCAGATTCGTGACCGTCTCACGCTTCTGAAGCAAATATTCAAGGATTCCGAAGTCGCTTCTGCTCGAGGCAGCGGGGTCGAGGAGTCGGTTGATGCTGTTAACATCCAAAGCCACTACGATGAGCGCGAAAGGCTTGTACGGGAGTATGTGGCGCTGGAAGACCACTTCAAATCAGAGACAAATACAGTCAAGACCAAAAAGAAGCAAAAGGATGAACAATTAGCTATGTGCGCTGAAGAAATAGTTCGCGAAAGCGCCCGTCGCCGGGCACTTCGTGCAAAACCTGACTCCGATGATTCTGTTAGTGATTGTAGTGATGCAGACAGTAGTGTTTTTCGTTGTTCGACAGTATCAGGTGCATCGCCACGAACACCACGATCGACACCAAAAGGGTGAACTCATTTCAATAGGAGATAAAACGGCAAGAAAAACGTCAGCGGAAGAGTTCGAGCTGAAGGAACAGGAGCTCCGCCAATCACAACAGCAAATTGAGCAACGGCTCATTTTTGAAAAAGAAAGAGATGACCAACACCTTCGCTTCCAAGAGCGTCTACAGAAAAGCAATCAAGACCTCATCGTTCAGTGCGCCAAGGGTTTTAGCGCAGCGGTCTCTCGGAAAGACAATTAAATGGAAAAAATCTGCCTAATTCAAATATTCTCTGATATCTGGTGGTTTGACGCCGAAGTAGTCGCTTGCAGTATTCCCACCACGAGTGCATGTTATGCAATTGGTCATTAAGATACCAACGCGATACATTTGTCCAACAGGTTGTGTACCGACACAAAGATTTGACTTGACCTCAAGTGTTTTCCAATAGTTCACAATTGAGCATAAGACCACTCGACAGACACTCTGACCTTGCTCATCTTGCTGTTAATATCCTTTTGTGCCTCAGTAAGGTTCCCAACTGCGCCTTCGAACGGGCTCAGCATCACATCGTCGCGGCCATAAGCACAGTCACCAAAAATTCTGTAGTCGGCGAAACGAAAATCGCTACGAACCTGGTCAGCCAGGCCGGATTTGGCAAACATCTTACGGCATGCTTCGCGTCCGGGTATTTCGTAACAGATATTATCCGGTTTTAAAACAGGTTTTATCCAGGTATGGAGTTTATTTTTTATTTCCGTAATATTCATTCGGCCTCACAACCACCGATTGGGAGAACAAGCCACGCGGCAGCTTCCAGACCCGTGAGTGCTGTCCCTCTCGCCCCTCGCAATGGCACGGACCCACAAGACTGCCATGATAAAGGCACAGATGGCGGAGAAGGTTCGTCTCGAAGAAGAGGAAGCACGTCGGCGAAATGAGGCTCAGATCGCAGACCTTGAGAGCGCGCGAACACGCTCGGAGAAAACTGGCGCGTTGGGCCGTGCGAGCGACCGCCAGAGTGGCGATCCAGCACCCCCTCTTCCTACTGTAGCTAATGGCGAATGGGAGGAGGCCAACACAGGAAAAAAAAAAGAAGACGGAACGGAAGAGCAAGAGGCGGAAGAAGAAGAAGAAGAAGAGGCAGAACAAAAACAAGAAAAGGAAGCTTGAAGAAGAAGACGATGATGAAGAAGAATCTGAAGATGAAGAAAGTGAAGAAAGTGAAGAAGGTGAAACTGAAGAAGATGATGAGAACATCCACGAACACAAATTAAGGATAAAGGGGGTCAAGGGAAAGAAACGGTCGATTTCGGATATGGAAGACGACAATTTGGTTGGGGTTCCTGCTTTTTAGAAGGAACATGATTCATGGGCAAGTCTCGAGGTGAGCCTTCGTGAATACATGGAGAAAACACACCAAAAGATTGTGATCAAAGAAGTTATCCACACGGCTCGACGCAACGCTGCACTCCGCTCTCAAGTTCGGTTCAAGGGACGGCCGGACTCCGAGATCCCCCTTGTTCCTTCGGAGCTGCAGCCCTTCCAACGCAAGTACATTTGTACTCACGGTTGGTCGGAGCGTGAAAGATCTACCGGAAAACGAACATCGCACACCTTGCGACGCACGGAGTGTCCGTTTCAGATGCTGGCTCAGCTAACGCAGAAGACAGACGGATCGTGGGTCGTCATGATGAGGCGCAAGGTCTACCAACATAACCACTTGGTTTCAGAGGACGTCTACAGGTATTATCCAGGTATTCGTCAGATTTCCGATGACTCGCCTCGTATACCTGGTGTAGAGGTGCTACTGGAGGCGCAGGCCGGTACTACGAGCATCTATGACTACATTCGAAGCAATTCCAACCACCGCGTTACCATGGATGATGTTCGCAATCTTATTGCGCGTTTGAAGCGCAAAGGTAAGCTTGGGAAATCATGAGCAATTTATAACCATTTCATATCTATTTGCCGATGTATGTACAGGCGCGGATCTATCTGACAACGATGCTGTTGCGGAAATGATTCTGGATTTCAATCTTGAATCGCCAAAGAACGTTTCGACGGTCAATGAAAATGCTCGTGGGGATACCGGTGTGATTTCATTCACAAGTGGACACATGCGTGCGATGATGGATAGCTTTCCGGAAGTAGTCCAGATCGACTGTACACATAAGACCAACCAGTAAGTACTTCCTGCGGTGGTGCCGGATAATGGCATCCAGGTTTTCCCAGGTATTTTCCGGGTATTAACTGTTCTTGTGGACAGGTACAACTATCAGTTACTCAGTATAGTTGCCATGGATCAGTTCGGACGAGGCCAACCGATTCAGTACTCGCTCTTGGAGACTAATTCGGATTGGCACATGGGTAAATGCCTTGGCCATTTCAAGCGCGCTAACGAACAAAATTGGCGACTGGTTCGAATTGTGATTGTTGATAAGGACATGAGAGAGATTGAGGTAATCCGCCAGAAATTCCCCGAGGCACGTATACTGCTGTGCCATTTTCGCGTCATTAAATGGCTTCACAATACTATCCGGAACTCGAAGAAGTACGGCCCCTACGAAGATTCCGTTCTCGTCCAGATGAAGCACAACATCTCGAACATGACCTACGCACGGACGGTTGCCGACTACGAAATGTACCAAGGGGAGTTTGAACATCTATCGTGCATCGACGGAAGAAAGGATCTATGGGAGTACTTCAAGAAAAACTGGGACTCTATCTCAGAAATGTGGGTGATGGCGCATCGCGTGGATCTCCCTCACTTCAGTAATCACACCAATAACCGAGTGGAAAGTCTCTTTGGGAAGTTGAAGCTAACGCTGATGGCCAAGCTGACAATGAAAGCTAGTCTAACGGCCCGGTTTGAATACCAGAGACGCCTCGAAGAGGACTATTATTCGAAGGTAGAAATGCCAGGGACTTTACGCGACGTGGCTTTCCCTGAAGAGATGAACGTCGTATTAGGAATGACTACGCGTTGGGTGGCCGACGCAATCAGGCACCAGTATGATGTGGCCATGGACCCATCAATGTGCGACTCCTACGCGTTCAGAGATAACGGAGCTACTGTTACTGTCAGAAGAAATGAACGGGAGTTTCTTCTGAAGAAGGAGAGCTGGAAATGCGATTGCGAGTTTTCCCAGGCAATGCAGCTTCCGTGTCGGCATGCGATGATATACCGGAAGACGTGTGGACTCCCGTTCGTCATTCCCTACGCTGCAATTTCACCAAGGTAAGTGCATTTACTGTCCAGGTATTTTTCAGGGTTTGTCCAGGTTTTATCCAGGTTTTTGTTTCTACGCATCATCTCACTAACCTTTTGTTTGGTATTTCGCTTTGATAGATGGTTCGGACAGAGTCGCACTTCACCGGTGCATCTACCCGAGATATACAGAACCGTTTCTGGCCAAGATATATAAAGCCAGAAGGAGTTCTGTGTCAGCGGGAGCTAGCCTTAGTGAGCCTGAAAACTATAGGCGAGCCCAACAAGCTTTTGCTCGCATCGGTGGGAAACTAGCCCGACTTGAAGACGATGAATTCGGCACCGCCCTTCAAGAATTGGACCAGTGGTGGTACACTTTAAGACAAGGAACCCTAGTTGCAGTCCCCACAGGGCAAACAACTGATCATGCCAATACCTGTGATGATGCTAAAGACGACGAGCTAGAAGGTATCGAGACACCGAAACCGACCCAACAGAATACCGGCCAATCTTGTTCAAGTGCCGTAGGGAAGCTAAAAGGTGGTACTGTACCGGGGACGTTGGTGCCAAAAGTGCGGCTTTCTGGCAAAGTTCGAAGGGTGGGGCGCCCGAACATGAGCCGGGCACAAGTGAGGGAAAAGGCAAGAATAGCCCACAAAGAGTACAACCGAGGGATGAAACTGAGAGTCCTTCTTCGTGAAAGTGACGTTTGCGACGTTGTCACTACCTTAAGGGAAATAATGCCTGCTGTACGTGAAGTCGGGTCTTATTTGGCCACCCATGACGTCAAGAAGTGTGCAAACAAGGGGGTTGCGAAGTGGAGTACCAGTGATGACTTTGTGCCTTCTCGGGTGTGTTTTAGGCTCCCCGAGGAAGAGATCAGAAGTGTGCTAAGGCTTTTAACAACCGAGAGGGTCGGCGGTGACACAGAGATTGAACTTGCCAGTGACGGTGAACGAACGGGTGATATTAATAGCTTTGTGGTGACTATTGAAAAACTGGCCCAGTTTACTCGTGAGCAGCTGGAAGCCATGCAATGGCTTTGGAACCTGCAATCTGCTTGCCGAGAAGCTGTACTGTGTTGCACGTGGCTCACTAACTCGGTTAAAAAGGTGGAAAATGACACTGCACATCCACATGTGGCTTTACTGCAGTTATTGGAGTGCTGGCCGTACGCGTCGATAAAAGGGTTCGGATTTGACCTGACTTACGCTGACCTATTTTGCCTGAGGGACTCAGAATGGCTGAACGGTAACGCAATGAGGGCGGTGGCGGTAAGCTTGGCCCGCTACAAGAACAATCAGAGTGTGATGCCCCCTCCTCCTACAAACGACGAAAAGGAATCGGCCCTGCATGAAAAAACGATCGGTTTGGTCGCCCAAGCGGTATCTTCGCGTCCTTTCGTCCTGATACCTGTTAATGTTGGAGGCGTGCACTGGGCAGGGATTGTCGTGGATCGCACTGAAAAGAAGGTAAAGATTTACGACAGCTTGAATGGGACCAAGAACCGGAAGGCATTACACAAACTGGCGGGTGATATCATTGTGAAGTCGCTGAAAGATGATACGTACGAGCAGGTGGATGTTACGGAACCGAAGCAGAAAGATAGCAACAATTACGGAGTTTTCGTGTCGCTGTTCTTCTGGCGCTGTGTGAGTGATGAAGCGCCGAGTGATCTGTCACCTTCTGGCATAACAAAGCTGCGTTGGGCCCTGCTGCAAGCCATTTTGAAGATGAAGCAGCGCTAGTTAAGAGACGTTGGTATCTACATTTTCAATACCCGTTTGACACCTGGATAAAACCTGGAAAATACCTGTGTTCGTCTAATGAGGCCTTGAGTTTGTGGTGTTACAGAACTTGCAGCCGACACAATGAAGTGGTGCTCATTCCATCTTTTTTTCCAGTCGGGTACATGCTAATTAACCAGGGTTTATACCTGGATAAAACCCGGGCCGCATTTGACCCTATTGGTTGGCTGCGAGACCATCAGCTCTGCTCACTTCTGTTTTTTGCTTAGCACTGCACATACGTATTGTCCAGATATACTACTCCTGGAAAAACCTGGTATTGAAATATACTCATCCAAAATAAACTACGCCTTCTGATTCGGAGATACCTGTATGAAACATGGAACACAACCTGGAGAATACATGATGAATCAGAATTCTGAGTATTTACTTTATCTGGGAACCTGGACGCGAAGGTCGTGCAACATCTTAACCCTATTAGTGCCAGTCACGATACGGCACAAATAAGACCTGTAAGCAGCTCTATTTCTGTCACATGATTGGGTAAAAACAATTATAAAAGATTTGGTCATTTCGTTAAAGGTGATATTTGATCCATATCAAAGAGAGTACCGTAAAAGACGAAAAGAAGTGGAGTCAACTTGTGCAAAAGCCGAAGGAGGGCTCAACATAGAAGGTACGGACACGGATCGTTTTGCAGTTACCGGTACGTGCAGCTGACGGCTACGACGCCTTTAGTATATGGTATACGACCTACACTGCACTGCGGAAACGAAGCGGCGCACGCCGTCCTTGGATACTCCAGTTTGGAGTTCCCCGTAGAGGAAAATATTACCGTGGGGCGAGGGTGATTCGTCATCATCAAGCGGGCAACTACCACGCGCAATTTGCCGGCGTTGTGGTCGTACTCGGGCCGAAGATGATTGCCTTTATCAGGACTCGCGGTGTACATGTACAGTAGCAACTTTAGCACGATGGTCATGACGCGAGGGAGGTGAGTGCATCTGCATAAACAACATGGCACTCTCACGTTGAGGTGACTCAGATGGCAGAAGACGTTGGTACGCAGCTTGCGGTCTCAACATTTGCCTCAACTCGTATTATACGGTAAAAATTGATCTGATCGAAAGTGCCGATCATATGGGAGAGCCAGATTTTTTCATGTTATCACTGTATCGAAATCATTGTACATTAGCTTTTTTTATGTTTTTACAAAGTACAGCGCAATCTTTTAGCATCTATTGTACACTATGGGGTATTCTTCCCATCAATTTGAGCGTGGGGCGTAGACGGCGCTACGAGCTCATAAAATATTTGGCGGGGAAGAATACCCCTCCGCCCCCCCTTCCCCCCACCCACCCTCACCCCCCTCATAAAATATTTGGCGGGGAAGAATACCCCTCCGCCCCCCCCCCCCCCCGCACCCCCGCACCCCCGTAAAGATTGCAAAATGAACGGCCAAGACGAGGTGATGAACGACGCTGACGTCGAAAACGACGAAGCCTGGGACACCTCCTTTTGGGAGGAAGGCGTAGGGAGTGGTAATATCCCAGAACCGGTGGCCCCTGGAGCTCCGACCCAACACCAGAGCTACAAGGATCAGCGGATGGCTCAAAGTACTCTGCATCTTCATCGACCACGAGCTGTGGAGAAAGCGTACAGCGAGCACAAGGAATTGGGTTTATTTACGCTATTTATGACGAAGGCGTTCAAGGCTACACTTGTGTATTGGACTAACACGTTTCTTGCTATTGACGGTCAGGAGGACCTAAAACTTAGTGAGTTTGACGCGTATCTCGGTCTGGAACTCGCGATGAGTATCACTCGTCGCAATGAAATTGGAGACTACTGGAGCGCAAAACCATTTCTTGGACAAAAAGAATTTCCTGAAACGATGTCGAGGACTCGGTTTCAAACTATTCGTAGTCATTTACGATTTTTACCTCCGCAAGAGCCCAGCGCCCAGGAGAAAAGCAACGACCCCCTCTGGCATAGTCGCGCAATTTTGGGTCACATTCAGAAAAAGTTCCAAGAGATTGCTGTTCCTATTGGTGTGTCGTCTCTAGACGAGAGCTCAGTACGAACCCGTGCTCGAACTAAAGCAAAAAGCTACATGCCACTGATCCCGATAAATACGCAGCCAGGTTTTACTCGGTCGTGGGGTGGTCATCTCTCTATATCCACTCTATTTGGGACAACTCGTCTGGAATATCGTCTCCACTATCGCCTGCTGAGCGATACGTACAGCAGTTCCCTACTTGCGTGAATGCTTGCTCCGTTTGAGGAGTGATGAGAACCTGCAGTTTGATATCAAGGCCCCATCTACACTTTGGATCGCAATGGCAGGTCACCAGACAAGAATGCTACATTCGCCTGAAGGGCAGCAACGGCTGTTAGTATCTGATAATTTCTACACTAGACACGCACTTGCCAAGTCACTTTTGGCGTTTACGGATGGCGACATTCGAATGTGGGCACTGTTCGGTTGAATTTGGTTGACAAGTGGAACAAAGAGGCCGTGGAAGCAGCGAAAGTACGTGTGAATGACATGAACCGAGGATCATGGGTACTGGTTGCAGCTGTAGACCCTGTTACAGGCTGGGAGAAGCTGAAAAAGGCACACGACAAGTCTCAAAAGAAGAAGCGGCAAGAAGATCGTGTTCCGTTCACCTGTCCGGTGACTATTGCCCCACATTCAGGCTACGTCGCCTTCAAGGACTCTAAAACCGTCCTGTTCTACACGAATGACTTGGCAGCAACACCTTCAAAGATTCACCTTGCTTCTACTGATGAGGAGGCTGTTGCCTGCGTCCATGGGCTTTTGCTGATTGCGAGGTGGGTTGGTGGTGAATCCATGCATCGCACTACTCTGAATGTGCCAGCACCAATAGCCGCTTACAACAAATTCATGAATGCCGTGGATAGGGTCGATCAACTTCGCAGCACGAACCCAACACAGCGTAAAGAGATGCGTCTCTCGATGACTATTTTCACATGGGCTCTGGACATGTGTATCGTGAACGCATTCGCACTGATGAAACACCTGAAGCGGAACGAGCGCGTTGAACAGTCTTTTCGTGATTTCAGGCTTGCGATTATTACTGCACTGATCGAGCCAACACGACTCAAACGGGAAGCGCAGCGGGCAAAGAGGAAACCTACCGACGACAACACAGTTGATGCTGTTGGATCAACTCTCGAAGGACACGCTCTAACGGAGAACGTTGGCAAAGCGAGACTCACATGCCACCTCTGTTCGATGCGAGGTTTGCCCGCAAAATCGTCGACGGGTTGCACTGGGTGTTTGCGCGGATTTCACGTGAACTGTTTTGCCGTGTACCATCACAGACATGTTCTGCATCCGGAAGATACAGACGTCAGTCACGCGCTTCGTATCTTGGCCTTGGATCTGGCTGGGCAGCCTGCTCACAAAACTCGCAAGCGCTCCACACTCCACTCGACAAAATCACGTTGCCGCAGGTAGATTTAGAATAATCAATACACTGACGAAACGAGTTGTCCTTGTCGAGTCTCCAAGTGCCGTACGAATCTGTATCGGAACGATACCTCTTCCACAACATTGTAATATGCTGCTCGTACTTCGTCTGCTGCAACTCGTTGTCCAGCGTTTGCAACTTCTCTGTCGAGAGTCTCTCGATATCGCACTCAAGGACGGACCACATGAATGTTTCGACACGCTCGAAGAGCTCTTCGACGTCATCGACTGCTGCGGTGACCGACGCATTCACCCACATTACTGACATTAAGAATCCGTGTTGTGAACACGCAATGCTGCCACATCTCGAGTTCGCAACGAGCGGGGCCCTAGGGTCAACGTCGAACTGCGAACCAACCCCGAAGACTCCTCGAAAGCCGAAGCATAGGCGAAAGCGAACAAGGTGGAGCTCTTCAACGGGACTGCAGCGACGCAAGCGAAGTTCCTTCGGCAGCACGTGCGGGACATTGAGGCGTACGCTGAGCAGCTCAAGACGGGAGTAGGTTTGAAGCAGGACATGAAGACAGAGGACGAGTTGGCGTGTAATTGGCAGAAGATGGCACCAGTGTAATACAAAGAGCGTCGGAAGGTGAAGGAGACGAATCGAGCCAGGACGAGGCTCCCAGTACCTGCAACTACCACCCGGCTCCCTGTACCAGCAACTACCAGGAGACTCCAAGAACCTGCAACTACCAGGAGACCCCGGTACCTGCCACCTCTCATCTCCAGCCACCAGCCAGACTTACACCACTTCCAGCACCAGCTCCACCATCCAGAATTCATCTCTTGCCACCAGAACGATACCCTCGTCACTCCACGCCACTCCATTTACCAACACATGCACGACCGTCTAAACACCAGCACCACTGACTCCGAACGACTGCCACCAGAGCGAGATTCCACACACCAGCAGACTTTCCACACACCAGCCACCAGGACGAGACTTCAAACTGCAGACACCAGGACGAGACTCCGAGCTGCAGCCCGCCAGTCGAGGCTCCCAATTATCAGCGCTGACGAGAGCTCGCAAGCTCTCCTTCTGCATCCCTCCGTTCTCTTTTGACTACAAATAAAAGTCACTATTCCATGTGAGATGTCACAAAAATGAAATGCCGCAAAACCTGTAAAGATGTTCTCGGCGGTTTCGATAATCAATGTGGGCCGACGAGAAAGATCAGCCTGCGCGGCCGGTGGAGGTCAGGTCTCGTGTATCGACGCCGTCCAGCAAAGCTTGTCCCTCGATAGGATCGAAGAAGCGTTCAATGAGGACTTTTACTTCCACCACTGGATCCACAGAATGACACAGTCTGTCCAGCTTCAATGGTGAGGTTGTAGTTCCGAAGTACCGTAACTTCAGGTCCCGTCGGTATCGGAAGTGGACGTTCTTGAACTCGATCTTGCCTTCAAGTGTTGCAGGTTTCAGTCGAGTCGTCGAAGGAATCGATGGGAAGTTCTCGGTCACGAAGATCCGCAATCGCTTTCCAATCGGCCAAGTACGTCGACGCCATGCTGATTCCTTGTGCTGTCATCGTGAAGGCCATCAGTGTGTGCATCAACTCCTTCAAAGTGATATCACCGTCGTCCACCAGCTTCCCACCGTACCAAAACGCCAGCGCATATGCTGCGAACATGATGAAGGACCCAAAAGCCAGTGTGAGTTCATTCACATGAGCTTCTCGACGACCTCGTGTCAAAGGTTCTTCAAGGAGAACCGCGAGCTTAGAAGAAAGCGATGTCTCTGAGCCAAAGACGCCACAGTGCGGATATTACTCAGAGCTTCTGAGGATTGTTCCGACAGTTCATCGGACAAGCCACCAGCGGTCTTCATGTGCTTGCCGCGAGCAGCTTGGCCCATGATCAGGAAGGGAAACACCGCCAGCATCACCAGAGATAGCCACCAGCTCCCCAAAGCGAAGGAAACGACCATGGCCGCAACGAACTGAAAGATAACTTGCACCACGCGTCCTTAAGTATCGCAACCTACGTGGCATTCGTCGACAGATCTGCAGTGAGAGCTCCCGTGGCGTTCTTCTTCTCATCGAAAATGCCGATATTCTGGCGGCAAAGCGCTGTGAAGTGGACATCACGCAAGCGAGAAGTGAGCTTCTCGGCCATGTACTTGACAGCGAAATTCTGGGCAAAGGCAGAGATGAATACAACGATGGAGCCAGCAATATAGCAGAGGCCGTAAATCATCGCATCGTGCTTAGATCGACCATAGCAGATTGAGTGTGCAAAGTCTGGTACTCGGTGTACTTGATAGTCATTGACACCACCAACTCGCTGATGAGTACGGCTGAAAAAGGGAGCATGCAGCCGATAACGCCAGACGCGATTATGCCAACGCCAAATGCCTTCCGTTCAGGACGGCTGAATGCGATAGCGTCGAAGATAGTGAACTTGGACATGCTTTTTCTTGAGACTCCGACGCACGCTTGAAATCAGACTCATCGAAAGCAAAACGAGAGCTAAGACGTCGTGGCAGTCCAAGTTGACTGTCTTCACCTCCTGTGTGGACGACTTCAGCTGCTTCAGCTTCCTGTTGAGCCTTTCAGCTTGGATAATGTACAGTTTCTTGCAAATTCCATCTTCAATAGCCAGTAGTTCATCGTGGTTGCTTCTTCCACTACGTGACCGCCATTCACCACTACGATCTTGTCAGCCTTACGGATGGTACTCAAACGGTGAGCGATCACCAATGTAGTCATCCGAGTCTTGTCCATCAGACCGTTCAGTGCTGCTTGCGCTGGTGGCTTCATCAAGCACCAGGATCTTCGGTTCTCGTACAATGGCTCGAGAGATGGATACACGTTGCTTCTGACCTCCAGACAACGACACTCCCTTCTCACCACCAGAGTATCGTACTGCTCTGCCTCCTGTCGCGATGTTTTCGAAGATGCTGGTGGCAAACAGTACCGTTTTCTGATATACAAGGCCGATCAGTGAGCGTAGTCACGTGACGTTCAGCGTCTTCACGTCTCGACCATCCAACAGAATTGAGCCTTGTTGAGGGTCGTAGAACCGCTCAAGCAGAGAAATGAGCGTGCTCTTGCCTCTTCCACTCGCTCCGACGAAGGAAGGCTACGGCCTGTCGAGGCTCAAAATTGACGTTGTAGTCGTTGAGGATCTGTACGTCTGGGCGACTCGGGTAGGTGAAGTTGACTCCAACAGCTTGAATTCGACCGACACAAGTCTCCAGTTTGGTTCTTTCATCATTAGACGAAGGCGTGTCGAGGATCTTGTAGATTTGAGCAGCAGCTTCCTTCGCTTCAGCCACAACTGTAATGGTGGTCGTATTTTGACTCATCAGATCGTGCCCATCAGCACACCGAAGAACGCTAGGAAGTCCTCACTGGGGGACCCTTGTCGTGGCTACCTTGGATCCTCCGAACCAAAGCCCAACAGCGTACATGAGCCAGATACTGCACATGAAGAGTCCAAACACCGCTGAAGAGAACTTGGCCATATGTTGGTCTCTTCAGCTGTAGCAGCACGTTCGTAGTACTTGTTGATCGCTAATTGCTCGGCATTCATGGAAGAAATTGTATGAATGGTTCCCAACTTCTCTTCCGCTTACAGCCCCAGCCTCTGCGTACATTTGTTGTGAATGTACTGCACGTTTACGAAGCCTCGTCATCAAGACACCCAAGGACGCCACCATGAAGGGCATGATGACCAGACTCATATCCCACCCGCGGATGAAGCCGATGACGTAGCCCGTGATGAACTGACAAGTGTATTTCACCGATTCCCCGAGCTTCTGACTCATTCTGTCCTTGATCTTGACCGTATCGCCGGTCAATCGACTTGGCAGTGTCAAGGAATCGCTACTGTCGTATCAGTCGATGCGCTTGAAAGCTGCGTTTCGAAGTCCCTTCATTTGCAGTTCGAACGAACTCACTAATACGATGTAGTCGGAGATGAACAAAGCCACTGCGATGTAAATGTAGTCCAGAGCTGCCTTGTTAACCCAGCGTCAACATCAACACCACCATCTGCTCGAGCGAAGGCTCCGACAGCGTCACCGAACACCAAAGCCATACAGGGGAACAGAACTCCACCGATACCCGCCATCACTACACCGACGGACAATAGCAATGCGTTGGCGACTACACCGTAGCGATAAAGCTCTCGGAAGGCGATGGTAGACATTTTTTCCTTGCTCTTCGGTGCGTTTTCGGCGTTGGAGCTACGCTGGCTTCGCGGTTTTGGCTCGAGACTTTGGGGTTGTCGTCATTTCCAAATAGTAATTCAGCATGGACCACCCTACGTGTATGTACATTAGATACTAGGCGCTTTGCAGAGAGTCATAGGTTTTTTCTTCATCGTCACCATCGGCCTGGCAGTGATGGCAAAACAGCTCTCACCAGTAGGACCCATCGCGCTCTTAAACCAACGTAGCGGAATCATTTGGAAATTAAAATTGCATCTTGAGTGAACTATTGAGGAGGTTTTGCTTGTTCTTTCTTCGTCATGGATCTAGTGTGGGCTGGACTGGTCGGTGTTGGAGAGTTTGACGGCGGGTCGGGTGCAATAGTAGTGCCATCGATTCTCACACCCGATGAACTGTCAATAGATTGACTCGGCGCCTGACTTGCAGTTTCCACGTTACATCCAGCCACTTTACGTCGCTTTTTGGTCGATCTCTTTGGGCGTTTTGAGCAGGTGCCGTCACTACCAACGCTGCGCTTCCTGGTCAACCTGTCCGAAGCTTCAGAGTGGATCTCACCTTGGGCACGACACTTCTTGGATGCTCCCTTTGACGGTTCTTCGCTTACCCTACGGCGTTTCTTGGGCCTTACTGCGATGCTACTACGGCCGACTGGGGTCTGCCCTCCCTCATGTATTCTGCTCACAGGAGGCTCTACAGCATCAGCACTCGAACGGCTTGGTATGGCGCTTTTCGAGGATCGGGTGGCTGAGGAAGAAGCACTGGTAGGCAGAGATTGGTAGTAGCGGTAATAGTCTAGTAATATGTAATAGCCAAGTAATAGGGAACTAATAGTCCGACTATTAGGAGTATTTTAAGCTCGTTATAGTAATAATAGAAGAGTATTATCTAAAATTGGGGTTAGATTGTAATAGTGGAGTACTATCTGGTTACACTGGCAATTCCCGCTTAGAGCAACGGTTAATGAGCAATGCAGAACTGATTCGTAGCAAAACCATGGCACGAGTAGCTTTGGCAGTGCCAAATTGGCACACAGGGGTGAAGCTCACTGTACGCCGTCAAACGAGTGAGCGGTTCGTCCCACGAGAGCCCTGCGGTTCACAGATCAAGGCTCATAAAATCTACAAGCAGCCGCTGGAGCGATTCTCGTTCATTCTTCAAATTTCCAGAAGACCAAGATTACTACCAGTACCAGCCCCTGCAAGCCGACCCCATGAAGTGCGCGAATCGTCAGCGCAGGCAGCCAGCTTTTGGTTGATGCGCATCGGGAGATGTTCTGCTCTTTCACGATCGTGATCTCAACGCTGTTAAGACTACCGCTACTACGACATCGCCTAACTTGGACCTTGTCCCTTACACAGACGGCGAGGTGATTTGTGGCGCTCCGATCGAGGCTGTGACGGAAGGTGAAGCTCTTACGCGACGTTATACGAGCAAGCGGACAGAGTGCTGGAGGAATGGCTGCAATATACGGTTGACTGGGTCGCCACTGCTGTGCAGCAGGCACCGGAGAAGACAAAGACCAGTGACGACTTCACACTGCTCCTGTTGGTACGCCGAAACGGGTCCGTGTGTTGGCGAGTCGAGGCCGTCTGTGAGCATGAAGATATTCTCCGCTGGTTTCGTGAAGTCGGCAGCTCTCGCTTCCCATCAGTTGCAGCGCTGGCTCGGATTTGGTTGGGAAGAGCCCCATCCAACGCCTTTCAGGAACGCGTTTTCTCTACCGGTGGGATCGTAATGAGCAATCGACGTACTCGGACGGATATCTACCGAGCGGAGTATGCAAGTACTCCTGAAGCACAACCAGAAGGTGGTCAAGCATATCGAGTCCAGCGATGCCGAAAATGTGGCTCTGTAGGTATCTTTAGCTGCTGGTGAGTAGCTGGTGGTCGGCCGTCGACCACCAAGATCAACAGTAGTAATACTCCACTAATATAGCAGTAATATTACTTAGACCAGTCAGTCAAGTCGGTAATACTATCATGTTATTAGGAGCTAATTATGTGGTGGGTATTACTATATTACTTTCGGTAAAAAATCGTTCTACTATCAATCTCTGCTGGTAGGCGATCTCTGTGGGAATACATTGATATCGAGGTACTCCCGAATGCAGCGAGGAAATTTGTAGCTTGGGTTCTTCTCAAAGTGGCCGTGCTTCAGATAGAAATAAACGTGATAGACCGCGTTATCCAAAGCGACGCATGTAGCACGAGAGTTCAGCCTGTGCATCTCGGCACGATCTGCTATCAGCCGCTTTCCAAAAGGCTTTACATAGCAAGGCTCAGAGCGGCACCACTCGCAATAGGGCTCCATAGTGGTCGTCTAGGAAGAGGGATCGAGATTGAGGGCGGAGGGGAGGGAAGAAGTACAGTGAGCGACCATCCACGACGGCTGTTGATTGGTCAAAATTTAATAGATCATACAGAGGCTGTAACAGAATGCAGCGGTGATAGGGTTAATGTCGTGGTTGCGCCCAGGAAATGGTCCGAATAGATGAATTATAGGTGACTAGAGTCTGAAATTTGAGACCATGCTTGCGCTTGTGACCATTATAAACTGATTGATGTGTCAACATTTTCCCAGACGCATTTTTCCTTGGTTGCGGACTCTAACAGTACCATCAATAAAGCTCCAAATGTTTGTGTATGGCGATCCGGCTTCGAAGATTGCATTTGCGTACACACGAAGTCGAGTAGCTGCGATGTGGCCACCAAATGCTAGTAGCTTCTAAAACTTGGCATCCATAAAATTCAACGTGTGCAAGAAAATGTTTGATATCCCGCTCTCAGAGCGACCGAAGTAGTCTTTCAGCTCGGTTTCACGTACGGGAGCGGCCAGCCTATACTCTCTCTTGTTATAGTTTCAGTCAAACCCATTAAATCAATGAGCATGACTAGTTCTGCTTTGGAAAACCTGAATCGTATAAGAGATTCATCCTCTGAGACACTGTTGAAATTGAATGGCACACGTCGGGTAGGCACCGGTTTCGCCATTGTAGCAAACTCTGAATAGAAAACTGCAGCTTCCAGATTATTACGGGCTTGAAGCAAGCGCTGATACATGTACGCTGAACGATGATGACGAGCCCCCCCCCCCCGCACAGCAGTCCTCACAAACCACTTCATGTCACTGTCGAGAGCGTATGCCGTAGCTTCACCGTCACTTATGGCAGCATCTTCCCTAGGCTCCGGCGCTTCTCTAGGAGTGCCGCCGATTTAGCTGTGAACGGTCGCAAAATAGGTACTTAATATAAACCGTAATAATTAGAAATAGAACAGTATTACCGGTATAACTATTCTGGATTTGCTAAAAGCACTCATGGCACCCCTGGGACGAACCGAATCGGTACGAACCCATTTTGTTTCGGTAACCGTCCAAGCTTCAGTTTGGAGCCGGTAAAATAAATTAAAGCCGTTCTCGTCCGTATTTACCGTCGATAATGAACCAGTTGGGAAGTTCGCCCCGTAAATAAGGGGAACCTCGGGAAGTTTCCCATATTCGGCGCATTTCATTGGCTAATTTAAGGTAAGTTTAAAAAAAAATTGTTTGCTGCCAAGCTGCTAAAAGAAGATTTGCTACCACCTATTTTGCTCATGGAGCACGAGAAGAAGGCGTCGCGACGAGGCTAGTATCCCGCAACCAGTGAGGGAAGCCATCCAGACCTTTATTCCATATGGAACCAAGATTCTTTGGAAGACGTGGTAGCGGCCGGCAGTGCGACCAATGCAAATGCGCTGGAACTTCCAGCTTTACGTCTTCATGGACCGGAGTAAGTGTAAAAGGCGTTAAGAGAGATGAGTTTATCTACTAAGATCATACTACATGTACCTCTCTTTTGCTTACCAGAAATCACGCTGCGACTTGTGCGCCAGGTGGAGAAGGTAGGCTACAAGGCAATTGTGCTGACGTTGGATGCTCCAGTGGTTGTCAGCCACGCAACCACTTCAGTATCCCCATGTATCTAGCCATAGCAATGAGTTGGTCCCCATAGTATGCTACGAACGACTACTAGTTGGACTACGTGAGCAATCTGTACGACCAAAGTTAAGCTGAATATATACACGTGGGCAACTTTTACGCACACTGTGAGTTGACCGCTCGACAGTAAAATGCTGGAAGTGGGCATCTAAATCTTTGCTAGGCGTGTTATTTATGACCAATACATACATGTATAATTTAAGAATTTCAGCCAATGAGAGACATGGAAATAAGGAACGAACCGAGTTCTCTCCCAGGTTCGGTTCGCCGACTTTTGACAGGAATCGGGCTCCCTGCCAAGTTCGGGTTCAAAAATAACAGTAGAACCGTGGTTCGGGTTCGGTTCGTCCCAGGGGTGACTCATGGTCCTGAGCCGGACCTCAACCATCTGGTTTGTGACGCGTTAGAATCGACCAGTGAGCGCGCGGGCCTTGAGTTGACACTGTCAACTTGACAGTCAACACGAGACCTACACTTTGTTTCATTTCGGAATCGACTACTGACCACTAAGCAACCCGATCGATTCGGTGGAATCGCTGTCTCACTATCTCCATGACTGCTGTCGAGAGTCCGTTGGTGACTGCGTACGACCAATCTCTGGCGACGCCCAATCGTCTGGAACGGTGAGAAATGCGTGTTGTTGTGCATTTGCATCCCCCCATTGCTGAAGTTTGGCTGGATGTCCTCAGGATTCGCGATCACTCCACTGTGAGCGTCGTAAGCTCCACTGATCATGACGAGAAGGTGTCGGTGCAATGGCGTCCGTCCAACTTGGGCACGTTGAAGGAAGATCCGCAACGTCAGCTGACGGTCTTGGGCATCGTTGGTCTCTGCTACTTCTCCGTGTGCGGTGGGCCCATTGGCTCGGAACCAATCATTTCTGGTGCGACAGACTAATTGATGCTGTTGTGGAGAAGATGTTGCTCAATTGATCTCTTTGTTGCGCGTTCTATTAGCTGGTGGTCGATTGATTGGGCTTATTATGCTGCTGGTGTTCCCGATCATCCTTGGTCTACCAATTGCGTACGTGACGGCTGAACTCAGCACTGCATACCCAGAAGACGGTGAGAGCTGCGTTCTGACCGGCTTTCATAATTATTCTAACGGTGTTTGGGTGCAGGTGGCTACACGGTGTGGGTGCTCAACGCGTTTGGACCTTTTTGGGGGTTCCAAACTGGTTATTGGGCTTGGATCAGTGGTGGTAAGCTGTTATTGTTTGTAACTAAGAGCTTGGTACACTGGTTTCTGATTCACCGTTTTGTTTTAGTAATCGACAATGCTCTTTACCCTGGATTGGCAGTGTCGACGTTTACTGAGGTCTACGGAGATATCGGCTCGCCGACAGCGGAGTATTTCATCAAAGCAGCTATCGCTGTGGCTTTGACCCTTCCGAATCTTCTGGGAATTCGCATTGTTGGCAACGGAATGGTAGTTTTGTCCATCTTCGTCATGATCCCATTCATCGTGCTCTTCGTTTGGGGGCTAGTCAGTGGTAATGATTGGAGCGCCTTAGGCGAGATTCGTCGGTCTGAAATCATCTACGATTCCAATGGCGACCTCGCTAGCATGACTGGCGGTGCGGACGTAAGTTCCAGGATATTGTTCACAATTACCAGGTTTATTCGGTGACTTACCTAGTGTCTTCCGAACAGATTGACTGGTCGACTCTGATCAACACCCTTTTCTGGAATTTCAACGGGGCAGTTGGAATGTCTGTCTTTGGTGGCGAAGTGAGAAACCCAGGCCAGACTTACCCGCGGGCACTGATGGTTTCAGTGCTGCTAATCGCACTCACGTACTTGATGCCGCTATTCGGAGCGATTGTGTTCAATTCGCCGAACTGGACGACATGGGACGATGGTTCGTTCTCCAGCATCGCGTCGGCCATCGGTGGCACTTTCCTCTCGACATGGATCATGGTGGCTTCCTTCGCCAGCAACGCTGGGATGTACATCGCGGAGCTTTTTAACGATTCGTTCCAGATTATGGGAATGGCTCAAAACGATCTTGCACCGGCGTTCCTCAAAACGTAAGTCAGTTCAATACTTGTGGCAGGCATTTGCTAACACTTGTGTAATTGTTTATCTGCAGACGCAGCAAACGGTTTAACACCCCACACAATGCGGTTTACGCGAGTCTCGTCGTCATCTTAGTGCTCATCAAGTTCGATTTCAACGACATCGTGAACATGACGAACGCGCTATCGGCCTTCTACCAGATTTTAATCTTTGCAGCTTTCATCAAGCTGCGCTACTCGCACGCAGACCTCAAGCGTCCCTATAAAGGTATGCTGAAGATATTTTATCATGTACGTTGGTATGTGTTGTTGATTTTTTGATTTTGCTGTGCAGTTCCTGGAAGTATTCCCATGCTGTTGCTTGGCCTCTTGATCCCGACGGCTTTGCTGGCGTACATTGCTGTGGATGTCTTCTTCACTCTGGCTCCAGCGATGATCGTTCTGGGTGTAACACTGGTGGGTTTTGCGTACGCCAAGTGGAAGAAATTTACTCGTGCACAGCTTGAGGACCTCAACTTGGAATGCTAATTCTCGGAGCGAAGGAATATCAGTAAGTACAAATTAGGGGGTTTCAAAGCAGAAAGTTGGCGAGCATTATGGCATGACGTCAAGAAAGAAAAGCTCGCTTCTGATTGGTTGCTCTCCGATTAACTGTGAACCCCCTTTTCCGAGCACAACAAGCCGGCAAAGAAACTTGAGACTTCGCGGGATCTTCGTAGAAACAACGGCTCTTTTTGAAGTTCGCGCAAAAGTAACCTCGTGGCAGCACCACCGCGAGGGTCAAGTAGCGTTACCAAGTACTGCAGCAGCTCCGCCACCACCAAGAGGAACAAGTATTGCAGCAGCATCATTGTCGCCGTCGCCAAGAGGGTTCAAGTACTGTAGTGGTAGCTTCAATCAGGACCACGGCTACAACGTCACCGCGAGGATCGCGTAATGCACCAGCAGCTGCAGTTTCCTTCCGGTGGTCGAGAACAAGGGGTTTAAGAGGCAAGAACTCTTGCATCTGAATTCGTGGAGCAGTCAACTAGCAGCAGAGCGAGCATAACAGCTGAACCTGCTAAGCTCGAAGGCTCAGACACGCAGCAGTAAGTATATAAAGGCAGTGTCAAATGCCACAAATTTCGAGACGGCAGCGCGCGTTGCGGGCGCTTAGGCGTGGCATTCGATCTGTGGTGATTGGTGAAAGCATTGAGTTTTTATTTGACCTTTTCGATGATGACGATGAGATGATTTCGCTTGAAGTACCAGAACCCGATAATGACACACTGATGCAGCTCATAGAAGCATACTGGATGATAAGTAAATCCCGTTACTTGAACAAGCGAGATCCTGTGCCACGTGCCCCTGACACATTGGACTTTTGGCTCAACCAGCTTGATGAGCGACGATTCACCCAAGATTTCCGTGTCACGCGGTTTCAATTCACGCAGATCGTGGATTTGATTAAAGACAACCCAGTGTTTTTTAACAACTCAAACGTTCCTCAGACCAGATAATCTGGAACGCGAGGAAATTAGCGCTCGAATCGAGGAGATCTCGGGATTTCGGCAGTGTATCGGCTTTGTTGATGGAACTCTGTTTCCTTTCGCAGCAAAACCAGAACTTGATGGTGCAGACTATTACAGCCGCAAAGGGTGCTATGGAATGGCAGCGCTCGTGGTTTGTGATGATCACAAAAGAATTAGGTATCTCTACACAGGATGGGCTGGTTGCTCACATGATGCAAGATTGATGGCTAACTGCGACCTACAGACATCCAAAACTGAGATGTTTGAGGGCGACCAGTACCTGTTAGCAGACTCTGGATTTGCCCCAGATACTAACATCGTTCCAGTGTTCAAAAAGCCTCGCAATGGTCAGCTATCAACGGCACAGGGAAGATATAACAAGGAACTCAGCAAGATTCGGGTTTGGAACGAACACTGTATTGGAATTTTGAAGGGGAGATTTTTCAGTTTAAAAGGGCTGAGGCTGAGGATTCGCAATAAGCAGGATGGAGAGCGAGCTGTGGCTTGGGTTCGTGCTTGTGCTGTCCTCCATAACATACTTCTGCATGTTCCTGGAGTAGGTGATTCTGATGATCCCAACGCGTGGATCCCAGTAGCGATGGAGCTGCCCGATTTAGTCGACGATGGAAACTTTGATAACTCGTTAATTAGATTAGCGGACACACAAGGAAAACTCAAACGCTTACGGGTAATGCAGAGCTTACTAGATCATGTAGGGCGAAACTGAATCGGACATCAATTGTCTTCGAATTGTGCTGCAACCATCTCCTTAACTTCTTCCGTTGAGTATATCCCCAACTCCAACAGGTCCTTGGTGAACTTGATCTTTGCTTGGGCCATCTCAATACGCGAGCGCTTCTTCGCTATGCTGGTGCGCTCGCAAGTTGAGTCGTACATCACATCATCCAGGCTCTTGCGTTTTTTCTGTGGTTTCGACTTGAGGGTTAATGGCTTACCTTTCCTGGGTTTCTCCTCGTTCTTGCTCTTTCCTGGAGCACTACCACCAGTATTTGATCCGACACTGTTACCAGTTACACGTTGTGCTGTCGGTGGGCGGGTCGCAGTATTAACCCCTCCGTTCCCAAGGTCATAAGATACGCCATAGTGAAATATCTAAGTCGTAAGTTACGACGTTGAGCATGCGTCATTAGGAAATGGCTCAGTCAATACTTTAATCAAGTGATTTAAAAATAATAAGATGCAAGAGGTAAAATCTGGCAAATACAGAAACAAGGCGGTGGGAAGGAGATACGGAGCTCGTGGGAATGCGATACGCGAATCTGAGGGAGTGGCCAACTGCGCCAGTCATTCTGCAATCTGCTCCATGGCGCGCATACGCTCGAGCATCCGAGGAAAAAACGACGCGCTTGCCGTTGCCGCTCGCGACATTGACTTCAGGCACCTGTGGCGCCAGTTGCGCGCAGCTGGATGGACAGCCAAGAGGCCAAGCGGCATCCAGACAGAGTGGAGTTACGTAAGCCCGGATGGTGCTGATTCATTTGTTGGTGAGGACTCTGTGGTAGTTTATGCAATAGAATCTGGACTACTGGAGGATATTGAGTCCGGAAGTGATGAGGCCAAGACTGAAGACATACCACCCGCCACTACACGCGATGACAGTGCAGATTCAGTTGCGGAAGACGTTCGGCCATCGCAGATTGATACGACAGCGGCCCTGTCACAAAACACGTTAGATGCTCTCTTTGGTCCCGAAAGCGATTCCGATGTAGATCTCTCCCAGACAGCAGTGACCCGAGCCTTTGACGTTTCGCCCAGTGAGCTGGATGCTGCAGCAGCTGCCCCAGATGTAACTACTAACCTACAGCTTCTGTCTGAGGTGTCGGGAGCTGAGAGTGACGGTGCAAGAGGCGAAGAAGTTGACCAGACACCTGTACGTGAACTCCGACCGCGTGTGAACATGAAGAAGGACGTCAATTTCATCCCAGAGGACGAGAACCTAAGCGCGTACGAAAGCTTTAGCTCCGGCGAAGATGAAGGTGACGAACTTGACCAGAGTGAGGGCTGTGTTGGTGCAGAAGTCAGCGATGAAGAGACTGGCGTTAGCGAGGCCGACGCTGTGGCACTGGATGAGGCGTTTGTGAAGTCACTTCAAGTTGGTGCTGATATGATGTCTAAGAATGAAGCACAGCAGCGAGCTGATGCATTGCGTGGCATGACCTGGAGCCTTGCGTCTGGATCGTTCGAGGAAGGTGTGACGTCGTACCCTGGTCTAAACATGGCAGAAGCGCAGCCATCCCTCGAGTTGCGCAGTCAGTGTCATTCTCCGCTGTTGACCTTCTTCTACTTTCTCCCTAAGTCGCTTTGGGTTAAGATCAATGTCGAAACAAACCGCTATTGCCAGCAACGCATCAACGAACGAGCTCAAGCAATGTTCGAGCAGCAAGGTCCACGACAACGAGAGACATTCACGCAAATCCGGCGCCGGTTGAAGGGGACATCTGGATACCAGACACACGAGATCTTGCAAGTCATCGGTCTTTTAATTGCGCGAATGCTGTGTCCGCAAAATCGTCGTTTTGCTTCTCATTGGTCGATGACTGAAGATGGTGCGGTTCCTGCCGGCACCTTCGGCCGGTTCATGGCGCGAAATCGCTGCCAGGACATATTACGCGACCTGCACTTTGTTGACAACGAGTCAGATCGTACACGAGATAAACTTTGGAAGCTTCGACCAGTTGTGGATAAGCTGCAGCAGAGATTCCTTGCTGGCTGGTCCCTTCCTGCGGTGTTTTCCTTCGACGAAGGCGTCCTCCCGTCCACGTCCAAGAGAAACACCACGAGAATGTTCATGCCGGATAAGCCCCATAGGTATGGGTCCAAAATGTTTATGCTGTGTGATTCACGAAGTGCCTACTGCCATAGGTTTGTTGCAGGTTTTTTGCTATGTCGTATATTACGGTTTCAACATCATCTCTAACTCTGTTTGTCGTAACTTATAGGTTTGAGGTATACGCGGGCAAACGAAACGCCAACGACGGTGGTGATAGCTCATTCGATCACAAGACGGGTGCCGCAGCAGTCGTCCGAAACCTCAAGGCTGTTCTAGATGCGAAACCGCGGCACCCATGGCACTTAGTAGTCGTGGACCGTTTCTATTCCTCAATTCTTCTAGCGATCGAGTTGCTGGGGATGAGTATCTACGTTGTTGGCACTATCATGTCGGACAGGCTGGGATTTGACAAGGCAGTCAAGGAGTCACGGAAGACGCGTCCAGCAGCAATTCCTCGAGGCAGCTTTCTGTTTTCTCGCTCAACTGCGGTCCCTACCATGGTGGCGTTCCACTGGTGGGACCGCAAGCCGGTGCATTTCTTGTGTACGGGGTCTACTATGACGATGTCATCAATCCAGAGGAACGTGAAGCGCGTAGGTGCTGAAACAGTACCATGTCCGGTCGCAGTAAACGATTACCAGCGCTGGATGGGCGGAGTTGATGTTCACGATCAACTCCGCCTCCAGAAATACTCTCTACAGACGTCTACGCGATTTACCAAGTACTACAAGAGTCTTTTCTTGGGCTTTGTGGACTTAGCCCTTGTAAACGCCTATATCTCCCACAAGGAAACAGCGCGGCTCGCTGGTACGACCGCCATGGATCGTGGTGATTGGTTTTGTGTGCTTCAGAACCAACTCTTGCAGCTAAAGGTCGAAGATTTCGCTGGTGTCATGGTTACGCCCCCCCCCAAACTCGCAGAAGCGAAGGCGCGAGCCAATCCGTCTCACTCACATGGTCGAGCAGTCAGAAGACTGGGTAACGGTCAGCGGCATCCAAAAGCGGCGACAACGATCGTGTAAGGTGTGCGCCTTGCTCCGAACGAGCACGAAAAAAAAATCTTTTGCTACGACCTTCTACTGCCAGCGGTGCTCGGTTGACGATGCCAAATGCTGGCTCTGCAACAAGATACGTCACGAGTACAAGGGCGAGTTGAAGACCTGCTTTGCAATATGGCACGATGACTTCGATGCCGGTCAGGCGATTCCGGCCACGCTAGGCAAAAAAGTCGTTCTACGGCGACCTGGGCAGAAAGCTGGTGAGCGGAAGAAGACTCGTCGAGAACTGCAGTTGCACAACGGAGACGCCGATGACGAGAGAGAGATTCAGGAGTGAGCATGGTCTGCGCTCAATGGAGATGGGTTTGCGGGAGTATCCTTTGATGAGTGAATGCTTTTGTTGAATCGTAATGTCTTCTTTTTGTTAGTGGTGGCTTTGTTGTTTCGTCTATTCCGAGGTAACTGACTTTATGGTGCTACTTTTTGCGTCCATCCTTTAGCGGTCCGATGTAACTTATGACATTGAGCTATTGAAAAGAGCTAGATAAGTTGTATAACTTACGACATTGAAAAAAAAACCTGTTGAGAACTTATCGAGCTTCCCGCAGGCGGTTATGTACACCTTACAGAAATGAAGTAAATAGATACGTCATATAATACGACATAAAACTACCGTGATTAGTGCGTTTGAGGTCCTGAAATCCGGGAACGGAGGGGTTAACGGACTCCTCAGAGCTAGTGTCAGTGCTGATGCAAATGGTTTCTTTTGCGAGGCTAGAAGTGCGCCCAGAATCACGCTCGTCAGCCACTGTCACCGAAGACGGCTTGGCCTCGCTGGCACTGTCACCTTCGTCGTCTTCGCTCCTTGCCCGCCCGTAGTCGCCAAATGGAAAGTCAAAGTCAGGTTGGTCGACTTCCAACCCCTCACCATCTATGTCGGCGCGAGCTGTTGGCATGGTGAAAGGTTTTGCGTCGTTAAATGTCCCTGTTGGGGCGATCGGTTTTGCCGACGCACGGTTATGAAATACGGGGTCGAGGATATCCCAATGCTTGCAAATAGCAACCAATTTGTCTACAGTCCAATAGATAGATTCTGATTAGAATAAAAAACAGCGTGGAGATGCTGCTTACCGTGGAAGGTCTTTGCTTCGTCCTCATCCAGGATACCTTCACCAGACTGCCGTTTCAAATCTGCTGCTTTATTGTACGAGTCTTGAATGTCGTTTATCTTCTGCAAGACGCCTACACGCAATAAAATCGGCGCATATTTGGTGAATTAAGTATACGCAGGGGTTCGTATTGATGCCTACGCACCTTTGTATGTCCGACCAGTGATTCCCGCCTCCTTGATGAGTTCCGCGATCTCTGATGCCAACGCCTTCTTGGTTTTTCCTCCGACAGTGTCGCCACGCCAACGTTGAAGGTTTCCTTCGGCCGTGATCCACTTCAAGATGACATCTACGCTGGAAGGACCACCATCAACTCCGTCTTTTTGCCAGCTCACCGGTCGTCTCCGCTGCGCAACGTTGGGTGCCATGACGTCTCACAACTGGTGTTCGTGTTGCTGGCAAGGTGTTAGTGTGGGAGAAGCTCCGAGAGGGCAAGGGAAACTTGTGAAATAGAAACAAAATTCACCAGTTTCCCAGGCTTTTAGGTTGATTTGACTGCGTTTGGGCGTCAAGAAAACTTGCCGTAATGGCAGAACGCCAAAACACTCTGATTGGCTGGATCGAAACTTTAGGTGAACAAGGTTTTAGAACATCTCAACTTTGAAACCCCCTATTATACACCTTTGCCGGACCTAACCGGTGCTAGTCCAGAGCAAAGCGGTGAAGTAGCAAAAATCAAAACTTAAATTTTGTTACTTTATCAATTATGTACAAAATCACAGACCAAACCGGTGAAAACGGAGACCAAAGCGGATTTATCTCCCTCGAACTCATATCCGCAGCACACCGACCAACCAAGTCCCCCCCCTTTCATTCCCCCCTCCCCGTGATGCCTACGCCTCCGCACTCGCCTGTCGCTCGAGCCCGCGTCCTTGACAGCTATCGAGCTGGCGAGGACTGGATGCTTGTTGCGGCACACAACGGCATCTCCGCTACAGTCGCCCGCCGAATCGTAGAAAGTGGCCGCGTGGAACCTTTACCTCGTGGAGGCCTCCGCACTGCGTGTGTTAAGTGCACACCCGAGATTGTTGCCGCCCTCGAGGAATACCTCGACGACAACTGTTCCTACACGCTGAGCGCAATGCAGGACATGATAAGGTTTGATTTCGGTGTGCGTATTAGCACGTCCACCATATCGGACAAGCTGATAGGCATGCTGTATACTCTTAAGCAGGTTTGAAACATTACGTACATGCTACTGTTGTTATCTTTGGTTGATTAAGGAACTAACTACCAAACTGATGTTACATAGGTGCGAGTCGAGCCACAAACCTGCAACAATGAAACGAACAAAACGAAGCGCAAAGAATTTGCTGTAGCTCTCCGCCGTCACATGCTAGCGGGTGATTTTATTGTTTATTACGATGAAACCAATTTCAACGTGTACTGCAAGCGCACGCAAGGTCGTGCGAAGAAGGGCAAGCGCGCGACTGTTGTGTTGTCTCCTTCAAAAGGAGCTAATCTCCAGATTCAATGCGCCGTTTCGACGGAAGTTGGGCTTGTCCACCACCGACTGGAACGTGGAAGCATCCACATGGATGTCAACGCTAGGTTCGTAGATGCTATATACGATAAGGTCAAGGCAACGCCAACGTACCAGGAGCATTTTCAGGGCAAGAACATTGTCGTCGTGCTCGATAACGCCCCGGCTCACAGCCAAACCGAAGGTCGTGTTGCCGAGCGCGATGATCTCGTACTCCTCCGTCTGGCGCCGTATTCCCCAATGTGCAACCCTATTGAGGGTTGCTTCAGCGTTCTCAAGGCGCGCATTAAGGCGGACCTCGCTTTGGCGCGGGAGGACCTCGTCGCACCTCGCCCTCGAGGACAGATTGCAGAGGGCCGCATGGAGATTTTGGAGCGCGCTGCTAGGCGCAACATCGGTTGCATGAATCTCCGCCTGGTGAACAAGATGGCTCTTCACTGCCAACATGCTGTGGCAGCCGCTGAGCGCATGGAAGATATGCAATACGGTGTTTAAACAGCACTGGAAAGGTATACACCGCTTTGGTCTGGGGTTTCACCGCTTTGGTCTGTGATAAGCAAATCAATTTCACAATTTTGAATTTTCATTTAACAATTTTTTTTAAAAAAACCGTTTTGCTCTGGACTAGCACCGGTTAGGTCCGGCAAAGGTGTAGTAGTAGTAAGAAATGCAGCAAGTCCTTAAAAACGTTTTTGTAGGATATTAATTACATTCTTGACTTCACGAAGTGTTGATCAACTTCAACTGGTCATTACAGTATCTGTAAGTTGCTTTCATCGAAGTTGCAGTTTGTTTGACGATTTGCCGCACGGGGAAATACCACAGAGAGAAAGAAGACTTTTTTACTGAGGAGTCCTCAATGGGGAAGGACACCCACAAGGATGATCATACAGTGCGCGCCAGAATTATAGCCGCACCCACCTTTGGGTCGCTAAAAATAAATCTAAGGTGGTTTGCTCTATTTGCGCTTTAGTAGTTGTTTTCACGTGCGCTTTAAAGTGGATTAGGCGATTTAGTTTTCCAGTTCACCTCATGAGTCGCCCACAATTGAAAATTCAACGTGAGGGTGGTGGGTCAAAATTATAGCCGCACTTAGCAAAATTGTTGTTGTGAAGTAGATTGATGCTTTTCTATTGCGAAAAGCACACTGTGGTGCTTCCATTGGTCAGTACGAAAGACATCA
Source organism: Phytophthora capsici (assembly GCA_030324255.1). Lineage (NCBI taxonomy): Eukaryota > Oomycota > Peronosporomycetes > Peronosporales > Peronosporaceae > Phytophthora > Phytophthora capsici. Next base: position 2,204,933 of record CM059346.1, read on the forward strand.
TGGAGAATTTACAGCGTGGATACCGCTTGAGATCATATGACACCTTGGTTGCACTACATTAGGCAATGGCTCGGATCCAGGTTGACGCTGATGTCCCGAACCCAAAACAAATCGAAAATAGAAAATGAGGTGATCAGTACGTCCTTAAAACAGTGTAGTTTTGCTCTAGTGTGCTTGTGGAGTAAAAGTAAGAGAGTTTGAGTTAGATAACCTTAGTTGAAAAAATTGGGGTAATTTCTGGAAATTTATACTGTGTGTTTGTATCGGGCGATGGACGACAGAATACTCGGAAGGTTTACGCCCGGAACGAGTAAGTGCAGTAGCTGTGCAAGTTACGATGCTCTAGATAAGAATTAAACAAACACATTCAGGGCCCATTTGCCAAGTTTGAGCCAGATGCACTCATGCAAGTACTCAGAAAGTCACTTGACCGATAGTTAACAGGTTCAACTTCAACATCGCCATAACACAAAAGCAAGTTGTCCAATAATGCGAAACTTAGGGCCAGTTCTAACCGTGTGCCATTCGTGCCGTGCCGTGCCACGTCTCCTTTGATTGGACAAAACTGAGCTAGGTATAGGGAATGATAACAGTTTGCATGTCCTACATGGCACATCAAAGTGCCATGTCAATGGGGTGTGCCATGTGCCATTCTGTGTTTTTATTTTTAAATTTTTATAATACCAGCATTCCCCAATTCGCCAACACTTGAGACTCTATTCTTCTTCAAAGTCATGGACACTAACGCTGTTGTCGCTGTCGCTGCGGTCTATCTCGCTGCATTTTACTATGTCTGTGACGACGAACGAAAACACTGTCTGAAGCGGGAGCGTCTGAACTGGAAACACCACTCTCAGCTACTGCTCAATGAAGGTCAATTTCGACAGTACTACCGCATGTCTTACCGTGGTTTTGAGAAGCTGGTTTGTTTACTTGCACCAAGTCTTCACGTAGATGAAGCACAGTCACGTCGCCGTTCCGGAATTGATCCGTTAACGCCAGTTAACATGGTACAAATGTGCATTTCGTGGCTGGCAGGATATTCGTACCACCCAGTTCGTGCCCTATCAGGTTGTAGCAAGACGGCGTTCTACAACAGTATTTACAAAGTAATGGATGCTATTCAATCTTGCGACGAGCTGCAACTACGTTTTCCTGTCACACGATTCGACCAACAAAAGACTGCTCGTGCGTTTTCGCGGTTGAGTTCAGAGAGGGCCTTTACAGGGTGTGTCGGTGCAATTGACGGATGGTTGTGTGAAGTACAAGTTCCCCGTAAAACAGAGGTAAAACGAGTGACCTCATTTTTTTCGGGTCACTATCAGTGCTATGGTGTGAATGTACAGGCCTGTGTCGATCATCATTGTCGTTTTACTGCTATATCTACAAAATGCCCTGGTGGAATGGGCGATGCGCTGGCATACGAGAAGTGGAATCTGTCGACAATAGCTGAAGGGTTTCCTCTCGGTCTGTACTTAGTTGGTGACAATGCTTACAGCAACAGTAATACGTTACTGACTCCATTTACAAAGCCCAAGACAAAAACCCCAAGTCATGATAGCTTCAATTTCCATCTCAGTCAATTGCGGATACGTGTCGAAATGGCGTTCGGCCTACTCGTGAATAAGTGGCGTTTGTTTCAGCAACCGCTGAAAGTCCGAATGAAGAATGTCAAAAAGGTTATATACGTTTCCTGTATACTCCACAATTGGTGCATCAATCAGCGCCTCACCGAGCAAGGCGTGTCCGACATTGAACGAGAGGAAGAAATTGTTGAGGCAATTGCTGAGCTCGAAGATAAAGAAGACGATACGCAAGTCAATTCATCTGTGGGACCAAATGATCTCTCTGTGTATCGACGTCTTTATCGATCTACACAAATTGATCCGGAACTAACAGTTGAATCTGAGCTTATTCGGAGTACAATTGTGTACAAACTTGGCTCCAACAACCAATTCCGCCCCGAATACAACGTGCGGCGCATGGAGGCTGAACGCTCGAACGACAAGAAATAGATTGTATCTATGTAGTCACCTGCAGTAGGAGGTAGCACAAGAGTTAATTTACTTGAGTTAAACAAAAGCAATTTGTCATTTACATAGCTTACCACCACTTTTGGATGTCGTGTTGCGCAGAACTGGGGCATCTACTCCTTAGTAAAAGCAACCTCCATCTCACAGAGCTTCTCCCGGTACAATGCCAAACTCACGTTTAGAAACGTAGCAGGTGCGCCCCGTGCCTCCAAGGCAGCAATCCGATCTTCAACATGCCCGATAAGCTGATGCATTTTGAGGATTTTGTCGACGGAGGATCCAGCCGGCTCTAGCTTAGCAGTCAACATTTTCACCGATTCAACTAACTCGCACTTCAACTTCTTGGCTGGCGGTGACTGCAACAATGGTTTTTCCTTTGCTACGCGGTCGATGGAATCAAACTCGTCATCACTCAACATCCCACCCTCTACAAAGTCTGCCAGGTGTCGTTTCACCTCGAGACATTCACGCAAGTAGTAAACCTCGAGAGCCCCACCACAGAAATCATAGAAGTCGTCTCCATGTTCGCCCGACTTAGTAAATTTTGCCATCGCTTTCATGTACTTGCGATTGACACCTTTCCACATGTCGTACAGTGTGACGACGTCATGAATGACAATCATCGAGGTGTCGATATTCGCAAAACGAGCATTGCTGGAGAGAAGCTGATTGTAATCAGAAAAGTTTGTGTTGAACTCCGACACCACGTCTCGCCAAAATGTGGAGCCCGCATTAATGTCGCCTGCATCCAGCTGCTTTCGTGTTGCTGTATTGCCCGTTTGAGCAAAGCGAGATGCCAACTTGTCTGAGAAAAGAACGTTCATTAGGCGAAAAACGCAATTCTTAGACTGCAGCAAAGAATTTGGCGTCAAAACTTTCCCAACAACTGCGCGGTGCGCCTCATCAAACTCGAGCAAATACTTCACACGAGCAGGTCCTGGCGTCTTACGACTGAGTCGAAGCTTCCGGCTTGTACATTCTTTGCGGAGTTGCTCCACCGTCCATGTAGAATAGTCGTCTGAAGAAGGTGGCGCAGTAGACCCTGCATCTTTGACAGTCCAGTTGGCTGACACAGCAGAGGAGACCGAAGTATCCGTGGAGGACGAGAGCTGTAGCATGTCGGAGATGATGATGGATGAGCTTACTTCGGGATCGATGCTGACGCGGGCGTTCATTGTTGATCTTGGAAAGTGACACGACAAGAATTCAAAAGTGCGTCGAAGGTTCAGACTAACCACGCGAACTCACCGGCGAACCACAGGATAAACACTTGGTTGCAATTAGCCAGAGTGCGTTGGCCAACGAACAGGCCCCGCTCCCTGCCGCACAAGCTTTCTCCTCGGACTAGCTAAAGAGCTCTCTGCTGCAATGATACAATCGTTACTTTAAGTCTGCGGATGAATTTTGTGGCACTAGTGGAGCTCATTCCTAACCGACGTGCCATCGACACCTGTCTCCTAGCCCTATGGCATGGCATGGCACGATGGCATCCGGTTAGAACGGGGCCTTAGGCTGGGATTGGTTAAAATATTAAAATAACGTTTCCTAATCCTTCAAATTGCAATCATATGTTATAAATAATCTCATATTGCAAAATTTACTAAGTGCGGCTATAATTTTGACCCACCAGCTTGACGTTATATTTTCGATTGTGGAAGGGGCAAGAGGCTTACTGGAAAACTAAACCGCCTATTCCACTTTAAAGTGCACATGAAAACAACTACTCAAGGTCAAATAGACCAAACCAGCATAGTTTTTTTTTAGTGACCCAAAGGTGGGTGCGGCTATAATTCTGGCGCGCACTGTACAATGTAGACAAAGGTAAAATAGAGCACAGCCTAAGGCACTGCGCTTACAGTTGAGCGCCTTCACCGATGTCTGCTGTCTAGTGCATCGGTATCGCCAAACCAATATCGACGCGCTGGACGCGTTCATGTTGTACTGGCTCCTCGATGCTCATCATCCTATTCAGAACGTGCTGGACGGCCCATCTCATCTGCTCAAGGTATCCTCTAGAAACCGGTACGCTTTAAGCAACTTGATCTTGATATGACTTTGAGTTGATACATGTACAGTAATTTCCTGCATACAGCAGCGTCGGACCGAGTAGGACTTGCATCAGACAAGAAGCTACCGAAAACGTTCATCTTCCTGCACTTCAATGCACAAAGAGCCCCAGAAGAATAACATCTTTAAACAGAATCCGATAGCAATGGCTCTCATGTGGTGTTTTGCCCAGTGCCGTGATTCGTATTTTCGGTAGTCGCGACATTTGGTGTGTTGTGTCACAACTTAGCGGCTACAGCGGCTACAGCCTAAACATGACGTTGAATTAATGCCTCGCAGTTTCGTCCGTACGCTCGCAACTTGACTTCGTTAAACTCGTGGACATCTCCGTGACGCGCCCAACGGAGCCTACTATTGCCGTCACATCCATGAAAACGTCCTTCATTCCAAAGTGGCGCGGCCGAAATGAATACGAGAACGAAAGCAGATGGGATTTTGATCGTAACGTCATCAGGCACACAACGGGGCCGGCCCGGCGGTGCAGGTTGTACTGTATACATTGACCGTCGGTGCTTGGGAGATTGTTGAGCTTGACTTTGAAGTTCATTTCTGGTTTAACATCCTCGAGGTGAAGACACCTTCAATCTGCAGATGATTTCCAAGACTTCAATGTTGAACGCTGTCCACAGCCCAAAAGGAGGCTATGACGGCCAACTTTTGCTTACACCGGAATGTCTACCAGACAGGTACATATCAAGCTTCTTCTATGATATATTTCTTAACCTTTCTGGTGATGCAATTGTAGGTTAAATGATCACTCCAGTGTGAGCATTGTCAGCTCCGTGAACGGACGTCCTTCTGCAAAAGAAGAATTGCAACGACAGTTAACAGTCCTGGGCATCGTTGGTCTCTGCTACTTTTCGGTGTGCGGTGGCCCCATCGGATCCGAGTTAATTATTTCGTGTAAGCCTACAATTTAAGGGATCTGTAACAGATTCTGTTGGGGGATTCAGGAAATAACTAAAGCTGTTTTGGTGGTACTGTTAGCTGGTGGGCCGTTGGTCGGCTTCATCTTCCTGTTGCTATTCCCGATCGTCCTTGGGCTCCCGATCGCTTTCGTTACGGCTGAGCTAAGTACTGCATACCCACATGACGGTACAAAACATGAATATCAAGCTTCGACCAGGGTAAAACCGAGCTAACCAAGGAGATTCTCTGCCTTCAGGTGGCTACACGGTGTGGGTTCTGCAGGCTTTTGGGCCATTTTGGGCTTTCCAGACGGGCTACTGGAGTTGGCTTTCAGGCGGTAAAGTTGCTAGAAACTGATACCTTCGAGCCTCATAACTGACACGTTTCTCTCTTGAAATCCAGTAATTGACAACGCGTTGTACCCGGGGCTTGCTTTATCAACCATCACCGAAGTTTATGGACCCATCGGTTCACCGACTGCGGAGTATTTCATCAAAGCAGCAATCGCAGCCGTTTGGGCGTTGCCAAATCTCTTTGGTATTCAAATCGTTGGTAACGGGATGGCAGCTCTGTCGGTCTTCGTCATGATTCCCTTCGTAGTGCTTGCTATCTGGGGAATGATGAAAGCCAATGACTGGGGGGCTCTTGCTGAAGTTCGACGCTCCGACATTGTCTATAACGACAATGGGGACTTCGTGAGCATGTCTGGAAGTATCGACGTGAGTACTTTCCTATTGTTGTTTTTACTGGATCCTGAGCTAACCGTTGTCATCTTTTAGATCGATTGGTCTACTCTGATTAACACACTCTTCTGGAACTTCAACGGTGCAGTTACCATGTCAGTGTTCGGTGGGGAGGTGGTAAACCCTGGGCGAACATATCCACGTGCGATGTTGATCTCAGTGCTTCTCATTACACTCACATATATCGTCCCGCTCTTTGGTGCCACGGTATTCAACGGACCTCACTGGACAACATGGGAAGACGGCTCCTTTTCAAGTATTGCGTCGGATTTGGGCGGTGACTTCCTCTCGACCTGGATCATGTTGGCATCCTTCGGCAGTAATGCTGGTATGTACATCGCTGAGCTCTTCTGCGACTCGTTCCAGATCATGGGCATGGCTCAGTGTGGCCTCGCGCCGGCATTTCTCAAAGCGTACGTTAAGTTTTCGATGATGTTGAAACATTTTGTTAACGTTTTTGCTTGTCATTCAGACGCAACAAGAGGTTCAATACACCTCATAACGCTGTCTTCGCGAGTATGGCTGTCATTTTCGTGCTCATCAAGTTCGACTTCAGTGATATCGTCAACATGACGAATGCCCTGTCGGCTTTCTACCAGATCCTGATCTTCGCTGCTTTCATCAAGCTACGGTACGCGGAGCCGGATCTTTATCGCCCGTTCAAAGGTAAGTTAATGTTGTATGTTTACGATGTCTTTAACTGTTAACTGTCTATACATGTAGTCCCTGGAAGTATGCCCATGATCTGGATTGGTCTCCTGATCCCTACCGTGTTACTGCTGTACATCGCTGTTGATGTTTTCTTCACGCTGGCCCCGGCGTTGATCGTCGTTGGTGTTACCCTCGCCGGCCTGATCTATGGCTACTTGAAGAAGTTCTCACGCGTCCAGTTCCATGACCTCAGTCTCGAAGCCTGACTAGCACATGGAGAAATCGCAACCAGTATATGTACAAGGACAACAAACAATGTACTACAGTGTAGTAGTAAGAAACCATTTTATTTCCTTCTTCCATCACTTTCTCGTGGGTGTTTTACTGCAGTCTCATGACTCCATCACGCAGCAATTGGCGCATCGACCAACCCGTCGGACGGTTGTGTCCGTCGTCCGAATGGCGCCAAGACCAAAAGATCCATCCCGAATGGGCCTTACTGAAAGCTTCAAGTTGCGCCGACGCAAATTGCTGCAGTCCGTAGCGATCTTCACACGGGAAAGCGCACGCTTGAGCACCCAAACTCCACTCGTCAATGAGCAGCCAATTGCCGCCCCACGAGGAGATTTGATCTCCGTAACGACGCACAGCCTGCAGCACTTGGTCTCGGTTCTGACCCTCGTAACCCCAGAGGAAATACGGGTGCCACTCGTGCCACACATTCGTGAACTTTGGGTAGCGCATGAAATTCTCCATGAACGGCGGACTCTGCTCGGTCAACAGCGGGGCCACAGTCAACACGCAGTCATTGCCAGTTGCACGAATCTCCGAGTACGCGCGTTCGTAGTACGCACGTAGAACGTGTTGCTCCGTTGGAGCTTCTGGTTCATTCAATAGACCAAGCCCGAGGAATGACGGACAGTACCGGTAGCGTGAAGCCAGGAACTTGGCCAGATACACGGTATTGTCGACATTCTCCGGGTATTGGCCCCAGTACTTGGCTCCACTGTCCACTGCAGCACTGTGGTCGCGTCCATTCTGCGACCCTTTAGCCGCATGAATGTCTACGATCACAGCCATGTCGTACTTGACACACCAATGGTTCACTAGCTCGTCCAGGTACCGCAACGCATGGGGAGCAAACACTGTCCATTCTCTCTTGTTAGGGAAGTCCGTCGGGTCGAACCCCATGATCCAGAAGCCCACAGGCACTCGCACAGTATTGAGGCCAAACCGCTTCATCTCAGCGATATCGTACTCCGTGATCCACGTGCGTCGGTGCTCTTTGAAGCGTTTGTCACCTTCTTCATGACCCAAAAACTTCATTGTCGCGAACTCGCCCTGGTTCTTGATCTCGTCCGGCACGCCATGCCACAGACACGAGTCCCACGTCATCCAGTGCTCGGCAACGAGCCAACCGCCGAGGTTGACGCCGCGGCACGAAATGTCTCCGCGACGCAGGCGAGCTTGAAGCGAATCGGACGCTCCAGACATGGGAAAAGGATCGGGGGCTTCGGGTCTCGTCGGCCAAAGTCAAAGTGAGACCTTGCTCGATGATCAACTGCCGCCAAACCTGAAGAATTGTACCAATTCACCCACGTGCGTCGGCAGGGCAAAATGTGTCTCAACATCAGCCGTCACGTTGCTAGATCAGGTCGCGCGACTAAAAAAGACTAAAAAGATCACTACGTTGTTGTGCTTTACGCGCTTAGGGCGATATCAAGTGATGCTGTAGCTTACATCCCTACAGGTTCTCGGCTACGAGCTCCGCCGCTGCCTCCAGACCCGTGAAATACGCCGCTTGAAGCGCACCCTGGTACTTGGAATCCACGGCTTCGCCCGCGAATAGCACGCGATTTGCTACTGTCCGCTTCAAGACATCCGGGTCATCGTGGGAATTCCTGGCCGTGACGCAGCTGTACGCGCCTACCGCCCACTCGTCTTGATCCCAACTGCAGCAACAACGACACAGTCAGATCCAGAGGTGACACATCACCAGCAAAAAAGACTTACCGAGTGATGAAGTGGTTAATAGGCTTGGGGATGTCGGGGCCAAAAGTATCTTGCATCTGCAGGTACAGCGCGTAAGCGATCTCTTCGTCCGTGAATGAGGCGGATATGGCGCTGGCATTGTCGCCAATGAGGACGCCCTCCAGGATGGGGACACCCTTGGCTAAGTGGTAGTTGAACACCAAGGGGAAGTAAATACGGCGGTCGTCGCTTGCGTTCTTCTCGTCAAGTTGACCCATGAAGGTGGCGTGTATGGGCCAAAAGACTTTGGGGAACTGCACCAAGACCTTCATGTATTGCCCCATCTTGGACCGCTTTAAAGCTGTGGTTTTAACTGCCGGTAACTCTGGCTGGAAGTGCAGTTTGCCACTCTGAAGAAGTCCCAGTGAAGTGGCAACGATGACACGGTCCGATGTCACGCGACGACCGTCGGTGCATTCGACGACCACTCCGTCAGGACTGTCGTAGCTTATTGACGACACCGACACGTTCGTGTGGATGATGTCCCGGATGGGATCCGCAAGGTGATCAATGAAGCGTTCCATGCCAACCGGGACGATGCAGTGAGCGCCAGGGTCGTCGCCCATCAGGTCCGTTTCAACGAAGACGTCGAGGTTCAAGTCGTCGGTTGTGAGCCCGAACCAAGCCTCCATCAGCCGTAGGAACAAGTTCACTTTCATACGAGCTGTGGCACCACCCATAGCCTCAACCAGTTCTTGGTCGGATGCGAGGAGATGCTCTACGACCGCAGATAAAGTTTTATCGCGGTGGTCTTCATAGGGATCCGCCGTCGCGAGCATCTGGAGCTTATTCATGAGCAAATCTTGCAGCTCCCACGCGTCTTTGGTCTGTTGTTGGCTCAGTTGGTGGCTTCCATTAAAGAGCAGGAAGTTCGAGCATGACCCAGGGTGGAGCCATGGATTCCTCGGACTGATCTCTTTGAATGAGATCCCGAACTGCTTAGCCAAGGCAGCAAACGGGTTGCCCTCGGTGCCGTGGATCCATGCAGCGCCCACTTCGACGTTCACGGGTAACGAGTCACTGAAGGACTTGGTTTGCACTCGCCCACCGATTCGGGACTGCGCCTCCAACACACACACGTCGCTGGGGTCAAAGTGACCCGAAGAAAGAAGTTCGTTTGCGGCACTGACACCAGCCAGGCCTGCTCCGATCACTACTACACGATAGTTGCTTTCGAGTGAAGTGCCGGTTCTTTCAGGGGTGAGATTAGGCATGTTTGGATTGTTTTGCAAATTCAAGAATGAGTTGCTTTGTAGACTGTCTCGATTCAAACCCAGGTCGTGTTGCAGGAGAGATGGAAGGAGAAAACGGTGATGATGTTTCGCTGCATTTCGGAAAACGAGGTGGTAACATGTGCCTCGAATCTGACAAACATCGCATCGAGCCTTCTGTCCTTACTTTATCCGGTCGACGCGTTACGAGCCCTTCTCAGGGGCCGAGGAAGGGAGGAGCTAACGACATTACCCCTGATGATATTTGCATTACCCCTCCCATCTCCACTTTAAAAGTATTTCAAAAATATGGCGACGTTTCAAGTGTTGTGTCGCTCTCGCTGTGCGAAGAAGTCAATCAACATGCTTCGCCTGCCAAGCCTCGCCAGCAGACTGCCTTGGACGTCTGTGTCTCCCCAGCACGTTACCATCGACAGCACTACAAACGCACCTTCTCGTCCAAGCTCTTACAGCGCATCAGAGAGCCTTCCGCTCTTAAGACTGCCATTGACTGAAACGCTGGCTTTCCCTCGCATTCCGTCGCCTGCGTTGGAGCTCAACACAAACTCAATTTTCCCGAGATTCACTGATAACTCGATGCATACTCCCATTTACGTACATCTCGACGTAACTGCGGTCTCTAATGCTGCCCCAGAGCCGGCCGCCCGGTCACTCACTGCAATTGGATCGACAAAACAGCATACGTGGAACCTTCCTGTGCACCCACAGACTTGCTTTTACAATCCAGAAGCTGCTCGAGCAGCTATAAACGGCGTCGCCGCGAAACACGGCTATGCAGTCGTGCAGAAGACAATCGTCTATGTCAAAAAGAAAAATCGTCGCCGGATTGTTCTTGCGTGTGATCGCCTTAGTTCCCGACGTCAGCACACAAGCAGTGCTGGGGCATGTAGGCCCAACTCGGCTTCTCGACAGTGTGGTTGCAAGATGCAGGTGCATCTGGTTCGTGTATTAGCAGAAAACGGGGAGATTAAAAGGTGGCAAATCGAGCATAGAGGAACAGCCTATACTCATAACCACCCTCCGTCAGCAGGAATTGCTGCTCACCCAAGCCTTCGCAGAGAATCGAGAACACCCGCCGTGCGCCAAGTTATTGCGACCGACTGGCAAACTGGCATTCGCGCTTCTCAGACGCTGGCTCGCCTTGCTCTAGAGAGAGCAGAGGTCGTTATTACGCCTCGAGACCTGTACAATGAAGACAACGGGCTGAGCGAGCAGAGTTGTGTGGGAAGACAAGAATCGAATACTTACTGGAGTGCGACGTGAAGAATCGAATACTTACTGGAGTGCCTTTGGGAGGGGCCGTACTTTGTTCGCTTCCAGACAGACAAGTTCAATCACGTCTCGCATTTATTCTTCGCTTACAACGATGACATTGTTATTTATCGTGAGAACTTTGACATTGTACTGATGGACTGCACGTACCGCGCCAATCGATTCGGGATGCCACTTCTTAACGTGGTGGGGGTGACTGGCATGAACACGACCATCCATATTGCCCAAGTTTTCATGGTAGATCGCAATTTCCCAAGTGTCATTGCAATCTTTAAAGGTCACTTCGAAAACCTCAATGTCACAAATATGGTTTAATGACATACCCTACATGTTGCCTGCGCCTACACAGACAGTTACTTCTAGTGCGACCAGTCGCGGAGTTGCTTTTTTTTTAAACTTGGATAAAGTATGAGGGGTAATGCAAATATCATCAGGGGTAATGTCGTTAGCTCCTCCCGCCGAGGAAGCGCTTCAAGATGGGAAGAGAGAGGCCTTGATTTCTCCACGCGAAGCACATTCATGCCATCTGCTGGTGACTTCGACGCTGTCATCTGTCTGTGGCACTTTAACCACTTCAAGCACGACCAGGCTCGCTTACGCTACGCAAAGATGACCAGCGGCAGTTTTTGTCGTCAGCACCTCGGGGACCCACATTTTCCACGGCTTTCTACCTTCGATCCCTTCTTTAACTAGGTCGAACGCTTGAGCTTCGAAGGATGCCTACACGGTAGATTCTACAGACAGCAATCTCATTTCGGCGGTTGCCTCGACAACATGCTTATGTTACGAAAACGCCCTTCTCCGGCAGTATCCTTGTAAACAAGCTTACGTTACGAAGGGTTTGCCATGGGGATGCGCCTTTCATCAACAACGAGAACTGAAACGGATTCCCGGTGATGCAGTTGTTGATTTTGACACTTAGCCCACTATCTCCGCAGCAGCTTTCTGGCCTGGATACAACCCTTTAGATCTTTCGGTAAAGCTACCAGCCAAACAACCAAGAAAACACTTACCCGAGAAATACGCAGCCTGCAAGGCGCCCTGGAATCTGTAGTCTGTGGCTTCACCAGCGAACAGTAGACGATTCGCCACGGTCTGGCCGAGAATCTCTGGGTCCTCATCTGTGCTGTCCACGGTTAGCGAGCTGTAGGCGCCAATCGACCACGGATCTTGATCCCATCTACAGTTTATGTTAGCTACAATTAAAAAAAATACACTCAGACAGCGCCTACCTTGTGATGAAGTGGTTCACTGGATCCGGAATATTTGAGCCGAAAGTCTCCTGCAACTGCAGAAACAGTGCGTGCGCAATATCCTCGTCGGTAAATGCTGCAGCAACTTTACTGGCATGCTCACCAACCAGGACGCCTTCAATGATAGGAACGCCCTTTGCAAAGTGGTAGTTGAAAACCACAGGGAAGTAGATGCGGTCACCACTCGAGGCTGACGTGTCTTTGATCTGCGCAATGAACGTGCAGTCTTCAGGCCAGAAGACCTCAGGAAACTCCACGAGAATCTTCATGTATTGACCCATCTTGGACCGCTCGATAGCTCCACGCTTAGGAGCAGGCAGCTCCGGCTGGAAGTGTAGTTTATCCGACTTGAGGAACCCGAGAGATGAAGTCACAACCACGTACTCGGCAGTGATACGGCACCCATCGTTGCATTCAATGACAACGCTGTCTGCATCGTCGTAGTTGATAGAAGTGACAGCTACGTTCGTGTGAATCATGCCCTTCACAGGCTCCGCTAGATGATCGATGAAGCGTTCCATTCCCGATGGAACAATGCAGTGAGCTCCAGCGTTATCACTGTCCCCATACCCACAAAGTTAGAGCTGAGTTCAATCCTTCGCTTGTGTTGTACTTACCCAATCAGTTCGATCTCTGTGAAGTCGTCGAGCTGCACCTCGTCATCATTCACCCCCATCCAAATTTCAATCAATTTCAAACACACTTCTAGTCTCTCACGTGCATTCGGTGCTTTCATTGCTTCACGTAGCTCGTCGTCCGATTCGACCAGGTGGTCTACGATAGCAGACAGAGCCTTCTCCTCGTGGTCGGTGACATTGGACGAATTAGCCAATGCCTGGAGCTTATGCATAAGCAGATCCTGCCATTCCCACGTCTCATTGACTTGCTCCTGTGGCAGTTGGTTTCGCCCATCAAAGAACAGAAAGTTCTTGCATGCACCAGGGTGGAGCCACGGATTCCGAGGCGCCACCTCCTTAAAAGCGATACCAAACCTCTTCGCCAAATCAGAGAACGGGTTGCCCTCAGTGCCGTGGATCCACGCAGCACCCACCTCCACATTGACAGGTAAAGTGTCACTGAACTGTTGCGTTTGAACGCGCCCTCCAATACGCGACTGAGCTTCCAGCACGCAGATGTCACCAGACGTGAACTTGTTGGAGGCCAATAGCGCATTGGCAGTACTCACGCCAGCCAATCCAGCACCGACGATCACAACACGATACGAACTCGCCAATGCAGTTGCAGTCTTCGGGGTCATGGTGAACGATAGTGAATGTCTTCGGTGCCAATTCAAAAATGATGATCCATTTCCAGTTTGATTGGCTGAAAGGTTGATGCTGTTACGATATGCTAGACAAGCGTCCTAACACTTGTAATCAACGCATGGCGTTGCAACTACGGCCCGTATCCTACGAGTGCTGATGCTCTTGATCAGCACACTACTGGCCTTAGAACACCCCTCCACCTACTCACGACGTGTCATCTCTTCATAACAACGTTGACCCAGATCATGATACCTGCTTAATTAAATACTTTAGCGACGGACTGAAAGTATAAAAAGAAGAAACTTTGAAGTTTAAGAATGTTGATACAGTGCATTTTTAAGCAAATATTGGATCGCCATGCCGAAGCCTGCTTTCGTGGCGCTGCAAGACCGCTTCGTGAGTTCGCTGGCCGTAGCCTGCTGCCCTACAATGGACCTTATTGCAGTGCTCACGCTCGACCACCATCTCCTCGTTCATGTGCGTTACTTGTAGCGTAGAAAACATTCCAAGACAATTCATTAATTCTGTGTTTAATACAGCGCACAACGTCGTGGCAGAAGTTGCTACATGTTAAACCATCAGACGTCGGGTTTGAGATGTTGGCACTGGCCTGGCGTCCTGACGGACTGCAACTTGCTGTTGGTTGCGACGAAGGTGACGTGGCAATTTTTGAGATCGAGTCAGGAGAAAGTTTACCTGGAAGACGCAGCAGTCTCCGTCATGAACATTGTATCACTGCGATGCGTTGGACGCAGATCGACAAACCTGAAGCTTTAGGATCAAGTTACCATGGTAAACAGGGACGCTGGAAGGTTTCAAGGGATTCGGTTGATGATGACCCGAAACATCAGCTTCGACGTCGATCGGCAAGGTTTCTCAACTGTTTTAGCGAAGACAAAGGTGGCCAAGACACGGTGCTAGTTACTGCAGACGAACGAGGGTTTGTTGCTCTTTGGTGGATGGGAAGGGTGTTACTGACTCGTATTGATTTGAGAAAACACTTTAGCGAGGAGGAGTTTACTATTATGGAATTAATGGGGCATCAGAGAGGAGATCCCGGTGGATTTCGTATTGATCAGGTGGATATCACACCGGATTTTACTCTTCTCTTTGTACTTGTTGCTTTCTCACGTAGTGGAGAGAGCCAACCAGTCACTGCAACTGAGGAGCAATCCGAGACGGAAACACCGAAGCTGCATCGGATGTTGACTTTGGATGTGGCTGCTATTCAGCATATACAGGACGATGTTGCTCTTGTTGCAAGCACAGTCGACCGTGTGGATGGAATTCTCAGTAGTATCTCTACTGTGGGCAGACAGATGATGACGGAATGGAAAAATGCTACACGCATATTGGAACTGAAGATGGGACTCATCGGGTCACTGTACGAGAAGTACGCGTGCGAGGATCCGCCACAAGTGGATATGCTATCGGTTGTTGTGACTGGCATCACTGCGCCAGCATTGGCTCAGTACTTTGCACAAGATATCCAGGAACTGGTAAGTTTTATTTCGTAGCGAGAGAGAAGACCACTATAACACTAACATCTTGTCTGTATCGCTACGCAGAGCGTACACCGCATGCAGAAGGCGCTATTCAGCGGCTGTGACTCTCTTAAAACCCTTGCTGACGAGAAGATGAAGCTTCATCTGGTCGAGCTGTTGTTCCTTGCGTCGGAGCTTCGTGGTTATGCTAAGTGGGACCCACAGACTTACGCGAAAACGATTGGAATTACGGTGGAAGCCCTGAACGACGTCGTTCAAAATGCACAAGACGCTATTGAAGAACTGGAAACACTTACGTTGACACTGCATGAGACTCGCCAGGATTTCGCTCTATTTTTCCAGTGGGTTCTTGAGCGTATCCGTATTCACACGAACTCGCCACAATCACGAGGTGGGGCTGTTCGAGACGCCAATGGGGCAACACATGGATCGAAATCGCTTTTGAATTTGCGACGACTGTGTGGCTTCCTACAGCGCGCCGCTGACTGTGCCAAAGACTTCAGGAAACAGCAGCCAAGTCACAACGTTTACAAAGTTGAAACTACGTTTGGAAATCCAGTGTCGCAGCACTTTTCCGGGAAGAAATCGACAGGATATCTTGCCCTCATTAAGTCTCTCGAAGAGAAGTGGACCGTGATACTTGATGGGATAGGTTCCACGCTGGAACAAGCGGTGGTTAGTGAGACGAGTGGGTGCTTTACAGTCGGATCCAGTGACTCTATCTTGGAGGAGTGTCATATTCAGTTTCGTCAACCTTTTAGCGTAGTGACGGCTGCTGAAACATCTGGAGAAGAGGAGGACGAGGAGGATCCTATCGAGTGGGAGGCCTTGAAACATTTTGGACCTGCGCAACATGGCCTTGAGAGCTCGACACATATACTCATTGGATTTCGAATGCAATCGGGTACTCTACTACTACTACGTGCATTTCAAGACGAGTGTTCCTCGCAGCTTCGGCGAACTTCTTCTCAGTTGACTTGGGAGGCTATTGTTGTAAAATTTTCAGCAGGATCATCCCAGGATCCAGTTATCTGTAAAGGGTTTAGCTTTTACGGAGATACGCCCACGAAAAAGAACGAGCAGATCGCGTTTATTGTGGGTCGTATTGAAGGCCAAGCACATCAAGGTCAGTGAGCTCACTCGTTGCTGGTAGGTAGAACAAATACTAACCATTGTTGCTTTTTTAATGTGGCGCAGAGTGGTTGTACCTACAGCATTACGATGATATTGAGTTCTCTCGCCCAAATGCTTCCATTTCATTCGATGTAGGTCTTATCTTACTTGACCAGAGTACTATTGTACTGATACGTTTTGGAACCTCCAGGTAATTCTCACTCAAAGTCCGATCCACACGTTCCAACTTGATCAGCTTCGAGGCCGACTGGTTGCATCTTTACCAAGTGCCACCTACTCCAGTAAAAGTACCTCATCCGTGATTGCAACCGCTTCTCGAGGCGTGCTGTGTGCCATTCTTCCGCCTAGCCGCTTGACTGTCTTCGATGCTGAAGACAGTGAAGATGGTGATGAAGAGGATCATACTGGCAGCGATCCGGATGATTGATGCTGAAGTGGTTGATTAACGCGGCAACCGCCAAGAAATCAGAGCCAGATTCAGTTCGTCACAGTTGGCTTTTGCGGTTGCCCTGATGGGGTTCGTTGAATTTCGAAGCCCTCTTCACTCAGTAGCTCGTCCACAAGGGCCGTGACTTCATTTTCGCGCCTGGACAAGTACCGCTCCGAAGCCCGCCGCGGGTTGCTGTGGATATCTCTCCTGGATGTACTTGGCTTTCGACTGGTACGAAAAACGCTCTCGTCGGCACTGGCCTGCGGCCTCAGGCTTATCGGGGTCATTGGAGTAGCTCCTGACGGATGCACCGATGCTAACTTTGTTGCACTATTCGGACGTCTCGCGGATGGCAACACTTCCTCCGATGCAGACGAGTTGTCCGCTTCGCTTGAAAGTGGCTGCATCAGTGCATTTGGTTCCACGCGGCCTGGCAGCGAAAGCGTCGTCCCCTTTTGATGAACTGCGGTGGATCGTGGTGTTCTAGGTGAATCCAAGTCCGAGATGTGATTCAACTCTTCGACTGCCGTTTCTGCGTCCTCATAGTTCGAGCGATATGTGTTCTCACAAGAACTTGGCTGAGATTGAGTTTCGGCCAACGCTGCAGCGGCAGCAGCGTTCGCAAGATTGCCAAAATCGTACCCGGTCGGCGAGACAAAGGACGAGCGTCTTTTGCCAATCATGGACTTTCCACTCAGACTCTCTAGGATTGCGTCTTGGTCACATTCACGTCGACTGATGTTGAGTTCCGCTATCACCTCTCGATCCGAAGCTGTGAGACAGATCGCGTCGTTATTTTGCCACCCAGGGACTATTTTCTGTTGCCGTGCGATCGATTGGATAATTAGCGAGCGGATTTCGTCCATAACTCGCGGATACTGGGCCTCAAACGCGTCCAGACATTCCCGTGGTAGTAAATACGTCCCGGTTGCCCGCATGGCGAACAAGTTGTATCGGGCTACTGTTTCCGTCAAAGTTTCCTTGTACCCGAAGAACTCTCCTTCGTAAATTTTGGCGATGGTGCCCTGTTGGTCCGCTATAATCGGGTCTATTGATGAGTGGCTTCTACCGCTCGTATGTTTCGCCATAAAGTGGCGGGTCTTCGCGATGACAGCACCGTTCATGATGAAAAAAATACCGCTGACAGGGTTGTCCTGGTAGATAAGGATATCTCCCTCTAAGAAAAACTGAGGTACAAGACGGGGGAGAATCAGTGTGAGGAACCACTTGGGCTTCTTATCGAAGAAGCGGATCTTGGAGACGAGACCAGTATTCAGCAGTAAGATGACTTCACTTCGTAACGAATAACTGAGGGCATCAAACAGCGAGTTCTCGACGAAAAAAGTCTTTTCGGCATCAACAAACCTCAAATGTTCCTGGCAGGCCACGATAAATTCGGACGACACGCCGCGTTCTTTGATGTACGCGTTCACTCTCTGGACCATTTCGTGTTCTCGGTTCATGAGACTTTTCGAATTACTTGCCACCTCGATGACAGTACCGACAACATAGGCAAAGAGCGTTGTTCCACTGATGAGAACCAAGATACAGTAGCCTCTCTCCAAGTCATTGACAGGGTAGATATCTCCAAAGCCAACGGTTGTCATGGTTGTGATCGCCCAGTAGATACTGGCAATGTACTTGGACAGAATAGAGTCTGGGTCTTCGAAGTACACGTTTGGAGACCCCCACCAGGCGTCACTTGCATCCCGATCAGCTGACATGTAGTACCAGAAACAGCCCACATAATGGGCAATGATCATAACGGGGGCGAGAAGTTTCAATAGGCGAACGGTATCGACGTTAATGTCAAGCTCAGCCATCCATTGCGAGTTCATCTTGAGCAACTTTGACAAACGCATGAGTCGAAGTAGTTTGATCAGTTTTAAGGTGCGAAACAGCCGCAGAGATTTAAAGATGCTGCTGCCTGCTGCCACTGACTCAATGACAAAATCGATTGGGATCGTAGACACAATATCCACGAAGAAGGCAGTTTTCAAGTAGTGGCGACGGATCTCATAGCGATCCACAATCTCCACGCCAGTGTCGTCGACGTACGTGGTGCAAAAACTGAGAGCCACATCAATAACGAACAGCACGTCCGAGAGGCGATCAGTGGCGTAGAACAAAAGGTTGTCTTGTACGTCAAACGCGATCCGAAATGGCACGGTGATGGCTGTAAGAGAGACCATAAAGCCGATGATAAAATCCCACATGATCCTTAACTTGGAGTAATGGCGGATAATGGACCAGTGAGTCACCACTTCATCACCAACAGTGGTTGTATCCATCCGAGTGATAAAATCCGCTGGTAGATTAATCGACGAGATAGATTTACGGTGCCGTTTGTGGAGATATGGCTCTCCCCTCGAGAAAGACTCGCGCCGGATTGCTCGAATTGTACGTTGTCTATGTAGAGCTTTCCTTCCCCGTCGTGCGGACTCTTCGTATCGTTCTCCGAGAATCATAGCCAGATCTTCGAGATACTTATGAGCTACTGGACACTTGTCAATCGCTTTGAGAAGGTCTTTGCTGTACATTGCATATAACTCAGTCTTGGAGATTGAGCGGTAAGTATGCGTATACCTCCTCCGGCCATTTACTAGATACTCAATTCCACAAATTTCACCTGATGAGAGAGATCCCACAACGAGATTCGACTGGACAGTCTCCATGGTACCGGAAGTTAGAAAATAAAGCTCTTCCCACACACTTTCGGCGTCCACCAGTACTTGACCTGGTCCGAGAACGATAGGCCGTAGGCGAGGGATTGCGAACACAAAGAACTCCACCGACGTTTTCCCGAAGAACGGGAACTTTTTCACAAACGATTCCATGGAGGCAGCAAGTATTTCGTACTGCAGACTCCTAGGGAACTGCTGCAGTAAATAGTCCTCGTCAAACACGGTGCGATGGCTCCAGTGAAACTCGAATTGAGAAATAACACGTTGACGTAGACGGCGCGGGATACTGCGCTTGATAAGGAATTCCTTCGTATCTTGGAGCTTTTGCTTGAGCATAATTCCTCGAGGATTATAGTTCTCCGTGAGCATTTGGATATTAGCGATGATCATACCGACGCAAATTGAGCCAAGGCAAGCCACAAAGATCGAGTACAGCCGCTCTCCATCCGTTACCCCGTAGATATCACCGTAGCCCACAGACATCATCGTATTCGATACCCAATAAAAGCTCACAAGGTATGGACTTTTGAATCCTTCAGGGTTAATATTCGTGACCCAGTTCCTCCCCGACGGGTCCCAAGTGTAAAACATATACCATCCACACGCCACGAGGTGGATGATGAATATGATAGTGAGTAGACTCTTGAAAGTCTGCAATACGTGTGCGTTGAGTGCGTCCACTTGAACAGCTTCCATCGTACGCTTTAACCTCAATAATCGCATGAGTTTCAGCAATCGAAACAACCGGAAAACTCGAATCAGCTTGAGGGTAAGAAGCGACGATGACGCTGTAGTAACCACTTGCAAAAATTGGTCCAGAGGTACCGTCGAGGCTACATCGAAGAGGAACCAACTGCGAAGATAACGGTGCCGGATTCGACGCATCTCATACACGAGCACGTCCTCGTCGTAATATCCAGTGAAAAAGTTGAGTATCACGTCGACCCCGAAGCTGCTATCAAAGCAGTAATTCATTACCTGCTCCCAGTTCTATAAGAAACAATAACAAGTTAGTTCAAAAACGTTCTTCAATCTGTCAAGTTTCCGTACCGAAAGCTCAATGCCAAACCCGATCCGATAGGGTATTAGAATGACACTATAGGCAATAATGAATCCAATCCAGAGGTCCCATCGCACTTTCCACGTAGCCCGAGGCTGGATGAACCAGCGGCTGTACTTGACTTTCTCGGTCTGAACTATGGGCACCAGGTCATTTCGCCGTGCTCGTCGTGGTGCTGTGTATACCGAAGCGTCTTGGAACGACTTCTGCTCCTGCAGTTTGCGCTTCCGAGGCAGCCCCTTCGTGATATTATCATGTACAAAACTAGCCACTGTCGCTGCTCGATTAATTGTCCGTGAACCGAAAGACGAAGCTCGTTGTGGTACTGAGTGGTCGGATGTTGAGGCCGTTGCAGCGTGTGAGCCGTCGATACTCGATTGCATCGGTGTGGTCCCCACTGGCCCTAAGCGCACCGTCACGACGTCGTGGACCTTCTTACGCCACGGATGAATCAATGTGCGCTTCATGAGCGAGGGTCCGTCACGACACAGTCAAACAGCATACAATCCACCGGCACGCTCGACCACGTGCAGACCCGATCACCCACGCTACGTCCTGTCGACCAACTTGAGCGCAACGGGCTGCAGGTAATACAAACAAACAGCCCTACAGCACAGGGAATTCGTTTCGCGGCCTTGACCAAGTTTAGCTCCCACCTCCAGCCACGTTTTCCCTAATAATACAGATACAAATACTCACTTACCTCTATTCTCGTCCTTGGAGCATAGTTAGAAAGGGAAAAAAACAACAGTTTGGTCAATGTGAAAGGCGAGCACTCGTATTGTCAGCTCGGATGACTCAACTCCTTCCGCACGTGGATCTAAAACGGCATCTTCATGCCCATGCTCTGGGCCATCTTGGCCATGTCGCCTAGTGCGCTCGGGTCCATCCCTTGCATTTGCTTCATCATCCGCATCATGTTCTGCGGTCCACCCATCTGCGCCATCATCTTGGGGTCCATGACCTTCGAGAGCTGCTGCATCACGGCGTTCGGGTTGCGAGCCATCTGCTTGCCAAGTGCCGCGTCGCCCGTTTTCATGAGGCCGCTCTTGCCCATGCGGCTCACGACGGTCGCGAACTGCTTGTGGCACTTGAGCAGGAACTCGACCTCATAAAGCTGGCAGCCCGAGCCACGTGCAACACGCGTCTGGCGGGAGTCAGAGAGCGGTACAATGCCGTCAAGTTCAGCGTCCGTCATACTGTCCATCATGAACAGGAACCGTCGAAGTCGCTTAGAGGCCTCTTCCTCGCCACCGCCCATGTTCATCATCTCACTCATGCCCTGCGGCAGTCCAGGGATCATGGACATGACTTTGCTGAGTGGTCCCATCTTCATGACGCTCTGGAACTGCTTGTACATGTCCCGCAGCGTGAAAACACCCTTCTGGAACTTCTCCACCATCTCCTCCTGGTTGTCGAGCATGCCGCTGGTCTTGACTTCCTCCATTAGTCCACGGATATCTCCCATACCCATCAGGCGACTGACAAAGCTCTGCGCGTTGAACGACTCAAAGTCTTGGAAGTGTTCACCAGTACCATAGAAGATAATAGGCGAACCAGTAGCTGCGACGGCACTGAGTGCACCACCGCCCTTAGCGTGACCGTCCAGCTTCGTAATGATCACGCTTCCGACATCCACCGTCTCACGGAAGGCACTAGCCTGGTCGAACACGGCCTGACCGATAGTTGAGTCCATGACGAACACAACGTCATCGGGCTGCACAGCCGCCGAGACCTCCCTCATCTCTGCAAACAAGTCAGCTTCCTGCTTATGGCGACCACTGGTATCTACAAGAATCAGCTCGTAGTTCTCAGCTCGGAACTGAGCGACACCTTCCTCTGCGATGCGTACGGGATCTGCCTCCGTGTAGCTACCGTAAAATGGGATACGAAGCTTGGTCGAGTTCTGCTTCAGCTGGTCGAACGCACCAGCTCGGAAGGTATCGGCACAGACCATACACGTCTTCCACCCTTTGCGCTGATAGTGGTGCGCGAACTTGGCGATACTCGTGGTCTTACCACTACCCTGTAGTCCCACGAACATGATGACGTTGCTCTGGCCCTTCTTCATCTTGTAGGGCTGTGCCTCAGGCTCCAGCATCTGCACGAGCTGGTCCACCACCGATTTCTGGATGAGGCGGCGGCGGTTCACGCCTGAACTCGCGTCCTCCAGGTTCACAGCCAGTTTGACATTGTCCCGTAGTTGACGCACCAGCTTCACCTGCACGTCGGACTCGAGCAACGCGCCGCAGATCTCCTTCAAGATGGTATTAAACACCTCGTCATCCACTACTGTCGTGCGGTT
This sequence comes from Phytophthora capsici, assembly GCA_030324255.1. Lineage (NCBI taxonomy): Eukaryota > Oomycota > Peronosporomycetes > Peronosporales > Peronosporaceae > Phytophthora > Phytophthora capsici. The sequence continues at coordinate 2,227,507 of CM059346.1, forward strand.
GAGCTTGGCCAGGGCGCCCTGCAGCTTAGACCCGAGCTCGGCTAACACCATGATCGCCCTTGTTCCCTCTTGTTGTTTGGTGGAGACTTTATACTTGTTACTTGTATGTGTCTAAAATGGGGTTTTGAACAAGGAGAAATGTATATGTCCCGCCCGTGAAGAATCCCATTTCCCGCGGGTTTGAATTTGATGTACATTTGGTGTACAAATAACTTGTGTTTTGTAACAAGATGTGGGAGTTCTTCAATTTCGGAGTTGATGAGCAAGTGGTTGCGTGCGTTGACTCGCTTCTCGTCTGTAACTACCAGTAGAACCTCTCCTGCCTTCGCATCTGCCTTTGCATCTAACATGTCGAGCAATAGCGACGCCGTGAAGCTCTCGGATGAAGAGTGGAAGCAGCGTCTGACGCCCATGCAGTTCCAAGTGCTGCGCTTGAAGGGTACGGAACGAGCCGGTACTGGAGAGTACAACAAGCACAAGGAGACCGGTGTGTACGTCTGTGCTGGCTGCAAGACCCCTGTGTACACGTCTACCACAAAGTTCGACTCGGGCTGTGGCTGGCCTGCCTTCTACGACGCCATTCCAGGGGCCATCAAGGTGGTTTTAGTCCAAGGATTTATTTTATTTTGATAGCATATATTGAATTTTGGTATTGCTACAGGCTGTTGCTGATGCGGACGGACACCGTACTGAGATCATGTGCGCCAAGTGCGACGGGTACGAGATATCGCAAGAGCTTTATGTTGTGGAAAAGTTTAACTGACGTATTTTATGAGTTCCAGTCACATGGGGCACGTGTTTAAGGGCGAAGGCTTCGAGACACCTACGGACGAGCGTCACTGCGTGAACAGTGTGTCTCTTGTGTTCCATGCCGGCGAGGTTCCTCCTCAGTAAGCTCGTCGTTACGATTCGTGCTGGGGTGATATCACTAGCACAAATCGACAGTATTAACGCACGGAAATGAATCGACGCATTCATATTGTTTCTACTAAAGCAAACTGTCGTCTTCTTGGTCGCTGGAGTCGTCAAAGCAGCTATCTGCTGCAAGGTGCTCCAGCTCTGCAGGATGCAAGGTGTAGTGCCTCTTTCGAGCGGGTGTTGTGGGCAGTAACCAGTCTTTTGTCGTCTCGCCAAACACCTCGCTGAAGTTCTTTCTCCACCCTTGGTTGAACGGGAACGTTCGGCCGTACTGGTGGCATTCGATGGTGGTTGCACCGTGAACGAGAAGGTACGAGTGGACAGCGATGAAGCCGAGCAGACTGATGGCTAACGCTCCTCCCAGTACAAAGCCAACAACCGCTAACGCACTGAAGTCTGCAGCGCCATGAGGGGCGTTGTCCATGAAGAGAGCTGCTTGGAACGGCCCTGATAGCGCTCGTACACACATCGCTAGAGCCAGGAATGCGTACACGACAAAATGGAAGAAGAACTTGTAGTTGCCTTGGCCGACGCAATTGGCAACCCATGGGCAGTGATGATCTGCGCTCCAGACACACAAGGTGATGAATTATCTGGTTGCTGAGGTATCAACCTCTACAACACGTACCCATTTTCAGCACACACCGATTGCAGAAGCTACAGTGATGAGCCCGGAAAGGTTTAAGCACTTTGCATCTGCGGCAGGTGTTCACAACCGGTGGAGTCTTGCTGCCTCCTTCCATAGCTTCTTGCATTGCATCTTGGATGCGCTGCACCACAATTGGCGTCACGTATCCCGGGTCTACACAAGAAAGCTCAGCCCCACTTCTCTTCTTTTACATAGTTCATATCCGTACCTGTAAAAACCACCTTGTAGTATGCAACCAACATGCAACCGACTGCAAAGTGGAAGAACCCAGCTTCCAGTATCCTCAGGAACACAAAGAACCCTACAGACCTCTGGAATTCCAGCACCCAGTGCTCCGTCATGAACACGTAGTACTCCAGGGCCACGATGACCGCCACCATGAGCACAGGCAGCACCGAGACCGACCGAAGCAGCGCACTACAACCTCATCATCAGTTCACTAGACATACCACAAGCAACAGCGTCACGTACTTGTCATGAACACGCAGCATAACTGAGTCAGTTCAAGGGCACGTGCCCTTTTGTACCAGTATCATCTATGAGAGGTCAACCCTTTTTGTATCATCAGTTCTTTCATACTTGATACACCGCAAAACCAGGCGCGACGTCGGAACGTTATAAAATACGGTTGTCTCCCCCAGTTTATCAGCGCAACGGCCATGGGGAACACGGTGACGCTGCACAGCGCATGCGAGTACGGGGACCTGGCGGAGGTGCATCGACTGCTCAAGACGGCGACGCAGGAGGAGCTGGAGGCTGCGGACGACAGCGGTCGCACGCCTTTGCTACTGGCCGTCGCTAGTCTGAAGCATCTTCGGGAGCACCAGGAACTGGACGACTTCGACGACTTACATAGCTTCGGAGATAGTGATGAAGAGGAGATTAACACCCCCACTGAGGAACAAGAGCAGGAACAGGATCCAGTAGCCAATGGCAGTGCGGACAGTCAGGAAAGCAGTAGCAGTGAAGCGGAGGAGACTGTGAGCGAAGTGAAGGACGACGCGGATCTGGAACTTTTACCTAAAGAAGCAGAAATCCTCCACTTACTGTTACAGCGTCGAGTGAATGTGGACCATAAGGATGAGAATGGATGGACGGCACTGCACCACGCGTGCTTTGTGCAGAATGCGGTGGCGATTAAGATGCTCATTCATGCAGGAGCAAAACCCATGCGAGAGAGCTACGGCTTGCTGCCTCAAGATCTACTGCAGAGAGGACACATGTCCGAGTGGGTGACTCAAGCTCAAGAACTGAAGGAGTCACTGGATCAGCTCACGGATAAGAGCGTTTATGCGATGAAGCTGCTGGCGTTCCGACCCAGTGGGATTGTGCAGTTGGATATGGGGGGACAAGTCGAGAAAGGGTCCTTTGTTACATGTAAGGAACAAGGTGGTTGTGTATAGTGATAGAATTGATGCTAATTGGAGGTTTTTGTGTGGCTACAGTGGAGTACGACGTACCGGAGAGGCATTCGGTGAAGGATTATATCCAGGTGCTCATTTCAGAGGAAGACTCGGCGGAGATCGAGACGGGGTCGTATCATTATGTACCAGCAGGAGCACATGGCCAACTTACGATCAGCACAAAGGACATTCCACCGGCTAGTACTGTGCGCTTTGTTTACGTCAAGAGCGACATCAACACAATGTCCCGGGAAGTCGTTGCAAGCGGCTGCAATGCGGTTGTTCAAGCGTCGGTGGGCGAGATCTTCCAGTATGAGTTGTTCTTGTACGAACGTGTGGTGGAAGTGGAGAGTATCCCGGAGTTTGAATTCATCGATCAGCCTCTGATCGTGCTTAAGCGCATTGGTATCGTCATCGGTGAGGACATCGACTGGGTCACCATCCGTCCGGACAATCACATTGTGGCGGTAAATGATATCCGCATTGATGCGATGGAGTTTGCGGAGGCTGTGCGTGTACTGCAGGAAAATAACGGCAGGCAGTGTACTAAGTTACTCATGCAGAACTATTCGGCTTGTGGCGATTTCATCCCGGAAAAGATTTTAGGTGTGGGCGTTGTGGGTAAATATGCGTACCTGCATCCTGTTGACGACGACCAAGATGGGGAGGGTGACGAGCAGACGTATGATGAGTGGGTGAGAGGTAGTCAGAGCGAGAAAGATGAAGATGAGGATGAAGAGGTGGAGTTGGGGCCGGTTAGCACGCTTTCTTCAGCGATTCAAATGGCATCAGACACGACAGAGAGCTCTCCACCTCCGGTTTTAGCGCCACCGCCTCCAGCTGAGGAGCGGGGGGTGATTAACAAAGTGGTTGCTGATGATGATGACCCAGCTACAGTGGACAGAGAAGAAAAGATTTCCGCTTCTTCGACCATAGAAACCGTCGTGCCGCTACACAACTCCTTGCAACTCGTAAGTGAGAAGTTGGGTGCTCTACTGATGCATAACTGACCTTTTATTTCTTTTCATTGCAGGTGGCACAACTTCAGCACGGTATTTCGATAGGGCACGCGACAAGATGAATTGTCGATGTTGTGCCTCGGTGTTGGTTGAGAAGGGCATTGATGAGGCAGTTGCAAGCACAACAGCAACTACTCATGCCGCCCAAGTAGAGGTTTGCTTCTGACATTTTGAAGACGAAAGCAACGGGAAATGGAGATACAAAGGAAGAGCAGGACACGCCAGAAAAACCTTAAGCCGACCGGTGATTTATTAGCATATGACATGAACTATTGCTTTTTTTTGTTTTGTAGTTCGATTCGTAATGGTCTCTGCAGTTCGGCTACACGTTGCACTCAATATGAGTTAGTTTCTTCCCTTCCTCGTCGTGCTTAGCATGAGCTTCAAGGTATTTCCTGTAGAGCTCTACAGTCTTCTTGTCCTTCGAGCCATCCTTCCCAATACTTTCCGGTGTTTCGTGCTCTAGACACCACTTTGTGAAGATTTCTCGGATGTGGTGGTGCGTTTCGACCACTTCCGCCAGTTCTTCGAGTTCCTCTTCAAGCGGCATAAAGCCATCCCTCTCCTCGTGAATCGAGCCCTTGTCCTCATCACTACTTCTCAGTAGCTTTCTTCCTCCAGCTGTGATTGTATTGGCCTTGTCATTTGTGCCCACTGAAGCCGCGTTGATCGCTGGAATAGCTGCCGCTGCGATTGCGAGCAAGACGTAAAGAACCTTCATGAGTCTGGACGAAGAGATTGAGTGCTTGAGTTCTGCTGAATAAATTGGCTAATGAGGGTTCGTAGCGAGTCATCCCATACGCTGATGCTGAGAGCGGCCACCGGAGCACATCCTAAGCGAACTCATGAGCAACACAACGATTGTGCACTCTTTGCTTACAACTTGTACTTGAAGTAAGAACGAAGCACTTCGTGCAGAATTCTGATCTAGACTGCGAGTCGTTCGCTGAGAAACGGCATGTTTACCGTACTGGAAGTCCAGCCGTGGTGCAGCACCACTCGGTTGGCCTGTGTGGGGAAGATACAAGACGATACTACCTGATGTAATTCTGACGTAATATCTACGTATATCTTCTTCCTTCCTCAACTGTACAATAGAATACACGGTAAATGATTGCCATAGATAGCATTTGTCTACATGTAGTACTGTAGATGCACCAGACAACCAAGCTGTTCCTGCTGGGGGTGATGGGCCATCACCTCTTCTAGTACATGTAGTGCACTTCAATCCTCACATAACAAAAAACATTTTAGAAAACCACATATTCTTTCGGAAAGTTACCAGCTCTCAACTTTGCATGAGTAGAGTTTTTATTCATCTACATGAATTATAATAACAGAGATGTTAATCTGGACCGCACTTAAGAAATCTTCACAAGGATCTTGCATCATGAACCAAAGGATGATTTAGACAATTGCTCTCAGTGAGAGCACTGGATTCGTCGACTAAAGATCTGCTCCCATAGCCATAGACAAAATGAGACGGGCACACCTTTTGAAATCCGAATTCGGTACAAATGCCAATGACATTGCCATTGTCCCATGCTTGTCACCGGCTCTCCGCTGGAATGTACTAGTAAAGGGCAACGTCGTCGGCCGATATTTAACCCTTAAAGAATAAATCCTTTGACTTGTTTGTACCTGAATAATAACACCTTTTTAATCCATTGGTAAAAAATCTCCCCCGCTTTTGTGGCTCTGAACGTTAGGTTTCCCGCAAGTCGAGGTGACCAGCTAGGGAACGACCAGGTGGTGAGAGCTCCCCTTGCCTCCCTCGATTCCCGATCTTCGTCAGCGATGGCTTCTCGTTGTGCTTCGCTTCTGCTTCGGTCGCGCAGGACGGCGGCGCTCTCCAACTCGCGCTTGTCTCCTTTCCTTCAGTCCGCGCGAATGGTTCATGAGCCCAGCGCCACATTCGACGCTGCCAAAGTCAATGGAAACAGCGCATCTACCAATGAAACGCCATCCCCAGCCCCACGAAGAGCCTCCAAGCGCGTCAATGAGCGGCGAAAACGGTCGACACCAGCGGCGAGAGCAGCTAAAGCCTCTGCGTCAACGAGTTCCAATCAGGTCGAAGCTGTGGACAAGGAGGAAGGCAAGAAGCGTCCCTTGGTGGCTACATTTAAGGACGGTAAGCCGTGGATCACAGTGATGGGTCTTGGTGGAGCAGGAAGCAATGCAGTCAACAATATGATCGCGTCCCAGCTGGAAGGTGTCGAGTTTATTGTGGCCAACACGGACTGTCAAGCTTTGGGACGCTCACTGGCCCCACACAAGATCACGCTGGGCAAAGAGATCACCAAGGGACTGGGAGCTGGATCCAAGCCGGAGCTGGGTAAACTTTCGGCTGAACATCAGCAGGGAGAGATCCAGCAGATGCTGCAAGACAGTAATATGCTATTCATCACGGGTGGAATGGGTGGAGGTACTTGTACAGGAGCAGCACCCGTCGTGGCCAGTATTGCAAGAGAGTTGGGCATTTTAACTGTGGGTGTGGTGAGCACTCCGTTCCGGTCGGAAGGGCCTAACCGTACGCGACTGGCCAATGCCGGTGTGAAAGAGTTGGCTAAGTACGTCGACACGTTGATCGTTGTCCCTAACCAGAATTTGTTGGCACTTGCGGACAAAAGTACGACCATGCTGGAGGCCTTCCGCTATGCTGACGATGTGTTGCTGGAAGGAGTTAAAGGTGTCACGGATCTCATTGTTCGACCAGGGCTTATCAACTTGGACTTCGCCGATATCAAGACGATTCTGTCGAACGCTGGTCGTGCCATCATGGGTTCCGGTATCTCGAATGAGGAAGGGCGTGCTCGGAAAGCTGCGGAGCAGGCACTAGTGAACCCGTTACTGGGTGATCTGCCTACAGAGTCTGCACACGGCCTCCTCGTGACTATCCGCGGTGGTGAAGACATGACTCTATTTGAAGTGGACGAGATTATGGAGATTATTCGCAGTCGTGTTCATGACGAAGCCAACATCATTTTCGGGACATGCTACGATCAATCGCTTGAGGGCTCTGTGTACGTGTCCATTATTGTTAGCGGCATTCAGACCGATGTCATCTCTCCGCCCATCGGAGGTTCCCATGTTCCTCTGCAAGAAACTCATAAGCGCCTAGAAAGTGGAGAAAGCGCTAGCAAACCAAAGCCGGATGATGAGCAGCAGCCTGCTGAACAACGGAAGGGGTTGTTCGGCCGCTTTTTCTCGCTTTAAAGATATGGATTTTTCACAGCGTATTGAATGAAACAAGGTCGCAGCTTTGTCAAGCGGCCTGAAATATGGAGCTTCTCGCGAAGTCGTTTTCGTCTGCAGCATGCAACGGAGAGTGTGCTGTTATTTAGCTTTAGTTAGTGAGCTCAGCAATGGCGCCCTGGAGCTGAGTGCGAGCATATTGCAGTAACTCCAAGTCACGGTTTTCCAATGAAAGCTTGAGGTTGCCGTCCGTCTCATCTTTTTCGTAACCTAAGCTTTTCAGAAATGCCACGCCCCCAACGAGACTAGCCACGCGTTTACGGAACGCCGTATTCTCTAGGTTGATCGTACGGAACTTCTCCTCCTCAGGCTTCTCAACCAGATTCTTCACATACACGCTCAGCGTCTTGAGAGCAGTAAGACCGTCATTACCAACACGGTACTTCTTCAGGATACCAACGTTCTTCACGATCTGCTCCTTGGGCGTCAGGACGGGGCTCTTCTTCTTCTCTTCCTCCTTCTTCGAACTCACATCGATAGGGGCAACATCAATGGGAGCGCCACCCAACCGGCCACCACGAGCTTGACGTTCACGCTTGTCCATCTCGATCTGCTTGCGTAGACGTTCTCGTTCCCGCTTGGCGTCGTCTTTGTCCTTCTTCATCTTCTCAGCCGCGATTTTCCGCTGAATAGCCTCAATTTCCTCCCTGGCTTCCTGCATTCCCTGTCCTTCAGTACGGCGTTTCAGCTCGTTGGTACGCAAGTCGATCTTCTCCTGCTCCTCGCGCTCAAGGCGCTTTTTGGCAATACGAGCCTTGAGCTCCTCCACCTTGGCCGCCTTTTCCTCTGGAGTCAACACCCCTTTCGGTGCGGATTTTGACAAGTCCACAAACTTGATAGGTTCATCAATATCAGCATCTTCCTGGTGGTCGCCTAACCAATTGATAGCCACTTCCAAACCCTGGTTGTCCGTTGCAAGCAATGCCTTACGAGAGCGGAGGTCATCAAAGCCCATTTCCTTCAATTGCGTCAACAAGTCCTCGTTGACAGGCGGGGGACCCATATTATCGCCTTCTTCCTTCATCTCTTCATCGTCGTCCTTAGGACGACAGACACCAGTAGCCGGATCACACACCATGTTCGAGTCTGGCACCGCCGGCTTAGGAGCAGGAGTAGGAGTCGTTGTAGTGGCATTTGGCACCAAGCTCACATTGTTAAACCGCTTAAGTCTGGCCTCACGAGCCTCGGCAGCAGAAAGAGGCTGAGAAGAGCTTCCTGAAGCTGCCCCTAGCGTTACACCAGGGGACGCGAAGGGGTTAAATGCCGATTGACGCCACTGCTCGATCTTGGCCCGTAACTGGTTCGGGTCGGCACCCACAAGCTCATCCACCTTGTTCTGATTCACATAGAAGTGGAAGGTGGGGAAGCCACGCACCCCCAGCGCTCCGATGAGCGAGCGGTTCTGCGCCTCGTCCACCTCAAGGAACACCACGTCATGGTACTGATCACTGAGCTGGTGGTACACGGGTTTGATATGCTGGCACGGGCCGCACCAAACGGCCGAGAAGTCCACCACCACCAGTTTCCCACCCGCGCTCTGCATCTGCGAGTTCCAGTCCGAGTCGCCGTGCACTGAGATAACGCCCATGGTAGCTACGTGGAGGAATCCGGTTTCTTGTTCTCGAAAAAATGATCCGCTCCCTTCAAGTCGAATATTTGTGTGACGTACACAAAATTAAAACAGAAGGTGATGTATGACACATAAATACGATGTAGTCCACATGATGGGTTATAACCAGGTGTGTCTCCGTTTTTAATCACGCGTCAAATCGTGCGCACTCAAGATGTCCGGACACTTTCGATTGATGCAACATGGCGTGATGTTGCTTCTGCAGAGGCTCTTTCGACTCGACAGTCGAAGTGTCGAGCTTCCAAGAGTCTTAGACCAAGACTCGCTCGCAGTTCCCAGCGCTGACTCCTGGCGTAATCAGCCAGTAGCTCGGTTATATGGCGGTTTGTATGGTGAAATTAGCCTCCCGCCTGAGAAACGGAGGTGTAGAGACCGTCAATCGTGCCAGCAAAGGGGCGGAAGTTGAACACGAATTCCTGTTTAGGTGATGATCGTTACCTACTACCTGTCTTTACTGTTAGTTGTGCCCAAGAGGATCAACTTATACGGGAGACCAAATGCTGCTAATTAGGAGTTTCTACCCGTATTTTTAGCAGCGTTGCTCAATCAGGGCAATCAGTGTGACAAAAACCAGCCACCTCCCTCGTCAACCGCTCACCAGTTTTTCCGCAGTCATTTACCGTCATCCCCGGTGGCCATCGGGTCTAGTTGCGGCAGCGTCTGTGCGTGCATCAACCACTTCTTCGCGCCCCTCCGCTGTGTAGTACAAGCTGACGTGTATAACCTCTCGCCTGCCGTCTCTCCGGTCTCGATTAGCCCCATATTCACTGAGTTACGCTGTGGTAAACGTCGTACATTATGGCTCGAAAAAGCGACTCCAAGCAGGCTCTACTGCTTAACCCTGAGTTCTGGACGCCCAAGCAGCTCGAAGAATGGCTCAAGCGCTTCGAAGACGGCCGCTACGCGCGTTTTGCAAGCTCGTTGAAGGGCCGTAAGGGCGCTGAGGTCGTTCGTTTTAATGCCGCCGATTGGGCACAACTTGAGCCCCAAGACCTGGCCACAAGTCTCCGCTTTACGCTTCTGGGCATGGTGCAAGTGGCTACAAACGATGATACGCTGGCTATTGTGACGGACTTTGTGCCGCTGTCTGGCTCGCCTGGCAGGATCAAACGGGATTCCGCCAACAAGACTGTTCCGGTGAAGTTCCCGCCGATGGTGGAGCTGCCTTCAGTTCCTGTACTAATCTGCACGGCGCTTTTTGTTATCCTGACAATTCTGTGCTTTACGGTGCTTCGTGGACCTTTGGCTGATATTGGAATCGACTCGGAGAGTCTGGTGAAGTATGGCTCCATTCCGCTTGTCAGTGTGGTGTTCACATACTTCCACATTTGGGTGGCGCTTTGGATGACCTTCTACCCACTTGAGTACACTGGCTGCTTGCAAATTCCAGATACCAACACAGGTTTTGGGTGGCAGGGAATCGTCCCGAACAAAGGAGAGAAGATGGCGCGACAAGCTGTACAGATCATGACTCAGCAGCTACTGCACGTGTCGGAAGTTTTTGCCAGGATTGAGCCAGCCCAAGTGGTGAAAGAACTGGAACCGATTCTATTTAACACGATCCATACTGTTGTTGAGGACATGGCTCTGAAGTACAGCCCTGACCTCTGGGCCGTTCTGCCGACCAAGGTGAAAGAAGAGATTGTCGAGAAGGTGAAAGAGGAGTCTCCTGCTCATATTGAAGCGCTAATGGATGAGATCCGCAACAACATCGAGGACGTCTTTGACTTGGAGGATATGGTCGTGACCAACATGTGCAAGGACAAGCAGCTTTTGGTCAACATGTTCGTGACGTGCGGCTACTCGGAGTTGGCCTTTATTCGTAACTCTGGCGCGTACATGGGTGGAATCTTCGGTCTCATGCAGATGGGTATTTGGTTCGTGTATTCGGATCGCATTGTGGTGTTCCCGGTGATCGGTCTGCTTGTGGGTACTGTCACCAATTGGCTCGCTTTGAAGATGATTTTTGAGCCCGTGAATCCCAAGAAATACTGTGGCATTACCTTCCACGGTCTTTTCCTGCGTCGTCAGAATGAGGTCGCTGAGGTTTACGGCAAGATGGTTGCTCGCGACGTTTTGAATTCGCGTAATATTTTCGAGGCTATTCTGAAGGGTCCATACTCCGATCGCCTGTTTGAACTCGTGTACGACAATGTCCAGGAGGCTGTCAACGCCGCCACCCAGACTACACAGAAGATTATTAACTTCAGCATTGGTGAGGAAATGTACGCAAACATCAAGGACGATGTGACGAACCACATCGTGGAGATCTTCCCGGACAGTCTCCGCCAGATCGAGAGCTATGCCACGGTCGCCATGGACTTGGAGGTTACATTGCGCGAGAAGATGAAGCTGCTGACTTCTGAGCAGTTCGAGAACCTGCTTCACCCGATCTTCGAGGAAGATGAGTGGAAGCTCGTGGTAATGGGCGGCGTGCTAGGTGTTGTGATCGGCGTTGTCCAAGCCTTCCTTATCAACCATTAAATAGCACTCCGTTTACACGCGATGTACTGCAGTTCGGATTTCCGATTGACAAGTGTGCAGTTAGCGTGATGAGGAGGTCTGTCGATGCTTGAAATGGATAAATTATCAATTCACATGTGTATTCATCAGTTTCTGCCTTTTCTCCAAGACAGATTTGTGCAAATGCCATCTAGAGCTGCGTTTGGTCGACACTGAACTGGCACACAGGACAAACCTTGTTCAGAGACAGCCACGAGTCGACGCAGTCGGAGTGGTACGAGTGGAAGCACGGCAGCGACTTGATCACCTCGCCGACTTCAAAACCACAGCGGCATATCAAACAACTAAAACAAAGTGCAATGATAACTTAGTCGCACTTCATCACCGAATGCAATACGAGAAGAAGAACGTACTCAGGGGTTCCGTTGTCATCGTGCTCTTTGGACGCAGTAAAGGTGTATGTTGGGAGCTGATTGATCAATGCTGCGGATGCACCGCGACTGATATCAAACACACAACGCGTTAGTGCCAGAAACTGTAACTGAAGTGCAGTTCAACGTACGACTTAGTGGTGTGGGGGCGGCGACCGTGCTGGTCTCGGGCAGGAGGGGATGGCTCGTTCGCTTCTGTCTCTATGCTCACTGCGAGATATGATGTAATGTCAACTAGTTTAGTACGGAGTGTTCACCATCACGACGCCCAAACTGTAGAGAAACTCACCAATCCGATAATCCAAGCTTGGCTGGACATCTGTCACCGGAATTCCTCGCACAAACTAAAACAATGTCAGAGATGAGGTCAAGTAACAGAGACAACATGTTAGCCACGCACCTCATCGTCATAATTATTTCCTGGCGTGTCTACAAGAAGAACCATAACCCATTGAAGTCAGTAAACTCTCAACTGCAGTAGAAATTGCTACGTACCGAGATCGGTTTCATACAAATGCTGCAGCCATCGTGCATATTCCTCATCGAAAGGTAAAATTCCTGTAGGTATCCAAAAACTTACATAAGTCCGAGAAAAGCAGCTTAGAAAAAAGCAGGACAAATACGCACCCACACTGACGTCGAAGGATGATGGTGCATTCTCGTTCAAGGACTCTTCACTCGCTCCCATTGTGATCATTTTCTCCCGAACAACATCCGGAAGTACAAAACGGAACAAGTGCCTTAACGGAAGCACTTTTGTTTGGCCCTGCCCAGCGTCCACGTGGAAGAGAAGATAAATGTCCACCCGATTCCTGAGTGCCTTCCTAATCACATCAATCTTCTCCAACGTGAGATCTCCAAACGGTGTCCGGATACCTGGTTGACCCAGCAAGAATGTAACAGCGCTTGGACCATCGTATCGTACAGCCTTGGCACCATCGCGCCGTTGCTGTCCCTCGAATGAACTGTCGTGAGCTGCATGATCGCTTGAAGGCGCAGCTGCAGCCGATGGGGCATTGATTTCGTTCATCTGCTGAATCGGCAACGGCGGCTCCATCGCGGGGAAGGCACTGGCGTCATGTGCGTACAAAATGCGAACCGTAAATTCCTTTGGTAGCGCGAACGTGGACGAAATGCAATCAAAGTCACCCTTTTCGAGGCTCAGCGTGACAATACCCACATCGTCTTCCTTGAGCCCCGCTTCACCCTCGACAACTGTCAGCTCTAACAAAATGCTGGCTTGTAGTCTGCACTCAAAAATTAATTCCCCTTGTCGTCCGAACGGCAAATGATACATCTTGAGCACCAGGTCACTGCAATTGTTGAATTGCCGTCCTACACGGAAAATGTTCATTCCGCTGTGAAGATCAATGTCTCGGACTCCGTTCACCATGCTGGAAAAGAGAACCCCCTTCTCGTTTTGAATCACGAAATACGGTCGGCAAATATCTGCCAACGGCGATAACGTCGTGGGGGTAGAACTAGCAGCATCCGCACAACCAGGACTTGACAACAAATCGATCTGTCGGATGTAGATCGGTCGGGCTGCTGGAGTGATGGCAATACCAGTCAACTTCTGCTTTTTCTCCTCCAACGCTGGCGAATCAGCACATTCCAATAATTTTCTGTCACGCATCTCCAGCAGCTTGCCAAAGTCCGCAATGTATCGCGCCTGAGGCCTTGGTAATCCACCCGTGTACGAAGCATTTTTTGGGTCATTCCCGCTAAATGTCCGCTGGAGTTTAGCAGGCCAGGTTTCCGCGAGTTTAATATGCTGCAAATACGCGCTCAGCAGCTCGTTGCCGAAGTTTTCGGGGAAAGAGGACGCTTCGGTGCAGTACAGAGTGCAGCAAGTGGCAAACACGCTCATTTGTTCGTTGTTCGGCGCCAGCAATATCGCAACGTTTGATGGTTTCAAATCCAACCACGCCGCAACAGTTGAGGTAACAATAAAACCAGAATGCGTTGATGGAATGGGTCCGCGGCAGTACGAGATCGAGGCGATCCGTCCGTCTGCCATACAAAAATATTGAATGAATGATCCGAAAAAATTGCAGTAGTTTACTTTCGGCTTTGAAAAACGTACCGCAAAATTCGTCAAACACCAGTGATTTGTGGTGCATCCTTTTCACTCCGTCGAACAATCCACAGTCAAACACACATGCGCCGTCTTCGAACCTACAGTACTGCATATCAGAAACTATCCATTATTTTGTAGACATTCCTCGTACCTCTTCGACATCTGCGAATCCAATTGCTCCAGCACCTTCACCGCCGTATTCCAATTACGCGCCGACTGATACGCGCCAAACAAGCGACTGAACGTCGTGATGTGCGGCGGGGCCACGCAGTAAACTCTGCAACAAACAACAGTTATCAGATCCATCTCATAAAAAATACGATCTGTCCACAAACCTCGGTGCAATTTGGATGAAACATCCATCTTCACTGGTCTTGGCAAATAAAGCGTATTGCACTGCGCTCTGCAACGAAGCCTGAAGTCTGTACGTCCAGAGCAGCACCTTGTACGTATTGGACGCATTGTTCTCGCTCTCCTGCTTGATGTCGTTGGAGTCCGTGGCCGCTTCAATGGCTTCGAAGCTCTCTTGGGCGTCCAGTAGAAGCGACGGAGGAGGTGGAGGCACTGGCATCTTCTCTTCGCTATCATCTTGAGCTCCGCTTGTGTTCTCTTCCGCAATCGCCTCCATTGTCGACACCTCCGTAGGAGACGGCGGAAGGGACAATTTCAGCAATAAACGCCGAACCCGCGGGTCTTCGGCTACCCGTTCTGAGTTCATTCGACGGATCAGCACCGATCCACGCTCCACCCATGCCAAACTCTCTGGGAATTCGCTTGTCATCGCCCGAGAATGTCCTCAACTGAGCTTCTACACTGAAGCTTCCGACGGTTGAGACATAAACGACTAACGTATAATTACTCAGATGCGCAACTTACCATGAATCTTAATCAATTCAAGTCAAGTGGCAACTTATCGGAATTAGCTAATTAGCAAATCGATCAAGTTCGATTTTAGCCAATGCCAAGCGCGTTGAAAAGCAAGGTTTCTTCTTTTTAAATAATTTAAAACGGCGTTCTCTTTTAAATCCGGGTGAAATGCTTGAAAGACCCAACTACAGAGTAAGCTAGAGTTGGGTCTTTGTAGAATAAAAGGTAGCCATTTGGGTGATACTGAGACATTTATGAAGATCGCATAAAAAAGTCAGCTCCAATTAATAATTTTGTTTTGTTTTATATGGAGAAACCGATTTTGGGCACCAACTTAAACCCAAAATTGTTGTACGAAACTCATAATTATATCAAACTGAGACATTTAAAAAGATCGGAGGTTAGGTAAACATGTGTAGATACTATTCTCCCTATCAGTGCGCGACCCTAGCTTAAGCTTGAAGAGCCAAGAACTGTAGGAAGCTCGCCAACCTTCATTATGAGTAACCTGCCTACTTGCGCGGAGGCGGAGCCACATTCTGCGGAAGGGCCTTACCGTAACCGGAACGGAAGGTAGTGCCCATGCTGCCGGCGTCCTCGTTCGCGGGTTTGTTCGAGGGCTTGGCCCACTCCAGCTTGAGGATCAGGTGGTCATAACCGTAGCCCTGCAGCTTGTTCAGAGCCTTCTCGGCGTCCTCGCGGTACACGAAGCTGACGAAGGCAAAGCCACGCGACTGGAACGTCTCACGATCCTTGGCCAGGTACACGCGGGATACGGGGCCGAAGGCGCGGAACAGCTCCTTCAAGTCGTCCTCGCGCGTGTCGGGCGACACGTTGGTCACACGCAGCGTAGCGCTGTCATCGCGCGAGTTGTCACCACCAGCATCAGCACCAGCACCAGCCGCACGGCCACGCAGACTAGGCGGCACGTACTTGCTGGAGCCAAAGGCACCGTCCAGAGCGGAGCCGCGAGCGGCCGGTTCGCCAGCAGAGGCAGCGGGGGCAGCACTCTCGCCGGCCTCGGCGCGCTTGGCCATGTCCTGCTCCAGCTCCTCCTTCGGAGTGTCCTTGTACGGACACTTGAGCGTCCAGTGATCGCCCACCATGCCACAGTGACGGCAGACCACAATGGACGAGTTCTTAACACCGGCGAAGATGTTCTCCTCCTCCTTCTTCTCGCCGGGCAGCACCTGGTCGGCGTTCGGGTCCTCAAGCTTCACCTCTTCGTACGACATGTACGTGACGTTGCTTCCATCGCCGTCGTCCAGAGCGTCGCCGAACTTGGCCCATTTCTTGCGCTCAAGGGCGCGCTTGCTGATGCGCTCCACCTCCGTCACCTTCTTAACCTTCTTGGTGATTTTGACCTTATCGCCGGCCTCGTTCACCTTCCACTCCACGATCTGGCGCACACCGTTCGAGTCCGGCTCGCTCTCCACGCGCTGCGGCAGCAGATCGTCCTCTTCATCGCCCCATCGCCTGCCTGAGATCACCATGGTTCACCGTCGATGCAGTCTTTTGGTACTGAGGGGTTCACTTGGAGGCCAATCGTTGAAAATTACGTAATTTCAGCCACCTTCCATATATGATATTGACTCAGTGTGTAAATTATATAAGAAATGAGAAACCCCTTCCAAGCTATTAAAAGACATATTTCTCCCAATCAGCGCGCGCGACCCTTAGTTGTTGAAGTGAATTGCAGTGGACGATGTTGTCACGTGAAAGCTTGCGGCGTGAGCTGGAGCGTGAGTGGGCGTTAATTGAGAGCGCACAGAAGAGGGTTGGTATCCGTGGATATTGTGATGTAGTTGCTGCATCTGACAGCGAGTTTTATTTCTCGAATAGCTCGTGGAGGAGAAAAAGAAAGTGGTGGACGAGTGGGTGAGCGTGGAGGACGCACAGCGAGAATACGATGTCAAACGCAACGAGTACGCCATGGCACGATGAACCTATTAGACTAAATTTGTTCTCTAACAATTGTTACGCTCTCTTGTAGGTTTGAGAAGAACGTGAGCAAGCACTTTAGTTTTTTGCAGGAGGACGCAGTGGTTGTCTTTAATGTGGGTGGACAGGTAAAAGCCCAATACCTACATGCACAGCGTGCACCGAGCTGATATAGGTTGTCTGCCGCGCAGTTGTTCAAGTCAACCGTGAAAGTTTGGACTCGAGATCGCTTCTCGATCCTCGCGCAACTCTGTACAACATCCCCAAAGCTCCAACCCGACAAGGACGGATCGTTCTTCTTCGACCGAGATTTTATGGTATTTCGGCTTATCCTCGCGTTTTTGCGAGACAACAAGTTGCCAGACGCGGTTGAGGAGTTGCGTGAACTATATTGTGAGGCCAGCTTCTACCGGCTTGGGCTGCTTCGACACGCCATTGAGGCTCGGATGATCGGTGAGGAAACTATGGCTGCAAACGTGCTACAGGTACATCCGCTCCGCGACGCAAAAGACACACCTCCAACAGATATAGCAGTGAAGAAGGAAAAAATGGCTGATGCACCGGTCTCCGAAAACTTGGCGTTTTCGATTCCCAGCAACTACAGCGCACTGCCTGATCCTTTTGGATTCACATCGAAGAAGTAATTTTTCTCGTGTCTTCCTGAGGGGTCATAATGACACAGTCTCGTCGTACGAATGGATATACCGTAACAACTGCACTCGTGCAACCCACGTCAAAGTGCATAATCATCGTGGTCGCGATTGCCACCAGTCCCGCGACGACTTTTTGCTCATACTTGTTCCCAGCGGCCGATGGATAGCCAGGATGTCGTCGTTGAAGTTACTCTTGTTTGACTACAGTGTCCATGCAGTTCACCTGTCCGTGATAATAGAAGCATGCAACAGGCATCACCTGGTCGATTTGCAAATTGACTGTCACTTTGACAGTGTCAAAATCGACACAGTTGCGCTGCTCATCCTGAGCCGTGTACACGTGGGGTTAGTTTGCACGTTGAAGCCTTCTTCACTTGTTCATTTCTGTACTGCCACTCAAACCATGAAGTTCATGATGAACCTCCATTTTCCCGCAAGCGTCTGACATAGCATCGTCTCCATGTTGCACATTATGTTCGACAGATCAGCTTCAGGTGTACATGAGCCGAGATGAATACCTCGGGTCGAACAGCAGAGAGCGGCCATGAGCCGAGACTCGACGAGAGCACCACCTATTTCATTCTCCAATTTGCTCCCTCCGCAAACAACCAACCAAGACTCGCGCTCTGCAAATCTTGGCAATCATGCTGTGCAGCCCCCGCTCAAGCTTCGTCGTGCTAATATTGAGCCTCTTGTTGGTGCTCAGCGTGCTCTCTTCGTCCGTTGAAGCGGTGGGCGAAGCTCTCGAAGTTGGTGAAGCAGAACAAGCCGAGGTGGATCCAGATGTGGGCAAGAATGTCGTCGAAATTGTTCAAGCTCGCGGCTACGCAATTGAGACGCATCAAGTCACCACTGCCGACCGCTATGTGCTCACAATGTACCGCCTCCCCAAGACCTACGCTGAAAGCCAATCGGGTGCTGCTGCTGCCGCCAACAAACCTGCAGTCCACCTCCAACACGGTCTGTTGGACAGCAGCTTCACGTTTGTGTCCAACTTCCGCAACCAGAGTCTGGCATACGTCCTGGCCGACGCTGGGTTCGACGTCTGGCTCGGCAACAACCGAGGCACGACGTGGTCCCGTTCTCACCTCGACTACACCACCGACGACGACGAGTTTTGGGAATTCACGTGGGAAGACATGGGTCTCTACGACCTTCCGGCCTTCGTCAACCACATCCTTGACACTACTGGGCGACCGACAATGAGTTACATTGGCCACTCCGAAGGAACGACACAAGCATTCGTGGGTTTCTCCAAAAACCAAGAAGTTGCCAAGAAGGTCGACTACTTCGGTGCGTTGGCCCCGGTCGCTTGGACGGGTCACGCTACTGCTGCGCTTTTCGTTGCATTGGCCAAACTCAAGGTGGACGTGACGTTCCTCAACCTTGGGTTCTCCAGCTTCCTGCCGCATAGCGACCTCCTCACAGTGCTCCTAGCTGATGTTGTGTGCACCAATGCAGCCGAGTTCTGCGATACTGCCGTCGGTCTCATTGCCGGACCGTCGGATAACCTCAACGCCACACGCATCCCCGTGTATCTATCCCAAACACCCGCAGGGACATCGGTGAAGAATATGGCTCACTACGCCCAAGGTATCCGTGATAACACCTTCGCGTCGTACGACTACGGCTGTAAATGTCTGCGTATCCTCGGCATCAACCTCTGTTCCAAGCTTATCTGCAAGAACAAGGAGATGTACGGCAGCTTCGATCCGCCCGCCTATCCGGTCGGTAGCATGGTGTACCCTCGCACGGGCTTCTACATCGGCGCGACGGACACTTTCGCGACGTCCACGGATATCGCTCAGATCCGATCCGGACTCCCAAGCGGTACGATCGTGCACGAGAAGATTATCGACGCGTTCTCTCATCTGGACTTCACATGGGCCCAAAACGCCAATGGGTTAGTGTATCAGGACCTGGTAGCGCAGCTTAGGAAGTACGCGGGACAGTCGTACTGAACCAAGTTGAAGTTTGTCGAAATTAATGTCAAAAATGTATTTGTCAAAACTAGTTTCTATTTTCGACAAGCAAGTGTATGTGTCAAAAATGAGCTTATATTTTCGACAAGTTTTAAAAAATAAAAAATGCGCAAGGCAGCAAGTGAAAGCCGCCGTGCGCAAGTCGCTGAGTCGCTGGTGCTGCTAGTGACGGGTGGCTGGGTCACGCATCTTATCGGGGAGGAGCAGCAGCAGCAAGAAGACGACACGGAGGTTTCCCTGCAAGCAGAGCAACGGCTGCTACAGACTGCCACGATGTCTCACGTTCTATTCACCCTGCACATTCTAGGCTTCATTTGCGTATTCTGGTCTATTCTCAAACCTCAAACGTTGTCCTCAACATTGCGAGTGTTGTCCAGGTTCGTGCTTATTAGTACAATTTTTCATGAAGAAAAATGTTCATAATTGATTTTCGACAACAGACAAGAACGCGACACTGGGCTAGTTGTGGGTTGTGTGTTGCCCCCATTGGTATTGCTGAGTCGCTTGTTAGTCGAGCTCTATCAAGGCGAAACCTTTTCCAGTTTTTCATATTTTTACGCGTGGACGAGCATTTCAATTGGCGTCAGTGTGTTGCTCAAAGTCGCTGTCTTTGGAACGGTGACTTCCTTCAGTGTCAATGCTCTCGTGGATGCGCTGCTGTTGCCGGTAGCGTTTGCGTTGATGAGTCCAGTTGAAGCGGAATGGAGATTTCTACTAGCAACGAGTGGGAGAATTATTGTGGGTGGTGTGTTGGCTACGGGGTTCAAGCTCCTACCGAGATCGTTCACGATTGGGGAGGCGGTGCTCGTTGCTCAAGGCATCGGTCTTTGCGCGTTAGACCTGGTGCTTTTTACACTGAACAGGGTACGATTTTGTGGCATTTCGTTTGTGACGAGGATGTCTAACGAGGGATTTCGCTGTAGCTAAGTGAGTACGACATCATTGACTTGCCACCGAATGTCTTGCACCCATGGCTCATTTTCGACGTGGACCGACCGAGGAATGTATTGGCACTGGAAGTTGGGATGTTGGGGTCACTACTGGTATGCGTGGCCTTAATTCCGTTGTTACAGGCTTACGGGACGCCATCTCCCACTACAGTCGCGCAACCAGTGCCATTGAAAGGGGGTGTGACTTTCATATTGACAGCTCTGGTGGTGGTGGGAGGCGTTGTGTATCCGTGGAGCTGTTTCTTGTTGGAGACGTGGAACCCATTTGCATGGCTGTTTGACTTCCTCACTGAGTCAAGCGGTTTGCAGTCACTACCAGTGCCTCCGCGGTTTGCATTGATGGGGTACTGGGCGACTTGTCTGGTTGTTTTGGTCCCATTATTTGGGTTTATCTCGACTTACTTCGCACTGCGCAACATTGTTGCCCGGAAGCTGTTCCATCTCTTAGTAGTGCTCATGCTTGGCCCAGCATCAGTCTTCGACCCCTCCATGCTGTCGTTGAGTTATGGTGTTGCTCTTAGCGTCTTCTTCCTCGTGGAATGCGTTCGCGCGCTGTCATTGCCACCCTTCGGTCACGTAATTGCTGAGTTCATGAGGTCATTTATCGATTATCGCGAGGCTGGACGTGTCATCTTGACGCATTCGTATCTTCTGCTTGGCTGTGCACTACCGCTATGGCTTGTGCCTACTTCAAGCAGGTCTTCTCTCCTGGTAATGAATGCTGGAGTCCTGGCACTGGGTGTTGGAGATGCGATGGGGGCTGTGGTGGGGTCGACTATCGGCAAACGTAAGATCTTCGGTAGTAAGACGCTGGAAGGATCTGTTGCTGTGTTCCTTTCAATGCTGTTAGCGTCCATCCCGCTTTGCTATGACCAATTTTTCATCAATGGAGACTTTACCCAGGTACGGCTGTGAAATCTCATCAAGGTGGACGGGTTTGTACTGACGAATTGTTCTGTAGCTGGTGTTGCTGGCAACTGCAGTCTTTTTGACGACTGTTCTCGAGGCTGCTACAGCGCAGATTGACAACTTGGTGCTTCCTCTTTTCTTCTTCACTGCATGCAATCTGGTAGGTTGTCACCGCTCCTGAGTCGAAGGTTAATCTTGAAGTTAAAGGAGTACGTTCGCCCATTCGACTGCAATCGCTACGTTTGTTTTGTGAGCGTTCTGAATCAGCTGAATGGCAGTATATTCCAGTTCATCCTTCGTTGTCATGGGGCCAGCACTGGAAGTCATTGGCGCCAGAAATACTGTGTAAGTTTGCTATTTCCGAGCTTCTCGCTTTAGTTCTTGGTGTGTATTGCAGCTTGGCCTCTTGACGTCAAGGATGAATCAGTACGAGGGCCGCATGAAAGGGAAGCGCATTCGTAAGTCTCAGACTGGTATTTCAAACAAAGGGCGATGGAAGTACTTGAGCGCAGATGTCAGTGATGTTCTTGATAAACAAGCAACCAAGCTTCGTGCGAAGGCGGCGGTGCGAAGCAAGTCTAACGTCAAACCACAGCTGAAAGTCGGCTACGATATTGATGGCGACGGCTTTGTGGACGTTCGCGAAATGCGTCTCGCCAAGTTCTTGGATGCCATGGTGCTGGGTCGACAAAAAGACTCGGAGGAAGGCCACGAACCTGCTGAGGCCGATCTTTTAGTAATGCGACAGAATGCTGGTCGACTGCTGATAGCGAAGGAGTTCGTAGAGCGCAACCGCGAGCGGCTCTGGCGATATGGCTCCATCTTCACCGGCATGAACGACAACCAGGCCGCCGAGTTCATTGCGACACACAAAAACTTCAAGAAGCTCGTGCCGTTCCTTGAGAGCACCGAGCGCAACCGCACGGTACGTTCATCGCATCAAATGCGCACGTGCATTCACGGTGAAGTGGCCACCGACGCTTTACCCAATGACAAGGAGACTTCATTTGAACGGCAGACCTGGATCGAGACGACTCGAAAGGTGCGCAGTCCGTCATTCTCGAGAAACCCTTTGCCGGATTTGCACCCCAAGAAGAAACCTTTGTCGCCTTCAATAGAGACCAGTCTATCCACCAGTGCGAGTAGCCCCGAGGTGTTTGCCAGTGCCAACGTTATCGACGACGATGGTGCTATGAAAGACAACCTGCGACTGCAGAGCAGCAGCCAAGACAACAAGCAAAGTGAAGCGGTGAAAGCTCGCCATCAGCAGCTTGAAGCGCGTAAAAGGATGGTGACAGATTTTGTGCAACGCAACGCCGATCAAATGTGGCTCTATGACGCGAGCTTCCGCGATAAGTCCGTCGAGCAGATCGTGAATGAGATCGCAAGCAGCGCTGGATGTACGGCAGAATTCAACCGGCTGCGCACCAAGGAGCGTATCATCAAGCTCACATCATCGCAGAGTGTGGCTGGTTGCATTGTGCAGCTCCCACCGGCCGAATTGCGCACGGACCCATCCAATGCGACGGAATTCCGTCGCGTCAAGGACCGCTCCGAGCTGTTGATGGCACGCAAGGAGCTGTTAAAGCCACTACAGCAACGTCGGGGCCTCGAAATAGGCGACGGTAGCTCAGGAGCTCCGCGCTACCGTCCACGAGGCATCCGCGAAGAACACGGTAGTATGGGGCGATCGCAGAGCGATGGCTGCCTGCTCATCGGCTTGCCGCGGATCTACGACGCGCCCGTCAAAATTGAGCCCATTAGCTCATTCTCTGTGACAAAGTGGTGCTTGGATAGCTAACTTTTGCAACTTTCACTTCAACTTGCACAATTGTTTAGAGGTTGGTTTGAAATCCAACCACTATTACTCAACTTGCTTTACTCAAATGTCAGCGAGTTGAGCGCATATTCCAGTCCATCCATCGCGTGCACCATCGTGTCCATGGGGCCAGCATAGGAAATGCGAATCCCGAGAGGCTCACCCATATCCGAGCCAGGGCCAACAGCTACTCCGGTAGTACGGATGAGGTAGTCGCAGAAATCGTCGACATTGTGGAGCACCTCGCTCTTGTCAGCAGAGAACGCCTTCTTACCTTCAAAATAAAGTGCGAGATCCATGAAGATGTAGAACGAAGACGTCGGGTACGCGAAGCGCATCTTGGGCATAGCTCGAAGG
The DNA here is from genome assembly GCA_030324255.1 of Phytophthora capsici. Taxonomy (NCBI): domain Eukaryota; phylum Oomycota; class Peronosporomycetes; order Peronosporales; family Peronosporaceae; genus Phytophthora; species Phytophthora capsici. The sequence continues at coordinate 2,250,833 of CM059346.1, forward strand.
CGTTTGACGACGTATTGACGCTTCAGATCCAGATCGTGCAAGTCTTTCGCAATGCGAACCTCGCCTCGTTCAATACTCGCCAGCTCAAGCTTCATGGCTTCGATGGCCATGATTTGGCCGACGCTATTAGCGCAAGATGTTGTCTGGCCTTGCATCAACTGGCACGCTTCGATGAAGTGTTTGGGACCAGCCATATAGCCGATTCGCAGTCCAGTCATGGCATAGGCCTTCGAGAACCCGTTGATGAGTACCGTGCGATCATACATCTCTGGAATCATGGCAAAGTTCTTGCACGTTCGTTCGGGAACGCCTTCGTCCTGGTACACAAGCTGTTCGTAGATCTCGTCCGAAATCACGACAACATGGCGGAATTGAGGCTTACGAAGAACGGCTGCAATCTTCTCCAACTGTTCAGGTGAATGCAGCGTGCCAGCGGGATTGCTCGGGTTGCATAGGATGAGGATCTTGGTTTCCGGGTTCGCTATTAGAGTCTTCTCCAGCTCTACCGGATTGATAAGGTAGTCTTCCTCGAGTTTGTTGTGCAGACGAACGAGACCGGCCTTCACCTGAGTGATGATACCTTCGTAGTTGCCCCAATAAGGTGCCGGCAGAATAACCTTGTCTCCCGGGCGACAAATTGCGAGAATCACATTGTACAAGGCCTGCTGAGCTCCACTGCAAATCTGGATTTCTGTCGCTGGGTCGTAGCTCACACCCTTGGTACGGTGTAAGTACGTCGTTATTAACTCACGGAGCTCGGCCATACCGCGCATATCACAGTATCTCGTCTGACCATTTTGCAAGGCCTTAACTCCAGCTTCCAAGACGCTTTTCGGCGGTGGGAAGTCGGGTTCGCCCACACAGAGCGAGTACACCGGTTTCCCCTCGGCTTCTAATTGCTTTGTTTTGCCGAAGATAGCGATGGTCTTCGCAATTGTGGTGGATTCAAACACAGAGTTTAGCGGATACAATTCCTCGTCCTTCTTCTCTGTCTTGGCCACGGAACTGCCGCCAGTGGCATAGCAGCCAAGCACGCGAACGTACGAGCACAGAGTTCGAAGACCAGCAATAGCCTCAGCAATCTTCACACCATTCTGGTGGCCTTTGATGTCCGCATAAAAGATGTACTCAGCCTTACCAGCACTCGGGTCTGTGCTGGTCCATGGTCGACTCTCGATCTTGCACAGGTCGATTCCACGGGAGGCAAACAAACCCAGAGCGGTGTAGAGTTGGCTGTACGAATTGCCAATAGCAAACGCGAAGGCAAGTGACGTTTTGCACGTAGAATCCTTAAGCGAAGGCTCCGCTGGAGTCTTGGCCACGAGCCAGAACCGCGTGTCCGAATTCACAGACTCACCTACGACGGACAAGTTATGTTGGAGCAGGAAGTCGTACGTCTCATAGCAACTGCCACGTGTCGACGTTTCTACCGGTAAGACAGCGAATTTGACGTCGTCTTTCTTGACAGCTAAAGCAGCATCGCCAAGACGTTCGTAGTGGCTAAACTCAACCTTGTCGACAGTGTTCAACATTTGGGCTGCGGTCTCCTTGACACCAGCGAACTCGCCATCTATCAGGTAAGCGACTCGTGTTGACGTCCCAACGGCCATGATGAAAACTTGGTCTTAGTGTCTTGATGGAAGTGTGTGGTTCAGGGACAATTCTCGACTGAGCTGCAAATGGAAGATCGTTTTCCGTGTTGCAAGAGGGACGTCGTGCCTGTTGGCGGTTTATGATTGGTCAGAGGTTTTTTGCAGTCGTACTCGATGATTAGATGAGCAAGAAATTCGCTGGTCGCACTTCAAGAACAACTTTTGAAAAAAAAAAAACTATTGTATTGGGAATAATGTCCCTATTTAAAAGTCAACGAGTTCAGTGCAAATTCCAGCCCGTTCATCGAGTGGACCATGGTGTCCATCGATCCTGCGTACGAAATCCGCAAGCCGTGAGGTTCGCCCATATCGGAGCCAGGACCCACAGCTACCCCAGTCTTGCGAATCAAGTAATCACAGAAGTCGTCGACGTTGTGTAGCTCTTCAGCCTTACCTGCAGTGTAGGCCTTCTTCCCAGCGAACAGCAAACCAAGATCCACGAAAACGTAAAAGGACGATGTTGGGTACGCGAACCGCACGTTCGGCATCTCTCGGAGACGTTTGGCGATGTATTGGCGCTTCAAGTCCAGTCCGTTCAGGTTTTCAGCGATGCGGACTTCTCCCTTTTCGATAGCCTCTAGCTCCATCTTCATGGCTTCGATGGCCATAACTTGGCCAACACTGTTCGCGCAAGAAGTTAACTGACCTTGCATGAGGTAGCACGGCTCGATGAAGTGCGAGGGAGCAGCCATGTAACCAATTCGCAAGCCAGTCATTGCGTACGCCTTCGAGAACCCGTTAATCAGCACCGTTCGCTCGTACATGCCTGGGATTGTAGCAAAACTCTTGCAGACACGTTTGGGAACTCCTTCGTCCTGGTACACGAGCTGCTCGTAGATCTCGTCGGAAATGACAATCACGTGACGGAATTGTGGTTTGCGGAGAACTGCAGCAATCTGCTCCAGTTGTTCGGGGCTGTGGAGAGTGCCAGCAGGGTTGCTCGGGTTGCAAAGGATGAGAATTCGGATCTCCGGGTTTGCAGTCAGAGCCTCCTCGAGCTTCGACGGGTTAATGAGATAATTCTCTTCCAGAGTGTTGCGAAGTTGGATGAGCTGCGTCTTGACTTGCGCCAGGATACCCTCATAACTCCCCCAGTACGGAGATGGTAGCAGAACCTTGTCGCCCGGTCTTAAAATTGCAAGGATGACGTTGTACAAGGCTTGTTGAGCACCACCACAGACTTGAATCTGCTTAGGGTCGTAGGACACGCCCTTAGCGACCTGGAGGTATTTTGCAATGATTTCACGAAGGTCAGCCATGCCACGCATATCGCAATACTTGGTCTTGCCCTCCTGAATGGCTCGAATACCAGCTTCTAGTACACGCGCGGGGGGCTGGAAGTCAGGTTCACCGACACACAACGAGTACACGGGTTTGCCTTCAGCCTCCATTTGCTTCGTCACTCCAAATACTGCAAGTGTCTTGGCAACCTTGGTCGTATCGAACACAGGGCTCAACGGGTACTTCTGCGCCATGGTCAACTGCTGCGAGGCAGCATCCGCTACACCGTTAGTCGCTTCCAATCTGCCACTGGAGTAACAGCCGAGAACGCGGACGTATGAGCACATTACTCTGAGACTCGCAATCGCCTCAACAACGTTCGAATCGCTCTGACGGGCATCCAAATCAGCATAGAAGATGAACTTGGCCTTGCCAGCACTCGGGTGTGCGCTGCTCCATGGTCGGCTCTCGATCTTGCTAAGGTCGATTCCACGAGAAGCAAACATGCCCAACGCACGGTACAACTGGCCGTGTGCATTGCCCGAAGCGAAGGCGAACGCAAGCGACGTCTTGCACGCTGCAACCTTGAGCGAGGGCTCCGCGGGCGTCTTGGCCACCAACCAGAATCGCGTTTCGGATTTAGCCGGGCTCTCACTCTCACCAACGACGGCCAAGTCGTACTTAAGCAGCAGGTCGTACGTTTCGTAGTAACTACCGTGTGATGCTGATTCAACAGGCACAACAGCGAATTCAGCGTCTTCCTTCTTGACGGCAGCGATGGCGTCTTCGATGGATGCGTAGCTGATTGTCTTGCACTCTTTTACTGCACTCAACAGGTCGTTTGCAGCATCCTTGGCACCAGAATAGTCTCCGTACGCAACTCGCGTCGATGCTTGGACTGTCATTTTGTCTTGCTGTTCTTAAAGCGAATTCCACAATGACCGGCCTGATACATGTACTGTTGCGATCTTCCAGTGCATTGAAGATGGACACACTGACGTCACTGGCTCATGCGCGTCTCTGATTGGATACTGAAAGGACGTCACGGTAGTCGCTTAAACCAAACCTATGGATTAGATGACAAAACCAAACCAGTCGATTAGATGACAAAGTTATTATTAATATACCAGTTTTCAAAAACCTATCTTGTCCGTGAGAAGATGAGCTCCCACGCCATCTCCATTTGACGTGCTAGAAAAGTATCCCGAGAAATGATCGAGCTAGGAACGAATGTTAACAAACATTATTTCCAGGATACTGTATCATACTTCTTTGTATTATGAAAATAGCATGTGCACCGTGCGAACCAATTTTAGCGAATTCGTTGCGGTCATCTATTTTCTAAGCTACAGGCAAACGTTGCTAAGTAGTTCACGTAATTCGAGTGTTTCCCCGAATATGCCGCACCCGACAACACTCTGTGCTGATGAGCTCGAGCGGATGAGAGCGAGTGTGTCTCCTCCTGTTCAAAGTGACCGCGAAGCGAGACGCCAGGCAATTAAACTAAAGTCGGAACAACGGACAGCAACATGGCCTAATACTCTGGAAGCCATGCGCAAGAAGAAAGATCGCTGGAAAAAAGATAAAGAAGAACGTCTGGAGGAGGAACGCAAAAAGATTGACGAAGAGGAGATGCGGTTGCAGCGGGAAGCTCAGACCAAGCAAATTGGGCGTGCAGATCGACTTCTGTACGAGCAAACCGACCGCATGAAAACACTCCGCAGCAAACAGCTTTTGGCCGATGTAGTGCATGTAAGTTATCGTGCAAATTTTGGTTTTCTTGTTTGTATAGACTGACACGATCGTTGACTTTTTACAGCACCGAACACTTCAACTTGAAGAGAAAAAGATGATCAAGGATCAAGACGATTTGACGAATTATCTGTATGACCGGCAAGTGCTAGCTAAAGTCGTCAAAGACGAAGAAGAGGAACAACGCTTAAGAAAAAAACGGTTGGAAGAAAATGCTCGACTAGCAGCTATCCAGAAGGAGCAGCTCGAAGAGTACAAGCAGCGTTATATCAACGAGCTGCGTGAGGAAAAACAAGAAGGAGATCGCATGAAACAACAGGCCGAGCAAGACTATCTAGACGAGCTGGAGAAAGAACGACAGCGCAAACTACGTGCAAAACAAGCAAATGAAGAAACGCAACTGGCAAACCAAAGGCTCAGAGCACATCGAGAGATCCAGAAAGAAAAGGAACGCCAGGAAGACGCCAAACGAGAGGAAGAAGAGCGCAAAAAACTGTTGCGTGACGCAAAACGAATGGATCTCCAAAGACAGAAGAAAGAGAACGCGCAGGCTCGCAAACAGCGCATGATTGACCTCGCAACAAATAACTTAGTCAAGTTGGAGCAGAAGAACGAAGAACGTTTACAGAATCAAAGCAAGGAAGTGCGTGCCAAAGAAGACAAACTACTGCAAGAACGGGCCGATCGTCGTGCTGCTGAGAAGGAGGCTATTGCTCGAAGTCGACGCTACCAACTCGATTGCAAGCAGCGTGAGAAAGACCGTGAGGTCCAGGAAGCTTTGGAGTCGGTTATTCAATGGGAACAGTTCGGTAGACGTATGGAAATGCAAGAGAAACAGGAGGAGGAGGAGCGGCGGTTGGAAGACCTGCGGCTTGCTGTCGGACAAAAGCAGCAGGCTGATGCCAGACACAAAACACTGCTGGATGAACGAGCTGCGGCGTTACAAAGTGCCCAAGAGGCTCGACAGACCTTGCAGTATGAGGATGACCGCTTCAAAGTGGTGGCTCAGCAAGCTCTTGACGAGGCGAGAGAGCGCGGCATAACGAACGTGTACCCTATCCAGAAAGCAATCGTAGAGAAGCGTATCGACTTGCTTCACGCCTCCGGATTCCGCGTGTAGTTTGCCATTATTTGATATGAAAAGCTTTGCACTATAAAACTACACTTTGCAATGCGGCGACTTGTTGGTCAGCAAGACGAATGCCTTCTTTTCGCAGATAATTCACAATTACACTGACCCGCATCACTTGTATCTGCGTAAATCAATCGTAGTTAGGATAGAACATTGAGTTTTAAAGCAAAAGTTGCAACGTACCCGTTCGGAAAAGATGATACGCTTTAGTTCATTGGAAATCGCAAAAATCTCTGCTTTGTTGGCGTCGTCGATGATGTCGACCTCGCTTTTCGCAATGGTATCAAGCAAGGGTTCAAGCTGTTCGCGTAGTAATTGTCGCATCTGAGCGAAGGATTCATTCCGTGCGAAGGTCTCCCAGCGCTCAAGCTCCTCCGGTTGAACGACGTAAGGCTTTCCGACCTCCTGCTTGGTCCGAAGGAGAGCTTCCCGCCGCTTGTACTCCAGGTAGCTCTTGTTGAACTGAGAACCGACCAAAGTAAGAGGCATAGCAGTGTAACAGGCTCCGAAAATCATGGCAAGAACTGCAACAAGCTTCCCTGAGCTCGTTACGGGCTCCATGTCGCCATACCCAACGGTGGCTAACGTGACGATTACGAACCAAAAGGCTGAAAAGAAGTCGTCGAAGCTGGAGATCTCCCCTTTGAAGTTTACGAGGAAGCGTTTTCCGGGTAAAGCACCTTCCATCTCCGCCGGGAAAGTCATGTTATGCTCGCCAACGATGCACTCCCGACCATAGAAGCATTCTTGACCTTTTTCCAGCTCAAACATGATGAAAGACAGGATTGTTGTCACGACCATAAGCATAAAATACGGGATCGTAAGCCGTGCGGAGGTCTTTGAAATCGATTCCCATAGCACTTTCGTGACTGGGATGCTCTGTTGGATCTTGAAAATACGAGACAAACGCAGCAACCGCAAGAAAGTAAGGAAGTCTCGGGAGGCTGGAGGGATCACGTATATGGGCTCCATTCCAGTAAATAAGCGACGGCCTTCGAACACGAAGAACGGGATGAAAGACGCCATTTCGATGAATACAAGCGGGTTCTTGAAATATGAACGGTAATTTTCACAGACGAAAAGAGCGGCCGCGAACTCGAACAAATAAGTGAGTGTGAAAATGTACTCCATCGCAACATATCCATTCCCAAATTCAAAGAACGTCACGTGGAGGTTGTCACATTCCCATTGTTTACACACGCTGAGGTTCCTGTCACGTTTGACGAGGTTCTTGTCCTCTCGAAAAGGTAAAATGAGATCAAGTTGATCTCTGTAGGATGCGCCAGTAGGGTCCAGTGTATTCAACAGAACCTTTTCCGATCCATCACACGAGAGTCGATCATCCACTGTACTACTACCAAAGTTGCCCGGATAACCATAGCAGCTCGAGTCGATGAGCTTCTCAGCATCGGAGCAGCCAAACTGTAGCTTCGTGCTAGGATTATCCACGCTAAAGCACCCTGGGTCATTACCACCGACTTGAATATCTTGTACAGTCTCACAATACCGCTGGACTTTGCGTTCACACAAGTAGGTCTGCTCCCCATAGGTTTGTAGGTCCGGCATTGTCTGGAAAACGACAATGATCATACTGAAAATGAGGCAAAACTTGACCCATCGTGAAATCGCACGAGCTAGGAACGACGAATCCGGCTGAAGAATTGTTGTTCGCGCCCATTCTTTCCAAGTTGGCGGTGCTGCAGCCTCGTGCGACTCTGCGACGATCATATCTCGGACCATAACAGCGAGCTCCTCGCACTTGAGGAAACAAAGCTCTGTCGTTTGTTTCAGGTCGCCCACAATGTCGTGAAGGTTAGCCAAATTGAAGTCATGAATTGTAACTTCAGTGACGAGTGCTTGGGTGATGAGGGAAGCCTCACCCGTGAGCGCTGCTAACCGTAGATACAATTTGTTTGGTGCGTTGTATTTCACGAGAATTTCATGTTTTTGATGAGCACGGTTGTCTCCGGTGGCAGCAGCAAGATCGATGTTCATTGAGGTACCAGCGCTGGCTCCAGACTGCAACTGCTGGAACTTTTTCACGCTTTCTGCGTGTTGTTTCCAGGCGCGGTCGAACTCAGTTCCGATAATGGCGAGGGGCATGGACAAGAAGAGCGTGCCTGACATGATAATCATCACAGCGAAGCAACGGCTTGCCACGTTCCCCTTTGTCGGTGTGATATCTCCGTACCCGATCGTAGCAATAGTGACCACGACAAAGTAGCCTGTGGTAAGCAGATCCGAGAAACCCGGTTTGTTACGGTCATAGCTTGGGTCCACCATATACATGACGACGGAGAAGAAGAGCACGATTTCAGTGAAGAAAATGAGTGCCACAGAAATGGGGGCAACACTGGCACGAATGGCTCGGAGCAGGATGTACGTTCCTGAATGGTTACGCGCGAGTTTGAAGATACGTAGCAGTCGGCACAGCCGCATGATGACGAAGCTCTTCTCCTTGCCGAAGATGAGGTCTGTGTAGAACGGGACGATCGCAGCCACGTCGAACCAGTTGAAGAAGTCGCGCAGGAACGGCTTCAACCGCCGCTCCGTGAGGTACTCGTGCTCGTGCCATAACGATGGCCAGATGACGAGTCGAATGAGCAGTTCTGGGGTGAAGATGACCGTGAAGACCAGATCCGCGTCGTAGTAGCCGTTCTCGTTCGGTAGTTTCGGGTACTCCGGCTCGGTACTCTGGTGGTTCGGCCCGTCCAGAGTCTGCAAAAACAGGATGAAGCAGCTTGTGAAGGCTGCGCACGCGATGAAGAAGCTGTAGAGTGACGCCCCGCGCGACGAGTTGGGGTCCACCATGAAGACGAAAATCTTCTCAAAGCGACCGAGCGTCGTCGTGTGCTTGGTGGTGCCCGTTCCGGCACCTTTGACCATGGACTCGGCATAGAAGGCGGAGTTGTCGAGCGTGTCCAGCGACTCTTCTTGTGCGCTGAACGTCGGCGAGATCGCCGCGTACAAAGGCATCTCGACTGCTGATCACTAACAAAGGTTATGGCAATTGGCGAATAGACTTCAGGAGAAACCGCCGCCATAGCTGTTACTTGTCATTGGTACAAACTACCCGTGCACGAACAAATAAGCCTTTTGCATTGCAACGTGCAATTTGCAAGGTCATTTCGGCACAACTGCGAAATCGACTGTCGGATTGGAGTTCAGCTCTTCGATTCGAAACCTGTGGTGAATCCCACTTGGAGATGGAGAAGTGCCTAGCAATCAGACCGCTTGCTTGAAGCAGGCGTGCACTGCATGTTGCGGTGAAGTCTGCCGTGCAAGACCATCGGGCCTTGGATTTGAGGCATTCGTCTGCTGCAGAGCTGTGACGTGGCGACGGCGTCGCCCGGTTTAACACGCGCTTTTCGACTGTCACGGATTGAAGCTCAACGCGTTGAAGTTTTCGGACACGAATTGCCACCGTTTTCCATACAAAACAACAGCAGCGGCAGCAAGTCTCCGCTACGAGGGCGTGTCAGGCTGCAGCAACTGTTGTTGTTTGCACACTTCGATCTGGTGCTAGAAACGTGCGCGGGGTACGTGGCGCGAACCATACAAACTCCAAGTTATCTTCCGCCGGTTACACTGCCCCCGGAGGTGCAATTTACTTAGCACGACTCGAGCCTTGTATTCGCAACAAGCGAGTACATTTGTGTGAGTGATCTTGCTCGTGATTTCTGGTCATGAATCGCAAATTAGATACATGTACATGTACTAAGCTTGCGAGTTATATCGACCTGCTATGATATCATCTTCAAACCTTCACAGGTGCGGTGCTCAGCTTTCATGGACTTTCAACGTGTAATACATTGCATGTCATGCATCTGTAGCCCGTCATGGATACCGGTAGATGCTAATATGATACTGTACAAACTCAGATCACCTGCCAACTTTGAATCAACATGTCCGTGTGTCAAAATGTCGAACAGAGATTATTAACCAATCACATCATTTACCGATCCTTTCCTAAATAGTATCCCCCTATTGCAACATCCTCCACAAGCTCATTCCGCAATTTGCTCCTCCGAGAAGGGCAGGCAGCTACTGTGTAGTATCTAAAAGGCCATTTAGCTTCTCTCTCCCGGAAGACCAACAACCATGGTAAAGGGCGAGGTGAAGGTCGCGTACCAGGGCATGCCTGGCGCATACTCGGAGAAGGCAACGCGCCAGCTTCTCGGCTCGTCCGCCAACGTCGTGGCCGTGGGTTATCCGTCCTTTGACGAGGCTTTTCTGGCCGTGCAGCGCGACGAAGCCGACTTTGGTGTCCTGCCCATCGAGAACTCTCTGGGCGGCAGCATCCACGCCAACTACGACCTGCTGCTCAAGTTCGGCCTGCACATTGTGGGCGAATACGACCTGCGCGTGGAGCACTCGCTGCTGGCGCTGCCTGGTGTGCAAAAGAGCGACATCAAGACGGTCATTAGCCACCCGCAGGCGCTGGCTCAATGCGCGCACACTATTGACTCTATGGGAGCCAAGCCCCGCGCTGAGTACGATACGGCTGGCAGTGCCAAGATGCTGGCAGACAACCAGTGGAAGGACACGGCGGCAGTAGCTAGTGATCTGGCTGCAGAGTACTATGGACTACAGGTGTTGCAGCGCAATGTTGAGGACGATGCGGGTAATTTCACCCGTTTCCTACTATTGAGCAAGAAGGAGGACCTGGGGCTTGATGCCAAGAAGGACACGGAGTTTAAGACGTCTCTGGTGTTCTCCTTTGTGGACAGCAATGAAAAGGGTCAGCTGTACAAGGCTCTGTCGGCCTTCTCGTTGCGTGACATTGATATGTCGAAAATTGAAAGCAGACCGTGGGGGCACACGGCGGAGCAGCAGTATCAAGAGACTGTCGAGTCCGAGGACTTTTCCCTCTCGGCGGAGAGTGTCCGCAGGAAATACAGCTATTTGTTCTACGTGGATCTCATCGGACACCAGACGGACGAAAACATCATCAATGCGCTTCGTCATCTGCGCGAATTCTGCAAGTTTGTGAGAGTGCTGGGATCCTATCCGACCAAGGGAAAGCTGTTGGGTGAGGTGCGCAAGACACTGGAAGCTGTGGGCGCTTACCAGGCCAACCCGATTACTGCCTCGCCCGCTATTGCACCGCAGGACAACAAGTCAGTGCGCCTGAACATCGGCATCTACGGTTTCGGTAACTTCGGCCAGTTCTTGGCCAAGGCAATGGCCAAGTCCCACGAGGTGCGCGCTACCTCGCGGACTGATTACTCTGCCGTCGCGGCGCAGCTCGGATGCAAGTATTACTCGTCTTCGACGCATCTTGAGCAGTTTTTTGACGGCCTGGATGTGCTCGTGTTGGGTGTTAGCATCTTGTCGTTCGAAGGAGTGTTGAGCAAGATCCCCAAGCACCTCCTGGAAAACCTTGTTATTGTGGACGTGCTGTCTGTGAAAACACACCCGAAGCAGATTCTGCTGAAGGATCTGCCGCAGAGCGCCAGTATTTTGTGCACGCACCCGATGTTCGGCCCTGAAAGTGGTAAGTACTCGTGGAGGGGTCTGCCGATGATGTATGAAAAGGTGCGAATCCTCTCTGGCGAGCACAACCAAGTGATGGACAACTTCCTGCGCATTTTTGAGACGGAGCAGTGCCGCATGCTGGAGATGACTTGCGAGTCGCACGACGAATACGCTGCCAGCAGTCAGTTCTTGACTCACCTGACCGGCCGAATCCTCAGTGTGCAGGGTGTCAAAAATACGCCTATCGACACACGTGGATTTAAGAACCTCGTGCGACTTGTTGATGACACATGCAAGGACAGTTTCGATCTCTTCCAGGGTCTCTACAAATTCAACCCGAACTCCGAACAACAAATCCAAAAGTTCCGAGAGTCTTTGGCAGAAGTGACGACAAAACTAGGCAGCCAGCAAACATCACCAACTGCCACCCAGACGAATGCGCCATTGACGGAGAAGTACCCGCAAAACCCGTTGCTGGGCAAGATCGCTGCGTCGAAGACGGTGGTTGTCCTCGGTTTGGCGAAACAGCTAGAGGCCGAGGGCAAGCAGGTGTGGTCACTGTGCGTTGGCGAACCCGACTTCGCTCCCTCGGAGCGTGTGCTGAAGGCCGGTATGTCGGCCATGGAGCAGGGCAAGGTGAAGTACACGGACGTGAAGGGCACGGCTGAGCTGCGCACGCTGATCGCGCAGTACCTGGAGACGTGCAAGGGTCTGAAGTACGACCCGCTGACGGAGATCCTGGTGTCGAACGGCGCGAAGCAGACGGTGTACCAGGCTCTGCTGACGATCACAAGGCCTGGTGAGCAGGTGTTGATCCCTGCGCCGTACTGGGTGAGCTACCCGGAGATGGTGAAGCTGACGGGCGGCGAGCCTGTGATCCTGCAGACCAAGCTGTCGGAGGGCTACCTGATCGATCCGGTGGAGTTGGAGAAGGCGCTGGTGGCCAACCCGCGCATCAAGTCGCTGATGCTGTGCAACCCGAGCAACCCGGCTGGCACGGTGCACTCACCTGCGCAGCTGGAGAACATCGCTGCGGTTCTGCGCAAGCCTCAGTTCCGTCACATCCTGGTGATCGCCGACGAGATCTACGAGCAGTTGGTGTACCAGGACGAGGGCGAGGCGAAGCGTGAGCACCAGAGCTTCGCGACGCTGCCGGGCATGTACGAGCGCACGCTGACGGTAAACGGTTTCTCGAAGTCGCACGCGATGCCGGGTCTGCGTATCGGCTACCTGGCCGCACCAAAGTACTTCGTGCAGGTGTGCACGAAGCTGCAGGGCCAGCTGACGTCGTGTGCGAACTCGGTGGGCCAGGCTGCCGCCGTGGAGGCCATGAAATACGAGATGGAGTGTGTGTCGCAGAACGAGGAGCGCATGACGGAGACGTTGGCGATCATGGACGCGAAGCGCAAATACATCGTGAAGCGTCTGCAGGCAATCCCGCAGCTGGAGTTTGCGTACCCGACGTCTGCGTTCTACGTGTTCCTGGACCTGGCGTCGTACTTCGACGGCAAGCAGGGCATGACGGCGGACAAGAGCGAGGTGGTGAAGGACGCGGATGACTACTGCGAGTACCTGCTTCGCCACTACCACGTTGCTCTGGTTCCCGGTTCGGCCTTCGGCGTGAAGAACGGCCTGCGTATCTCGTACGCTTGCTCTATGGAGACGATCGAGCATGCGCTGGACGGTCTGGAGCAGTCGCTTAGCGCGTTGACGTTCACCCCGGTGTCGGGCGGTGCTGCTACTTCTAGCGTGGTTGCTCCGGCTTCGAACGGTGGCGCGGTTGTTGCGCGTGCCCCGTTCCGTGATGACGCTCCATTGACGGAGAAGTACCCGCAAAACCCGTTGCTGGGCAAGATCGCTGCGTCGAAGACGGTGGTTGTCCTCGGTTTGGCGAAACAGCTAGAGGCCGAGGGCAAGCAGGTGTGGTCACTGTGCGTTGGCGAACCCGACTTCGCTCCCTCGGAGCGTGTGCTGAAGGCCGGTATGTCGGCCATGGAGCAGGGCAAGGTGAAGTACACGGACGTGAAGGGCACGGCTGAGCTGCGCACGCTGATCGCGCAGTACCTGGAGACGTGCAAGGGTCTGAAGTACGACCCGCTGACGGAGATCCTGGTGTCGAACGGCGCGAAGCAGACGGTGTACCAGGCTCTGCTGACGATCACAAGGCCTGGTGAGCAGGTGTTGATCCCTGCGCCGTACTGGGTGAGCTACCCGGAGATGGTGAAGCTGACGGGCGGCGAGCCTGTGATCCTGCAGACCAAGCTGTCGGAGGGCTACCTGATCGATCCGGTGGAGTTGGAGAAGGCGCTGGTGGCCAACCCGCGCATCAAGTCGCTGATGCTGTGCAACCCGAGCAACCCGGCTGGCACGGTGCACTCACCTGCGCAGCTGGAGAACATCGCTGCGGTTCTGCGCAAGCCTCAGTTCCGTCACATCCTGGTGATCGCCGACGAGATCTACGAGCAGTTGGTGTACCAGGACGAGGGCGAGGCGAAGCGTGAGCACCAGAGCTTCGCGACGCTGCCGGGCATGTACGAGCGCACGCTGACGGTAAACGGTTTCTCGAAGTCGCACGCGATGCCGGGTCTGCGTATCGGCTACCTGGCCGCACCAAAGTACTTCGTGCAGGTGTGCACGAAGCTGCAGGGCCAGCTGACGTCGTGTGCGAACTCGGTGGGCCAGGCTGCCGCCGTGGAGGCCATGAAATACGAGATGGAGTGTGTGTCGCAGAACGAGGAGCGCATGACGGAGACGTTGGCGATCATGGACGCGAAGCGCAAATACATCGTGAAGCGTCTGCAGGCAATCCCGCAGCTGGAATTTGCGTACCCGACGTCTGCGTTCTACGTGTTCCTGGACCTGGCGTCGTACTTCGACGGCAAGCAGGGCATGACGGCGGACAAGAGCGAGGTGGTGAAGGACGCGGATGACTACTGCGAGTACCTGCTTCGCCACTACCACGTTGCTCTGGTTCCCGGTTCGGCCTTCGGCGTGAAGAACGGCCTGCGTATCTCGTACGCTTGCTCTATGGAGACGATCGAGCATGCGCTGGACGGTCTGGAGCAGTCGCTTAGCGCGTTGACGTTCACCCCGGTGTCGGGCGGTGCTGCTACTTCTAGCGTGGTTGCTCCGGCTTCGAACGGTGGCGCGGTTGTTGCGCGTGCCCCGTTCCGTGATGACGCTCCATTGACGGAGAAGTACCCGCAAAACCCGTTGCTGGGCAAGATCGCTGCGTCGAAGACGGTGGTGATCCACGGTATGGCGAAGCAACTGGAGGCCGAGGGCAAGCAGGTGTGGTCGCTGTGCGTTGGCGAACCCGACTTCGCTCCCTCGGAGCGTGTGCTGAAGGCCGGTATGTCGGCCATGGAGCAGGGCAAGGTGAAGTACACGGACGTGAAGGGCACGGCTGAGCTGCGCACGCTGATCGCGCAGTACCTGGAGACGTGCAAGGGTCTGAAGTACGACCCGCTGACGGAGATCCTGGTGTCGAACGGCGCGAAGCAGACGGTGTACCAGGCTCTGCTGACGATCACAAGGCCTGGTGAGCAGGTGTTGATCCCTGCGCCGTACTGGGTGAGCTACCCGGAGATGGTGAAGCTGACGGGCGGCGAGCCTGTGATCCTGCAGACCAAGCTGTCGGAGGGCTACCTGATCGATCCGGTGGAGTTGGAGAAGGCGCTGGTGGCCAACCCGCGCATCAAGTCGCTGATGCTGTGCAACCCGAGCAACCCGGCTGGCACGGTGCACTCACCTGCGCAGCTGGAGAACATCGCTGCGGTTCTGCGCAAGCCTCAGTTCCGTCACATCCTGGTGATCGCCGACGAGATCTACGAGCAGTTGGTGTACCAGGACGAGGGCGAGGCGAAGCGTGAGCACCAGAGCTTCGCGACGCTGCCGGGCATGTACGAGCGCACGCTGACGGTAAACGGTTTCTCGAAGTCGCACGCGATGCCGGGTCTGCGTATCGGCTACCTGGCCGCACCAAAGTACTTCGTGCAGGTGTGCACGAAGCTGCAGGGCCAGCTGACGTCGTGTGCGAACTCGGTGGGCCAGGCTGCCGCCGTGGAGGCCATGAAATACGAGATGGAGTGTGTGTCGCAGAACGAGGAGCACATGACGGAGACGTTGGCGATCATGGACGCGAAGCGCAAATACATCGTGAAGCGTCTGCAGGCAATCCCGCAGCTGGAGTTTGCGTACCCGACGTCTGCGTTCTACGTGTTCCTGGACCTGGCGTCGTACTTCGACGGCAAGCAGGGCATGACGGCGGACAAGAGCGAGGTGGTGAAGGACGCGGATGACTACTGCGAGTACCTGCTTCGCCACTACCACGTTGCTCTGGTTCCCGGTTCGGCCTTCGGCGTGAAGAACGGCCTGCGTATCTCGTACGCTTGCTCTATGGAGACGATCGAGCATGCGCTGGACGGTCTGGAGCAGTCGCTTAGCGCGTTGACGTTCACCCCGGTGTCGGGCGGTGCTGCTACTTCTAGCGTGGTTGCTCCGGCTTCGAACGGTGGCGCGGTTGTTGCGCGTGCCCCGTTCCGTGATGACGCTCCATTGACGGAGAAGTACCCGCAAAACCCGTTGCTGGGCAAGATCGCTGCGTCGAAGACGGTGGTTGTCCTCGGTTTGGCGAAACAGCTAGAGGCCGAGGGCAAGCAGGTGTGGTCACTGTGCGTTGGCGAACCCGACTTCGCTCCCTCGGAGCGTGTGCTGAAGGCCGGTATGTCGGCCATGGAGCAGGGCAAGGTGAAGTACACGGACGTGAAGGGCACGGCTGAGCTGCGCACGCTGATCGCGCAGTACCTGGAGACGTGCAAGGGTCTGAAGTACGACCCGCTGACGGAGATCCTGGTGTCGAACGGCGCGAAGCAGACGGTGTACCAGGCTCTGCTGACGATCACAAGGCCTGGTGAGCAGGTGTTGATCCCTGCGCCGTACTGGGTGAGCTACCCGGAGATGGTGAAGCTGACGGGCGGCGAGCCTGTGATCCTGCAGACCAAGCTGTCGGAGGGCTACCTGATCGATCCGGTGGAGTTGGAGAAGGCGCTGGTGGCCAACCCGCGCATCAAGTCGCTGATGCTGTGCAACCCGAGCAACCCGGCTGGCACGGTGCACTCACCTGCGCAGCTGGAGAACATCGCTGCGGTTCTGCGCAAGCCTCAGTTCCGTCACATCCTGGTGATCGCCGACGAGATCTACGAGCAGTTGGTGTACCAGGACGAGGGCGAGGCGAAGCGTGAGCACCAGAGCTTCGCGACGCTGCCGGGCATGTACGAGCGCACGCTGACGGTAAACGGTTTCTCGAAGTCGCACGCGATGCCGGGTCTGCGTATCGGCTACCTGGCCGCACCAAAGTACTTCGTGCAGGTGTGCACGAAGCTGCAGGGCCAGCTGACGTCGTGTGCGAACTCGGTGGGCCAGGCTGCCGCCGTGGAGGCCATGAAATACGAGATGGAGTGTGTGTCGCAGAACGAGGAGCGCATGACGGAGACGTTGGCGATCATGGACGCGAAGCGCAAATACATCGTGAAGCGTCTGCAGGCAATCCCGCAGCTGGAGTTTGCGTACCCGACGTCTGCGTTCTACGTGTTCCTGGACCTGGCGTCGTACTTCGACGGCAAGCAGGGCATGACGGCGGACAAGAGCGAGGTGGTGAAGGACGCGGATGACTACTGCGAGTACCTGCTTCGCCACTACCACGTTGCTCTGGTTCCCGGTTCGGCCTTCGGCGTGAAGAACGGCCTGCGTATCTCGTACGCTTGCTCTATGGAGACGATCGAGCATGCGCTGGACGGCCTGGAGCAGTCGCTTAGCGCTTTGATCTTTCAGTAAGCTGTTGGTTTTGCAGTTCGATTGGCAGCTAAATGAATATATGAATGGTTATTTGGAATGAAGGAATGCAGCTTCGTGGGTTTGTTAGAATTGAGCGAGGTGTTGAGATTCACCGCAATGAGATAAAAACGTATAGTATCTCGAATGTTGTACAAAACATGATGATAGCGAGCTCAGAAATTAAACGTGAAGTCGACCCCTATTGCATGTATCACAGAGGACCATTAGTTGAATCGGTAAAGCACAAAACGTCGACTGCACGTACCAAAATGCACGACACGAAAACAAATAGTAATGACCGTCCAAACCACAAGTTTTCCTTGGACTAGTGACATCTGCGTATCCAACACGAAGGCAAGTTGATACCACGCTTTCATTCCGCAGTTTTTCTTGACTAACACCAGCAAAAGAGCAAACGAAAGCACCTGCAGCAGCCCAAATCCTATCAAAAAGAGAACTTTCGATCCGACATTTTCTGTGGATATCCCAGTCATCTCCGAGTGATACTTGGCGCTTGGAAGGAACGTCATAATCACGATGTAAGTGCTGTAGAAGAATGGAATCGCAGCTTCCAAGTAGCCCGTAGTGATGAGGCATTCAAGGGAAAAGAGAACTTCGAGAGAGTCGCGTAGAATAGTGCTGCGCTTCGTCAAAGATTGAGAACGGTAGGAACCAATACTGTTCCGGGAAGACACGGATGCTGATAGTGTTAACCTTGGTGCTTCAGGTACAATCTGATGACTTCCTCCAATTCGTCTCACACAAAAAGAGTGGAATCTCTGTATCCTTGAAGCTTTTACTGTCACAATACTTGACATATCGGGTCCTCTCAGATTTGGTGAAACCACATTGTGACCCACAGGATAATTGTTTGGAATGGCAAGTAACATTTCCAGAAGAGCCTCACTCTCACTTGATAGTGTGTGGGGATAACAAGACTTTAACCGAACACTTTCACGAATTTGTTTTTCAAACTTGCCCCGATCACAGCATAAGGATCGCAGGCTTGCTAGCAGATTGTTGTTTCCGGCTGCATCACCGATGACGACACGAAGTTTTGGTAAAATATAAACCGTGCGTCTGTGGAGGCCATACAACATAATGGCTGTTTGTGAAAAATCCGTAATTGTGATCGCTGTCATGGCGAAGGCGGATGTAGCGCTCTGCATGCACGTGGCGGTGTAGATGGCATTGAAAAAGTCAACCGTGAAGATAACAGCTTCAGGTACCATGTCTTCCATGTGCGCCATACATCGCAAAACAATGTTTTTAATGATCACTTTGATCACCGGCAGAAGGAGTATCACAAAAAGTTGATACGACGAACCTTGTGCAAGCCGAAACAGGATTTCGTACGCGGGATACATGGTCGCTATCATTAATTGCACAATTATGAAAGTGAGGTAACGGATCAACTGCTCTTGGTGGCGAAACAATTCACGAAATATGCGGCCACCAGCAACGATCCGATACGAAAAAATGAGCCACAGATAGAAGAGTGGAGCCAACGTTATCACAGAGAATGGGATCGGAAACATTAGGTGGGCTGAAATGAACGTCGCACATATTGTAAACGTGCAAGATGCCATCAGAGACAGTAAAATAATTCGACACCATGATATATCAACACCATCGATCAGGTATTTCGTTTGATCCGCGCACATTAGGGAAATGACGAGCGCTAGAATCGCCACTCGAACCCAAAAGCCGTAGTTTTCACTCCACCCCAGCTTTGGGTTTTGAAGTGGAACTGCTTCTTGGATCAAAACGAATGCAACTGTCGGCAGTGGAGTGCTGGTACAGATTAGGACAACTCGAGCCAATGAAGTGGATTGAGTGTACTCATCCAGGGCGAGAACTCGATGGATAGAATATTTACCACCGTAATAGCTGACTTGTAGTCGTTTCCAGATGTCTAACAGACGACGAATTAATGCCCAAGTACGAGGATGGTGGCCAGTGTTTAGAGGGTCGCGATGAATTAATGACGGAGCCATCAGCACAGGTGACGCCTTCATTTCTTCGTAGCACTATGGTTGAAGAAGAAGTGTTATCGAGTATTTTTAGTGCTGATGCATTCACTGATTTTATAGCTCCTCTGCTGTAAAGCGAAGCATATATATATATGGGGGCCTACGTTTTTTTTCGAGGACTTTCAGAGGGTTTTCAATAGGCGGTACTCAGATGCCCATCAATTGTCGATCTAAACAATTGATTTAGGAACGTATTCTTCACCTCGCACACGATCTCGGCCTTTGCAGCATAGTGACTTATGCTTTTGCCTGCAGGATGACCGGGATAGCGATACTCCTTAGTCCTCGATGGCAGAGGCCACCTTGAATAGCACTTGACCTGCTCACGGCAGCACTTGCCAAAGTAGACGCGGTTGCGGATATGCAAACATGGTCAGAAGCAACGATAAGTACTTAAAGAACCAATAGGGGGTCCCTATTAGGGACTCCCTAATATGGGATCCCTATAAAAGGGATCTGATACCCAATTCAATAGTATTTTTTGCGTACCGGTATATTTTGTATGTACTACATATACCGGTACGTTCATCGGTGCTCGGGAAAAACTTGCATAAAAGAGCTTCACTGCGACCAAACATCCTGCTTGGTCGCAACGGAAGCTGAAGCGACCGTCATGATGCCGCCCGAAGCTCCACGATCCATGACGCAGCTGTTGTCACGCCTCGCTCGGTGCTCGTACATGCAGTCTCCTCCACCGTTCCTCGTAGTGATGGCAGTTCGGTCCGCTTATCCTCTTTCCAGTAGTCGAACAACACTCATTTCCAATTTGGAAGTGTCACCAACACTGTTCACATTTTGATCACCACTTGAACTACAAACCATGGGCGCGGAACTCAAGATCGCTTACGAAGTCGGTTCAGCCGAGAAAGCTGCACACCACTTCGTCGACAACTCGGTCTCTTCCGTCACGTTCAAGCACGCCGAGGAAGCTTGCGCCGCTGTGCAGGACGAGGATGTGGACTTCGCCGTGCTGCCCATCGAAACGTCCACCCTTGGCAGCATCCACGCTAACTACGACCTACTCCTGAAGTACGGCTTGCATATCGTGAGTGAGTGCGACCTGCAGGATGAAGAAGGAGCTTCGTACACACGGTTCCTACTACTCTCCAAGAAGGAGGACCTGGCGCTCGACGAGAAGAACCCTGGAGTCGAGTTCAAGACGTCACTGGTCTTCGGCTTCAAGGACAGTTCGGCTAAGGGCATGCTCAACCGTGCACTCGCGGTCTTCTCGCAGCGCGACCTGGACCTAACCAAGATCGAGAGCCGTCCGTGGGACGGTCGAGCTCCGCAGCAGAATGGTGAGAAGGCCCACCGGTACAAATACTTGTTCTACGTGGACGTGCAGGGCCACCTGACAGACGCCAACATGGCTGCGGCCATGCGGAGGCTGAGCGAGATCTGCGCGTTTGTGCGCGTCTTGGGTTCCTACGCGACGTCACAGAGCAAAGCGGCAACGACGGTGACTGACCTGTCTCGCAAGACCGGCCGTGTCGAGACTGGAACCAACATCACCATGGCCGACAAGTATCCGCTTAACCCCATGTTCCAGAAGGTGACAGTCGCCAAGACCGTGTTGATCCACGGCCAGACGAAGCAAATGGAGGCTGAGGGTAAGCAAGTCTGGTCGTTGTGCGTGGGTGAACCGGACTACAACCCACACGAGCGTGTGCTCGCTGCAGGGGCTCAAGCCATGATCGAGGGCAACATCAAGTACGCTCACATGAAAGGGCTCGTAGAGCTGCGTGACCTCATCTCAACGTACCTGGAGAAGGCTAAGGGGCTCAAGTACGATCCAGCCACGGAAGTTCTCGTTTCCAACGGCGCGCAGCAGTCCGTCTACCAGGCGTTGTACACGATCTGTCGTCCCGGTCAGAAGGTCATTATCCCGACGCCCTACTGGCTCAACTACCCGGAGATCGTCAAGCTCGTGTACGCAGAGCCCATCCCACTTCGAACGACACTAGAAGACAACTACCTGATCAACCCGAAGGAGCTCGAGAAAACGCTCACGGCGCACCCGGATGCCAAGGCCATCATCCTCTGCAACCCGAGCAACCCGTCGGGTACGCTGCACAGTCCTGAACACCTGGAGCGGATTGCTGCAGTGCTGCGAAAGCCGCAGTTCCGCCATATCGTCGTTGTCTCGGACGAGATCTACGAACAGCTACTGTACCAAGAAGAAGGTGTGCCGGAGCGTAAACACGTGAGCTTCGCCACGTTGCCGGGCATGTATGAGCGTACGTTGCTAGTGAATGGCTTCTCCAAGGCGCACGCCATGACCGGTCTGCGTGTGGGTTACCTTGCCGCGCCTAAATACTACATCGACCCGTGCACGCTGCTGCAAGCCCAACTGACGTCATGTCCGAACACTGTGGGCCAAGTAGCAGCCGTGGAGGCTCTTAAGTACGAGCTGGAGTGCATGGAGAAGGGCGAACGTCGAATCACGGACGTCATGAAGAATCTCAACACCAAACGCTGCTACATCGTCAAGCGGCTGACCGCCATGCCCAATGTGCGCTTCGCATACCCGACGTCTGCGTTCTACGTGTTCCTGGACTTGTCGTTCTACTTCAAGGGCAAGAAGGCCTTCACTGCGGACAAACGCGTGACTCTCGCGAGCGTCGATGACTTCTGCGCACACTTGCTGCAAGATTCGCACATCGCCGTTGTACCAGGCTCGGAGTTTGGTGACGAATTCGGTATGCGCATTTCGTACGCGAGCTCAATGGAGGCTATCGCACACGCTATGGATGGAATGGAGAACCTGCTCAAGTCCCTCATGTTCGAGTAGGTAGTACGGTAGGGGAAGTAGTTTTATTATCCTTTGTTGGGCTGAAAGTGGTTTGGACAATCTACTGCATGAAGTACTACATGTGCGTTTTTTACTGTGTCTTGAGTAGTATCGGATAGTGTTTCTCAACCTTGCTTCGCCTTCTTGTTAATGGCACCGTTGGGCTGAGCCCCCCTTGCTGAGGAGCCTGAAGCCGCACTACTGCCAGCGTTTGGGTGGTAGAACCGAATCTCCCCTACCATCCGTTGACGGATCTCAGTCACATTCATCTTCTTCTCGTCGAACTCGAGCTGGATCGTTCCAGGGGCCACAATCTCCTCCTCAAGCGACCGGATACTGGCCAGGTACTTATGTGACAGCGCCTCATCTAGAGTTGCGCGCTTGCGCGGATTCATCTTGAGCATCCACGTCAGCAAGTCAATAGCCTCAGGTTCAGCGCCCGGGTACATTTCCTGCAGATTACGTTTTGGTCGGGGAGGGAGGCTGCGCAGGTAAAATTGCACGTCTGGGTCTGCGATTTCTGCGATATCCTCTTCTTCCATCGTGCCAAGCACGTCGAGAATGGTGTTAAGTTGGTCTCTGCTATCCTGCGGCAACGCGACCTGACCAGCTCCAGGGCTAAGAGGGAAGCAGGAAACGCCAGGGAAGATCGGCTCACGCTGGTAGTGTGACGGCACACTGCTCTTCTGCATACTCAGTAGCTCAGCAAAGATACATCCGACCGACCACACGTCGATAGCGGCTGAGTAGTCATGGTCACGGAAAATAATCTCAGGTGCCCGGTACCATCTTGTAACGACGTGTTCTGTGAGTTGCCGTTGAATACGACGGGCTGGGGTACGGGGGTGTACGCCAACGCCCTGCAATGTGGTCTCTTCTGGGGTGGATCCATCACCTAGACGCTTCCGCTTCCGCCCTGTAGTGGAAGCGGATGACGAGAGGCCGCGAGCGAGTCCAAAATCACATATCTTGATAGCTACAGGCGAAAGATTGAGCAACACGTTTGCAGGCTTCAGATCGCGATGCACAATCTCGGCCGAGTGCATGTACTTCAGCGCCTTGAGCAGATCCAGCAGCAACCACCTCAGGTGCTCGGCCGTGAGAAACTGAGGCGAATGAAGAAGCTTTTCCAGGTCGGACGGCAGATACTCGAACACCACGAAAAGGTCTTGGAAATGGTCTATGTCGAGTGGTGCGATAATTTCACGAATCTGCACAATGTTGGGATGCCGTAGCTGCCGCAGGATGCACAATTCACGCAGAATGCGCTTGGCATCGATCGGATCTGAAAATACGTTCTGGATCTTCTTAATAGCCACAATCTCTCCCGTGGGCAGGTGCTTGCAACGCACCACTTGGCCATAACTTCCCTGCCCAAGCACACATTCAATAGAGTAATTCGGTGCAATTTCACTCCATCCAGGAATCGTTGAAGCGTTTGACGCAACTGCAGCAGGAACAGGAGCTGGAGCTGCTGCAGCTTGCACGGGAACCTGCACAGGAGGCGCTACAGTAGTCGCCTCAACAACTTGAGTCTCGGAAGCTAAAAAAATCAATGAAAAAGATCAATTCCTTGTAAAAACAACAATAACTCAGACCAAACGTACGTGTAGCTTGTGCTTGATCCAGTACTGCCGGTGTCTCGGCCACTGCCGTTTTGTCCACCATTGCGAATGGTAAATGCGTGAGATCCTGAGCCACCACAAGCATCCCAGCACCCACAGGGTTCCCCACCAATGGCGTGCAGGATCCGAGCAATGTGACCTTGGTCTGATCCCTGGCAATAAACTCCAACATGACACTAGAGACTGGAGATCCCCGTACACAATGTGCCAATGCATCAGCCAGCACTTTGGCTGTGGCTGGAGGCACTAGATACGGAAGCTCCTTCAGTAAACTCCTGCCTGCCATCTGCTCCCTCGAATAGCCGCAGAGCTTGACTGCACAGTCATTCCAGAGGATGACGCGCATGACGTCGTCCACCACGAAGACCAGTGCAGGAGACGTATAGAGCGACTTGCCCAGACTGGCTAAGCTCTCAGTGGACGCGCAATAGTTCTCCACACTAGCCACGAAGTTCTGTACAGCAGGTAACGAAGTGTCCTCGTAGTTTTCTCCAATTGTCTGCTGCATGATCTTACGCACAAGACTATTCCTTTTCGGGGGTGTTGGAGCTGCCGCATTACTATTAGGGAGAACGGGGATGGGAGCGGACGCCGACGCCGTGGAGCGGCCGCTGTCCGGGTCCGAGCGCACTGACGGGTCGAAGTGCACCGAGTGCGTCTTATTGCCGTTCATCGCGAGGCCAAGCGGGGAGTGGGGGGGGGAGGGCAGTGTCGTTAGCGACGCCCAAGCGTCTTCGCACCGATATATCGTCGAGTCGACTTTGGTCTTTTTGGGAGAGACCTCCCTCGTTTCAATGCCTAGTTTAATCAAGTGTGATGTGTTAAAATGATTTTACCATTTTTAAGATTATTAGTTTTGACAGATAGTTCGCTTTAAAAACTGAAGCAATTCTGTAAGCCATTTGAAAATAAGACATGACAGCTACAGGGAATGAAAAGTGAAGAGAAGTATGGGTTCTGAAGAGATATATGATTGCAAAGGGATCTATAGTTATAAACGGCAATTAGACGAGCAGCACGGCGTTGATGCAGCCATCGTTCTCCGGCACGTTGGTGATCTGGGCGTACTTACCCCACACGACCTTGCCTGAAGTAGTCACCAGTCCGAGCTCGCTCACGTTCACTTCAATGATGGTACCCTTCGTCATCACACCAAGCTGCGTGTACAGCGGGCTCTGTGGGTTCTTCTTGACACCGAGGATGTCAAGCTGGAAAGTGGTCTTGAGTTCCGGGTGCGTCACATGGGCCTTCTTGAAGCGCATGGCACTCGGGCGGATGAAGCGCTCGTACTTTGGCGGTTTACGCGTAAAGTTCTCACCCACGAACGTCGCCTTGGTGATCATACGCTTCCACGCCTTGTTGCGGCGCTTACCGGAACGCAGCACCTTGAACATCTCGTCATCAGCAATAGGCTTGACCTTGGGGATAGGCACATCCCATTTGCCGGCCTTCTCCTTCCGTTTCTGCTTGACAGTGTTGCTCAGCACCTTAGCACGGGACACACCCTCACGGTCAAGCAGATACGACGGCACTGCACCGTCCGGGATCTCGTCGTCGTTGGCGTGCTTGTTGGTACGTTCATTGTGCAACGCCAACGTTTTCTTCATGGCAGCCTTCTCCTTAAAGCGCTTCTGGTTGTACAGCTTAGCGCGCAGGCCGTGCACCTTCTGGGCGAACTGTGAACGACGGTGGACCTCACGCGCCTCTTTCTTGCGCTTCTTCTCGGCGGCATCCATGCGCACGCCGTGGCGCTTGCGGTGCATCTCCATATGCTCATGCTGCGGCATCTTGGCTGTACCACGGGGCTGCTAAAGACGTCGAACTCTTCCCTTGCTGCCTCGTGGGTCTCTTTCGGAGCTGAAGGTTCGGTAGCTCGTCGGAATTTGTCAGACTGGCGATGGCCAGTCAAACTGCTCGTACTTAGACGGGAGGTGATCACTTGTTCGAGTGACACCTCGCTTCAGTAACATTGACTAAATACATTCGAGCGACATTATCGTAGTTAATCTCCTGCCTCAATAAAGTTGTGTCAACATGATGCGGAAGGTGGCGCTGCGAGTTATGCAGACCCGAACGGGCTCTGTCCAGGCCTTCGCGTCGAGATTCAAGTCGACTTTCGCTGTTGCACGTGACCAAGAGCCGTTTAACCCCTTTGAGGTGCAGCCTGGATGCCTACAGCCCGGTACGCGATCCGTAAACCACTACGAAGTCCTGCAGGAAATACTGACTGACTATTACTTGCGTGCAGGGCTACCGGCAACCGAGTTTCAGGAACGCCGTAAGAGGCTGTTCGCGACGATGCCTGACAACTCGGCGCTGATTACTAACGCGGCCGAGGTCAAGTACATGACGCACGACATCCCGTGGGATTTCCACCAGAACAGCAACTTCATGTATCTTACAGGCCTGGAGGAGCCTGACGCTCATGCGGTGCTGATCAAGACCCAAAACAAGTGCTCGTTCGTGCTCTTCGTGCGTCCTCGGGACCCGCACAGGTAGATGTCTGGCTTCTGGGTAGTTTGTTGACTGTTACTGATCATTTTGATGCAGTGAGCAATGGGATGGCGCTCGTATTGGACTGGACGGTGCCAAGGACCGGTATCTTGCTGACGACGCCTATCAGCTCACGTCTCTGTCTCCTACCATGCACAAGCTTCTCTCTGGAGTGGATAAAGTGTTTGTTCTCAAGCCTGATGGAGGTAGATACTCGCAGGCGTTTGTGGAGGCAACGCAAGGATTCCACAACAAATTCTTCGCTGGTGACTTCTTAGTGGAGCAGCTCCGTGTAATCAAGTCGGAGAACGAGCTCAACAGGATGCGTTTTGCAGCGGACGTTGGAGCTCAGGGATTCATTGATATGATGAAGAACACCCGACCTGGCATGTCGGAGCTGGCGCTGGGATCGACTTTTGAAGGGTCCATCAAGAAGAATGGTGCGCTATGGAACGCGTTCCCGAATGTCGTGGGATCGGGACCGAATGCGGCAGTGATCCACTACTTGGCCAAGCGCGATTTGCTTCGTGAACACGACTTAGTGTTGGTTGACTCGGGCTGTGAGGTTGCTGGAGGGTATGCGAGTGATATCACGCGCACGTGGCCTGTGGGAGGAAAGTTGTCGTCGGGACAGCTCACAATGTACGAGTTTGTACTGGACGTCCAGAAGAAGTGTCTTGAACACTTGAAGAAGCAGATCGAAAGCAAGGAGCCGATTACTTTGAACGAGCTGCACGACTACTCTGTGGATCTTATGATGCAGAGGATGCTTGAGCTGGGGATTTTAAAAAACACGAGTGGATCAGCCTCGCGTTCTGCTATTCGAGAGTTCCAGAAGTATAACCCGACGCACATCGGCCACTACCTGGGCATGGACACTCACGACACACCGCACATCACGCGTGGTGCGCCCTTGACTCCAGGAATGGTGGTGACGGTGGAACCGGGTATTTACCTGCCGAAGAACGACTTTGACTTACCTGAGGAGTTCCGTGGCATTGGCATTCGTATTGAAGATGACGTTGTGGTAGGTGTAGTACTCCAGCATCCCGATTGCCTTAGCTCACGCTCTAACTTTGTGTACGACTACTGTAGATCACTGAAACTGGCATCGAAATTACGACGACAAAGGTACCGAAGGAATTGGACGCAATGGAGGCATTACGGTACGAGTAGATCTCGTGTTCTCGCATAGATGTGGGACTAAGCTGCGGTAATAAATCTACCTGTGGATGAGGACTACTTCTAACAGACTACATGTAGAGTAAGTCAAGAATCAACTGTATGGGCGGCGTTGTAGTGTGAAAGTCGATGCTGAGTGCGAAGTAAGGCACCACTATCGATGCTGGATTACAGGAACGTTGCCGAAGCACTGCATTATCATCCAGTCATGCTGGTGTGGAGAGTTGATGTCAATGCTGGGACGTTTTACGGTGACGAAGGCACTGAGATGTACCTGTGAAGGCATCAGCGAGAGAGGTCCATGCCGAGTGCCAACAGAACGAAAAGGGTAAGGACCAAAACCAATTCTTTTCACCAAAGAACATCTTAGCCATCTGCATGTGACGTGGCTGCAAGCAACGTGCAGCCAGCAAAACGTAGATTTCTGTGACGTGTGCATCATCGCTTTACTTCTGCTGCCGGGAGTACTCTGTTGTTCAGCTGTTAAGATCCGACTTGGCCCACCCCCGCAATATTTCGTAGTGTAACTCATTAAAAGCTTCGTACTCTTGTCTGTCCGTGCGAAATGAGGCAATGGTAAGCGCTTATCTATCAACAAAAAGCAACACAATTGTGAACGTACCGGAATTGGGCAATTTTGGTAGCCCTCTCAAGTCGCGGCAAGTGGTAAAGCATTTCCAACTTGTCGTTCGGTTCAGTTGCTGGAGTTCCTACTGCGGCCTATGATCCACATCGGGTAAGTCACAAACAATGATGTTGGAGGTATTAGAGCAAGAAAATACCTGATTGCTTTGTTTTGCCTCGGTCTGCAAGTCATCATGCTCGGCATCTGCTACGCCTTCCTGCGAACGACCACGACTACGAGGACGAACTCGGCGCCGTCGAAGTTGCTCACTTGTCTGCTCCAGCCCCGATGGCCGCAATATATTAACGTTTTCTACCTGTCGTGGAACGGTAGCTGTCGTCCTGTTAGGTTGTTCCAGAGCAGGTGTCTCTGCTGTAGATTTCGCCTTGACAACCACACAGCGCAACCCCAAATCGTCCTTCTCCAGTGGTGCAAGGATCAAGAGTTGGCCATCTTCAAGTAGAACCACCCCAGCCTGACAGCATGTACAATCAGCATCTCTTAATCACTTAAGTAACGCCATTCCTCACCCGTTGCTTGGCTTTCAGGTATTTGGTAAATTTCTGAAACTGGACGGTATCCCCGTGTGCCGAAGGCACCACCACTGTCTGTGGGGGCTGCATACCAACAGCCATCAATACCAACTCACACGTCTTTAATTAAAACACCAGAAATACTGTACATGTTGCACACAAGAAGCAATGAGCCTGTCCACTTCAGCGTAATCTACGCGCTTGACCACATCCACCGTGTTGAGTCTATCAAAATACAGGTCACTTCGACATCTAAATCTACAGTTTTACGCGGTAATTTACACTAAAAAAACGTACCGGAGCGCTTCTATCGCATCGAAACTCACTGTCGGATACGGCTGCGACGTTGCGTCCGTGATGCCCACGCAATCGAAGAGATATTTGGACGACTTATAGACGCTGAAAGCCACCATTGCTCCTTGTCAACTACCATCTCAGGGGTACGTTTTGCTTCGAGGGTACATGGTGAAACGTACCCCCACATCTTTTCAGCCAATCATACAATTTCCCGCTGTAAAGTTCGTCATTCGATCAAGATGGCACGCATCGAGCGTCTAAGTCAGGACGTAGTGAACCGAATTGCGGCTGGAGAAGTGGTGCATAGGCCTGCGAACGCAGTGAAGGAGTTGCTGGAGAATGCGCTGGACGCGGGGGCTACAAATGTGGCGGTTACAGTGAGCCAAGGAGGTCTCAAGCTGCTACAGATCCAGGACAACGGGCGTGGCATCCTACGCGAGGACTTAGAGCTTGTTTGTGAGCGTTTTACTACTAGTAAGCTCAAGAGCTTTGAGGATCTGAAGGATATCCGGAGTTTTGGCTTTCGGGGCGAAGCGCTCGCGAGTATTTCGCATGTTGCACACGTAACCATCACGTCCCGGACGGCGGATGAGCCTTGCGCGTACAAGTACGTGGCAATATTGCTGGTACTACTGAGGGATAGAAACTGATGTGGGTGGATTCTATTGTAGAGCATCGTATCGAGACGGAAAATTAGTGGCGAAGAAACCGGGAGAATCGAAAGATCCCAAACCGTGTGCAGGAAAAAACGGCACGCAGATTGTGGTGAGTTTTATCGTCTGTTGAGTGATGAAGAAGGGTATCTAATGGTGCTGTCTGCGGGTGGAAGGTGGAGGACTTATTTTACAATTTGAGTACGAGGAAACAGGCGCTGAAGAATGCGTCGGAGCAGTACAGTCGGATCTTGGATGTGGTGCAGAAGTACGCGGTGCACTTTGGAGCGAAAGGCGTGGGGTTTGTCTGCAAAAAGGTACGTAACATTCGTTTGTATTGCAGTTTTTAGTGTCACTAATTATTCTGATTATTATTGTTTACAGCATCGTGAAGCTTCGTGTGGTGTGAATACGACTCAGGCTTCGTCTCAGCTTGACGTGATTAAAGCTATCTACGGCAGCAAATTGGCCAGTGAACTCACCCCCTTTGAGCACATACAAGAATCAACAGCTGGAGGGTTGGTGGACATGCAGCGCCATGTACGCGGTTACATCAGCAATGCTAATTATCAGTACGTCTCTGTTGTCACTATTTTTTTTTAATGTTGCGCTTACCTGATGAGTTTCATGTCGTAGTCTCAAAAAGAGCAACTTTATCCTCTTTATCAATGACCGCCTTGTCGAGTGTCCACCACTTAAACGAGCCTGCGAGTACGTGTACTCGCTGTATCTACCCAAAAGCACACACCCATTTATCTACCTGAGCATGGAGCTCCCGCCGCGGAATATTGACGTGAACGTCCACCCGACCAAACGAGAGGTGTGTGCTACAGCTTCTTCTGTCCCTAATGTCCGATTAACGATGATATTCTGCAAAGGTGCATTTCCTTCATGAGGAAGACATTGTTGACTCGATCAGCCAGGCGATCGAAAAGCGGCTGAAAGGAAGCAATGAAAGTCGCAGTTTCTCCGTTCAACCGATCACCACCATGATGGGAATATCCTCAGTCAAGAGTGATGCAAAACAGCGAAGGCGCGAAAGTGTTCAGGAAGAGAAAGAAGCCGAATCCAGCGATGAGGAGATGAAAAAGCGAGAGAGTGACAGTGAGGATGAAGCCGACCGGTCTGCCGACTCGATCGAGCTTGATCTGACCCAAAAGCCGACTCCACCCTCCAAGAAGTACCAGCCCGCACTGGTACGTTTTGATTTGAGTCAGTCTGCGCTTCAGTTTGCTCACTATTGATGAGATTGCGGATTGCAGGCCCCACAGCGTTTGGTTCGAACCGACCACCGTTCCAACACGATCGACAGGTACTTTTTCCTCGAATCTCAAAGAACGCAGTTATCCCAACTGTCCCAATCAAGCTCGCAGGGCACAGCAGAAGAACTAGATGCTAGCCCGCATAGAGCGTCAAAGCGAGGTGATCACGTGGAAAAAGACTCTAGTATGGCACGACCCAGGAAACGAAAGCTGTCTGAGACTCAATCCAGTCAAGGTACGTACTCTGAAGCTTTTGGTGTGCTCTCCCTGGCGATCTAACGTGAAATGTGTTTATCTTGCGTTGCAACCGAGAAGAACCCGAACCAGAGGGCGAAGACGATCGTCGGAATAGTCTAGAGGCGACTCAGAGTCCGCAGATGCTCTCCAGCGTTCAGAACTTGCTGAGTTTGATGCGACAAAAGAAGAACAAGGCTCTTACAAGGGTAAGATAGCTTATCTGATCTGAATCGTAGAATCTTTTTGCTTTTCTAACCATCCTGTCTGCCCAGCTCTTCCGTGAACACAGCTTTGTGGGTGTTGTCGACAAGCAGTTCTCGCTGGTGCAGTACCGGACGAAGTTGTACATCGCGCGGCATGACGAGATTGCATTTCATGTGTTCTACCAGCAGGTCCTACTGCAGTTCGGTGAGACGCGGCCGATTAGTCTCCAGACCGCGTTTCCAATCTATGATCTGGTTCTTGAAGCGCTTAAGAACCCTCGAAATGGCTACGTCGAAGAGGACGGTCCTCGAGAGCAGCTAGCAGAGGAAATCAAGACGTTACTGATCACGAACGGCCCCATGCTGTTCGAATACTTCTCACTCGACATCGACTCGCAAGGGATGCTCCGAACACTGCCACAGTTGCTACCTGACCACGAGCCGTCGATCCATTCACTGCCTGAGTTCGTGTTCCGCCTGGCGACTGAAGTGAACTGGGAGGAAGAAGAGCCGTGCTTTGAGAGCGTGGCTCAGGTACTTGCTCGTTGGTACGGTGAAATGCGGTACCCGGGCAATTCCGAGCGGGAGGCTCTAGTGCTGGAGCATGTGCTGTTCCCAGCCACCAAGGCCACTACGTTTTGTCCGCCGAATGAGCTGAACGATACGCAGATCATTACACCCGTGGCCTGCCTCACCAACCTTTACAAGATCTTCGAGCGGTGTTGAGGCACAAATTCGAGTTATCCTACAATACTTCTGATAAATATCTCTGTTGAGTGAAAATCGGTAATATTCCATGATCAGCGCTCTAGCGGACGAGTGTTTTGCTATTCACGTACTAAGCTCACCAAGTTTTTGACACCGTGCGTATATTTGTTGACTTAAGAGGCTAGAGCCGAGGTCCGGGCCTTCAGTTCACCTACTTCTTGTAGTTCTCGATCAGACCGACGTATGCAAGTCCGCTGTCAGCGCAGGCAGCCAGAAGCGCGTACTTTCCGCCTTCCTTTTGCAGCTTGTTGGACGCCGTGTTCACTAATCTGCTGCCGGTGGCGCCGAACGGATGTCCAAGCGCTAAAGATCCTCCCCACGTGTTCAACTTCTCCGACGGCACGCGTCCCACAGCCTGGTCAATGCCGAACAATTCCTTGCAGTACTTGGGTTCCGCCAACGCGTTCAAGTTGGCCAGCACCTGGCCAGCAAAAGCCTCGTGGATCTCGAAGTAGTCGATGTCGCTCAGCTTCAACTTGTTCTTGGTCAAGATTTGGTGGATTCCGTACGCTGGGCCCAACAATAGCGTCTCGAACGGGTCCACACCCACGAACAACCAGTCCTTGAGCACCGATTTGGGCGTGTATCCAAGCTCCAAAGCCTTTGACTCGGACATGATCAACGTAGCAGCAGCTCCGTCCGTCAAAAACGACGAGTTGGCGGCCGTGTGGGTGCCATGCGGCTTAATAAAAGCCGGCTTCAGCGTCGAGATCTTTTCGAGCGTCGAATTGGGGTTAACTCCGTTCTCCTCAGTACTCCCTTTGTAAGACAGGATTTCTCCCTTGTACTTTCCCTCCACATGAGCTCTGTAAGCCTTCTGGTGAGCGTCAATAGTGTACTGGTCCATCTCCTGCCTCGTGACTCCGAACCTGGTTGCCAGACGGTCACTAGACGATCCCATGATCTCCCTCGTGTGGAAGTTCTGAATTGCCGGTGCAACAGGAGCAAAGTCCGAGACTTTTAGTCCCTGCAACAGCTTCAGTACACCCATCGGGCCCTTCTTCATCGCCTTTGGAGCATTAATAAGTCTCTCTCGGATCGGCTTCGAGAATCGAATCGGTACGTCCGAAAAGGTCTCCACACCTCCAGCCAGTACAATATCAGCATGTCCAGACAAAATCTTCTCTGCTCCCGAACAAATCGCCTGGCTAGAAGAGATACAGGCTTGGGTGACTGTATGCGCCGGCACGTGCTTCGGGACACCTGCTCCCAGCGCCGCCTCTCGGGCAATATTGGATGTACCGACCTCCTGGATCACAGTACCAGCCAGCACATAGTCGATGCTCTTGGGGTCAATTGCCGTCTTGTTGATCAACCCCTTGAAGGCGTCGCGCATCATATCGTACGCAATCACATCCTTGTAGACGGTGCCGGACTTGGCGAAGGGCAAACGCACACCGTCCACCACCACAGCACGTTTAGCTGCAGCTGTAGACAACGCACGGGAGGATTGAGCACCCATAGACACGAGATTACGACGGAAAACCATGGCCGACACGACACTTGACGCTTCTGAAGCAAAATCCGAAGTGAGATCTTATGCGTCGCTTCGACGAGGAAACGTTCTGATTGGTTAAAACGTTTCACGTCGATTTCTTAGCGAAATACTGACGAGCACTTCAAACTTGACGTGAGGTACTGTACATACATGAGTGAATTAACCCTTATACGATATATAATATTTATATTATATGGTTACATGTACTATATATTATATGGTTACATGTACTAGTGGAAGAAGAAGTCGCGGTCGAACTGGTCCGAGTTGATAAGTGAGTAGAGAGATGATGCTGAGGTGACGGCTAGACCGGATTCGGCTGCCAGTAAAGGGGAAGTGCGTCGGATTTCGTCGATGGCTACATCCAGAGCATCTGTGCGCTCCACTTTGCGAAGACAAGGGCGACAGACAAGCGCCTTCTCGAACCGCGTCTTCATTGCTGTTTTTGTGGGACTGGTGAACAGGTTTGGGTCGTCCCGAGGCGTCCAGGCGACTTTAAGAGGCACACGGCATTGCGGACACACGACGTTGCTGCAGATTTTGCACTCCCTTCGTCCGGTGAGGATCGCACGTCCAAGGCTACAACCGCAAGAACTGCACTTGTTCCCGGGCTTCTTACTGGGGTCTCTGTTCTGCTGCTTATTCAGCATCCACGCCAGTTTCTTCATCCTCGCGTTCAGAAGAAGACGCTGGAAAGACAACAGCGCGTCTGCGATCTGCGTCATGACGATACTCGTGTAGATCGGATACCGATACCCCATTGCATCCACACAACCGGTCATGAATACCTCGATGATCCCTTCGCGCTTCTGCCGAAATAATCTGCAGAACGAGATGTTGGCACGTACAATCTGATGTTCATGGAGCTCGCGTACACCCGGCACTTCAACAGAATGACGCAGATTGTACCCCACGTGCTCCCCTTGGCTATCAAGTGCAATCCCAGTCGACTCGAGATACACAAAGTCTCTTGGTCGAACCACAACACTGACAAACATAGGCCCTCTGCCGATGAGCGACCATTTAACTTGCAACGACCGCAAAGGGTTATTAGGCGTCGGTGAAATGATCGACGCCAATTCAGCACAGTCTGTCAAGTAGTCCCCTGTGCACGCCGATTTAGCCAGCATTTCCTCTCGAGTTGGGTTAAGTAACCCAAACATGAGTTCGTTCAGCTCGCCTCTCGTGGTTCCATGTGCCATTAGCGGGCGGATTCCACTGGCCATGGGGATATCGGATAACGACGACTGTCTCTTGATACTCTCGCGCATCGATCGATCCTCGTACAGCATGACGCCGGCCTTGCGCTTAATCGGCTTCCACCGTTTGTCCGCGAGTCCATTGTTGTCCAGTCGGAGGCATTCGAAATCTTCCACAGCCGAGTCGACGATTATTGAAGCCACGTTCTCCATGTTGTCCATGTCTTCCTTTGCCAGATCCAACTCGGGGAACGTGCCAGGAGGCAGGCAGAACTTCATGCTGCTTTCGGGGCGATTCTCGTTGCGGATACTACGTCGCAGCAGCGAATAACCTGGTGCTGCAAGAGATTAATTGCCAATGTCGCTTTAGTTGATGCAGCGCTTCACGTGAGATTTCGACCTTCCATCAATCTGAGACTATGCCGAACCGGAATGGATACAGTTTGTAAACGATATCCTTACTATTTTGAAATACAACTCGTAAAGGAAATACGATTTTGAAGGCAAGAAAACTGTTATTTGCAAAATTTGCTTATAATGTATCACAGTGTATACGTTTATTAAATTACAGTACTTGATTTTTCTTGTATCCGGCAGCCCATCACTTTATATTGAATATGAACTGTTTTTATCCGGATGTGTAGGTTGAAGCTAAAGTTGTCCTCAAGTTGAACTCGACGGCACACTGATGATCAATCTTATCCACAGCAGGAGACTGCCTGCTCATAAATGCAGGGGTTACCAAACTAGGGCTACGCGAAGGCTGAGATAGGAAAAGGTATAACGTAGTTTGTCGTGTTGGGCGCGTTAAGCTTGACTAAAAATGTTTTATTGCTAGCCCGCATGGAAAGAATGACATGAGCATCATAAAGCCGAAAGACGCAAGAACGAGTGGTCAGGCGATAGACTGGAGTACCATTCACGGAGGCAATTTGCGCGAGGGAGCGCTGGATCATGTGTGACGTCGGACCCCGCACCAATCGAAGCCGTTCGAAGGTTCTTGTAAGCTTAAGACCCGATTACAGCACCCTTCAAAGCAGGATGGTACCTTCAGGCACAGCAGAAATATCGCGGGCGAGTTTTCCCCACGCGGTACAAACGATCTCGAAGCCGGAATCGTCCACTAGCAATGCGAATCGCAGTACAGGAGGCGCTTTAGGTACGGTTCCAATTCCCACCGTTGATGTGCTACTTCCACTTGCACTCGCACCGATACGGGTTCCGTCTAGTAGCGGTTGAGGTAAGATAGACATTAATCGAAGAGTGCTTCGGAAAAGGTCGTTGAGTTTCTCCAACAAAAACACCATAAGCCACTCAACGCAGGATGAAGGTGTCGAGTCCGTGGCTACTGCAGAAGAACCAGAATTAGCGTGTGGTCGCTGCCGCCGCCGACGGGTCCCGTGCGCCTTGAAGCGAAAACTGTTTCCAATTCACGCAATTGAGCGTTGCTGCGGAAGAGCTGGCAGAAGAGTCGATCGATAAACCGTGACAGGTTCCGCATGCCGTCCTCATTGTTCTCATCACTGGCAGACAGGTACAGCTCAATGAAGTACGGGTACCATTCCACAAATGACAGGTGTACTTTTGCTTGAATTCTTCGTCGTATAGCAGCTTTAAGTACAGCACACCGAGTACGTCACACGCTTCAACAGGCAGCGGCACACCAGTATTTAGAAACACGTCTAATATCAGCAGTGGACCGTGATTTAAAGCTTCTTCCTCCACATCTTCTTCTTCCGATTCTCCACTTGTAGGCGCAGCCTCAACCGGATTGTCTCCTACTGAGTGTGACATTGTTGTTCTGTGTAGACCCCGTAGTAAGCTGAAAATCCGCTGGCAGTTCTTCAAAAAACATGTCGGATATCATATTCCGGTAGTACAGGCAGCTCATGGACAACATTTGCAGCCAAGCCAACGTCTGCTGTAATCTGTCCACATGCACCTTAACAACTGACGGGAAAGCCTAACGCTGCAGACCTGTTCTGGGTAGGGATCTCCTCGGGTGGAACGGGTCTGGGTTTCACTAGCATGTGGTCTCAAACAAGCCAGATACACTTCCCTCAGCTCTTCCACACAGAAGTCCATGGCTCTTCTCACAAGCATCTGCACGACTTCATTCTCCTCCGGATCCATCTTCATCTTGTTCTGTCTGTCTTCTCTCTGTTCGTTCTCCTTCTTGGCGCTGTGTTTCTTGCAAAAACCTTCGGGGTTCCACGCCAAAGGGTCTCCACAGTCGCAACAGCCTCCGGAAGAGCAGCGGTAAACTCTGTAGTCGTGGCCTTCGTGCTCCTCAGGGTCAAAACACGCCAAGCACATGCAACTGGAGTCTGAGAGCCCACACGTCCTGCATCTGTACGCCATGTGGTCTCCATGCCAAACTTCCTCGCACTTGAGGCGCTTCACACTACCAAAGTTCATGGCCAGGCACGCCTGGAAGCTTTCGGATAGTTGAAAAGTAATTGATGAGCCTGAATTCTCCTCCTGCTCGAAGCTGATGCAGCCCTGGGCTGTATTTTAGGCATAGGAGCACGTGGAAGACTCCCTATTTGCCTGTTGGACGTGGGAACGAGCATGTACTGCCATCATGACGCGCAGGAAGAACTGAAGAAGCTCCGGGAATCGCTCAATAGCTGGATTCGCCAATAATTTGAGCGTTAGAAGCCGCTGAGAGGCGAGAGAAGTGGTCAGGAAGGCCGAAACCAACTGCTGTTCGTCTTCGAGGGCTTCCAAGGCGCTGAATTGAGCCGTTAATCGAGCTTCCAGCGCCATATCAACGTCCTGAGGGCCTCTGGGAGGCTGGAGCCAGCTTTCCCCGCCATGGAACGAGCCACAGACGCCGCCACGTCCAGCTCAACGGGCTCAGCTTCTCCGGTCTTGGCCATGTTGAGAAATCACTTTTCTCGGCTGTCTACTCTGAGTCCATTTCTGTCCTAATTGTCTCTGCGCTGTCGTAGTCTGGGCCCGCTTACCGGTATCCATCATTCATGATCTAACGCCGTAACCGGTAAACCGGTCTCCACTTAATAATCGTTGTTGGGCTGGCTAGCCAGCAATAAATTGCTTCCTATCTCAGGATAATACTGGAATACATGTACGTACAAGTTGCTCAATGCAGGACTTTAGCAGCAAGAAAATAAAATATTCGGAACCCTGACGTTTAATTATCCGATACCGTGCATTTCCTTAATAGTTCAGGGACTTGGTCGATCATTAGCATAACATCTAAGACTTCGGCGCACAACCGCCGGTGATCTTCCAACACATCGTCGTCTCGTACATCGACAGCAAGTTGACCATCGTTGCCCAGACAATAGCAAAGCCAAGGTAACAAACAGTGAAGATACCCATGACACGACTCGAGCCACCCGTCCGCTTCAACTCCTGCGTCTCGGCCTTTTGCCGCGGCAACAGCGGTAAGAACGCCAATGACAGCAGCTTCATACCGTAGCAGATCCAGATCGTAATGGTGACATCACGACGCACAATGTACGTGTCAGCTTGGATGTCCTTGAGCCACACGTGGAACTGAGCGTTCACCAGCTTTGCCATTGAGCGACCGAATGGAGTAGTCAAGTTCGTTGTGGCTGTCAATAAACCGTACAGAGCTCCTTCGTGACCAGCCTCAGCCAGCTCCACCACCACATACGTGGCGATCATAAAGCGGATACCATCGGGTAGATACTCAATAACGGGCACACCAAGCCAGAACCACTGGTTACGAACGACATCCCAGACCGTGAACATAGTCATGAAAGCGTCGATCGAGAGAGCTCCACACATTGTGATGATAATGATCGTGCGCCAGTTCCAGTCCAGTCCGTACTTGCCAGTAAGAGCGAGAGTCGTCGCGTAGAAAATTGTACCAACGATAGTCATCACACTGTTGTTGAACGGAGTAGCGTGTACCCAATACAGCTTGATGTTACTCGAAGAAACGATGTTGAAGCTGTTGAAGACACCGGAGAAGAACTTGTACGCCACGATCTGGTAGATAGCGCGCTTTTGCAACATTCCCCAAAAAGACGAAATGTATTCACGGAATGTCGGCTTGTCCACCACGCGCTCCTCGTTCAGGAAGAACCACGACACGAAAACCAGCGGAGCACAGACAATACCCGAAATTAGCATTAGCTGCTGGAATGTGAGGGAGAAGTCGAAGCTGCCGGCATACTCTTCTCCGTTCATGAAGAAGGCAATAACGGCAGCTCCAACAGCGGTAAATGACGTCTTGATAGCGTATACAGCAGTTTGGACACGTCCACGCTGCTCAATAGGCTCACGTTGTGCGTACTCAACCACCATCGCATCTGCTGCTACTTCACACAGTAGGTAACCGAAAGACGCCAGCATCATTGGTACGACGTACTTTCCAGCAGAACTGGATGCGTTTTCGTTGATGCTGGCGGTCTGCTCTGCTGTCCAGTCTTCTTCCTTGATATTGTGCATTGAAGAGTCTCCGTAGTACGGATCAGGGACGGACATCGCCGCCATAATGAACAGGATCACCACACAGAAGACCCAGCCGATGACCATGTACGGACGGCGACGATAACCAAAGATCGGGAAGCAGTCACTAATGACACCAAAGAACATCTTGTAACACCACGGGATCTGAACCAGCACAGTAGCAGAAACGACGATCGTTCCCTCAGCATTCAGGTAGCCTTGAAGTACAGGGTAAATAACCCCAGGGATGACACCCGCGAGGAAACCGACACCTGCGTATTGAGCAAGCAGTCCAATACACTCCTTGGACAACAATGTAAGCGGCTTTCCCTCACGCAAGGCTCCATTCTCGAGCTCTGTGTCAGCCTGCTTTAACGGAGATGCCAGGTTCGAGTACGCGGTTTCACTTTGTGTAGGTTTGAGATCCGAAAGACGGCTTGGTCGGTCTTCTAACACGGCCTTGACGGTGTCATCGGTTATCGTCATGTTAGTCAAGTGCCGAAGTAGGCAAATTGCGTTATGATCGGAGAATGTGACCCACCACACCACCAGGATGGGATCCACCTCTGTAGGAGGGGTTCAATCACGACCTCGCCTTCGGAATTGTTTGCTGACCAGGAACCACTGGTTGCGCATCGTCCATCGCCAACTTTGTGGTCGCATTTGTGTTGTCAGCGCTGCAGACACGAGCTCTACCGTCGTCGGAATGGCGATGCGCTTTAGGTGGGGACAACTTGTCCAGTTGCAAACGACGGACTCCGACGGCGATTGCAAATCGCCCGAGATTAATTAATTCACGAAGCGAGTGGCCACAACACTCTCCTCGCCGTCGGAGAGAAACTCACGCTGGAACTTCCAGCTGTGGAGTCTGGAACTTCCACTGTTAGAGAGGTTGGTGATCGGAACTTGGTGCTCACAACTTATTTTGTCCGACGGTTATCATTTCTCTAGTATGGGAGCTTCAGAGGAGAACCAACAGCTCGTACTCCAGGAAGAAGTTGACCCGATCAACTATGGCACAGTGCCATCCAATACGTTCGAGCCTGGCAAAGACAATCTCGAAGACGGTGTACTACGAGATGGACCACCTCCTCGACTCCTATCGCCCGAGGTATTGGCGCTAATGATGCAATACGCTGGAATCGGCTTCGTCAATGGAGTTCTACCTGCTGTCATTTATCCAGTGTTGCAAGGGTATCTCAACGCCGAAGGAACTATCGTCGTGTCCGCTACACTGCTCGTACAACTTCCCTGGTCGTACAAGTTCTTCTTGGGGATTTTAAGCGACTGCTTCCCTCTCGGACGATTCCGTCGTCGGCCCTACATGTTACTGGGTTGGTTGCTATGCTGCTGTATGCTGTTCATGATCGCGAGCTTCCCGGAGGCAGCACCGTACTACGGAGACCCTACCATGCACTCCATCAGTCCGGACCAATGGACCGAAGCTCAACGTCAAAGTATCAACCCTGACGCCCCTGATGCTGCGGGAAAATACGTGATCCCCATGATGATGGCGTCGTTCGGGTATCTGCTTGTGGAGGTTCCTGCTGATGCTGTGGTGATCGAGTACGCGCAACGTGAGCCGGTTCACACTCGTGGACGTATTCAATCATGGATTCACAGTGTTCGGATGGGCTTCAATGCCCTTGGTGCTCTGGTTGTGGCCGTCGCGTTCAACGGGATCAAGTACGGCGGTTCCTTCGACTTCTCGCTTACATTTCCTCAGATGATGTTCATCTTGGGTTGCCTGTGTCTTCCCCTGGGTCCTGCTGCGTGGTTCTTAATCTATGAAGACGAGGTGAAGCCGATCGCATTCAGTGCGTACATGTCCAACTTCTGGGGGATTCTGCAGAAACGAGCGGTGTATCAAGTGGCAGCGTA
This sequence comes from Phytophthora capsici, assembly GCA_030324255.1. Lineage (NCBI taxonomy): Eukaryota > Oomycota > Peronosporomycetes > Peronosporales > Peronosporaceae > Phytophthora > Phytophthora capsici. The sequence goes on from CM059346.1 coordinate 2,291,629, forward strand.
CAAGTTCTTCTCGGGTGTATTCAACAGCTTCAACATCGTTTCTTCGAGTAACATCAAGCTGTACTGGGTCCACGCTACCCCGTTCAATGCCAGTATCATGGCTATTGTCGGAACCTTCCTGTATGCTGGTACTCTAGCGGTCATGGCTCAGCGTGGACTGCACTGGAACTGGCACTACGCCATCGCCGCCACAGTCATCTTCGGGGTGGTTACGGACGGTATCATGACAACTATGGTGACTTGGAATGTTATCCGAAGTCAATGGTTCTGGCTTGGCGTCCCAGTCATTGGAGATATCCCACATGCTATGCGATTCATTGTCAACAACTACGTGGTGGTTGAACTCATTGAAAGGGGGTCGGAAGGAGCGTTATTTGGTCTTCTAACGACCGCCAACCACGTGTCTTCACCGTTTGGCCGCACGATCGCCAAGTTCATTAACGCTCGCTTCCACGTGTGGAAGGACGACATTTTGGCTGACACGTATGAGACGCGCCGTGACGTTACCATCACGATCTGGATCTGTTACGGCATGAAAATGGTCTCGCTCATGTTGTTGCCGTTGCTGCCGAACCAGAGACCTGCAATTCAAAGGCTTCGTCAACAAGGAGGCGTGAGTAAGCGTATGGGGATGTGGATGGTCGGAGTCTTAATGTTTGCACTAGCTTGGCTCACGATGGTCAACGTGTTGAGTATGAACCCTGCGACAAAGTGCTGGGCGATCACAGGAGGCTGTGCGCCCAAGTCACATCACACTCAGACGCGGTAACTACGAGAGGAAAAAATCAACAAAAACTTTATCTGTGTGACTTTCAACATAAAGTAGAGAGAGCAAAAGTGTTTATTCACTTGTACATGTAGATCCCTGAGTGCCTACGTCCATACTAGTAGTAGTTTTACAGGACTAAGCTACTTGTCTTCGTTTTAATTTATTAATATCGTTTTCCAATTTGCTTTCTTGCAACAAGCTTCCTCTACGTTACATTATGTCTACAGTCCAGATTCCTCTTCATCCAGAGGTGTCGCCTAGTAACCGTTGCCAAGTCTTCTCCACTGAAGTCCAGAAGAGCTTGTGAGTCTACAGCGGCGATCGGAAGATGGCAGGATCCTGGCAAGTTGGTGCTCGTGACGTAATGCCGGAGTTGTGCCCGGAAGTTGCCTCCCGACCTCTGTCCCCTGTCACCTAGCAGCGAAACCCCAAGAAAGCGCCCCGCTACTCACCCGAAAACAAGTTCGTTGAAAGTGTTAACCTGGGCTTGGTGCGCCGTCCCCCCTCCTCCCGCGAAGCCACGATACCTCAAGCGAGCAGACACCTTGCACTCTTTTGTGCCTAGACAATCATTTATAGGAAAAACGTAGGTTGGTTCACGGACGATAAGTTCTGTCTTTTTATTGGCTAAAATTATGGTGACGATGTGCGTACGCTACGAGCGCATTTTTGGTCTGCCTGTCGAGTTAGTCGAAGTGTCGTTCCGACGGACAGCTCAGCTAACCTCCGCTTTCGAGAAGATGGTAAGAGCGGCAAATGCTCTAACCCAACCTTGAATACTTTCTCTGCCTGTTCCTCAGACATTTTTGTGGTGATTCTGCATCCATGCTCAGTTGCTACATCTGAAATGCGCTTCAGCAGACAGGACCAGTCAGAAAAGGTTTTACGCATAGACGCAGTCGGAAGATCGTGTGCGCTGATACGTCTTAGTGGAGGGTAACCCCGTGCTATATCGCCGAACCACCACAACTGTTTTTGAAAGCGTAGAGAGTCTCTACGGGCGGTCTCGTAGAGACCGACCGTAAAAGCACTCTGAAACGATTGCTTTTAGAATCACTGTGAGCTCATTATTAGAGAGGTTTCGCATCGCAGTTCCATTCCCATTCAGACGGCAAAATACATAGAAGAGACCTTGCCAGCGTAGGTTAGGGTCGTCTGCAATGGAATGGCATCTGAAAGTCACAGGAATCCCGAATTCAGAGGACTGAGAACGCCTCTCATATTCGATAGTTTTCACTGGCTGCTGCTCACTAATTGCCACAATTGTTACTCGGGAGGCAATCAGATAAGTACATGTAGTTACTTTGGTGCAGCCGCCAACGCTGGACGAGTATCTTGATATCTTATGAGCATTCTAGCTAGCTTGCACTACTATTTTGTACCACCTGAACTGTTCATCATAGCTAGCTTCAGCATCATTGCGTACTTCTCGTTTTCTAGTTTGGCTAGCTCCAGCTGATGAGCACGAGCTGCTTCTCGCTCTGCACTGTCTTCATCTCGCTCCTTGCGTCTGTCCTCACGCTCCAGGTCGCGTTCCCGACGGCGCTCTTCAAGCTCTTCCTGGCGCCAACCGCTTTCTGCTCGCGCTCCAACTCGTTGTCCTCGCGAATCAAGACTTGATTCAAGTCGTACACAGTAAACTTCAGTTTCTTCTTCGTAGCACTACCGCCGTCTGTAGCCCCGTACTCTTGCGCATGCGCCCCACAGCTTCGTCCCGCACGCTCTTAGCAATAGTCTCCTCTGCCAGAACCTTCTCCCTTTTAGCTTCAGCTCTGGTTGCATCTTCCCTAGCCTTTTCGTCGACTAATAGCAGTGCCTCATCAAGTAGCTGCTTGCGGTCTTTGTAGTCTTCAGAATCACCGGACAGTGCTGTTGATTTGTTGTCCCAATGACGATGGCGGCGTATGTGATTTAAGGGCGAGGCCACAAGCTGTCTTGAGCACACTGCAGCACATGGCAATGCCTCGGCGACAAACGGAAAAGTTAGTGGACAAGGAAGTTTCCTTCGACAGTTGATTCGACGACTTACCATCTGATTGTGAATGGACTAACCTGCGAAATCATAAGACAATTGGTCCACTCAGGTCCGACGAGAGCTGCTCCGCATCTGACTGGAACAGGAATTTCCGGTTTGCGAAACCTCTGCTTTCCAATAAAAGCAGAGCAAATAATGAGCTCACAGTGATTCAGGGGAAGAAGACGTTGTTCTGGCACCAGTTCCAGAACGGGATGCTGTCGTGCTGGTGGTGGTGCCGGAGCAGTCGTGCTGCTGCAGGTGCCGGAGAGAGGAGTCACCGTTCTGTTACTGGAGCCCAAGAGAAAGCTTGTCGTCGGGCTGTCGGCGCTTGCGAGAGGAGCTGTCGTGTTGCTGCAGGATAAGCCACTAGAAATGTTAGTGTTTTTCCCGCTGTATTTCCTACGATTCCATACAAAGCTCAAGTATTCACCTACATTACTACGACAATCTACAGTACCACCCAGGCTTCGGTATCAATGACAATATTACCTTTTTCATATCAATGATATAATATTCTTCTACAATTTTCTAAATTAATACATAGTAGCGCTGATAAAGTGTCTGAGAAAATATCATACAGTCACACCTCTATAAGTGGCACATGATTGGGCCGAGCAAAGACACGGTTTCATTTAGAGAACTGATCAGATAGAGAAATGGCTACATTTACAATATGGCTACATCTGAGTCAAAAAGCTATCTAGTGACGTCTGCCGCCGGCGCTTCACTACCTAAGACCTCGCTAGTGACATCAAAATATTATCATGTTGCACTTTCTCTTGCCCTACTTATAAGATTTTTTTTACTGGGATAGCCTGAATAGGCTGGACAGCCCAAATCGGATTAAGGTGAAGCCGGTTACTGAAGCCGGTTTTTAGACTGCGGTAGAATACCGGTATCTCAAAATTGGCTTAGAGCTGCCAATCATTGACAAAATGCTGTAAATTGAAGGAATCATGCTTGCCCCAGGATTGATGGTGAAAACGGTCGTCATTTGTCTGTCACGTCGATGCAGGTTCGAGCAAGCCCCATGCGACAAAGAGTATGGAGCGGAGACGAGCGTGGCTGGATCACGAAGATCATGGAGACTGCGCGGCTGGCCAACTGTCTGTTGGTGCTGGCGAAGGAGAGGGAGCATCTCGACCGAGGGGGAGGCGTGCTCACCGGCGCGAGGGGCAAAACAGCGAGGCTTTGGCGGAGGAGAGACGTCTGAGGAGAAACGCTCAGATGTCCTACTCGTCTTTCATGGCGCTCGCAGAAAAGCTCGAGCCGTATCTACCGGTGGACGAACGGCAGTCGCGTAATCGAACGGGCATAGAGGCGATAACGCACATCAATAAGCTCCAGATGTGCTTGCGGTGGCTAAGTGGCGGTTCCTACCATGGTGTGCGATCAAACAGTGGTGTGAGTGTTGCTGCGTTTCACGATCTCACCCTGGAGACTTCCTGTTTTTGTGGGGTTCAAATAGGACAGAGCCACCCACCTACGGCGCCAACGCACCCCTTCATGACGCGCGAGCTGCTTAATCTCTGAGATGACATTCACATCGTCCACGAGGAAAACACTCAGCAGCAGCAAGAACAAGAGCTACAGCTACAGCTACAGTTACAGCTGCAGCAATAGCAGTTGCGCATGTAGGCCAAGAGCGTGAATAGTTTCAAGAGTCTATAGCTTAGTCGTGAAATCGCACTTGTGCTTGGCTAAATTGGCGGCCCACGTACATGTTTGTTGATATGCACAAGTGCGCATTATTCAACGCGCTTCTTCGTGAACGAGCAACCGACCGCGAAGGTATTGGACCCGATTTAACGTCCATACCCTCCCTGACATTTATAGACGGACTATCGATATCTGGCAGCTCCAACTCATGTTCGCTCGGTTCTGAAATGTCTTCTGATGTCTTTATCAGACGCTGTCAGTGCTGTCATTACAACATCAGCAGTATTAGCCATATCTTCTTCTGAAGTGAAGTGCTGACGCAGGTCGAGCGTTTTCCCGTGAAGACGGATGGGTCGCAGTAATGGAGCAGCTACAGGTCACGCTGGCGAGCTCGTCTCGCCGAGGAAAGGCGTTTAAAGAGAAATGCTCAACACTTACAGCTGCAGCTGTAGCTCTTGTTCTTGCTGCTGCTGAGTGTTTTCCTCGTGGACGATGTGAATGTCATCGAGCGAATACTGACACACTGGGTCCTTGGGTCCGTTGCTCAGAATCACTGGTTTAATTTTCGTGTTAACGCCAAAAGACGACGCGCATTCAGTGTAGTTGTAGTTCCAGTTGCCTGGCTTGACGTAAATGTTACGCAGCACGGCTTGGTCCCCAAAATTTCCATTCATCATGACAATGCTCATATTCGGAACGATCCCAACTGGAGCAACACCACGATTAGTCTTGATGATCCCTCATTCGGCATAAGTTACTACCAGTGCTCGCAATAGCGCCACGAAACGGATATGTACTACTACTATTCTTTGATGGAGGATCAAGAGGAAACCCCGGTCCCGGAGGCAGCGGGTCAGTGATCGTCAAAACTGAACTGCAAGGACCTGGTCTTGCTTTTTGTCGAAGATTGTCCCGACACCTAAAGAAACATTAAGAAAGTCGATCGCAAGCTAATCAGTCCCGTTTTAAAAAACATGTATTCCCAGTGTAAGTCGCAGACGATCTAGTTATTGCGGAGGCCCTCATGCCGCACTCTGAATTTTGCAGCAACTTCATCAGTCCAACACCAAAATGAACGGCGCTCCTGCCCATATCGATCTCGGCGCAGGCGAAAATGGACGCGGTCTCGATGCGGACGGGGTGACCTACATTCAAGTCAGCGTCGATCGTGTGGAAGCCACCGAACAAAGAAAGCACTATCGTCCAAGAACGCTGTCGAGATATCGTTCGGGTTGGGTTCAGAAATACATCAAGCTCCTTCTCTGCCGTTTACCCCCCAGATCTCAGCTATTCGTCTTGTCGACATCGCTGGCCTTCCGAACGGATCCGTGGTAACTACAGTCGCGGTTGTGCATGCGCTGGGGGCTGTAAAGCGTCTTGTTACCAAGAAGGGGAGGGCGACCGAGAAACGAGACCTCCTGCTGGTTGACGACACTAACTTTCAACTGGTCTGTGCTACTTGGGGACAGCTAGCTCGGGACCTCGGCGACCTGCGTGAAGGAAGCGTTATCGTTTAAAAAAATGCCATTATTGACTCGTATAATAACGTCCGCTCGACTTCCATCGGTGTCGGGTCTGATATTTTGCAAGACGCTGTCCTAACCCGTGCTGATGAGCTACGTGGATGGTACGGTGCTGTATCACCCGACCAGGCATTCTCACCTCTCGCCTCGGCTTAGGCCCCTCCCCCCCTTAATATTGTTAATGCATTTTCCGTCGATTTAGTGCTATCCCAGCCTACGCTCCAGCCCTAGTTTTTATAACAATTAATCAGTTTCACTGCTTCTGAGGATCTAACTTACGTAGGTTTTATGTGGCACTCTGAGGCAAAACGTCGGCGGATTCACTTATGATTTCCGGAATCTGCGAATTCTGACGCCGGCGGGTGACTATCGGTAAGGCCCTTGTTCAAGTGGAGAACGCGTTCAGAAAAGGAAAATAGCCTGGGATTTTATTGGCTGAAATGTAAATGGTGCAATGTACCACTTAGAAAATTGACGTTCTGAACCACTTGTTCTGGAAACTTCTCAAGCAGGTGTTCTGCCCTCAGCACATTTGTGCCATGGACGACGTCACGGCCGCCATTCTAGCAGTAGTAGTAGCTGCAAGCGTGAGCGCTGTCATTGCCACGGCAGATAAGCGCGGTTTACGACGGCCACCCAAAGCCCCCAGGACGTTTAACACTCGAGCATTCGAAACAGCTCTTCGCACCCCGGGAACAGGGTGGTTCCACGACAAACTTCGGTGTGACAAGAAGTCTTTCCAACGTATCTACCGGTTAGTGCACGCTGCGTGGGGCCGGGCTCACGGCCCCAACTCCAAGACCCCCGTCATTAAGCGCGTGGCACTCACGATGCTCTACCTGGCCAAGGATGGCACCATGGACCAGACTGCAACGGCGCTGGGCATCTCCAGGCCTCGTAGTGTAGTCTACATTAACGATACCCTGGATGTGCTCAGCGCCATGGCGAAATCTATTATCTCCATGCCACCAGCAGAGGAGCTGGCAGCTGTTGAAGATGGCTTCTACGGTACGGCCGGGTTTCCCGACACCATTGGCGCCGTCGACGGTACTCTCGTCCGTATTGCACGCCCACACGACTTTGAAGGCTGGTACTGTCGCAAGACTTTCCCTGCAGTAAATGTGCAAGATATCGTAGGCCACCGTGGTCGTTCCGGTCCATTTCCATTCGATCGGGGTCAAACAACGACCAATCGCTCTGGAATGGATCGGGGGTGAAGAAAAGGTAAGCTTCAGACATTTTATTGTCAACATTAAATCACATTTTGATTTATGTATTTGTAGGATTTCTAGTTACGTGCCTCCTGGAAAGCATTTGCTGGCGGATACCGGCTATAAAATGTGGGGTCATATGTTGCCCCATTTCCGGAGGCAGACGCTATACAAGATCCTCCAAAGAGGCGATACAACAAGGCCCATTCCAGGACTCGAATCGTCGTAGAGTGCGCCTTCGGGCGTTTAAAAAACCGCTTCCGCGTATTTCTTGGCAAACTGGAGCAGAAGACGTCAGATCGCATTTGCAAAGTTATTCTTGGTTGTGCTGTCTTACATAACATGCCTACCCTTATGCGGGACGGATTGCCAATTCATGGTGAGGACTTACTACTACAAGATGCACCTGCTCCGGTCAGCGAGGATCCAGTCGAAAGAGAGCAAGCGGTTTGTCACCAACAAGGTATTGCAAAACGCAATGATATAGCAGACGTTGTAGTTAACTCGCTCGTTGTATTTGTTAGTAGTTAATCATAAATACAACGAACAACCACATTTTACTGGCGCTGCGCTAGTAGCTCACGAAGAAGCTGCAACTGCATCTCCTGGAACTTGCGCGTCTCTTCCTGTTGCTGCTGGATTGCTGAAGTTAAAGCTCGAAGCTGGTCCTCGGCAGATGAGCGCGCTCCTAGAGAAGTGGCAATCGCCTCCATTCCACCTTGCAAAGCTGTGGCGAGCTGGGCCACGGGAGCCGGTTTATGCTTGGAAACTTCTACTGTTGCATGGGCCCCATCAACCTCCATGTCCTCGTCATCATCCTCGTCAATAGCGGAGGCCAGCAAAACCTCGCCGCTAATACCTACTCGTCCTCCAAAAGCATCGTTCAAAATAGCCAAAAGATCTTCGTCCATTTCACTAATGCGAGCAGCATTTCCTGTCCTCTTTTGCTCTCTCTTCTCCTTACGATAGACACACTTTAGTTTACTATACTTGAGCGATACCTACATGCAAATAATAATTGTAGTTAATGGTAATGGATAAACACAAGTTCATCATAGCAATAAACTCACCTGGTCGCGGTTGAGTACCATACCAATCTCTTGGGAGAGAACACTATCAAAGTACTGCCATGCTAGCGCCGTTCTGGTTTTAGTGTCGGCACTCTCGAGCCGGCGCTTGACGTCCCCATCAGAGAAGCGCAGTCGAAGCAGCTCGCCAACCATCTTGTTGGTTCACTTGACGCGCTTGACCTGGCTCTTGGCTTCTTCCGTTGCTTTGCTTTTCAATTTTGACTTAGTCGTAAGCTTTGTCGCTGCAGGAGCTGCAGCCGCCGTTGATTCTGGCTCATCAGTGCACATGCCAAGACTGGCGTGGAGATTCGGGTGCCCTTCGTGGGCTGGCAGGTCTGGTGGCATCGGATGAAATTTGCTTGTGACCAGTCAGACTAGGCTAGCTGAAGTTTGGACTTGAACAGCTCGTGGCACGCCGTGCCGAGCTGTTGGCTCCCATCCACTCAAGCTTATTTTAACCCTAACCCATTATCAACCAGGAACGCGTTCTCCACCTGAACAAGAGCCTAACCAAGAATCGAACTATGTCGGGAAATCGTATGCGTCAGGGGCCGACGATAAGATAGCCCTCTAATTGGCCAAAATTTGATGATAACCTTGGCATACTATCACTTCAAAGAACAAAATATCTGCTAGAAGCTCGCAGGAGGACGCGGTATACGTCGATCTTAAGGCTCTTCAAGACACTTGCATATCACGCGACAAGTTTATGAAGAAAAGGGTGTCGCAGCAGGGGATATTACAAGGGAGCTGTTACGACTGAAAATTAGATCGATGCTAGAAGATGTGGGTTTCCAAGCGGAAAAATTCATCATCTGCCAAAAACCTTTGATTTTCCTAGCATTGAGTCTCTTGAGGTATGGAGGCTGTGGTGGTTTGGATACATTAGGCGTGGGTACCCTCCGTACCAAAGCATTTCTTCCGATGACCTAGACAGACAAAAAAAAAAGCAACACTGTCAGAATGGTCGATGCTAATGCGGCACATTATTTGTGGGATCGAAGAGAAAACTGGCTTACCACTTCCTGCAATACGCGATGAAGCTCAAGCCGTGGAGCTGTTCAACACAGGATATCAGATGTTAAAGTTAAAGCCAAGTAAAAGAAAGCGCAGAGTAACCCAGATTAAGCTTACCACAGTGCTGCGGCTAGTTCTTGAAGCAGAATCTAGCCGGACTCGCAGCCTCCCGTTCACATCGCGAAAGCGGAAGAAACCTGCTAACGACTGCAGTACGAACAACACAACGGAGCGATTGACAGAGCGGACTAGTGGTTAGCATTGTTATAGTGTATCTTTTGCTCAGTGTACTTACATCATGGTGTTGGTGTCAACGTCTTCGTTATTCTTCTGAGTGACAGACTGTAACTATACACGAACATTCGTAATATTGTCCAATCATATCCCGTATTTAGTGGTCGGCGTCCCGGACATACGAATTCCCAAGTCAAGCCAACTCTTTCTCCCATGCGTATGATAACCTCTTAGTCTTGGATTCCTTGCTCTTGGAGCACAGCAAGCACACTGTTCTGAAAAACATTCGTCATCCTTTGCTAGTGGAAACGGAAGGCTCCTTTAGCTGGTGTATGTGGTTCCAAATAGGACTCTGCCTACTATCGATAGGAAAATTAGATACACGGATCGGGATACCATACTCATCAACTTCCACAGGATCTTTGGGCTAAATGTTTGGGGGGTTGTTTTCTTCCTGAGAGGTGTGACGAACCCACAGTACGCCTGTTCGCTAGCGGATCGGAAGCTGGCAATGTTTTGCTACGTTGTCTCGCCGGGTTCTTGTTTTGGGGCTCTTTGCTAACAACACTCAACACAGCGTTGGCTCAGTTCACCTGCGCCGGGACGTCTCCGTTCCTATTTATATTCACACACAGAGAGAACTCTTGCTCTTTACTTCCTTCACCCAATCTGTTCCCCTGGTCGGGTGTGGTGGACTGCGAAGCGACACCACGCGGGTTCATTCACACACAGAGGGGCCGGACCGCCAACTAACGGAGGGGGTACTCCGATCGACCGTGGGGTCTGAAGATCCTCTCACCTTGTGTACCCGTTGACCTGGCGGGGTTAACGCTCTTCTTGGGTGACCTAGAGGAGACCTAGAGGAGACCGAGGGTTTTGGTTCTTGACTGAGCCGGAGTGTGGACGGCACTCAGGGGTAGTCGGTTGACGATCTTGTGGATACTTCTTCACTTGATCGTCGGTAGGCTGAGTAGGTCGAAGCTTGAATAAACTTGATCCACTCTGGGGGGGGGGTGTCCTTCGGAGCTTGTGTTGTTCCAAAGGGGCCAACGGGTTCCAATGTCGGTGCTTGGGCTGCCTACTATTAGCGGTGGGTCTTGAGGGGTGGAGAGATAAGCGTAGACCTGGCCAAGCTTCCCAGGTGTTGGTGCGTGTATCCTTCTTGAGCGTCTTGGAGTTCCTTCGTCATGGGGGGCCAATATACTTTCCAGCCTTGGAATTCTGCGGAACACCACTTGCGTCCTACAAGGAAAGTCTCTCTCTCTCTTAACCATCTTAAATCTTTCATATCTGTTCCCTTTCCTCCCATCATCTGCCCATCTCCTTCGCACCTGACTGAGTCAGTGACTACCTTGAACTTCGGCCGGTGTACCCTTTAACTGGCACATGTGATTGTGTCTAAAAGATTGCACTATTGTCGATCCAGATTCTCGATCACGGTGGCGTCCCGAAATGATTGCGCCATGTCGAACCACTTTCTCGATCGGGATAATGTATCGAAATGATAGCACCCTTGTCGATCCACTTCTGGATCGCCAGCTGTATACCTGAATGATTGCGCCATATCGATCCACTTGATTGGTACCCAAAAGTTGGTACCTGATTCGACTCACTATCAGATCTGAATAGTCCCACCCAGGCTCCGTCTAATCGCTCCTCATCCTTCTCGATCATGTCTTCCTTGATCAATCGCTGACGACTGGCCCTCTCGCTTCACCACAATCGCCCCCCCCAGTCCAAGGCGACATTACGCGGTGGTCGAGCGGTGGACAACCGCTCACAATTGCTTTTGCTCCTTCTTTCGTAGAGCCGCTTCTCCATGTTTTCTCCTTCCTTCTGGGAACCCTGGTACGTGTTCAATCGTACATGGTCGTGTCCTGCTTGGTTAACCAACGGCAGATTCGGATCGAGCGACAGCGTCACCTCCTCACGTCAATGCCCCCACGACGCAGCAGCCTAGCCCAGAACACGCAGGTATGCCTCTCGTCCTAAGCTCTCCGGGGCTTTACTAACCCACTTCACTTCCTCAGATACGGTGAATATTGGTGGTCATAACGACTCCTGGACTGTTCCGTCTTCTTCGGGTGGTAGTGCCCCCAGCGACGCTCCTGCTTCCGGTGTGGGGTCATCGTACGCGGGCGATCGACCGGCCGGCAATTGCCGGCCTGTTGCACCCGATCAGCGCGACGCTGAGGCTGGGGCTTCGGCGATTCCTGTTGGCGTTTTTTCAGCTGGGTCTGGCGCAAACATCTCCTCGGCACGACGAGGCATTCAAGTGGGTGATGCCAACATTACTCCTCTTCCTCTGGATACACCAGCCATCCGATCGAGCCTTGCAGCGATCGAGACAGCTTTGGAAAGGGAAGGCGCCTTTCAACAGCTCCAAGCGGACTATGCCGACCTCCAACTGCAACTGCGTTCCGCTGAGGGCCGTATTGCCGACCTGGAAAATCTGTCCCGCGAGGCCACTCAGCTTGCATCACCATTCGTCCAATCTTGCCAGCATCGTTATGACATCGTCCGCCAAGATCTGCGCGAGTCTCGAAAGCAATTTGATGAAGTCGTCAACGCCTTAGCGAGTCATGAAGGTGATCGTATTCGGATCGCTAATCTGGAAAACCAGCTCCAGACTGCACGACAACAACACCAGGACGCGATTGCCGATCAAGGTCGCATCATCAGCGACCTCACTGGCCAGCTAGCAGCTGCACTGCTGCGAGCTCCCGCTGTCAGTTCCCAAGGGTCGCAACGAATGCGATCGGTGCTCGACTCTTCGATCGCTGCTCGTGCTGATTTACAGCAAGCTCTGCGACATGCGATGGCTGCTCGCGACCAACTTCAAACCCAGTTAGCCAGCGAGATCGACGATCACCAACGGGCTCGCCACGAATTGGCAGAGGCCCACGACTCCAACGGTGCACTGGCGGCTTCTCAGGATGCTCTCGAAGGGGCGGTCGACCAGCTCAAACGCCAACTCTGTACAGCGCAGCAGAATTTGACCCAGGTTCGGATAAGTTCCGATGCTCATCTGGATTACGCTATTTCCCAACGCGATCAGGCTTGCGCCGATCGTGACCAAGCTAGAGCCGACCTCCAAGATCGTGAAGCTCCGGCGTGCGCGTGGCGATCGAGCTCGAGCTCGAAGTGAGATGCAGCCTTACCGTAAGTATCGCGCATATCTGCTTTTGCCCTGATCGTGACTGATCAGTCGTTGTTTACAGAGGCAAACGTGAATGCGGCTCGACAGCGACTCGAACGGTCTCCAGACTTCCGCCGATGACCTTCAGCAATTACGGGATGACAATGATTCATTGCAGACAAGCCTTGTGTCGGAGAGGCAACTACGGGAAGCGGCGGAGAGCGATCGTGACCGGCTTCTGATCGTGCGGGACACGATCGGCCAGCAGTTGGCTGGCCTATCCTCTCTTGTGCAGACTCGTCCTTCCAGCGATTCTGGATCGAATCCGTCAACGCCCAGTCGGCCTCTTCCACGTAAACGTAAACGTGTCGATCGTCATCCGAGGATTCCCCATCTCCCCGCAAGAAACCGCGATCATCTTCGGGATCTTCTACCCGGCCGATCCAGATCGACTCGGACGAAGACGACGACGACTCTCAGGACGGCAGTGACGCCGAGCACAAGAACGAAGATAATATTGATGACGACGGGCAATCCGGTCAAGGGAGCCCTCGATCGCAGTCCGATCAGGGAAGTGCCCGATCGGCTAGTACCCAACCGGGGGGTGGGGGAAACAGTCCACCTAGTCCCAGTTCAAGCGGGTCCTCCAGCAGATCCAACGACGGCGGTGACTCTGGATTCATCGAGTTCCTGTCCGATGACGCGCTCGATCGTCTTCCAGCCACCAGGATCGGGCTTGGCCAGTGGATTCCAGGTTATCGTCGGCCTCGGCACTTCGCTCGACGGGACATAGCTCCTTGGCCGGTGCCTGAGGCGCGGCGGATCAGCGTTCGGAACCTCACGGGCGACGCTCTCTTCAGAGATTGGAGCCGTCCTTCACTTTGGCTTTTTTTCCAGCTCAGTAGCCTCAGCCCAGATCGTCAATGTGGGATCGCGACCTGATCACGGAGGCTAATGTGCGAGCCTTGTACGACGCCGAGCCTTGGACGGCCTTACAGACGCCTGGGGTTCCTCGTTCCTTCGACCTCACTGGATGGTTCGCGCATTTCGCCCTGCAGTACACCACCTTCGAGCAAGACCACCTCCAAGCGCTATGGGAAGCGACGCATCACTTCGCGCTCACCTCGGAGATGCGAAGTGCGAGCCCTATCTCGACCGTCTCAACCATGATCGCAAGCAGCGGCGCTCGCGAGCCGGCCCTCGTTGGCAGAAGGTGTTGGAAGTCGTCCTTCAGGGCATGGTCGCAGGTCATTATGACCTCGACCTCTTCTTGGGCCCGTTCATCTTACACTTTCCTCGTCAGAATGCTGAGCAGAGCGCTTGGTGTCCTGGTCTTGGGGCGCGTGTGCCTCCCAACGATCTGCTGGAGGCTCTCGCGAACACCTCCGATCCATGGCGCAATCAGTTCCGGACTAACCCTCAAGATCATCCCGGCTTGCAGGTGGCTCGACTTGACGGTAAGATCCGGCCAGCAGCGGCTTCCGACAGCGATGATGGCGATCAGGACTAGGTCAGGTAGGCTCATCCCTTCGGCAGTAAATCCTTGAGTGATCCTTCTTTATACATGTAAGAGCCCTTGGGCTCAATCGTTGGGGACGGCCCCTTCGATTTAACGACTTGTTTTTTCACAAATATCCACCACCCATCTGGTATGTGACGTGCCCATATACCTTTCTTTCCACATTCTCCTTTTTGCAGCATCCCAACTACTGCGAAGGGTCTCCCTCATCTTCCTCATACGACTGCATCGCATTAAAGCGATTACGGTTCGCCATCTTCCTCTCGAACTCTCGCAACAAGGCTCCGCAGTTCAAGTCGGCTTCGTCCACCCACCCACCCACGTAGGCCCTCGTAACCCTTCCAGTGCACCAGAAACTCGCGATGCACACGGCCATTCCGCGTCCTCCGGCCCGATCGTACGCCAACGATCTGTTCCACCTCGTACTCTTCGTCCTCAAGTGCAGTCCCCCAGCTATCTTCCGGCAAGAAGGCCTCGTCGAAATCGGAACGATCGGCGTCCGGACCCACAAGTCGGGTATCCGGTCGATCGGGGCAGTTCGTGACCAGCTTCAGCGTAGACAGGTGTACGATCGGGAACGCGTTATATTCCGATCCGGTGATCTCAAGACGGGCAGCGTGGTCGCCGATCAGTTCAGCAACGCGGAAGGGACCGTGCCACATGTGTGCCAGCTTCTTCGCGTAGCCGACCTTCACTCGATCAAGATACAGCCATACCTGCGATCCAGCGTCGATCCTGTGTAGGCGCACTTCCTCATTGTGGCGGTCAGCCCTGCTTCGGGTGGCGTCGCGAAAGCGTTCGTTCACGTGTTCGCGTGCATGCTGGTACTGCTTCTGAATGTGATTCCTCCAGCGGCGGGCGTCTCGAGCACGGGCAGCTTCCAGAGTTGGTCGGGGGTCCCAGCCGTGCGCAAGATAGAACGGGCTGTCTCCACGTGTGCGATCGTGTGCCGTGTTGAGCGCGAAAGTGAGCCGTTCGGCGTATTCATCCCAGTCTCGCTGATCAACATCTGCGACGTACATCTTCAAGGAGCGTGTCAACGTCTGAACCTTTCGTTCCGCTGATCCGTTGCTCTGCGGTCGATATGCCATAGTGGGGCTTTGTTTTTGCCCCACGATTAAGTTGAACGCACGGAAGAAATCAGCCATGAATCCAGGTTCTCGATCGTGTCGGTTAACTTCACTGGCGCCGAACCGACGGAAAACACACTCTTCGTAGTTCTCCGCGATCGTCTGTGCCGTTCGAGAACCGCTGGCTTTCGCGATCACGTAGCCGGTAAACAAGTCGATCCAGATCAGCATCTCGGTATTTCCCCTGAACAATTTCGGTAACGACGGGATGTGATCCATCGCGATCACTTGGAAAGTGTACGTAGCTTGTATGTTCCCCGGCGACTCTCCTTGCATGAGCGGCCATCCTTTACCGGTCTCACAATCGATGCACTCACTGATGTACTTCTTCGCACTCTTGAACAGGCCACGCCAATGGAAGTGTTTCCTGATCCGCTGGTACGTTCTTCCGATTCCCTGGTGTCCTCCTTCTAGGCTGACGTGGTAATGATGTAGGAAATCTTGCTGGAGCGTCTCGATCGGCATCCGACTTCGACCCGGTCGGACAGTACAGCAGCAATCCACGCTCGTCCAGGTCATACTCGCTGGCGATCTTGGCGCAGGCCTTCACATCTTCGGCTGACAAGTCTACTACGTTGCCTTGCAGGTTAGCTTTCAGTTGCACGATCCTTAACTCTTCAGCTTGAGCTTGTACGATCCGCCCAACCCTCATTTGCTGTACGATCGACTTTTGCAGGATTTCCGGCTGCACTTGACGTCGTCGACCCGCTGCTCGGGTAACAGTAGACACGCGGACAGCCGCGTCGCCTTCCTTCATCCGCAGAATTTCGTCCAGACGATTGAGCGTGGTCAGGTCCTGCCGATCCGCCGTGTTGGCTAACTTGTCTGCACTTTGATTCCATTCCCGCTTGACGTGTAGAAACTCGTGCTTCGGCCAGACTCTCAGTTGATCCATCGCCTTCTGTCTCAGCAATTGGGGTTTGGGCGCCTTGCAGTCAATCTCACCACGCATCTGGCTGATGAGCAAGTTCGAATCGCCGCAGATCACGATCCGCCCCCGGTCTGATGTCGGAAGGAGGTCGAGTCCAAGCAAAAGACCATGATATTCTGCCTCATTGACAGTGATCTCTGGTATGAACTTCGACTCCGCAGAAACGACTGTCCACTCGGGGAGCCTCCCGATAACAGTACCGAACGTGCCGACCTTCCTCTTGACACTCGCGGATCCATCAAAGGAGGCTACCGTTGGTGAAGCCGTGACGATCAGCTTGCGTGGCTGTTTCCTTGGAGCGTTAGCGATCAAGGCGTCGTCCATTTCTGATCGAGGCGTGATACTAGCCGCGAGGGCTCCCAAGATCTCGTCCTCGTCTCTGAAACACTTCACGATCTTCAGCGTCCACCCCGACAGCAATGCAGCCCACTTGCCCAACCGCCCATCGAGCCCTGACGAGTTCAACAGCCACGCAAGTGTGGAGTGTCGAGACAAGACCTTGATGGATCGGCCAACTAGTTGGGTGTAACACACATCCAGCATTCGGAGCAGCGCCAAGACCTCCTTGCCGACCGTGCTGTAATTCAGCTCGTTGGTCTTTAAGGTACGACTGGTGAAGGTAACTGGCCAATACATGCCGTCATGTTCCTGCATGAGTGCGGCGGAGATCGCCCACTGGCTCGCGTACAACACGACCACAGGACCTCGATCAGGTTCGAAGTGTAGGAGGATCGGCGTGACCACGATCTTGGCTTTCAGCAAGGTGAACGCGGCGATCGCTCTCGCCCACCGATCATCTTCAGGCGAGTCGTCGCTCCCGGTCTGATGTACCCCGGCTGTCTCGTTCCTCAGCCGATACTCGTGGAAGTCCACCTTGCGCAGCTCGTACAAGATCGCGGCGTAGATCAAGAAGTCCTCGATGAACCGACTGTAGTAGTTCAAGCTCCCAAGGAACGACTGCATCGATCGAAGCGAAGTCGGGAAAGGTAAGTTCCCCAGCGCTTCCAGATCCTTCGGGCTCGCCTCCAGACCTTCCACTGACAGATACCCAACTTTGCTGTAGCCCCAGAAGCTTTTGACCACACTAATTGACAGATTCCATCGATCGCAGGTGTCTAGGAGCCGCTCGACTTTCTCGCAGAGATCATCCCAGTCGGAGCTAGCGACCAAGATGTCGTCGATGTACGATCTCCTTCCGAGTACCGATGGTTTCAGCTCAGGTTCAGGTTCACCGTCGTCAAACACGCCGATCAGCTTCGTCGACTCGGGATCAGCTCTGATCCGAAGATGTCCATACAGCGCGTTGTCAATCAAGCGCTGGTAGATCTGCGGGGCGTTCTTGAATCCGAAGGGCATACGTGTCCACTCGAAAAGTCCGAAAGGGGTGATGAACGCAGAGATCAGCCGAGCCCGTTACGTCATGCTGACAACCCAGAATCCACTCGCCATATCCAGTGAGCAATACCACAGGACTTTATCCAGATCGTCTAAGAGATCTTTGGTCTGCAGCATGGGATACACCATCAACTTCGTGAAGCTGTTCACCAACCGGTAGTCGATGCAGAGACGGATGTCGACACCATTCTTCTTGATGATCACGACGATTGGAGATGCCCAAGGTGAGGTCGAATGGGTGATGATTCTCGCCGACAACAGTCCCTTGATCAAGTCCGATAGCTTCTCCCGAAACTACGCCATACGCGCTGGGCGACAGGGGTCGCGTTACCAACATCGATGTCACAAACGGCACCGCGTGCAGCTGGAGGGAGGGCGTTTCCTTTTCTGATCAGGAGATGCCGGTGCTTCCAGATGATCTGCCTCAATCGTTCGATCTGCTCCGGCGTTGTCCCTTCTGCCTCCTCGATCTGGATATTTTCGATCATGACTTCCTCCGTGGTGGCGCTTACCTCCGGGAGTATGGCCATCTGATTCTCCAGATCTTCGACGATCAGGTCCTTCCCTTCATGGTAGCAGACTTCATCATCTTCAGGCGTCCCACCGACTTCGATCTCCGGCTCTATTTTTGGATCGCTGATCGTGCCGATCGTAGGGCCGATCAGCGGCTGATCATCGTTTCGGATTGTCGATCGCCGGGTTGATCGATTCTCGATCCACGGGTTTCGATCGGTTCTCAATCTTGCACTCCTGATCGACCATCAACTCTGGTTCCGATTCCCGTCGGTCTTGCTTCTCGTCAACTGTATCAGCCCATTTCATCACCACAGCGGCTACTCCTGGCTTTGGACTGGATCCTTCACGCTTTAGGATACCCTTCGGGATGTCGTACGTTGGTCGATCCACCAGTGGTCCCATGTACGTCGGTTCAGTTTCCGCTTCCTCCTTCTGATCAGTGGTGGCTTCGTACGCAAGATTCTGCCACTCAGCATAGCGACGCAACCCAACGGAGATGAGTCCAGTCATCCGCGGTACGAGGTCTTCAGCCAACCACAGTCCCAGTCGCATAAGTCTCTGCAACATCAGCTTCTTGTCTGATGTTGCAGAGACTTATGCGACTGATGTTCGTGATCTTCAAGTACTGCGTCCGGCCAAGGCCCTTCACCAAGGTAGGTACACCGTTTACCCTAATTAGTCGTGTGACTTGAATAGTCATGCATCGTACTTAAAATGAATTTGACTGTAGAAACACCGTAATTAGTCATGCACCACATTTACGCATGCGCTGCCTCACCACCAACCGCTTCACCACGAAGCTAGATAGAAATACTGGAGAATTCTACAAACTGAGCTCACTTTTAAACTACAATGGCAGAGGAAGCAAGAAGCTTGCAGCAAGTGGTCCCTCTTTGCGATCGTATCCGAGTCATCGACTGGATGGAGGTTGATCAGGCTCTACGAGGAAATAAAGGGCTGTTTGGACGCACTGTGGACTTCTTTCCAGCTCTATTCCGCTCATCTGACAGGCGTGTAAACCTCAACAAAGCTCGTGACTGGTGGAATAAGCACGAAACAACAGCAAACAGCCTCAAATACCCACTTCAGCTAAAGTACGTGACAAGTTGGCAATGCATGCGGCATCAGTATGTCGTCAAGGCTCTTAAGGGCAGAGGGAAGAAGCTTAGCGCGCATTGGGAGTGGCTGTATCCCATGCTTTTAACTGAATTTCAGCGCCTTCGTCGCGCTGGCGTCAAGCTGTCCAACCACTTAGTGGCAGAAATTGCAGTTGTCCTGATTGAGGACAGCAAACATCCGTTCTTCAATGCGCGCCTCACCGTGAACGACAAGGCATTTCCTGCGTTGGTAATGTGCAGTACTTCCTTGAGCGCAACAGCATCGTCTACCGTCGTCACAAGGACAAGAAGCAGGTCAGTGTGGAGAAGCAGATGCCGATCGACAGGGCAGTTGCGAGGCATTTGGGTGAACTTAAGCGGCAATTTGAAGAAGGCACCCTGGATCCCAACGAGCAGTACAACATGGATGAAAGCCACTTCGTTGTCGACCTGGACGACTTGACTTTGTTGGGTCGCAGTCAGTAAAGTACTGCAGCATCGTGTCAGGTACTCGTGCTGAACTGATTTGACTTTAGGCTTCTGATATTGACGTGATCTTTTAATGATGCGGGACAGGGCGAGAAGGTATTACGATGTGCGTCTTGTTAAAGGGTGGTAGTGATGCTGGCATCCTCTGTCCGATGCTCATTTTCAAGAACAAGAGCTCTAACTACCCGATTCAGAATCTCCCGGACGCGAGACGTGATGTATGCTATCGCACGTCTCCCACTGCTTTTATAAATGGGCGGATCATGGGTGAGTGGCTTCAAGAGCCAAGGTGCTGGGGGCATGGTGGTCCGTTTGTTGATTCTAGAGTACTCTGGATGGACAACGCAAGTGGCCACTGCGGCGAAGACGTCGAGAGCGCGGCTCGACAGCTACGCACCAGCATCAAGCTCTTCCCGGCAAACGCCACTGACAAGGTTCAGCCTGCAGATCGCTTTCCTATACAGCGCATCAAGGAGCACTGGCGTCGGCTTGCAGAGCACCGAAACATGGAGGCGATACGAAACGGCGACTGGAAGACAGGAGCAGCATCGTCAGGAAAGCTAGCTAACCCTGGTAAGAAGTTCTTTCTTGAGCTCGCGGCAGAGTGTATACGCCTAGTCAACTTGGAGAAGGACAAGAACGGTGATAACTGGGCGAAGAAGTCGATGATTCAGTGCGGACTGGATGTGCCTCGCGATAGAGTGTAGAAGCTTGAACAGCTTAGCAAGGAGCTTCAAGATGTAATTGCCATCTACCCAGAGGTATTCGAAGAAGGATACAAGCAAGGTGCTTCCTCTGCAGCAATTTAGTTAGATTGCTCTTTCATTCACTTCGTAGTATACACATATTTCGACTCATTTCTTTCCATCTCCATTGTTTGTCTAACAAAAGGACTTACAAGGCGGTTATAGAGCCCCCATGGGGACTCTGTCTGTGTTATCACTGCAACGCTGGGACTCGAACCCGCGACGTAGCGCGTGGATCGAAGCGGCTAAACCACTCCACCAATGCCATCGTTTATTACTCACGTACAAAAAAATTCGTCCAAAAACCCGACCGTGGATTAAACCGAATATAATCATGAACAAAAATTACTCTTGCACTTAAAATATTCATGCGCAGCTTTGAGCGTCTCGTGAATGCACGGGTATTAGTCGTGCCACGACTAATTAGGGTGAACGGTGTAACTATCTTTTTCCACGGGCAATCCACAACTTCTCTCGCTCTAACGCTCGGGGCTTCCGTATCGGTATCTCTACAGATTCTCCGACCTCCATATGAACGCTGTCGTCGAGCATAATATCGTGGCTGCTGCGGCCATACGGAGGGCGACGACCTGTCAACTGGACCCGCACTTCGTTGGGATGCACATAGTCCCGTCGGCCAGATCCAGGCGGATACCGGCTGGGATCATGAAATCCATGCCTAGGATCACGTCCTGTCCGACCATGTCGCCAACCCACGCATCGAAGAAGTAAACGAAGAAACCGGCCAGCGTGATCTTGATCGTGGTACGTCCCAGGGTTGCGTACACATTCTCTCCGATTCCGATGCAATCTTGTCTCTGACGCTCGTCTATGATGCAGCCAACCTTACGAGCAAAGGCGGTGCTAACGATCGAGACTTCATCGCCGGAATCCAGAAGCAGAGTCGCTCTGGAGTTGTTGATCTTCCCGGTGGCTTTGGCCTGCTCGAACCATTGCCGGGAGCGTGATACTTCCAATAGCCGCGCGACTCACCAGGTAAGAGATCCCCACCTGAATCAGAAAGGGGTATCCTGGTGTTGCTGACTAACGCTGGTCTTCCATGCTCCACCTCAGGCAGATGATTCTTCCAGTATCCACGCAATTCACCGCATGCTAGGTCAAGTTCCATCACAACGTCCGAGAACTCATCATTCCGCAAGCTCGCTATCATAGCGGTACGTTTTCCATGAATTCCACGTGTATTGTCGATCGGGATTGTCGGCTCACTGACTCTTGCCTTCGGCTGCCTTTCAACGTATGCAAAAATATAGAACTTAGAACGCTCGGCTCGTACCAGATTCAAACCTGGCGAGCGTCCTAGTTTATCAACTTGTCCGCGTTGGACGGCAGCATCCCGGCGTGTTGCGTCGGGTTGTACCACTGGGGGATCAAGTTGTAAAACTCTTCCATCGGCATTTACCGTTTTCGTGAAGCTTGCCGCAGGCACGACACGCGAACAGGCAGTGATCGGCAGGATGGCCGGGGCGACCACACTTCTCACAGGCCAGGCGCTTCCAGCAGCCAAGATCAGAGTGTCTCGTAGATCCACTGTGCGAACACGATGGCGGACGTTCTTCCATGCGCGATCCATATTCGCGATCAGTGCGAACCGACGACTTGCCTTCATCCCAACGGCTCGGGCGTTGAGCTTCCGGCTTTTTGCAGCGGCTAAATAGACATGCGACGGAGCGTGATCATCTTTCGATCCACTTGAAACCAGTTCGGACCCCGATCCAGCGCTGTCATATGAGGTGCGGATGGCGCGGACGGCGCGAGTGGCCTTTGAGGCAGCTTGCGGTGGGCCACTTGGTGCCTTCTGCCGGAACTTGTTCGACCCGGCGACAGCTTTGCTTTGGTGGACCTTGGCGCGCTGACGTACACGAAGTATCTCGGCGAGAGAGTCCCCATCGGTGATGCGCAGCAGAGTTAGCTGATCAGCTAGCTCGCGATCATTGAGGGTCTCGATGAAGTGCTCGACATGCTCACGCTTCACGGACACTAGACCAGTATTGATCGCCAGTTTCGCACGCAGACCCAACACGGTGAGCCTATCAAGATACTCAAGAGGCTTGCGTGGTAATACTGCCTCGCGAGTGACACGCCCAGCCCAGAATACTCGGCTCGGAAGTCGCTTAGCAAGTCGTTCCACTTGCTACAGGTGGTTCTCCCCAACTGTTGGTACCAGTTTCGCGCTGGACCAACTAGAAGGTTGCTGAAGACAATGCACTTCTCGCTGTCGGTCGCTTGATCCCGGGCGAACGCGGACTTCACTTTGCTCAGCCAGCTTCTAGCCTTCTCCGCGTCGAAATCTTTGCCGGAGAACTCCTTCAGCTCGGAAATCGCGAAGATCCTGTCTCGGGGAACCGCAGAGGTGGCAGCGGACGACGTGGCATCGGCGGACGACACAGCGTTGACACGCGGAACTTCGATACTCAAGTCATTAGGGTCGTACTCGTCTGGGTGATTATGATGTGATCCGACCGACTCCATGTCGACGTCTTGAGTGCCGACATTCTTCGGCAGATCAGGCACGCGTGGCGCCCGAGCAACGGCAGCTCCTTGTTCCTTCTGGTAGCGATACATCGCGGCATTGAAGAACGACTGAAGGCTACCAGGGCTGGACGCCACGGTCGACACCGGCGCAAGGGCCGATTCCTTCTTCCTGGCTTCCAACATAGCTGCTCCGGCCGGTCCAAGCGCCATCCTGCTTAGATCAATCGAGCTATCAGAACCCGCCTCCGACACCCTCGCAGATGGCTTCGCAGACGCGAACGAGGAGTGGGGTGATCCGGACTGGCTCGAGTACGTCGTTGCCAGTTCCTGATCGGCGGTCGAGATGAGGTCGCCTACCAACGGTGTGAGCAGCTTCACCAAGTGTTTGGCAGATCCTTCAAGTATGGGAAGATCAAGCTCGAGCAGTTCTTCGGCGTTGAAGTTCCCAGCCACAATCCCCGCTTCCTTCCGCATGCGCATCAGGGCGCTGATCGCCGCCGGTTGATCCACCGGCTTGGCTGGCTTGATCACCGGGCCTTAAAGATCGCTGATCAACTTCGGCTTCATCATCTTCATGACCAGGTCGTCGATCAAGAACGCGCGGAGTTCCTTCCGGTAGAGGACGACGCGCAGCTCGTCTTCCGTCCAAGTCTTGGCATCACCACTCTCGTCCGCGTCGGGTGCCTTCAGCTTCATCTTTGCGGGCTTCGGCGTCGCCTTCTTCGACTTCTTCGAGGAGGAGAGCGGAGTGGGGGTGGTGGTTTTGGGTGAAGGTCCTTCCGTTTTCACGGACGGATCTTCATCCGGCGGATTACGACTCGCGTCGAGGTTTGCGAGGGCCCCCCGAAGGGCCCAAGGGAGGAGGGTGAGGGTTTTCTTCGAAGCACATTGCTGAACCTTCCTCCTTGTCCCCGCCAGAGCTCCTCCCAGGGCTCAGACGTTCGGTGTACTCTTCAATCTTCAGATGCGACGACGGCGATACACCTTCCGTCGACGCGCCGATACTTCCTGGCTCAACCTTGATCTTGGTCTCTCCTTGACTGGACTCACGGTGATATCCAAGGTCACCAGAAGATCCGGGCACGCGCACCATTGTGGTGTAGCGGACTGCGAAGCGACACCACGCGGGTTCACTCACACACAGAGGGGTCGGACTGCCAACTAACGGAGGGGGTACTCCGGTCGACTGTGGGGTCTGAAGATCTTCTCACCTTGTGTACCCGTTGGCCTGGAGGGGTTAACGCTCTTCTTGGGTGACCTAGAGGAGACCAAGGGTTTTGGTTCTTGGCTGAGCCGGAGTGTGGACGGCACTCAGGGGTAGTCGGTTGACGATCTTGTGGATACTTCTTCACTTGATCGTGTTGTCCTTCGGGCTTGTGTTGTTCCAATGGGGGGGGGGGGCAATGGTTTCCAATGTCGATGCTTGGGCCGCCTACTGTTAGCGGTGGAGTTGAGAGGGGTGGAGAGAGAAGCGTTGACCTTGCCAAGCTTTCCAGGTGTCGATGCGTGCCTTGTCCTTGAGCGTCTTGAGGTTCCTTCGTCAAGGGGGGCCAATATACTTCCCAGCCTTGAAAAACGGAAAACCACCTGCGTGCTACAAGGGAAATCTCTCTCTCTCTCTGTTAACCATCTTACATCTTTCCTATCTATTCCCTTTCTTCCCATCATCTGCCCATCTCCTTCGCAGCTGACTGAGTCAGTGACTACCTTGAACTTGCCGGTGTACCCTTTAACTGGTACATGTGATTGTGTCTAAAAGATTGCACTATTATCGATCCAGATTCTCGATCACGGTGGCGTCCCGAAATGGTTGCGCCATATCTATCCACTTTCTCGATCGGGATAATGTATCGAAATGATAGCACCCTTGTCGATCCACTTCTGGATCGCCAGCTGTATACCTGAATGATTGCGCCATATCGATCCACTTGATTGGTACCCAAAAGTTGGAACCTGATTCGACTCAGTATCAGATCTGAATAGTCCCACTCAGGCTTCGTCTAATCGCTCCACATGCTTCTCGATCATGTCTCCCTCGATCAATCGCTGACGACTGGTGTCGCGAAGTCGGTGAAACTTTTACCGCGGTGCAGGGGGGGGGCGTACAGTGAACCAACGGGCGACAGTACTGAGGGCTCTCAGTAGTCGCGGGTTGTGGCGTGTGATACCTTGCGTATCCTCGTCGGTTCGTTGTCTGAGGAATATGACACCTCCCGGGTCAAGTGTGTTGGGGTGAAGATGGTGGGAGCTCCTTGCGAGGCCAGCGACGAAGACGTACGAAGTCTTTGCGGGGTCCTTCTGGAGTCGGAAGCTCTGAGAACCACAAGTGATTCTCAGAGTAGGTAGTCAGAGAAGTAGTAAAGAAGTCTAATAACCAGGCACTTGAATATTGCAAATTCAGCACCTGGAGGCTTAGACTTAGAAGATAACCAACAATTAACAGAGTTCAATACAAATATACAATATACACAACCGTCACTTATTCTTTCCTGGCCCTTGGACGGTGGGCTAGTACTTCCAGGTCAACTGGGTATGTTTCTCAGACCCCTGGTCTGTCTAAAACCCGTTCCTTTCGCGCACCACCCTCTAATATATAGAGGGAAATAAACCAATACAATCGGTTATATACAACAGTCAATCAAGCGTTCTGAGAGCGACTGTCTAGCTCCCAGAACCTGTCCAAACGAGCAATATGAAATGGGCTACCGTTAGAGACAAGACAAACGACCCAACTAGGAAATGGAATAGGCGGGTCACTTCAGGTCTCTACGTTACGCTGATCTCCGCCTAAAGGGGTTGGAAAAGGCAAAAGATCACGTAACACCAAACCTTGTTACGGCTGTATGCACAGCAGATGGAACTCGGTAGCTTGTGCTTCACGAGGCAAATTGAACTCTATTTAACATTTGTCTTCTGTCATATCTTCTTCAAACACACACTTCGATCTTCTTCTTGGTCTTCTTTCTGGGTACATTGCAGTCAGTCTTCATATCTCAGGTTGTCTTGGTTTCACTATGTTTCAGGGAATCTTCACTTGGTTTCAGTATTGGAGTCAGTGTGGCGGATCTTGATGAGTGAGCATGATGAGGCATCAGTGTGTAACTCTCCGGTTGTGTATCACTTGATGTCGGACTGGACTCTCTGGGTTGGCTTGGACTCAGTATGGTGAGGCATCGACTTCACTGGGTACATGTCTGGTACGTGATCACTGGCTCTGGCATTCATCTTCAGAGCGGTGATCATCATGCTTCTCAGACTTGGAGGCTTGATCTTCAGACATGTAACTTAATTCCCAGGGGTGTAGAGCTGTGCTCGATACACGTGAAGTCTTGAGCGTCAACTGGGACATACTTGGGCTTATTGGGGGTGCTTGGGACTTGGGGCAATCATCGTGTGAGAGGTCTGGGATCAATATCAGTCTTCACTCTGGCATTGGTCTTCAGAGTGGCATTTCTTAGACTTCTGGTTCTCAGACTCAGAAGCTTGATCCTCAGACTAGAGACGATGATTCCCAGGATGCAGAGCTTCAATGCTCAATGCACACAACGTCCTCAGGGGTGTCTTGGTTAGGCGACGCATAGCACGGGACACTTGGGCACTTCGGGCCTCTTGGGTCTTGTGGGTCTTGCTTAGGATCCTTGAACCGTCAATCGTCGCTCATGGGTGTAACGGGACGAGGTCTCTCAGAGATACATTCGATCTGAGAGACTTTCCGCCAGAACTTAGGCACTCGTCGTCGGGGAAAGTCCGGTGGTTGGACTGAGTGCTAGTATGCCCAGACTTGTGCACAGTCCTGGGTAGCACTTCCAACCCGTTGGGCCCCTTTACAAACAGGCGAAGGATGAATACATAGAGCGAAATATTACACCACAGAGCCGGTACATATCAGCCGCATCCCAGCCCCCTTTCTCCCGGAAGCCAGTAATTCACACACACATCACAGAGAGCCAGCGACCGTTCGCTCGAAAACCGGAAATAGCAGTTTCACACTGGCCCTCTCGCTTCACCACACCTGCAACAGTCGATCTGCTTGTCCTTGGATCTTGCACCTCGGTGGTAACAATTAGCCGCTTTTGAAACACTATCTTCGCTCTTCCACTAGCCCACACCGGGTGACGTCCAAATCTCTTTGCAGTCGCCGTTGATCTTCCGCCAGCCATATCACAGTCGCGTCCACTAACTCCTCTTCCTTCTCGTCCTTCCGTTCGCTATACACTCCACAGCCCACTGTAGGGTGCACTCTATTCTTCCGCCACATTCGTCTCGTTCTTCCGTCCACTCGTGCTCGTCACTCTTCCGCTTGCGTCTCACCGCGCAGATTCGGTACTGCTTGCGTCTCACCACGCCAATTCGATTCTCCCCCACAGCTAACCGCTACTTCAGTGATCTTCTATCCGTTTGGCAGCCGTTGGTCCCTCAACAACATCAAAGTGGGTCGTCTCATTCTTCCGTCAACGCTCGCAATCCTTCAACTGCTGCCGTCGTTTCACGAAGATGGCTCATCCTGTTACAGAGGTATGATAAGGTCCGGTACCAATGGCGGAACCTGCGGTGCGAGCTTGCTCGAGCATTGAACCTGCTGACCGAGTGTAAAAGTGGTTCACACATTCGGTACTGCAGAATCTACACATTACGGTACACCTGCAAACGAGCAGCGCATTGTAACTCCAACAGACTGTTTCGGGAATGAATGTCATTTTACGTGGGGGATCTTTGCCCCGAGTCGCCGAAGGGACACTCAAATCCAACCTGCAGGCGTATGACCACACGATAGACTACAGCCAGGCGGTAAGAAATTGTAGCCGCACAATGAAGGTGTGTGTGTGTGTGGGGGGGGGGGGGGGTCGGTAGGTCAATGATCCAGGTGTAAGTTTATCAACGTTTTTATCAAATCTTTATTAATATCGACGAGTTTGTATTTCAGCGTATCAATATATCAATGAATATCCATTTTTCCTTATATCATTGTATTAATATTGATATATTAGAATGATATTATCAAAGTTTTTATCAGCGTATCAACATTGCTACTCAAGCCTGTACTCACCACTCATTGGGTGCCTTCCATAACCGGTACGACATATTTTTATCAAACGTTTTTTATACAACAGCTAGAGACCCTAAAAGTCATATAAAAAGCAAATATAAAACCGTTGCCTGAAAACCTCTATCAGAACTACGATAAAACTGAAGCTGAGACCAGTGAAAAGTATCTCGCTTTTGATGATTAACTTCATGTTAGTATGATCTACGGACTGGGTCACTTCAAAGTAGGACAAAAATGAGGAGAAATCTCCAAATGTAAAAAGGAAACCGCCGTGGCGATCTTCCCCTTCGTTGCAACACAGACTGTCTTCGCACGCATAACAATGGTGTAATGGCAGATACCGGTGGCTTTGAGATGTACATGCTCTTCTCTCGTCTTCAAAGACGTCGTAGGGCTAAAACAACCCTACAAGATCTTCGGAAGGCGATCGCAGTCGAGAAACTGCGTTGGGAATGGGTAAGGTCCATCCGAATTCGACACTACGTGACGTTAGATTGCATTAAGCCTCCAGAGCAGTCGCCTTGGATGGAGACCTGGCGCTTCGGGACGGACAAGAATTTCCTTAATCTGACGAGTCTTACCAGGTAATAGTCATATGTATAAAAGAGAGATACGTGCTTCAACATCTAACTATATATTTGCAGAGCTTCCGTTTGCAGGTTGTTAGAGAGGTTCTCAAATTTCTACCACATTCCAGGGTACCGACCAAAAGGAGGCTGTCCACCTCGCCTTCGGCATCACCACAAGGTTCTGGGCGCTCTGCTCTACTTCTACGTGAACAGCGCGCAGGGAGGACTGCTCTACATTCAGTTTGGGGCACCGCCAGCGGCGATGTCTAGGGTAATCATGACCGCTGAAGCTGTTCTGTCCACCGCACTTAAGGACTTCGCACCCGCACGCATCGTATGGCCTTCTCTTGCCAGACAAGAAGCGCTAGCGAAGCTTGTGTCTTTACGACAACCATTATTGAATTTCACCTGGGGGTTCCTCGACGGCAAGAACTACAAGGTCATTTTCCGAGATCGAGAGTAATTACGAGGTTACAACTACTAAGATGCTTTTATCTCTACAGATTCAGAACCCTTCGCAGTCGGAACGCCCATTACAATGGGTGGTTGCACGCCGTCTTCGTCACTGGGGTATTGCGCTTCTCCGCAGACGGACTGATTGTCTGGGCGAAGCACAACTGCCCCGGGAGCTGGAACGACGGGGACATGAGTCTCGATTTCAGACGAAAGCTGATGGACCTACGTCTAAACCCTGATCCACGCTTTGGTGTAGTAGCTGACAGCGCTTTCCCGTGCAGTGATGAAATGACTGGGCGCATTTTGACCCCATTGAAGGAGGGTAATCTCAGTCGGCTGGTGCCGTCGGTGCGACAAGATGCGAAGTCACTATCTACAGCGATAACCTCGGTTCGCCAAGCAGCAGAATGGACGGGTGGGGTCGATAGAGAAGGTCTACCATCGCCTCCTTCACCCGCTGCCCTACGACAAAGAAAAAAAGACAACAGCGCCTGGGCAATCTCTTTATATTGTCGAACTACAGAGTGCGGACAGTGGGCATAAGAGAAATAAGGACAGCGTTCTTCCATGGTCATTCGGACCGTGCTGTTTACGGCGATAGCAAGAGACGCGAGGTTCGCGGGCGTCAACTTTAACAAAATCGATGAACAGAACTGTTGAAACAAGGTTAACACATATTTGGACTTGGGTCTAAAACCTTGCCTACGCTATCTCCAACATCGTTCAGTTCTTTCAGAGTAAGGCCGACAGCACCACCATCTTCTGCTCGTGGCGTTGTCTGGCTTCAGTTCGATCCAGCTCCAGGCGTGCCTCGAACTGCTGCTGGATCTGTTTCTTCTCGTCCTGGCGTTCGATCCTCTCCATACTCAGTCTCTCCATCTCAATTTCCCGGCGAATGGAATCCTCCTCTCTTTCACGGCGATACTTCTCTTCCTTCTCGGACGCCTCTTCCCTTCGGACTCTTTCTCGCTCCTCTCGATCCCTTCTCTCGTCTTCTCTGCGTTGTTCTCTTTCTGCAAGGCGTTGTTGCGCCTCCAGCGCGGCTCGTTGGTCAGCTTGGTTCTGCAAAAACGTCATCATTTGCACCATTTCTTGGTTGGTTGACTCCTTTGAGTCTGGTATGTTGCTCAGCGAGGATTCTAGAGACTCCAGCCTCTTCTTAGCGCAGATCCGTTTGTTAGCAGCAAATGTGGGGGTCCTTGGCGAGTCGTAAACAGCTCTTTTCTCAACTGGAGTTCTTGGTCGGCCGCCCATTTCCTCGAAGTTGTCCCGTAGTACACGTAAATGTCTACATCCAAGCCTGTTGCTAACTGCAGAGAGCCCACGGAACCGAGCCATTTCTGCGGTATCAGCCGCTTCGTTTTCCGGGTTACGTTGGAGCGTTGGACCGTCAGGACGGGCCTGAGTAGGGATAGCCTTGTGAGAACCGCGGCGTGGACGACCCACTGCACGACACTGTCTACCAGTGAGGCAATCAGTAAGCGACACCGGGACTTGTACGGGAAGTTCGTGATCGTCACCACTAGTAACCGCCCGGTCTCCAGGAAGGAAGCTATCAGAAACTTGAAGGCCAGTAATGGACTCTGCTGGATGGACTACGAGCTTGGTCTTTGGTGCTGATGCCTCGTCGGCCGCCTCCTCTCCGTGATCAATGTCGAGGTGTTCGTTTGGTGCTTCCTCCGCAGGAGACAGGAGCGATTTGTGGGCTGCCACCACAACAACGTGGTCATCTTCGTACTCACCGTCGGACGTTTGAGTCGCTTGACTCTCTCCAAGGCTCTCGTCCCCATCGGCTTCAGCATCTGCACAGGCCTCCAAACCCTCGCCACGTAAGGCACTTATCGGCAGACTCGCTCCTCGCCCACTGGTTTCAGCTCCTTCAGCTGACCCTTGAGCCAATCTACTGACTTCCTTTGTGATCTCTTCATCGTCGTCTTCTTCGGCCCCGCCATCGTGATAAATGAAGGACCCGGCCTTTAGTTCAATGACCCTCTGGATTTTATGGGCCATCGGTATTGGCTTCTTGGCCTCAGGGATTTCGCCGTTGATACCACTCGGCTTCGGTTTCCATACAAGTTGCGGAATTTCTGTGGCAGCGCCTCATAATCACGCTCACACGTTCCTCGAGGACGCCGAGCATTATAGCGAATGGCCATTTACTCCCAGTTGTCTCTGCCCAGCGGGAGAAAGCCCTCCACTATCGCACAGAGCAGAATTTGTTCAGCAACTGAAAAGTTCTTGTAGCCGCTTTTGCGATCGCGCTAGAAATCGCACAAGAAAAGGTAAGAGCCTTGAAAATTACGCGTCTATAAATCGTAAGCTGTACGTGCACTTTCGACATTACTGCTGCAGGCGTCCCTGGTCTCCCCTTCCAAACCAATAATGGCCCTGAGAGTCAAAGCAGCTATTAGTTTGAAAAAAAAACCTTTACTCATTTGTAAACTCAAATGCACTTCAATATAACCTCGCTAGAAGATCGCCTTTGCAACTCATGAACATGGCTACATTATGTACAATGCGTGTGGACCCGGCGATCAAGCAGGGGTTTTGGTATCAGGTAGATCCTGGACGTCGCGGTATTGGCACCCCCACCACCCGCACCGGCACACAAACCAAAGACGGTCGCCGTAAGAAACGGTGACATCTTCTCCAGGGTAGACATCGCAGATTGGGACAGCCACGACGGCCAGCTCGGAGCCAGTCTGAACTTCTTGAAAGCGAGCCACCGGGTTGCACGATTGGTTTATCAGGCGTAGCTTCCCGCCGCACGACAGGGCCTCGATCCCCACGATCTTGTCGTCGATGGTGCGTGTCTTCAGGTGTAGGCGGTAGCCCTTGTTCACAGGGCCCTTCTTGCCTGGAGGACCGAACTCCTGTAGATGTCCGAAGTACTGCCCGATAACATCGCCAGCCGGAATAACATATGAAGCCACGAGTCCACGCATACCGTTTCTGGTGTTGCGACATATTTCGAGAGACGGGTTCTCTTGTAGAGAGTTCCCACATTCGCCCCCAAAAGCACAATTCTCCGTGGTACAGAATCGGCTTTCGCGCGCATTTGCGCAACTTTCAGCGTTGCACCGGGAAGTACACTGACAGCCGAGACCACCTTTAACTCCAGAGTCCGCTCGCGGGAATTTCCACTCTTTTGGGTTGTATAAGGACGTTAGAAATTCCACCTCCGTAGGCCAGCTATCTGGCATCCATTCGTCCTGCGCCGATTGAAGTTTAGTGTCCCCTATAATGGTGAAACCGGGAGACGATGTAGGAGCCGCAGGCGGAGGAGATACGTCCACAAGAACCTCCCGATTTATGCGCGGAGGTGTAGAGAGAGGAGTCGCTATCTGCGCAATCGCCTCCATGTCGTACCCATCCGACTCAAAACAATCCGCAAACCAGTCAGGAACGGGCTGGCTTCCCACGTACCGGTACCGGTGCGGTGCAATTTCAACTACACGCCGCAATCTCGTAGATGAAGGCGTGACTTCTTGGGTTTCGCGATAATTAGGAGACCAGAGCAACCCAGTGCCCATACTCGTGTAGCTCCGCGCGGGTGACACGGGACCCCATTCTTCCGAGACAGTCGATTGACTGTTTGGCGCAGTCCCGTGGACGTCACGCTCTCTTCCGATTGGCTCGCCTCAAAAGCCGCCATCGGCTCGACTTGTATGGTAGTTCCGTCGAACACCACTGGACAAGATATTTCAGATCCAGGATTCGGCAATGGTATAGTGGCTGGTCGTGGGGTGGCGATAGAGTCCTTTTCATTTGTCGTGGAAGTAACTTCCCCCTTTCCTTCACTGTTTGCATAGAAACCCATACTGGTCTAGCGACCGCTGACTTGAACTCGCGGACGATGGCTCGGACACACCAGCGATGTTGGATTCGGGCGCGTTGGTGTTCGTAACGGCCGCCGTGGAGAAGTATAAATTGGCTACCATTTTTGTACGCGCACCTACTTGCGAAAATGCGGTAACGACAGCTTCTGCGTCCGCTTCCGCTGCGCCGCCCGAGTTCACGTGCCTTGGCTTCTTCGATTGCGAAGGCTTCGCGGCAACATCTTCCGCCGCACTGAAGGCTTCATATGCCTCCCGCGCGCGTTTGAGGTTTATAATAGTCTATACATTATGAAAACGGGTGTATTACTGGCGAAGATTCACAGTAACTTCGAGCTCTCACGTACCGACGTGATGTCGCGGAGAACCTTCGAAATACTGGGGCGTGAAAGCTTGCGATCCATACCAGCACAAGACTCTAAACTTGTTAGCAACCGTTCACTGAGATAAGCGTGAACGTGGCGTCCGGTAAAGATTCCCGTCGACGCTTACCTTCACACGGAACTTCAAACACAGAAATGAGGTCACCCGCCACACGCTTGATTTTCCCGCCCAACGACGGCGTTTAAAGATCGCGCAACTTCAATTTCAAAAAATTCTCACTATGAGGGTACGCTTGAGTCCATATTCAGGTCAAGATATTTTTTTCTTTAAGTTGCTTAATAAGGGTGTACTCAAAAACGTGATTAAACGAATTTAAGGACTTGTTTGATCGCATCAAAATTTAATCATATCAAAGAAGTCGTTTTTTATCGAGCGCTTAATGGCGAGTTTTATGACCACCTACCCCTAGGCATTTAACCGTCTCGTACCGGTTATCGAAGGCACACATTGCTAAATGTAAATTAGTTTACGAACGTCCCGTAAACTTACCTGTAACTCGTCCAGTAAACCGTACCAATAATACAATCAACGCGGATGCGTCACACGACCCCGTTTTGAGAACGATTGCCTTACTCGGAAGGACAATTCGGCGCGACGTGACCCACCTTCTTGAAACGGTGGCACGTTGCCATCTCTTGCCAATCATTATCCAACGTGATGGCTCGTTTACCAGCGTGGTCGAATTTCATTGCCAGCTGGATGGTCTCATCCATTGTTGACGGGTGATGCTCACGAACGTAATTTGCAGTGGCTGGCTTTAATCCCTGCTGGAATAAAACCGTAGTTCCAGCTGACTAATCGGCACCGCGCATTGGATGAGCAGATTATAAAATTCCGCCACGTAATCGTGCAGTGCCGAATTCTGACTCAGTGCACATAGCCGTTCACGGAGGCGATACTCACTGTCTAGAGGTAAAAAGCGTTGAGGCATGCTATCCTTAATAATTGCCCACGACTTCACTCAACCCGAGGCTTCTCTTTCCAGCGATAGTTGACGGTACCAGTTGAGTGGGGCCACTCCCAGATGAGTAGACGCCATAGTCACAAACTGAGAAGATTCTTCCGTCATCTGGGCGTGATAGTCCGCGTAATATTGTTCCATCGCGAAAAACCAAAGCTCAAGATCTTCATCGAGGTTGCCTTGGTAAATTGGCGGCTAAAGCTTTCGTGCCGGTGTTGGCCGAGCAGCGAGCACGTCGATGCGAGCGTCGCTAGCAGCGTACTGCTGCTGCATAATAGCTTGAATTCCGTTTGCTGCCGGGCGAGGAACTGAAGCATCTCCCCGAAGGTCTGCGGAGTAGTGGTCTGTTCCATCACTGTGAAGCAGATCTTGAAATAGTGTCGGCACGATGGTCGAAGTAGGACAAGTCGAAGCTTGGACTCTCCAAGTGCTACTATGTAACACATAGGGAGCTTGTTGCAAGAATGCAAATTGGAAAGTGATATTTGTAAATTAAAAACTTGCACTCTTTTTTGCCTAGACTATCTACTCACCACTCATTGCTAAATGTAAATTAGATTACGAATGTCCCGTAAACTAACCTGTAACTCGTCCCGTAAACCGTACCAAAATCCTGAGGATTTAAATAATACAATCAACGCGGATGCGTTACGCATACACACATAAAACAAACTGGTACTTGGTAGCAGCCGAGATGACGGCTTGGAGCAGTTCTCAAACTTGGAATCTCACAGATGATCAACGCCTCGGACTTGTACTCTTGGTCGCTGTAAACTTGGCGATGTGTCTTGGCCAACAGCGGGACTGGTTCCTCGTGAACCCATCCTCTGCGACGTGAGGGGTTTTTAAACCCTGTTGGGTCCGAAGCTCGAGCCCTCGCCACGCGGGTTCCAGCCCCCTCCCTCCCTTCCTCCTGACCCCATACGGGTCAGAGTTCTCGTCCAGGGGGGGGGGGGGGGGGGGGCAGTTTCACTGGCTTGAGAGACGAAGATAAATCCAAGTACGAGTTGCCCATCATTCTGAACTGTCTAAAGCAGACCTTCATCAGCGGTAACCCTAACCCACTTGCGCTCGATGCTGCAAATTGAGAACTGAATTCTACGGATAAACATAGGGCTTCGGTGCGCACTGTGATCTTCCAGCACATCGTGGTCGTACAGTATATATGGATAGCAGAATAGACGAGCGCCGCCCGCGTTGGGGGCGGTTTACGTTTGGCCCCAACCCGTGATCCAGATCGCCCTACTTCTACGCAGATTCTCTCTTAGGGGTTGGGGCCTTACTATACGTAGTGTCTCAACCCGTTAACCTCGCTGTTCCAGCTCGCCCCACTTCTTCATCCTTGCCTCTGCTTCAATCACGAAGTACATGAAACATTAGGTTTATGGTTACCGCATATGACAATCGCTGATACACTTACATTTTACTTATTGCTATCGTATAATGTGTTTATCTTAGCGCGGTCTATTTCAACTCGCCTCACGTGTTCTGTTATGAATGTTTCCGTGGTACTCGCTGTTCCAGCTCGCACCACTCTGTGTTGGCGTTTGTGTTTTTTTGTTAAGAGCTCGTGTCATTACTACGCAGAGCTTCCTTCGCTCGACCGTAGCGTTGCACTAATGTCCTTCAAGATATGGTGCTCCCCAACGTTCAGTACTGTCACAGATGGACGTAAATCGACACATGCGTACCTGTATTCAGTGTTTTATCGTGTCCACTTGTTCACGTCACTTCATACGATGCTATGTCACATGCGCCATGACACTGCATTCAGGTTGCGTAACGTAGTTGATACCGTCCATACTACCGTGGTGAGTCCTTTGATCACATTTGCGCTAGTGCCTATGTTGCTAACCATGTATGTTATAGATTTACTCACTACACCCTGTGACTACTATATCACTTGTGCCTTCCACTAGGTCCACCACTATGAGCCTTATGTCTGCGACATTTGTGTATTGACGCGCTGTAGTAGTGGATATTTGATCGCAATTGTGGCCGTTGTATCGACGACCTCTATGATTAATATGTTAAAACACCATACGGCTATGAAGTTGAAATGATCGCTGTGGTAGTGTTATGATCACACGCTAGGGTCACAACAGATCGGGCTGTCTATTACTGTCGTCCCTGTTACCGCCACAATGGATACTATGATTACTATTCCTACTTTGGCTACTTTGCCTACTATGACCCTCCTTTTGTTTACCACTACGACGAGGAACATTACACGTAACCACTACTATGGGTGTTATGCCCGTAATAGTGATTATTATAGTTGAGGCATAAATATGCCCGCAATAGTCTCTGTGACCACTGCCTGTCGCCGCGATTAGTGTAGTCAGTGGGTATATATGTCTGCCACTATGTTTCTACGGCTGTTATGGTGTACTGTCTACCACTACGACTAATATAGCTATGTCCTCTGCTACGGCCAATCTAGTCTGGATATTCTATATTAATTATGGACTCTACTACCGTCACTATGCATGAAGTTTCGAAATTAAAATGTGCTATATGTAGGATCTTGTGTGGTCTCAATGTTAACAAACTAGGCCCTGGTATCTCCGTCGGTGTCTGGGTCAGGGAATAAGCACGTGAAAAATTCCCTAAAGTTAATGCCAGCAAGCTCGGTCTCTGAAAAGTGTTGGAAATCTGCATTCTTTCCAAAATCGTTACACAAAAACGATTGGCTTGCTGCATCAGTTGGAAAATTGCATTGTGTCGACATGCAAGCGCCTATACGGTTCAATAAACTTCTCCTGTCGCCTGATATCGATGGAGAACCTCGCACTGGCCAAGTTACTCCGACCCAAGAGCAGCACTACCCTCATCAAGATACCGCGGCTCCAGTCGCAATCGCCCCGCCGCGGCTCCAGAGGCAGCCCCTAAGACACAGGCAAAGCGTGACCGACCTTCGAAGAGTGACCAGGAGGTTCTGCGAAGTAAGTATTATGGTGGGTCTCTAACAACTACCTCACAATGCCAAATCTCTAATGTACAGTGCCGTATGTAGGTATGTAAATTCTAGAGGCGATTTCGCACGTGCACGTAACCACGCTCATGTTGGTGCTGCGTGGATCCTCGTCGCAACACTGGTCAACAAGACTGAGGACACCGCATACACCGTCACACAGTGCAAGAACAAAGTAATGTTTATTATCGAAAAAAGTGCTAACTATGTGATCATAACTTTAACTGCCATTGATGTGGTGCATGTAGATCAAGTGGCTAAAAAGAAAGTGGGCCCTGTATCAGGATGACCGCAACACCACGGGCAATGTTTGCAAGGCTGCCGCGCCGCCCTATCTGCAACTGATGCTCGAGCTTTGGGCTCTGAACACAGGCATGCAGAACGCTTCACATCTCGACGCAACCACCGACCTCGACGATGCTGACATAGGCAACACTTCAACTAGTGCCTACAGCAGTGGTTCCAACGGTAACAAGCACAAGAAAACTAATGGAGGATGCGTGGAAGAAGGTTCGTTTATCCTATTCGTGTAATTGTTCTGAACTAATATCAAGCTAACACATTTCATACTAAATTGCTGGACTCGTGCTTTAGCGGAAGGTGTAAAAGTTGTAGGTGTGGCAATGCAGACAAAAGCCGAATCCAGTAGCGACAGTGCGTTGTCACAGGGCGTGATTGCATCGCTCGGACGTCAAGAAGAAGCACTCAAACAACAAACAGCGGCTATCATCGAGCTTATTCGAACGCTTCGAAGTGATAACTAGTGTGTCTGGTTTAGAGATTAAACAGTCTAGCTAGGTCATCACTCTTAGCATCGACGCCAGGCTCAGTTCCCAACACCACACCATCGAATGTATCTTGCTCGTTCCTGCTAATAGTGTTGTCGTCGAGATCAATTAGAATGTTGTGCAAAGCAAGGATGCACTTTGTGCAGTTTAAAATGGACTTCTGCTCCAACTACCTTCTAATAAGCCGAAATCCCTGCTTCAGCATTCCGAATGCACACTCAATCGCCATCCTCGTAGCGCTATGAATATAGTTGTAGCGTTCGTTTAGACGATTGAGCGATCCTCCTTCTTCATGGGGGATGTATGGAGTTAATAGCTCGCAGCTCAGAGTAAACCCAGCATCTCCTAGAAAATGGCACCTGCGGGGGATAACATTTTGGTTGGTAGTGCCAATTTGCGGCACCTTCCAAGTCGTTTTGGCCCTGTTCGCAAGTCATAATCCATGAAACGTCGACGATGGTCACAAACGGACTGTATATTTATTGCTGGATAAAAGCCTGGCGGTGCCATCCTTCATATTGAGCAGGCCGTGCAATCTCGAAAATCGATCCATCCACAGCTCCACAAACATACGGGTAGCCCCGCGCGGCCTCGAAAATCACTCGCCAGCCTGTTGATGGCATGAAAATGAAATTACCAGCGCGCTTGCAGATAACACGAAGCAACTGGTTGATCATAGCGACAATATACGGCCTTGAGATGCCCAGAGCTAGCCCTGCGTCCTTCATGCTACCCAAAGACGCCAAGTACAGCATCAACAACCCTCTTTTCTTTTCAAATAAGCGATTGCGCCCTTTTAATAATTCTTCCGTCGCGTAAGGCCGAACATTCTGGGACATACGCGTGAAATTGCGTTGGGAACGGCGCAAATGCTCACGAAACCATGCAACATAACTTGGGGAAGCTAGTAAAGCATCAAAGTCCAGTTTTGCCGCTATGAGTTGGTTTTCATTGTCTCCCTTTACTTGCACTGCTGTGGTGAAGTGCTTTCCAAGAAAGGCGCGGTTCCCGTAGATGGAATCCGATCTGAGCCGGTTGCCGTACGAAGAATCCGATCTGAGTCGGTTGCCGTAGGTGGATACCATATGGTTGAAGAAGAAGGCCGATGAACACGGGACGGGACGGGATCAACCTCGGTGATTACGGATCCCGGAGATCCGGATCGGGCTGAGGTGGGATCCCCGAGATCCACATGAAGATCCGGATCCAGCTGGAGGCTGGGGTCCGTCGTTGATCCAGATCCAGCCGAAGACGAGGGCCCAGGATCTCCGGGATCCTCGTAGAGACCGGGATCCAGCCGAAGGGCCGGGATCCGAGGGCACAGATCCAGATCCTCCAGATCCAAACCCCCGAGATCCAAGGTCCTCCAAATCCAGATCCGCCAGATCCGGATCCCCATGATCTAGATCCCCATGATCTAGATCCTCCAGATCGAGATCCACCAGATCCACGATCCCGAGATCCCAAGATTCCCAAGATCCAAGATCCAAGATCCCCCAGATCCAAGATCCTCCAGATCCAGATCCCCCAGATCCAAGATCCCAAGATCCAAGATCCTCCAGATCCAGATCCCCCAGATCCAGATCCCCCAGATCCAAGATCCAGGATCCCAAGATCCAAGATCCTCCAGGTCCAGATCCCCAAGATCCAAGACCCAAGATCCCAAGATCCAAGATCCTCCAGATCCAGATTCAAGATCCCAAGATCCAAGATCCTCCAGATCCAGATCCCCCAGAACCAGATCCCCAAGATCCCAAGATCCAAGACCCTCCAGATCCCCAAGATCCAAGACCCAAGATCCAAGATCCAAGGTCCTCCAGATTCAAGATCCCAAGATCCCAAGATCCTCCAGATCCAGATCCCTAAGATCCAAGATCCCTAAGATCCCAAGATCCTAAATCCGGGATCCCGAGATTCCAAGATCCGGGATCCTTCAGATCCAGATTCCCAAGATCCAAGATCACAAGATCCAAGATCCAAGGTCCCAAGATCCAAGATCCGGATCCTGCCAAGGCCAATATCCGGGATCACGACTAAGATCTAAGCCACCAAGGCCTATGATCTAGGCGAGGACACAACAGGTGATGACCATCGGCGTAGAAGGTGCAGAGATCCAGATGTTACATAGGGTGAGGATCCGGATGATAAGTCTTAGGATGGGGTTGGTATAATTGTAAATCAGACTCGAATTTGCCTTGATCTACGCAAGTGCCTTAGTTACACCAGGAAACGGGAACGAATATTGGCCCTCAAAGGTGTTAGGAAGCTAAGTGTAGTTGATCTAGCTGTAAGGTATAAGACTGGATAATATATTGCCCAGCTTGGCCTACACTAGTGATCTACCGTAAGTGCATATAGGATCTAAGGAACTTTATTGCTTGGCCCGAAGATCTATCGACTCTCAACTCTCAAGACCCCCGCTATTGGACGCGGCAAGCAACGGAAGGACAAGGAACACCCCGCCACTAGGCCAACTTACCAGCCCGGATCCAGATCCGGCTGCCAGATCCAAGCTAGACTTAGTCGCTTGGGATCTGGATCCACTACCCGGCGGTAGAGCGAAGACTTCCGCGCTACCCCACGACCCCACGTCTCGCCAAGACAGTCACCCTTCACGCCAAGACCTCTTCGAAGTTACCTGGAAGAGCAGATCCCGCCCACCGACGGGTACACAAGGTGAACACACTCAGCACAAGATCACGGATCATCGGAGCACCCCCTCCATTAGTCGGTGTCTGGGCGCAAGTGGTATCAGGATCTGGCCTTAATCACATTTTGGCCGATCCCGCTACACCACAATGGTGCGCGTGCCCGGATCTTCTGGTGACTTCGGATATCACCGTGAGTCCCAAGAAGATGTCAAAGTGAAGGGAGAACCCGGGGAACAAGTGCCTCCGGACGTTGGATCGACGAAGACGCCGCTGAACACAGCAAGATCCGCAGATCAGCAGAGCTTTGGGAGGAACACTGCTGAAAGACAGGAGGTGGACCCAGATCTAGTCTGGAAGAGAAACCCCAAATTCCTCCGGCGGTCCCTTCGGGGCCCAGTGCGGATCTTGATGAGAATCGAGATCCGCCGAGCGATAAGGCGAAGGCGAAGCCTAAGCCTCAATCGCTCACAAAGTCCGCCGCGGTCCCAAAAGCCACGAAGAAGAAGAAGACTAAGACCACGCGGACAAAACTGAAAGCACCAGAGTCAGATGGGGAAGATTTAGGCA
Source organism: Phytophthora capsici (assembly GCA_030324255.1). Classification (NCBI taxonomy): domain Eukaryota; phylum Oomycota; class Peronosporomycetes; order Peronosporales; family Peronosporaceae; genus Phytophthora; species Phytophthora capsici. Next base: position 2,332,817 of record CM059346.1, read on the forward strand.
AAGGTAGATCTACACTGACTAGGAGCACCCTTGAGCTGGCGTACCACCTGAAGGTGCTCAGCGAGATCTTGGCCCAAGATCCGGTACTGGCGATCCTCCAGGTCCGGCAGATCGGAGATCTGAAGGGGCCGGTAACCAGCCCCCCGGTCGCGACCGACCGCCTGGACGCCGTACAGGCTCTGCTGGATCTGCTTCACGAAGCTGGACTCGTTGCCGGAGCGTTCGATGCAGGCACCCTGTTCGATTTGGGCCTGAGCGCGATCGAGGTAGTAACTCAGGATTTTTTCAAGACCCTGAGGATCTTGGTCGGGGAGCGGGATCGGCTGCGGGATCTCGATTATCAGACGGGATCCTCACACTACGCGTCCGCTACCTCAGAACCCGACTCGGACAGCTCCCGCGGACCTCGACGGATGTCCTTAGGCCCCGGTGGGGCTAGATACCTTAGATCCCAAGTGAAGATCCCGGAACCAGACCCGCAGCCTGAGCGCAGATCTAGATCTACGCCCAAGCGTCCAACCGAACGAGATCCTGTGACGAAGACTGCGACGGTCGCCCCCGCGCCTACGGAGTCGACCAACAAACTGGAGACGTACTTCCAAGCAGCCATGAACTGATTCTTGAAGGAACAACAGGTGACCGCAGTGTCCCAAGCCATCAGCGCGGCGGCATATCGGGGGTCCCAAGACGTAGATATGGAGTCCGTGGGAGAGCCGGATCGTCATTGGGAATATGACCCCGATGATCTGGAGATCCCGAGCTCCGGCAGATCAATAGTAGCCACCGCTGCCGCTGGTCAAGGAGGAACATCGTTGATCCAGCGAGTACGGATCTCCGCAATCTCGGATCTGAAGGAGTTTTCAGGCAAGGATCTAGACGAGGATCGAGCGAGGTCCTGGATCAGCAAGGTGAAGTCAACCTTCCAACGGGATCAAGCAACGGACGAAGAGAAATGCCTCACCTTTGCGGATCTGCTTGTCGGACCTGCCAAAAATTGGCACCGACAGCTAGCCCGATCCACGCGGAACAAGTGGGATGACCTGCTCAAGAGCTTCCAGACGCAGTACTGTGGACTGGGAGTGTCGGTTGCGTGGCAGTATTATCACGCCCGAAAAAGGTCCGAAGAGTCGCCCCTGGAATATCTCTACCGGTTGAATGTGGCCGCTCTGCGAGCCAAGCTCAAGATCAAGGATGGAGATGCTAACCCGCCGGGAACATGTTGACCACTTCATCGAGACTCTAGGAGACCCGGAACTAGCCGATCGACTGACGCTGCTACGGCTCATGGACAGTGAAGATCTGGAGGAGGTCCTCCGTGCTCAAGAACGCGCGAAGAGTCGACAGAAGAGATCTGCATTCGGTTCGAAGTAACATCAGAAGGCACCTGCGGCGGCCCCAACGGCCCCGGCCAAACGAGCGGTACGGGCGATCCAGATCCAAGATCACAGCTCGGAGTCTGAGGCAGGATCCGGATCGGACGGATCCGATTCGGAGGGAGACCTGCGTAAGTTCTATCTCGCCTCATCGGAGGAGACCTCTAAGGGTGGCGATCCGAGCAAACCCCGACACCAGGCTTCAGATCAGGTGAGACCCAATTCGGACTCACAGGATAGAGATCGGATCCCGGATCGTAGATCCACGAATCGCTACGACGCTCAAGATCGTAGCCGATGCTCGCACTGCGGATCCCGGAGGCACACCGATCTTGGCTGCTGGAGACGCCTGACCTGCGAGAAATGCGGAAAGCGAGGCCACCCGGCTGATTGCTGCCTGTTCGTTTGTCGTGGGTGTGGAGAACTCCATGACGCCGGCGAGTGCCCGATGGAGGAGTTCTACAACCAGATCCGGAAGTGGTATGATCCCACCCGACACGCCGGTATGCTCCCAGAGATCGCCGAGAAGATGTTAAACTAGGACGCTCGCCGGGTTGGAATCCGGTACGAGCCGAGCGTTCTAGGTATTGCATCTATGCATATGTGAACAACAAGTCGGTAGATCAAGATAGCAGAATATCGGATCTACGCGGTAATACATGTGAATTGCATACGTACACCGCTAAGATCTCGAGTCTTCCCAAGGTCGACGAATACAGCAGATCCAGATCTGAAGTCGCGTTGGAACGCCGTCGCGGAGAATCCCGAGGCTACTGGAAGTATCACGCTCCAGGGAAATGGTTCCGTCAAGCTAAGATCTCAGGCAAGGTCAATCACGAGAAGGCGATCTTGCTCTTAGACACCGGGGCCGAAGTGTCAATCTTGGACACTACCTTTGCTCGTAAGGTAGGGTGCCAGATCGACACAAGTCAAAGGCAAGAGTGTGTTGGGATCGGAGACAATGTATATACGACGGAGGGAAGAGCGAAGATCAAGATCACGTTGGCAGGATACTTGGTATATTTCTTCGAGATCTGGACCGGGGATCAATCTGGGCAGGAGGCGATCCTCGGCATGGACTTCATGATCCCGGCCGGCGTCCGGATGGATCTGGCAGGAGGGTCGATGTGCTTGCCGAACGAGATCGGGATCCGGCTGCACGGCCGGAAGCGCCTGTATGGCGAGCGGGTCCGATCCGTCACCTTAGACGATGATCTGGAGGTGCCGATCGGTGAATCTGTTGAAGCCGAGCAGCGTTTGAAGATCTCCCACACCGAAAAGCTGTGGCTCATGCGGGGTGCCAACGGTTGTCGATGGGCCGGGCAGGATCCGTTATCTGAAGATCACCAACCTCAGCGACAAGATCTTGAGGCTGAATCGGAGATCCCAGATCGGCATGGTGTTGGAAGACGACAAGGTGCCCCGGATCCCCGGATATGTATCGGTGGGATCCCGGAGATATATGGAGTGGCAAAATCTCGCCCTGGAAGCCACGGTGGAGATCCAGTCGTCCGGCCCCGAGATCCTTGATGGCCCGGCCGAGCCGGCGGTAGATCGTCCGGAGTATGTCACCCCACGTGCGATTTTGAAAAGAGACCAGAGTCGGTAGTGTGGCGATCGACCGGAACCTGGCTAGCCAGTGACTTTCGACGGGAGCGCAGGCCTGAACTCCCGGCACAGCTCGGAGCTTGGGGCCTTCCCTTCAACTGCATCGGAATCCGATTCGGATCGCTCTGATCCGGATCGCCAAGACCGAGATGGGAGGCATGTATCTACCATATGTTTTCCAAGAACTGATACGGAAGATGGGCAGGATGATGGGCACAGCGATCGGCGGCACCAACACCCCGAAGGCCGTGGAGACTCCTCATTCACCCAGTCGAGCGTTGTGCTTATAACGAATGCTGGGAACGCAATCGAGGAAGCCCCGAGCCTCTCTACTGCGCAGCGGAGCGCGGCCGCTACTGATCAGGTGGTCCTGGCTTCGACTCAAGTGGCCCCAACCCCGGATCGGACAACCCAGAACGGTGCCGAGGCATACGAGGTCAACCAGCTGGAGGCCCAAATCAGCGAGATCCAAGGCAAGGAGGTTGACGCCAGCGCGAGTGTAGCCACAGACGATCCCGTCATCAATGATGAGTGGACGGAAGCCAGAATATCCAGTGCGACATATGACGACGGCACGGGCGACACGGACGTAATCAGTGATTTGTGGAAAGAACACAAGGTATCCAGTATAGCCAAAGGGGATGGGATATCTGATCAGGATGCAAGGTGGGATGCGCACCACCCAGGCGGTCCCGAAGATCGGCCGGATCCAGACACTCAGGATCCAGATCTGGCGGATCCCGATCTGCCGGATCCCCATCTGAGATCCACGGATCCAGACACTCAGGATCCAGATCTGGCGGATCTGAGTACCCGGGATCCAGAGGAGATCCAGACCGCCAAGACCCCAGATCCACCAGATCCAACCGAGCTGAACGCGCTGAAGCGGAACGAGGACGGCCCCGTAGATGAAAGGTGGATCCGGGCTCATCGAGCGTTCACGCAGTTGAAGAGCAAGATCAGCTCGACGCCGATCCTTCGTCACTTTGATCCCACCCTGTTGCCGGTTGTGATTGTCTATGCGAGCGAGTGGGCGGTATCCGCCTCGTTGATGCAAGACCACGATGGGATCTACCATCCAGTTGCTTTTGCAAGCAGGACGTTGAAGCCGAATGAGTTGAACTACAATGTGGTGGAGAAGGAAGTGTTAGCATTACTACGGATCCTGGATCTCTATTATAACCTGCTGGTTGGGCGCAAGATCCAGATCCTAACGAGGCACTCCACCCTCGCGTGGTTGTTCAAGTCACCCGGTCTTCAAGGCCGCCTCGGACAGTGGGCTGCTCTCTTATCGCCTTGGGATCTGGAGATTGTCAAATGTACTCGCGGAGAGGACGAGATTCTGGGGGCGTTGGCGGCCAGCATTACGCCCAGATCTTAAGTGGACGAGGCCCTGACGGCAATTGCGCCTCGAAAGGAGCCCCGACGTCGGATCCAGACGCCTATACCCAAGGTGAAGACCTATGGGTAGTGAGCTTCGACGGATCTACACGTGGAAAGCGTGGAGGAGGCGCGTTCAGTGCGATCGTGTGGAAATTGCCAGGGTGGAGAGTGATGAAAGCCAGATCCAGCTACGCAGAAGGCATGACCGTTAATGAAGCCGAGTATAATGGCCTGCTGCTGGGGTTGGATCTACTACAGGACTTGGATCCCGCCCGCGTCGTGATCTGTGGAGACTCGAATCTCGTGATCCGGCAGGTGAGAGGAGAAATCGACTGTAAGGCGCCAGGATTAACTCTGCTGAAACAGAGGACTCTGGATCGCCTGCGATCCTGGCCGAATCACGATCTGGTGCATGTGAAGCGTGACTGGAATGGAAGTGCGGACAGCCTCGCAAGCGCGGCACTTCAGAGGCAAGGAGGTGCGGACGTGACGGCGGAGTCGGATCTCCAGGATCTGGTCACTCTGAACCGGTTGGATGAGATCTTGGTGGCCAGATCCGAGGCAGTGAAGATCCAGGTCGCTGCAGTACCAGATCAGGCACTAGACACAGATCCAACCCAACCGTGATGCGGGAGGAAGTCGTCAGAGAGATGAGGATCGATCGGATCCGCAAGGCTCAGGACGAGGAGGCATGGATCGTAGGATTGAAGAAATATTTGGTCGGTCAAGTGGGAGATCTAGATCCAGAAGAGGACATAACTTACAGGAAGATCGCGATGAATTACGAGATCAATGGCCAAGATCTCCTTTTCTACTGCCCGCCCTCTAAGGGACCCGAGGCAGATCGTAATCAACTGATGAGGCTGGTGATCCCCGAAGCCCTGCAGCAGGATGTATCACAAGAGCCTGGAAGGAGGTCACCAGGGGATTGGACGCACGTATGATCGGATCCGGAGGCATTTCCACTGGAGAGGCATGTTCCGTAGTGTCCAGCGGTATGTTGGGGAATGCGTAGACTGCGAGACCGGTAAAGGGAGGCCCACGATCCGAGGGGAGTCGCCCGGAAACATCCAAGCCACATATCCGTTCCAGACCATCACGATGGATCACATACCGTCGCTGCCGAAGTCTTACAAAGGGAATACGGAGCTGCTGATCTGGGTGGATCTCTTCACTGGATTCGTGATCGCGAAGGCAAGCGCGTCCAGAACCGCTCAGACCATTGCAGAATCCTACGAAGAGTGTGTGTTTCGGCGATTCGGAGCCAGTGAAGTGATCCGCCACGATCGCGAACCAGGATTTATGTCAGACTTTTTCCGAGCCTTCAATAGGATCGTCGGACAACGCCAATCAGCGACGATGGCATACAGGCCACAAGCCAACGGTACGGCCGAACGGATGGTCCAAACGTCAACCAGAGCACTGAAGATGTATGCCAACGGTACGGTCGAACGGATGGTCCAAACGTCAACCAGAGCACTGAAGATGTATGTGGAAGATCTGGATCAGCGAGATTGGGACGAGTATGCGGAGCGACTGACCTTCGCAATCAACACGGCCCATGATCGGATCAGGGACGACACGCCCTTCTTCTTAGTGCATGGTTGGGATCCAAGATCTACGCTGGAGGCGATGATCCCGATCGGTAGCACCCGACGTCAAGATCGCGATCCGCGCCGGTGGAGGAACCGGATCCAGGGTTATTACCAGCAGGCCCGAGAGCAGGTGAACAATCGATTGCGAGAGGCGATCTCGGATCGGGCCGCGCGACATCAGATCGAGCCCGGATCCCGAGTGTGGCTGTACTTGGATCGTGTAAAAGAAGGTTATGCTCGCAAGCTAGCTCACCTTTGGCATGGTCCTTTCCGAGTAGCTGAGAAGATCGGCGAATATGCGGTGAGATTGGAGACGACCGGGACGAGCTATCGGTTATTCCCAGTAGTACATGTGTCCAAGCTTAAGCTGGTGAAAAGCTTCCCCGATCGGCCCCAGATTCAGCTGGCTGACCCAGATCAGGATCGGGTAGACTTTGACGAAGAGCTCCTCCAAGAAGATAGCTGGATCCCCGATCTGGATCTGGACGAGTACGAGGTCGAGAGGATCTCGGACATGCGATCTGGCCGACGAACAAGATACGGGCGGATCTTCCGAGAATTTCTGGTGCATTGGAAGGGATACGAAGACCCGACATGGGTCGACGAGTCAGATCTGAACTGCGGAGCGATACTACATGAGTTCTTGCGAAACTATGTGGATCGCAACCGATTCAACGTGATGCAGTCCCACGAAGAGTAGGGGTGCCACGAGCCTGTCGTTGCGGACGAGCAATACGACAGGAGGAGCAGATCTACGAGCGGTCGTGGATCGGAAGAAGGGAGTTGTATTCATTTGCATATATTTGACAAGATGAGGTGAAGATCCGGGTCGGAAGATCTCGATATCAGGTCGGCGAACCTTCGGGCGCGGATCCTGATCTAGAGAGTCCGGTTCTGGAATATATAGGCCCCGATTAGGGACGCCCACATCTTGGGAGTGAAGATCTTGATCTGGAGAAATGCGAGGTGAGATCTACAGCCGATAGATGTGGAATAAAGGTGACAAGGAGACTCATGAGGATATCAAGTGGGAAAAGAATGGATGGATTACGAGTGGACTAAAAACGAAAGTGAGAAATGGATCCAACGCCTACGGGCGCAATAATCGGAGATCCAGATCACAAGACGATAGTCTGCTCCGACTTGGACAATTTTCTGGAAGATCTCTCCTTCACGTGGAGGAACTTCTTGGACAAGCGCGGGATCTGGTGAGCAGGATGGTCAGAGATGGAGTCGCGAAAGTGATTACGCCACGGATCGTCGGCGTTGCACTCGTCGAGAGCTTCCGGTAGATCCGTGGGATCCGGACGGTCCAGACTGGGATCTGCCTGCCGAGCCTTACGAGCCTCGAGACTAGGGTACCAAGCGACTTTATCGCTTCGCTTGGGGAAGTGGAGGAAGGGCAGATCCAGAAGGAGATCCAGGTCGCACCATCCGTTCAGCATCTCCGGGATCAGCGCCATCAGGACTTGCTTCCAGCTGTTACCTGCGTGACTACGCCTGTTAGCCCGCTGTTTCCTATAAGCTAGGAGTTCCAGATCTTGTGAACCTTCGATAGGGAGGCTGTGGGTGGCCTCCCAGTATGCCTGAAGATGCTTGTTCTCGTGCGCGAGATACATATCCAGGAAGTGTCCGAAGCCCCCGCCGACTTTGGGATCGAAACTGAGCGGGGGAACCCCGATCTGCAGAACCTCCCAGGGGCGGGTGTCCAGCAACGTCTTGACGTTCTCGGCGGTCACGTGATCCCTGCAATATTCCGAAGGATCTGGCGCCTTGCCGGAACAGGGGAACTTCCATCCAGCTCGAGTCGGGAATATGGGGAAAAGATCCCCGATCACTAGGCTAGCGATGCTGACGGCGTTCATCGTCGTGATGATCCAGGGTTCCACCTCCGCCGATCCAAGGGTACGAAGGCGAAAACGACCTGGAATAAAACTATCATCGGGCCCAAAAGGTGCGGCCGGGGGAGGGAGATCCAGCTCAGGATCAGAAGAAGATCCAGCCTTGGCCGCTGACCCTGACTTGGAGGCGGATCCGGACGGCTTTGCGGATCCAGATCCAGATTTGGGAGCTTTGGATCCTGCCTTGGACGAAGATCCAGCCTTTGCTGTGGATCCCGACTTGGAGGCGGATCCGGGTGACTTTGCAGATCCAGATCCAGATTTGGGATCTTTGGATCCCGCCTTGGATGAGGATCCCGCCTTGGCCGGGGATCCAAACTTGGATGCGGATCCAGACAGCTTCGTTGCAGATCCAGACCCCGCCTTGGCCGCGGACCCCGACTGGGAAACAGATCCAGACGGCTTCGCGGGTCCAGATCCCGACTTGGAGGCGGATCCCGATTTGGAAGCGGATCCAGACGGCTTCGCAGATCCAGAGCTCGCCTTGGACGAAGATCCAGTCTTTACCGCGGACCCCGACTGGGAAGCAGATCCAGACGGCTTCGCGGGTCCAGATCCCGACTTGGAGGCGGATCCCGATTTGGAAGCGGATCCAGACGGCTTCGCAGATCCAGAGCCCGCCTTGGACGAAGATCCAGCCTTTACCGTGGACCCCGACTGGGAAGCGGATCCAGACGGCTTCGCAGATCCAGGCTTCGATGTGGAATCTTTAGGTCCCGCCTTGGACACAGATCCGGACCCATATTTGGAACCCTTGGGTGGAACCGCTAGAGTGAGTCGAAGATCCAGATTTGGGCTTGGTGGCCTGGAAGCCGCGGGCTTAGCAGGAGATGGAGGTGCCGGACCGGAGCCAGATCCGGCGGTCGATCCAGATTGGACGGAAGCCGCGGGAACTCGTGTGGGCGATGCGTGGCGGCGACGCCGATCAGCCGCTCGTGACATGGACAAAGCCCGGAGAGTATCCTGCTCTAAGGCGTCGTCATTAGTCTCCGCGTCTTCAGGATCTTCACTCGACTCGCCCTCGCTGAGCAGATCCGATTTGACAGAGTCGGAGTTTGATCCATCGGAAGACTCCTCTTCGCTGTCCGTAAGACCCGTTTGCTGCCGGCGGCGATTTGGCCGGATCGGGGATCCATGGTCGGAGTCAGGGCTACGCGGAGGAGTGTCACCGTGACCGGATCCCGGACTGGGAGGCGGTGTGCCACCAGCAGGTTTACTTGGAGGCGGTGTGCCCCCAGCAGGTTTACCTAGGCCCGCAACGGGAGGATTCTGTCGTGGTCGTTTACTTGACAGATCCAGTGTCGGATCGTGGTTCGGCGACGGATCCCGTGATCGCTTGGATCCCGACGCCGAGGTGGCAGCGGATCCCGAGGTTAAATCCACGATATTGGCCGGATTCGGCGCGGCAATCGGGGCCGGATTGGGAGGTGGAAGCTTTGATCCCGCCGTGGAACCTTGCATAGCGGAAGCGATGATCGCCAGTCGACCGAGTGCGTCGTCACGCTCCGCGCGTACCTCGTCGCGAGCACGCACAGTGGAAGCCAGATCGCGGACGAGGTCGTCCTGGCGACGGCCTAAATCCGAGGCCTGATCCCGAAGACTGGCGACGGCGCGCTCAGCGTCTCCCAACTTAGCCCCTGTGGAAACGACAGGCGTGGGGTCAGCCATCCGAAAACCTGACAACGGAGAACAATACGTACGGAGATCGTGATTCTCAGTCTCAGCGAGAGTCAGACCCTGCGCGACGCGATCCAGATCCTCTATTGCGGTGTCCCGCTGGCGAAGGACAGAGTCACGGTCCGAGTGGGCGGCAGCAAGATCCCGTTGGAGCTGGTCGTATGATGCTCGAGCTGCATCCAACTCAGCTCGAATGGCGACCAGCTCGCGGGAAGACTTCTCGAAGGCTGCGCGTGTTTCGTCTCGTTCCGATCGGGCGGACTCCCTTTCCGCGCGGACTCGATCCAGAAGGCCGCGGTCGGACTGAGGTCCCGTGGCGGCTGACCCCGAGTGTCCGGGATCCCCGGCCGAGCGCTGGGCGTACGCCAAATTGCCTTCGGTGAGGCGGAGATTGTATCGCAGCTCCTCCGCCTCGATCTTGGCCACGCCGATCTCGGCCTGCAGCTGGTCAATTTCTTCATTGGCGGCGGAGATCTGGGCGACCAGATCCTCACGCTCGGAGGCCAGAATACCGAGATCTCGGCGCAAGACGTCTTCTGCGCGTGCCATCTCCGCGATCTCCATATCTCGGCGCCCCACACGGTCTTGCAAGGCGGCGATTTGGGCCGCGTGGGCCTGCGTAGTCTCGGGATCTTGCAAGAGAGACGCAACTTCGGCCTGAAGTCGGCTGCGCTCAGCCTGGAGCTCGCCCACCTGACGTTCCAAATCCCGCAGATCCCTGGTTAGGCGCCGCACCGTCTTGGCCAAATCATTCTGCCCGCGAGTGGCGACGTCGCGTCCACCCTTGGCGATATGCATGTTGGCAGTGGTTTGTGCTAGCTGACCTTCTAGGTCGCGTATGCGGCGCCGAAGGTCGTGGACCGAACCTCTTGCCGAGCCCGCATCGCCCTGCTGAGATCGCGGTGAAGATCCGGGCAGAGATCCGGCGAGGCTGCCCTGTCGCGAAGATCCAGTGTGGCTGGGAAGCATGGGAGCGAGTGGTACAGATGCGAAGAAGTGGAGGAAGAAAGGTTATCAACTTTGCACGAAGTGATGCCGATGGGCGGCAACAACTGCGTGCAGGAGGCGGCTGTGGTGAAGTGCTTTCCAAGAAAGGCGCGGTTCCCGTAGATGGAATCCGATCTGAGCCGGTTGCCGTACGAAGAATCTGATCTGAGTCGGTTGCCGTAGGTGGATACCATATGGTTGAAGAAGAAGGCCGATGAACACGGGACGGGACGGGATCAACCTCGGTGATTACGGATCCCGGAGATCCGGATCGGGCTGAGGTGGGATCCCCGAGATCCACATGAAGATCCGGATCCAGCTGGAGGCTGGGGTCCGTCGTTGATCCAGATCCAGCCGAAGACGAGGGCCCAGGATCTCCGGGATCCTCGTAGAGACCGGGATCCAGCCGAAGGGCCGGGATCCGAGGGCACAGAACCAGATCCTCCTGATCCAAATCCCCGAGATCCAAGGTCCTCCAAATCCAGACCCGCCAGATCCGGATCCACCAGATCCCGAGATCCCAAGATCCAAGATCCAAGATCCTCCAGATCCAAGATCCAAGATCCAACATTCCAAGATCCAAGATCCTCCAGATCCAGATCCCTAAGACCCAAGATCCAAGATCCCAAGATCCGGGATCCTCCAGATCCAGATTCCCAAGATCCAAGATCCAAGGTCCCAAGATCCAAGATCCGGATCCTGCCAAGGCCAATATCCGGGATCACGACTAAGATCGAAGCCACCAAGGCCTAAGATCTAGGCGAGGACACAACAGGTGATGACCATCGGCGTAGAAGGTGCAGAGATCCAGATGTTACATAGGGTGAGGATCCGGATGATAAGTCTTAGGATGGGGTTGGTATAATTGTAAATCAGACTCGAATTTGCCTTGATCTACGCAAGTGCCTTAGCTACACCAGGAAACGGGAACGAATATTGGCCCTCAAAGGTGTTAGGAAGCTAAGTGTAGTTGATCTAGCTGTAAGGTATATATATAAGACTGGATAATATATTGCCCAGCTTAGCCTATATATATAGGATATATATAGGATCTAAGGAACTTTATTGCTTGGCCCGAAGATCTATCGACTCTCAACTCTCAAGACCCCCGCTATTGGACGCGGCAAGCAACGGAAGGACAAGGAACACCCCGCCACTAGGCCAACTTACCAGCCCGGATCCAGATCCGGCTGCCAGATCCAAGCTAGACTTAGTCGCTTGGGATCTGGATCCACTACCCGGCGGTAGAGCGAAGACTTCCGCGCTACCCCACGACCCCACGTCTCGCCAAGACAGTCACCCTTCACACCAAGACCTCTTCGAAGTTACCTGGAAGAGCAGATCCCGCCCACCGACGGGTACACAAGGTGAACACACTCAGCACAAGATCACGGATCATCGGAGCACCCCCTCCGTCAGTCGGTGTCTGGGCGCAAGTGGTATCAGGATCTGGCCTTAATCGCATTTTGGCCGATCCCGCTACACCACACTGCAGTTGCAGCAATTGCAGCCGCGCAAACAACCTCAAGACGCACGAGTGCTTCAACGTCTTCGACTTCACCCACTGGCACCATGACAACCACGCATTTGCCTGACTCGTTTGACTCTTGATGTAATGGGCACCTTCCATAACCGTGTTCTGATTTTTTTTATTCTAGGGCTAGGATGTCCCTAAAATCGTAATAAAACGCGGTGATAAAAAATGAATTCTTCGATGTCATCAGAATTTAATGGGATCAAACAATTACCAAAAACCGTTTAATCACTCGTTTTATGTCACCCTCAATGAGCAACCGGTTTAAACTTTATTTTGAAGAGACTATGTTCTCATACTCCACCCTCATGTAGCGATATTTTTGAAATTGAAGTGTCGCGATCTTCAAGGGCCGCAGCGCGCGAAAATTGCGCGCTAGCTGCTTTCTATTTCACTTTCGAATCTGTCCGGACCGAGAGAAGCTAAACGGATATCAAAAGGAACGAAATGAAGGTAAAGTTGTTGTGGAGAAATTAGATTAACTACGTGCTAGTCACTGACATAGTGTATTGGTTCTAGATCATTATTGCTGAAGGCAAGCGCGCGAGAGAGCAGGTGGAGAGCTTAAGCCCTGGAGAAGGAGGCTCTAAAAGGCGAAAAACGTCAACGAGCACGGACTCCACGCTTGAGATCATCGTCGGTGTCAAACGGGTACGAGAGCACCTAGAGAGCTCGAGTGATTCCACCCAAGACAACGCTAATGAAGTTGGGGCCTCGAAGAAGCTGAAGATCACAAGCTGCGCGCCGGCCAGCCCGGAGCGTTTTACCTACACGCCCGAGCAGAGTGATGATGAAGATGGCATTCTTGCGGTCTGGTCTCCTCCGGGGACTCCACGTCCTCCACTTGATAGAAGAATCGAACACAAACACACTGTGGCCCCGGATCAAGGTGTTCTGAGCCCTGAAGGCAAAGCTTCCTTTCCTTCACTCCGCTCAGGGTTGTGCTTCCCGCGTCTTTCGCATCATGCAGTCCTGCGAGCGGGTACGACTCAGGTTACTCCAATGAGTGACTTCGGGGTGTCGCCGTAGGCTCCGTATCGGCGCCAGATGACTCAGCCAGCACCTGGAGACTGGCCACCGCTGCACGCTGTGCATCGCTTGGCGAGATTTCAAACGCTCGTGCAACAGCATGCTGGGATAAATCGGCGTCAGACTCGCTTGATGACCCGAACAGCTCGTTCAAATTATGCTGTGAAAGCTGGGTAGTCGTGTCGATCTGCGACGCACGCACGTTGTCGTCGAAACCGCCCATGTCTTCCCTCTCACTGCCTTCCATGCGTTTTTCCTCAGCATTTGCGCTTTCTTCAATATCGATGCCTTTGCTTGCATCCGCCTCAATGCTAGAGCTTATTCTGGACTCCGTCGCATCTCATAAGCCGGTCTCAATCGCGTAAGTTACCAACTTATCAACCCCACAAAAACCTTCGTTTGATCCGGACTAGTGTAGCTCCAGTCATTCCCTAGACCGCTTGGACGCTTGGAAGTCCACCCTGCCGCTCGCAGCTGATGCCAAAAATGAGGAAAATCGATGTCTCGAGCGACAATGGCAGTGAAGCGGTCAGCAATTCTTCTTCTTCTGGGGCTCGACCGTATGCGCGCCATCGGTGAAATTGTCGAATGACTGGCTCGGGTGACTGGCGGCATGTAAAGTCGTACGCTTTTCCTTCTGGTCCCCTTCCCCTACTTTCCCCGTCGTTCAGTTTCTGAAAATGACCTCTTGCATCTTATAGGTTTGAGATGACTTGATTAAAGTATTGATTTGTTTTTTCGAGCCAATTCCTATTGTTATGCCCCATACGTCATAACTTACGACATCGCAATTTGACTAACTTATGACGTCGGGATTGGAGGGTTTAATCCTTGTCGAGCTGTGCTATCCTATCCCAGTACACCGAATAATCCTGATTCCCTTATTTAATCGGCACTCCAGGGTTATTATCAGAAACGTACTCAAGTGTTGAATCCTTACTTCTCAAGAATTCGCCGTTCAAATATACCGATTTGTATGTCAATCGTCGTGCAGTGTGCACGGTGAATTTCGTGAATGCAAATATTCCAACTATACAAAGACCAAGTAAATTCGCTGTAATGAAAATTATAGCAGATATCTACGTGCAAACTGCGCGACGCGTGTTTTGTTTTGTTCATGAAAGAAAAAAAAAACAAATTAATAACAATTATGCCTCTTTGATTAAGTAGTAGCATTGGCAATACTATTTATCGGATATTATGGTTTTTCAGTTCTCTAGCTAGCGTCTTCCACGATAGCTGGTCCAACCTTCTTCCCCTACCTTTGCTCGACGATGAAGAGAAAGGAAGACGGTTAACAACTTGGGTAAAGAGAATTCCAGCCGAGTCCAAAGAGCTGTAGGCTCGTTGAATTTCGTCGTTAGATAGTAACGACTCGACATGCTTCATCAACCTTTGAACCTCAGCTAGGCGAACTTTCATTGTTCTACTGGACATGTCGTGCTTTAACAAAACCCGCAGAGGTGGCTGTCCTGCGCACCAGTGCTGCCACGCTATACGAAGCGTTCCAGAAGGGAGCGTAAAATCTCTTGGGACGCGATGGAAACTGCCAGCCCACATGTAGAGTTCACATTGTGGGGTCACCAAGCTGGTACCAGTAGCAGGGACTTGCGCAACCGCTGTAGCCGGGGCGACTTCGTTCATGACTGAAAGCGTTGAACGCGCAAGAACGGCTTCGAACGCCGATTCCAAAGCCTCGAGTGTCATAATGGATCCATGTATGTGCCGTTGAAGTATGCGTTCAATAGTTTCCGCCATACTTTGGCGCATTTTGTCAACTTCTTCCTTATACTGAGCTAAGGTGACCATAATTCCGACATGAGGCGGAATACCAGATTGTGTGATGGGATCGTTTTCTTGATAATTCCGGCAGAATATGCGCTGACGCAACCAGCCAAGTTGATTTTGAACGGATGTTGAGAACAAAGGCGTCATAAATAATAAATGATTTGGAGGTAACTCAGCCCGCAAGTAGGAACTGTGATACAATAATGAGGCTAGGCCGAATTGGCAAATCATCCTTAAACTTGGTGGTACACCAGGAAATACAACGCCCATAGTAGTACGGAGGCGCTGCTCCAACTCACATCGTTCGTCAGTCTGGTTTGTAAGAGGGGCAAAAAATGGCGGCAAAGTAGCAAACTTAGGAGAATCGAAAGGAAGTCCAGCTACATAGCGACCGACAATCATGTCTCCTGCTGCCTCGAATCTTACATACTTGTTTTGAACACCTGGAAGTGTCCAACCAGCCCTTAGACAGATAGCCGCAGCTGACGGTCCAGACGTAGAGCAACTGCTCACGTAAGTTGCGGCACCTTTCCTAGCTGAATGAGTCCCAAAATCATCTGATGTCAAACCAAACCGATCCAAAATGCTCTTCATGACGTCACACTCAAGTTTTTCTTCAGAATACTTAAGAAGCGGCTGTACTGATTGCCACAGGGAAATAATTTGCCGTCTCCACCAAATCCAAAAACTGAAAAATAAATTCCAAGTGCTAACACGGGGCAAATCTCAGGTATGGTGGGGTTGGCATACACATGCCTGGGATCTCGCGGTCGACTACCGTCCTGGTCATTCTTCATGTGAGCAAATGTAATTGTAATAGAATCTTCGCACCATGATAGATGTGCATGTCGTATCGACTCAGCACTTTTTGCGCGGCACATCAGATTCCAGCATATTATGAGAAAAGAATGACCAAAGATATGCTGCTTTTTGGTCGAATTCAGCATAGTTTTCGCAATAGATCTGTACATTGAGAATGAGAAAGGTTCTTTACCCTCTCGCAATCGGGCATTTCGTTCCTGGGCTACTTGGGTCACACTATGGTGAAGGCCCTTAAAAAATCGCTTCATCTGGGCGTCGAATCCACTGGGCCGAGAATTTCCTGTTGTGTTGTAAAGATAAACAATAGCCGATCGCACAATGCCAAAGGTAGACTTCCCAGTTACACCACGTTGTTCCATCGAAGTGAGGTAGCGCATGCACTCTTGCGTTGTTAGCGTACTTAAGTCTATTGGACTCACTACAGGAGACCTGGCAAACCACTCCGCAATTGTGTCTGCATTAATCGTTTCGATGTCACAAAACGAGATCGCGAAAAGTGACTGGCGGCGGTCCTCATCTGATGTGTCGTAAAGCCACTTGATAAAACGAGTAAGAGCTCGGAGATACACGTACTTTGTCGCACCAGCAGTAGTATTTCCAAGGACCTCCTCCACACGAGCATCAAGAACTTCCATCGCTACGACTTGTAAGTGAAAGTGACCCTTAAAATTAAATCAGAATATACTACCAATCAGCATAATATATTCGACGTGCAAGTTGCACGACGAATTCCATTTATCTATACTTCTATCCTTTACCTGGACGGGTTGGGGTGACGCCCTCCCGGGGAGAGCGACGGCTTCGGCCGGTGCTTTCTCAGCGGCCGGGTGTGAACGGCGCTAGTCCCTTGCGGGGCTGTATGGGTGTCTCTTTGGAGGGTGCGGCAGGCTGGTAGGAGCTGTGGTCTCGGGCTCGCTACGCAGAAGGCTTCGACGCGCTATGATCGGTTTCGACATGGCCCAAGAAGATGACCTGGACGCGCTACAAGACCGAAACATGGATGGACTCCTGATCAGGACTCTACTCGGCAAGACGGCAGACAAGGGCAAGGGGGCAAGAATCTACCAGACGCTGACAAGGGTCGGAGAAGGAGAGCGGCATAGCAAACGCCATCTCGCCAAGGCCTAAGGGAGAGCAAGGAGAGCCATACATTCCTGACGTATGCGGAAAAGGTACACTGGTACAATGGAATGGGTACAAGGTACCATCGGGTACAATGTGCCCAATCCTGCCCAGCGGCCCTGCTTCTTGATACCTATGACTAGCCAAGACTAGCTAGGTATACTTTAGCTACGCGAACACGTAATACATTACATTCTATCCTTGTTTAATCCAGGCATAATCCAGGATTTTACAAAATACTGCAAGCTGTGTTTTAACCCCTCTAGCCCCGCGATTTTGGGCAAAAGTTATCCTGTATTGTACAGGATACGAAAATGACTTGAGTTTATTATTGCGGAGTTTTTGCGGGGATTGTGAAAGTCACAATCGTTTCTTGTTATCTAGAGACTATAGTACAGGGTACAGACTTCCACGTATCCATGCTACCCTGTATCCTACCGGATCCAGATCATAGGTTTGTAGAGAAAAATGTCAAAATTCAACAAATACCTTCATTCACAAATCAATTTGCATTCATTCTATCTTAGTGCAGTGTCTGTAACACTGTCGCTGAGATCACTACTAACCACAATTCGAGCTTCGTACAGACCTGACACTCGAACCGCCGTCACTGTCATCTGCGCCGTTAACTGCACTGCCGGCGCACTGAACGTCACGCCCGGAAGCAGCACGCAGCCTGAACGCCTTGAGACCTGGGGGAATGCTGTCGCCGCCGCGCCAAAGATCATGCCAAATTTGGCTACAAGTGGCCGAATTTGTTGAGGCACTTGGATCGTGCTGCCTCACCTTCTGGCAAAGGTAAAGTCTCCCCTTCGAGTTTGTAGTGTCGACGACCCCTCCCTTTGTCTTTGCTTCAGTGCACTCAACGCAGTAGAAAGTCGTCTCCCAAGGGGTTTTCCCCGGCCGAAGCAGTGAGCACACCTTGCAGCCATACTGACGGCGTTTCCTCGTTTCGTTTCCGTTTTTTCCGCGAGTGATGCGGTATATCTCCACTTGTCTTGTCGTATGGCGCCCTGGAAGCGTGTAGCGCGGAGTTGGTGATGGGGGCACTGGCGTATCCGCCAACCCTCTCACAGACAAGTCGCCTTCAAAGTCAGCCGCTCCCACGCTCAATAATGCAACCTGCATCAACCTCATGTACTCTGCATGTGTCGGAGGAGCTTTCCCGGGCGCGCGAGCTGCTTGAGAACGGCGATAGATGATGTACGCATTGATCAACGCCATATCAATGAGCCCAAGAAAAATCGTAAGATAATACTTTCGCATTTTCATAGATCGCTGTAATATACAGGATAGCATTCGTTTGGTCAGACACACAATAGCGGCGAGTACAGGATAACAAATGTAAAAGCAAAACAGACCTGAATTGAGTATCGTTGCAATCGTAGCTGATCGTGTATGTCCGCACCGCCCATGCCGTCTTGGTAGTCTTTCACAAGTTGTGGCGCTGGAACTTCGACAATATCGGCGCCTGCTCGTCTCGCCAGTGTTGTTGGTTGCGTACTGCAGCCGGTTGCAATGAAGTGCACTGGACGGTTGTCCATCCAGGACACGGCTATTATGCTGGGTTCTGTCTTGGACCGAGCGATTCGGTACGACCCTCGCACCATAGACTTAGGCCGCTTCGCTTGCTTGTAAGGGATCGACTTGCAGTAACCACGTCTGTTGGTCTGGATCGTACCGACATGATATAGGCCACGTTGCAGGAGGATGGAGGAGAGCAGTACGCTGGAGTAGAATCTGTCCGTAATAATAAGTCGTCGCTTCGGAAGCCCATCGAGGACTTCTTCAATGTTGCGTAGTACAGCGTTTGGGCCTTGATTCAGGTCAGCATTATCACTGTTCTGTCGACCTTGGTAAATTTCCGCCCTGTACATGATACAGTAACACGTCAACACCGTATTATGATGTCCTGTAGAATACAGGAATAATAGCGTACCATACCTGTAGCAGTAGCCACTGTCAGCATCACACGTCAGGAAGCACTTGGTTCCCCACGGGTGTGGCTTTCCACGCAAGTATTGGCGCATGGGGTTGTACTTGCTTCTCATGGGAATCATCCCTTCATCAAACGCGATCCGCTGACCGACCGTCATCCCTAACTTGAAGGTGCTGTTAATCGTGTCGGCGATGGGCTTGATCTTCCAGGTTTTGTACTTTCGCGCATCGGGGCCATGATTGTCACTGAAGTGCAGGAACCTCACAATTTCCTCGAAGCGCCTCCTCGACATGTATCGACCAAACGTCCCTTTGGGAACTGCGCCTTGTGCATCTACAGCCCAGTGTTTCGACATCTTCTCTCGAAAAGGACACAACGTCCGAGCACACAGAAGGCCGATGAAAGTGACGAGCTCATGCGCCTGGATGGGCTTGAAGGACAGTTGCTCCTTCTGCACCTGCTGTAATGTCTTCATCTTGTACCCTGGGCGTCTCTCTTTGATCCGGCGTTGACGAGCCATGATCCCGTCCGCCGCTTGAGTACGATACTGTAGCTGATATCGGTTTGACTCAGTGGCAATCGATAGCCACATGGACTTTGGCAAGAACAAGAAGAATAGCCCCTCCAAACTGTTCCCCAGTGCTTGTGCTAGCTCCGTCGGTGCAGCAGTTGCGTGTGCGAGCTCCGCAGCGGGTAATTGCAGTGAAGAACCTATATAATCACACAAACAGGTATGATTAGTGTCGAATACAGGTTAAGAGGTACATCAAATCGGCAGTATCCTGTACAATACAGATCAGTACGCACTGTCGGCCTCGAAGTATGTCGTCCAGCCAGTCTGGGCACTCTCGCTTAACTGCTCCTTGGTAAACTTGTCAAATGGGGTTCCAGCTGAAAGATCTACTGCGTCTTCTTCATCGCTTGTCGATTCGTCCTCGCTCGCAGAGATGTCTTCAACGTCCGGTTCCCCCTCATCATCGTCGACGCAATAGTCATCATCTTCGTCCCCGGAGTCCATTTGATCATTACCCACCGAGATGTCGACGCTTTCAGGATGCCCACGCCCAAACCGAGTCGTTGGTGCACGTGTAGGACTCTCTGCTGAAGAAGAGACCGGTGTCGACGGGGATGCTTTTCGCGCCCGCTTCTTAGGTGTCGTCTTTGCTGGTGACTTGGCAGGGGCTTTGGCGGGTGGCTTGGCGGGCGAGTTCGCGGGAGACTTGGACGTGGACTTGGGCGGAGCTATTGCGGAGGGCTCAGAGGGAGTCTTGGTCGGAGCCTTCGTGTGCGCTTTAGCAGGTGGCTTCTCCGCGAGTGACTTGGCTGGCGCTTTGGCTGGCGGATTCGCGGTGGACGAGTTTGCGGGTGATGGTGTGGGCGTCTCTGCCCGCGTCGGTTCAGGTGTTGGGCGTTTGGCAGGAGGGGGGCCGTCGTACAGAACTGTGGAAGTATTAGTAGATGAATAGAATGCGTATTCAAAGCAAGCGCGTACCTTCAACTGGCAAGTGCTGCCAAACTTCGTCTGCGCCATCAAAATAGTCGACTAAGTGTGTGCCATTCGGTCGTTTTTCCCATCCTGCAGGTGTGAAGAAGCGATTCTCAGTTGATAAGCCCTTCGGGCGCTCAAACCGCCACCCAAGCTTCCTCAATTTTGTCCACAGCTGTGACCATGTGAGCGGCTTGATGTGTTTCCTCTTTCCCATTGCGTGCTTCCGTTACCTGCTGTCAGTTCGTCCGATTCGCAAATGGCGCGAAAGCTGCTGCGCGCGCGAAATGTCTAAATCTCGAGAACTCTCAGCCACGAATTATACCCCACGAGGTTAGCAACAAAGTTGCACATCAGCCTATTGGTGCACATGACTTGAATTTTGTATGAAGACACTTGGTTTCACTAAGGGCAAAAATCACCTGATTTCTTATCCTGTATTATACAGGATAAGGAAAGTGCTTACCCTGTAGAATACAGGAAGCGGGGCTAGAGGGGTTAAGTACGGAAATTAAGCAGTGCTCCCACGACACATTCCTTATGTAGACTCAAGAAATTGTAAACGAGGCCGAATACCTAAATACTGGACTCCAACGGTCCCGTATTGAATTACCGGATATCGTACGAAAATCTGTATCAGGGGCATGGTCGACCATTAGCCTAAGTATCTAAGACTTCGGCGCACAACCGCCGGTGATCTTCCAACACATCGTCGTCTCGTACATCGATAACAAGTTGACCATCGTTGCCCAGACCATGGCAAAGCCAAGGTAACCAACAGTGACGATACCCATGATACGACTCGAACCACCAGTCCGCTTCAACTCCTGCGTCTCGGCCTTTTGCCGCGGCAACAGCGGTAAGAACGCCAACGACAGCAGCTTCATACCGTAGCAGATCCAGATCGTAATGGTGACATCACGACGCACAATGTACGTGTCCGCTTGGATGTCCTTGAGCCACACGTGGAACTGAGCGTTCACCAGCTTTGCCATTGAGCGACAGAATGGAGTAGTGAGGTTCGTTGTGGCTGTCAATAAACCGTACAGAGCTCCTTCGTGACCAGCCTCAGCCAGCTCCACCACCACATAAGTGGCAATCATAAAGCGAACACCATCGGGTAGATACTCAATAACGGGCACACCAAGCCAGAACCACTGGTTACGAACGACATTCCAGACCGTAAGTATTGTCATGATGGCGTCGATCGAGAGGCCTCCACACATTGTGATGATAATGATCGTTCGCCAATTCCAGTCTAGTCCATACTTGCCAGTAAGAGCGAGTGTCGTAGCGTAGAAAATTGTACCAACGACAGTCATTACACTGTTGTTGAACGGAGTAGCGTGTACCCAGTAGAGTTTAATGTTACTTGAAGAAACGATGTTGAAGCTGTTGAAGACACCGGAGAAGAACTTGTACGCCACGATCTGGTAGATAGCGCGCTTTTGCAACATTCCCCAAAAAGACGAAATGTATTCACGGAATGTCGACCACGCGCTCCTCGTTCAGGAAGAACCACGACACGAAAACCAGCGGAGCACAGACAATACCCGAAATTAGCATTAGCTGCTGGAATGTGAGGGAGAAGTCGAAGCTACCGGCATACTCTTCTCCGTTCATGAAGAAGGCAATAACGGCAGCTCCAACAGCGGTAAATGACGTCTTGATAGCGTATACAGCAGTTTGGACACGTCCACGCTGCTCAATAGGCTCACGTTGTGCGTACTCAACCACCATCGCATCTGCTGCTACTTCACACAGTAGGTAACCGAAAGACGCCAGCATCATTGGTACGACGTACTTTCCAGCAGAACTGGGTGTGTTTTCGTTGATGCTGGCGATCTGCTCTGCTGTCCAGTCTTCTTCCTTGATATTGTGCATTGAAGAGTCTCCGTAGTACGGATCAGGGACGGACATCGCCGCCATAATGAACAGGATCACCACACAGAAGACCCAGCCGATGACCATGTACGGACGGCGACGATAACCAAAGATCGGGAAGCAGTCACTAATGACACCAAAGAACATCTTGTAACACCACGGGATCTGAACCAACACAGTAGCAGAAACGACGATCGTTCCCTCAGCATTCAGGTAGCCTTGAAGTACAGGGTAAATAACCCCAGGGATGACACCCGCGAGGAAACCAACACCTGCGTATTGAGCAAGCAGTCCAATACACTCCTTGGACAACAATGTAAGCGGCTTTCCCTCACGCAAGGCTCCATTCTCGAGCTCTGTGTCAGCCTGCTTTAACGGAGATGCCAGGTTCGAGTACGCGGTTTCACTTTGTGTAGGTTTGAGATCCGAAAGACGGCTTGGTCGGTCTTCTAACACGGCCTTAACGATGTCGTCGGTTATCGTCATGTTAACCGAGTGCTAAAGTAGGCAAATTGCGTTATGATAGGCGGATGTGGCCCACCACCAGGATGGAATCTACCTCTGTAGCCTACAGTGGGGTTCAATCACGACGTCGCCTTCGGAAATGGTTGCTGATCAGGAACCACTGGTTGCGCATCGCCCACCATCATCTTTGTGTGCGTTTTGTGTTGTCAGCGCTGAGTCAGCGCTGCATACTCGAGCTGAGTTATGCCCAAGCCACCGGCGTCGGAACCGCTAGCCACGACTTTGTCATGTAATGAGATGAGAAATGAACCTTTAAAAGGCACTGGGTAGTTTTGAAACACGTTGGGGTCTGTTGCTAGCTTTGACACTTGTGGTTTTGTTCCAGTTTTTAAATGGGCGGCTGCCCAAAACTTCGATTAGGCAGTTCGTAACACAAATCCTGATGGTCACGGTATTACAATGTAGTACTGATCCATAAATATTATTACGAATAAATTTCCGTAATCAGTCACTGGCCACATCGCCGTCGGAGAGAAACCCACGCAGCAGTTGGGCGGGGAACCCCAAATTAGAGAATACAGTAGTAGTATTAACTACTACTGTACCTGTAGCGAATGATCTGAACTTGATGCACACAACTTAATCTGTCCGACGATTATCATTTCTCTAGTGTGGGAGCTTCAGAGGAGAACCAACAGCTCGTACTCCAAGAAGAAGTTGACCCGATCAACTATGGGACAGTGCCATCCAATACGTTCGAGCCTGGCAAAGGCAATCTCGAAGACGGTGTACTACGAGATGGACCACCTCCTCAACTCCTATCGCCCGAGGTATTGGCGCTAATGATGCAATACGCTGGAATCGGCTTCGTCAATGGAGCTCTACCTGCTGTCATTTATCCAGTGTTGCAAGGGTATCTCAACGCCGAAGGAACTATCGTCGTGTCCGCTACACTGCTCGTACAACTTCCCTGGTCGTACAAATTCTTCTTGGGGATTTTAAGCGACTGCTTCCCTCTCGGACGATTCCGTCGTCGGCCCTACATGTTACTGGGTTGGTTGCTATGCTGCTGTATGCTGTTCATGATCGCGAGCTTCCCGGAGGCAGCACCGTACTACGGAGACCCTACCATGCACGTCTGAGTGTGGTGTGACTTGGGCGCACAGCCTCCTGTGATCGCCCAGCACTTTGTCGCAGGGTTCATACTCAACACGTTGACCATCGTGAGCCAAGCTAGTGCAAACATTAAGACGCCGATCATCCACATCCCCATACGCTTACTCACGCCTCCCTGTTGACGAAGCCTTTGAATCGCAGGTCTCTGGTTCGGCAACAACGGCAACAACATGAGCGAGACCATTTTCATGCCGTAACAGATCCAGATCGTGATGGTAACGTCACGGCGCGTCTCGTACGTGTCAGCCAAAATGTCGTCCTTCCACACGTGGAAGCGAGCGTTAATGAACTTGGCGATCGTGCGGCCAAACGGTGAAGACACGTGGTTGGCGGTCGTTAGAAGACCAAATAACGCTCCTTCCGACCCCCTTTCAATGAGCTCAACCACCACGTAGTTGTTGACAATGAATCGCATAGCATGTGGGATATCCCCCATGACTGGGACGCCAAGCCAGAGCCATTGACTACGGATAATATTCCAAGTCACCATAATTGTCATGATACCGTCCGTGACCACCCCGAAGATGACTGTGGCGGCGATGGCGTAGTGCCAGTTCCAGTGCAGTCCACGCTGAGCCATGACCGCTAGAGTACCAGCATACAGGAAGGTTCCGACAATAGCCATGATACTGGCATTGAACGGGGTGGCGTGGACCCAGTACAGCTTGATGTTACTCGAAGAAACGATGTTGAAGCTGTTGAATACACCCGAGAAGAACTTGTACGCTGCCACTTGATACACCGCTCGTTTCTGCAGAATCCCCCAGAAGTTGGACATGTACGCACTGAATGCGATCGGCTTCACCTCGTCTTCATAGATTAAGAACCACGCAGCAGGACCCACTCCACCAGTCCGGACCAATGGACCGAAGCTCAACGTCAAAGTATCAACCCTGACGCCCCTGATGCTGCGGGAAAATACGTGATCCCCATGATGATGGCGTCGTTCGGGTATCTGCTTGTGGAGGTTCCTGCTGATGCTGTGGTGATCGAGTACGCGCAACGTGAGCCGGTTCACACTCGTGGACGTATTCAATCATGGATTCACAGTATTCGGATGGGCTTCAATGCCCTTGGTGCTCTGGTTGTGGCCGTCGCGTTCAACGGGATCAAGTACGGCGGTTCCTTCGACTTCTCGCTTACATTTCCTCAGATGATGTTCATCTTGGGTTGCCTGTGTCTTCCCCTGGTAACTACGAGAGGAAAAAAATCAACAAAAACTTTATCTGTGTGACTTTCAACATAAATTCTACGAATGTCTATCAACTTAGGACTTCGGCGCGCACCCACCCGTGATCTTCCAGCACATCGTGGTCGTGTACATGGACAGCAGATTAACCATCGTTGCCCACACGATGGCAAAGGCCAGATAACCTACAGTGACGATCCCCATGACTCGGCTAGAACCACCAGTTCGTTTTAACTCTTGCGTCTCAGCTTTCTGGCGTGGGAGTAGTGGAAGAAACGCCAATGACAACAACTTCATGCAGTAGCACAACCAGATTGTGATAGTGACATCACGACGTACCAAGGTCGTATCGGCTTGGATGTCCTTGAGCCACACGTGGAACTGAGCGTTCACCAGCTTTGCCATTGAGCGACCGAATGGAGTTGTGAGGTTCGTTGTGGCTGTCAATAAACCGTAAAGAGCTCCTTCATGACCGGGTTCGGCTAGCTCTACGACCACATACGTGGCGATCATAAAGCGGATGCCGTCCGGAAGATACTCGATCATAGGCACACCAAGCCAGAACCACTGGTTACGAACGACATCCCAGACCGTGAACATCGTCATGAAGGCGTCGATTGAGAGAGCTCCGCACATGGTAACAATAATGATCGTTCGCCAGTTCCAGTCCAGTCCGTACTTGCCGGTTAGCGCGAGGGTAATGGCGTAGAAGACAGTGCCCACGATGGTCATGAAGCTGTTGTTAAACGGCGTGGCGTGTACCCAGTACAGCTTAATGTTACTTGAAGAAACGATGTTAAAGCTGTTGAAGACTCCGGAGAAGAACTTGTACGCCACGATCTGGTAAATGGCTCGCTTTTGGAGCAGCGCCCAAAATGACGCCATGTATTCACCGAACGACGGTTTGTCCACCACGCGCTCCTCATTCAACAAGAACCACGACACGAGAACGAGCGGCGCACAAATGACGCCTGAGATCAGCATCAGCTCCTGGAATGAGAGTGAGAAGCTGAAGGAGCCAGCGTATTCCTCTCCGTTCATGAAGAACGCAATGACAGCAGCTCCGACCGCAGTGAACGACGTTTTGACGGCGTAAACGGCGGTTTGAACGCGGCCACGTTGTTCGATCGGTTCTCGTTGTGCGTACTCGACCACCATGGCATCTGCTGCAACCTCACACATGAGGTAACCGAAAGACGCGAGCATCATTGGCACCACGTATTTGCCTGCAGAATTTGGAGCGTCTGCGTTAATACTGTCGATCTGGTCATCCGTCCAGTCTTCTTCGTCGATACTGTGCATCGCGGGATCGCCGTAGTACGGATCAGGAATGGACATGGAAGCCATGATGAGAAGAATTGCGATACAGAACACCCAGCCCATTACCATATATGGACGACGACGGTAGCCCATGATCGGGAAGCAGTCACTGATGACACCGAAGAACATCTTGTAACACCACGGGATCTGCACCAGCACTGTAGCGGACACAACGGTCGTGCCCTCTGCATTCAAATATCCTTGGAGGACCGGGTAGATGACACCAGGGATGATACCGGCTAGGAACCCGACACCTGCGTATTGAGCTAGAAGACCGATGCACTCGACGGACAGTAATTTAAGCGGTTTACCCTCACGCAATGCTCCGTTTTCCATATCGGGTTTGAAAGGCTTCGAGGGCGTGTTGTGGTTAGCATAGCTCGAATCCGGATTGCGGTGGATGCTGGAGATGGCGCTGAGCCGCTCCATCCCGATGGAATGCTTATTCACGTCAGCCATCCTTGACTCCCAAGCTGAGGCGGGAAGACGTGTGTTGGATTGGACCGATTCGATAATGAATCCGCCAAATGGTTCGGATGATCATGATGCAGCGCACGACTGGCTAGGTGGGCTCCAATTCCGACGACGGGTTATTGCGGGGCAGCATCAATTCCGGCCGATGGGTGTCCACTGATTGCGCTCCAGCAGTGTTCAGGGGAGAAATTGCTTCGTAGCCAGGTCGAAGAGCGGGAGGAACGCTGCAATGACTGTGCAGCCGACAAGAGAGCGCAGTTTGCTGGCCGCGTCACATGAAATATTTAGTCATCAGGTTCCCCCTTTGAGCCGTGCTGCGGTTTTTCGTCAGCTCCGGTTTCAACGGCGGCAAGATCGATTCCCACCGATCGGCACTCCGGCTTGGGGATCCTTTCGTTGCCACTTTGCATGGTTTCTGAAGCAAAAATAACAGAGCCCAAGATCTACGTGGCACCAGTGGTGCCGCACCACGCAAAGCAAATAGAAACCTGTGAGATAGAATTTGTTGAAAGTTTAACATTTCTATTTACTTCACCTTATAGGCAAACAAGTAAGAGGAAAACTAACACAACAGTAAATACCAAGTTGAAGAGAAAACACGTATAAACAGGTTTTAGTGGTCGGTGTCATCGTTATAAACAGATAACGAAGGGACACGTTGTCAAACTAGAACACCAAAAAAACTCTATTAGCGCATTTTGATTGGCGTGAGGCACGCACGTTGAAGCAATTCCCATCGCTAACATCGATCATGAAATGGCTGCAGTCTGGCTGAATTGTAGCTTTCAGCTGCGAGCGTCTGCTGCAATTGTCGTGGCAACGTTGTCAGCAAAAATCCACTGGCTACGAGCTGTAGCTTACGTGACACCTGCGCTCTTTTGTCCGACGAAAAACCTCCTCAACACCGGCTGTTGGTGAGCGATTCGAGACACTTCGCTGTGCCGCGCAGTCTGCGCGTGTATTGGAGCCCGTGCTGGCGCTGAAAGCCGTACTGGTGTAAAAGAGACCTGCAAGAGCGCACTTCGCCACCACCACTTACTTCATGCACGCGTACACACGATAGTCCGTACGCTCATTCGTCAAGTGGCCACGTTGGAAGCTCCGTCCTGCGCTAGTTGTGTGTGTCAGAATGGGTGTACGCGAGGAACGCAACGCTCTTTTATCCAGCAAGGCGAACGACGGGACCATCACAGTGGAGTATGGCTCAGTGTCCATACCATCCACGCCCACTTCTTCCCATGAAGAGGACGGCGCGCTTAGAGAGGGACCGCCGCCTGAATTGCTTTCGCCCGAGGTCTTAGCGTTGCTGATGCAGTACGCAGGTATCGGCTTCGTGAACGGAGTTCTTCCGGCAGTCATCTACCCAGTACTACAGGGATATCTCAACGCTGAAGGAACCATCGTAGTGTCGGCTACGTTGCTTGTGCAATTGCCTTGGTCCTACAAAGTTTTCCTGGGAGTCCTGAGCGATTGTTTCCCAATTGGAGGCTATCGTCGACGTCCGTATATGCTTATCGGGTGGATTCTGTGCTGTTGCATGCTGTTCATGATGGCCGGCTTCCCCGAGGCAAAACCGTATTATGGTGACTCAAGCATGCACTTCACCAGCCCTGACGAATGGACGGACGAGCAGCGCAAGAGTATTAACCCAGACGCCCCGGAAGCTGCAGGAAG
The DNA here is from genome assembly GCA_030324255.1 of Phytophthora capsici. Taxonomy (NCBI): domain Eukaryota; phylum Oomycota; class Peronosporomycetes; order Peronosporales; family Peronosporaceae; genus Phytophthora; species Phytophthora capsici. The sequence continues at coordinate 2,361,243 of CM059346.1, forward strand.
ATACGTGATCCCCATGATGATAGCCGCCTTCGGATATTTACTAGTCGAGGTTCCCGCAGATGCCGTAACGATCGAGTATTCCCAGCGTGAGCCGACCAACACCCGTGGCCACCTGCAGTCATGGATTCACAGTCTTCGGATGGGCTTTAGCGCATTGGGAGCACTTGTCGTTGCCGTCGCGTTTAACGGTGTCGAGTATGGCGGATCCTTCGACTTTTCGCTTACATTCCCCCAGTTGATGTTCCTCATGGGCTGTTTGTGCTTCCCACTTGGACCTGCAGCTTGGTTCCTCGTGCATGAGAACGAAGTCGAACCGCCCAAGTTCAGTGAGTACATGGCTCGCTTCTGGAAAGTGTTGCAGAAGCGAGCAGTGTACCAAGTGGCGGCGTACAAGTTCTTTTCGGGCGTTTTCAACAATTTCAACATTGTTTCATCCAGTAACATCAAGTTGTACTGGGTCCACGCGACTCCGTTTAACGCCAGTATCATGGCAATTGTTGGTACCTTCACGTACGCTGGAACACTGGCCATCATGGCCCAGCGTGGACTGCGGTGGAACTGGCACATTGCTATCGCTGCTACCGTCATTTTCGGTGTGGTGACAGACTGCTTGATGACGATGCTGGTGACTTGGGACATCATTCGCAGCCAGTGGTTCTGGCTCGGAGTTCCAGTTATCGGCGAAGTACCACACGCAGTACGCTTCATCGTTAGCAACTACATAGTGGTGGAGCTCATTGAACAAGGCACCGAAGGAGCTCTGTACGGACTGTTGACGACTACCAACCACGTCGCCGCCCCCTTCGGTCGCACTACAGCCAAGATAATCAACGCACGCTTCCACGTCTGGCAGGACGACATCGTAGCCGACACGTACGAGACGCGGCGCGATGTGACGTACACGATCTGGCTGTGCTACGGCATGAAACTGGTCTCGCTGATCTTCCTGCCGCTTCTTCCGAACCAGAGAGATTCCACACAAGCTCTTCGTCGTCAAGGTGGCGTGAGCAAGCGCAAGGGCATGTGGATGGTGGTGATTCTCATGCTCGCATTGATTTGGTTCACTGTAGTGAACGTATTGAGCATGAACCCGGCCACGGAGTGCTGGGCGATCACAGGCGGTTGCGAGCCTGGATCCGACCACCCTGTTGATCCACTTCAACTTCAGTTGTTTCAGTGATTGGTCAATATATAATCATTTTCTATCCAATCAGATTTCGTAATCAAAGCATTTTCGAGTGGACATGCTTCGTGCCATCTCGACACTTCGACCTGCACTGACGCGCCGGGTGCACGGCTCCGTGTCGCTGCTACAGACGACCAATAGCCCCAATAATTCACCTAGCTATTCTCAAGATAATGGCAAAGGTCTGGTTCGATTGGCGAAGCTAATGGCGCAGAAGGGTCTTTGTTCTCGTCGCGAAGCTGAGGCGTACATTCAAGCTGGAGATGTATTGGTCAATGGCGAACGCGTACAGGCCGATTGGTGCAAGGTTCCTGCAGACAGTGACGTCCGACTGGATTTCCGAGCTCAGAGACATCAGAGCAAGAAGGTTACGCTGGTATTAAACAAGCCCTTGGGTTACGTTTCTTCTCAACCGGAACCCAACAAGACGCCTGCTGTCCGTCTGCTCACGTTCGAGAATGAGTTCCAAGAGCAGAGTAGGGTCAAGCCTCGACAGGATATCGAGCCTGTGGCGTTATGGAAGATGGCGGTTTGTGGCCGTCTAGACGTCAACTCGACGGGATTGCTACTATTTACTCAGGACGGGACCGTAGCGAAGAAATTGTTGGACCCTAAGAGCGGCATCGAGAAGGAGTATCTAGTACGTGTCGATCTCAACTTGGATCCGTTGACGGACAGCATTCGAAGGAAAATTGAGGTGCTCCGTGCAGGAGTAACCTCGGACGCAGGCATCACGTATCGAGCCAAGTCGGTCGAGGTACTGAATGCGAATCAGCTGCGAGTGATCCTTACTGAAGGCAAGAACCGACACATCCGCCGCATGTGCGAGCACGTTGGATTGCGTGTGATGGCTCTCAAGCGTGTACGTATTGGTGGTGTGAAGCTCGGCTCGCTACCTGTCGGTCAGTGGAGATACTTGCAGCCGAATGATAAGCTTTAGAATAGTTTTTGCTGAATAAAGTCATTTCATGTTGGACACTTAATCGAACTCATGTAGGCACGTAGCGTCGATCTACACAGACAAATCATTAGACAACCTTACTTGTACACTTGCTGTGGAAAAGCCGCACCTTGTGTTCCTTTGTAAAGCGAACTCCTTCTTTTGCCAGTAGTGTCCGCTTTTTCTGGATACAAGGCGAGTCTTCTCCGGTTGCACCTACGATTTCCAACGTGTTCAGCACCTTCACTTGTTTCGTAAAGTTTCAACTATTATACCTTGAAATCCACCAATGTCAAGTGTAGCTGCCACAACGCGGTGGCAAGGCACCTCTGGCGCAAATGGGTTTTTCTACAGTAGTAAAATATAGCAGATTAATTCGCTGACCCAATTGTCAAGTCTGTAGTACGTACGCGTAAGGCCTGTCCAACGCATCGTGGTCCGGAGTGAAGTGCTTGTGCCACGCCGCCGTAAGTGCTCACCTTGCCAGCAGGAATCTACAAGAAAACGATTAGGAACAACTTATTTATCTGCATTAGACAAAACTGTAGAAAATGATCGCACCGTCGAAATCAGCTCGTACACGCGCGATTCAAACTCGGTAATCTGCTTGCCGCGCCACAGAATGTGCTGGGTGGGCTTAGCTCTGGTCTTCGGCGTGATAGCAGGCTTGCGCTTCTGCTCTGTCTTTGCCGGCTTCTTCGTCTTAGAGCGAACCGTCATCGCCTTCTGTGGTCAATTCGATTGTGAGAATCATCACCAGTTCGTCTCACATTCAAATTGGCGCCAAGTGATGAAAGTCATGCGTTTAGTGGCGCCAAGACTGACAAAATAGCAATAAGCTTCGAACGAAACTGATAACAACAACCAGATCTCTCGATGATGCTCTCAAGTAGCAGGGATCCTCTATATCCGATCTTCATTCACAGCCAGAAGTCAAGCTACATTCACATCACCGTTCCTCTAGCCTGATCTCTCCCTGCTCTTCGCCTTGTAGCTAGTCCGAGAGCGCCTAAATCAATCTACCGTCTCTGGATGTCAATGGCGAGGCTCACCCACTTCTTCTTGGACGGGCCCGTCTTCTCCTTCTTGTCCTCGCCCTCCGTCTCGTCCACGGCGTCAGGGGCCGACACCACAGCACCAGCAGCGTACTCCTCTTCGATCGCGTCGTCCACGCGGACCTTAACCGTGTGCTCGCCCAACGTTTTAATGGGCGTGGGGAGGCCAATGCGAGCCACGCCGACAATCAGACCATGCTGCTTCTCCAACATGTCCGAAATGTTCTGCGCGTTCACTTCACTGGTCAGCTTGATATCCGTCTTGGCCGAAGTGTGACGCTTAAACTCCACCTCAACGTTACTGAGGCGGTGGATGATATACTCCAGTTCGTGCTCCTTCTCAAGGACCGACTCGTCCACCAACTCCTTATCCACCTTGAATGCCTTCACGTTCTTTTCAGTAGCGTACACAGCCAGTCTCTCTGGATACAGGTAGTTACGTGCATATCCAGCCTTCACGGACACTTCGTCGCCTCGGAAGCCGAGATTGGCCACGTCCTGCTTGAGTACCATGTCCACGCGGTGTCTGCCAGCCACAGATTCAGAACAAAGTGAGTTTTCAAAGCATTTTTTAACGAATTCTTATGAAAATGTCAAGGCAGCATCAAAGCAAAATGTACGTACGCAAAGGAGCGAGCCAGCATCGGCTTGATGCCCTGCGGCCGCTGCAGCGCAGACATCAGCGTCGTCGTAGAGCGCAGCATCTTGGAGAGCTCCCTGTTGTTATGCCCAGTCAGAGCCACAAAAAGCGATGTTCGAATTTTAGCCAATTAAAGCACAGAATCAGATTTAAGATAGATCACAAATCTGATCTGGTCGTCGAGAACTATTTTTGGTCACAGTTGAAGATGATGGACACACGAGCGATGCGGAGCGCCAACGCTAAGCTAATGGAGACGAACCTGTCGCTGCTGCTGGAGTGCCGAGAGACGGATACGGAGATCAATGAGATGCGGGAGAAGCTGCTGGTCATGTGCAAACTGATGGAGGAGCGCAGTGTCCCAGTCCCGCAACAATTTCTGGAACTACTCGCTGCAAGTCAACATGGCAGTCAAATAAAGCCATGAATAGCAATGCACATATCATTCTGTGTATTTTATAAATGAAAGCTAAAAACCTGCGTGATGCGGTTGCTTAGGTGCACAGCCTCTAGTTACGACGTGAGGGAACAGACTTATATTCGTTGACCACGCCAAAGCTAGTAAAATAACCATGACTCCGAGTGTTCCAGTGTACACAGCCAACAACCACCATAATACTTGCGTTGAAGGGAGTCGCATGCACCCAGTACAGTATAATGTTACTGAATGAAACCGGGTTGAAGTTACTGAAGACTCCAGCGAGGAAATCATACGCTGCTAGCTGACGCGCGTTGCTGAAGGATTCGACAAAACCGAGAGATGTAAGCGCTGAAATCTTGAACCTTTTCCTCACGAACGAAGTACCAGGCAGCGGGGGCAAGTGTAATGTTCACAAAACCTAGGGCGAACATCATCTGCGTGAACGAGAGTGAGAAGTCGAAGGATCCGCCATACTCGACGCCGTTGAAAGCCACTGCAACCGCGCAAGCCCCCAGTGCGTGAACGCTTATCCGGATACTGTGAACAAACCTCTGCAAACGTAAGCGGGATCTCCAAAGTATAGTGCTTACTGTGGAAACGTCACATCCTGAACAGCATACGCAATATAACACCCATGTATGGCTGGACGGTATCCAACGACTGGGAAGCAGTCTCTCAAAATTCCAAAGAAAATCTTGTACGACCTCGGCAAATACAAGCAGATACGACGGTGGTTCCTTCAGCGGTGAAATAGCGTTGAAGCAGTGGATATATCACAGCGGGTAGCACTTGGACATATACCAAAGAAGAAAGCAAGGTTTTATTACGCTGCTAAAGCTGAATAGCCCAAGACAGACAGGAAGCTGGATACACACGAAGTGTTAAAGGTGACCTTGTCAAGTCCGTCATCGTACGTCACAGTCATGTTGACCTTGCTCATGGCCTCCTTGAACTGCACGTACTCCGTCGCGAACGGGTTATCTCCACGGACTTCCACGTCGATAGCACCACCGCTGAGAAAGCCCGTGATGACCCCTTCGAGCGCCGGCGAGTCTTCCGACATGACCACACGGAACGACTGATTACTTTCACCTCGAGGCATCCCGAGCTCCGGTTTCTCGGAGTACGCGTATCCCAGGTAGCTGCTATTGTAGTATACACTCATGTTGAGCGCACCGATGCCTTGCAGACCCATAGCTGACGGGTTGTTAACAGATGCGTTCACGTCCATATCGTACACGCCGTCACTGCACCCCCACAAGTCAATCTGTTGTACTTCGATGTCCAACTCCTCGAAGTTGTTGAAGCCCACTAGCATCAGCGTACGCTCAAATTCAATATTGTTGAACGATAGACCCCAGGCATGAGCATCAATGTCGGCCGAGAAGGTCATTGGAACTGTTTCATCCTGCATCATCGCCTCTGCCATGGCGTTGAATGCGTCAATGTCGGAGATCTCCATGGTCGTGTTCATGGTCAAGTTGTAGTTCTGTTTACCCGACTTGATACTCTGGCCTTCAACTGTAGCAGTCCCGAACACGACGTCCTGGTAGATCAGCGACGCGGTCACCTCGTCGGTGGTGGCTGAAACAGGAACGTCATACTGCAAGTTGACGCTGAAGGTCACGTCGATGTCCTTGTCGTTCGGGATGTTGAGAACGTCCATGTAGTTGATGGTAAGGACAACCTTGTCCATGTAGTGGCGGATGATGGCGGGGATAATAACGAGGAAAAAGAGAAGCAAGGCAACAAGGAGGAAGAGCAAAATCAACCCGATGATGATGCCAATGCGCTTTCTGCGGCTCATTCGCCACCGAAAGAACTTGACCATCGGACGGCCACGTTTGTCTAGTGGAATGTCTTCGTCTTCCTTCTTGTCCTCTGTAGAAGGTGTGGCATTTATACGCAGGGCCGTCTCGTCATGATACTCAGAGTGCGAACTTGCAGGAGTGTTTACTTGGTTGGTCTCGTACTGGTTTGGCGCCATAGTTCTTCAAATCAACCAGTTGAGAAGTGCGTCTTCTTGATGAGGCAAAAGGTTAAATGACCCCAAGCTTCTGGAGGATAACGCTTCAGCTGAACATACTCTCAAGACAGCCTCGTCTTGGATACAACAGAGCTCAGTAAGATTGTGAGACAACTACGGATAAACTTGACGGCGTTTCCGCACGAAATTATGTTGATGACGAGGAAAACTTTAGTGCCGAAATGGCATAAACAGAAGACACAGGACACTGCTTTCAAGGATTCATGATCCCACTTGAACAGTCAGGTAGATAGCACCACACTCTGGCAACTTGGTGAATCCAAAGGCCATCTTATGAACACGACACTAACTTATCTACGATTTTTGACATTCATCTTGAAAACTGCTTCGTTAATGTGCGGCTGAGTCTCTACCTTGCAGCTGAAACTGGTCGAAAAGACTCAAAAGATCGACATCAAGATCAACCGAAATGAGGTAAAAAGGGTTAAAACGTTAAGCAAAGTGAGTGTCTGTTTGGTAACTGTAGCTTTACCGTACTTGAGGCTGGTAGTCGTCCAACTTGTCAAGAAGCGTCTTAGAGTAGTGCGGTGAGTAGTATTCTACGATCTCCGGTGGGTAGCAGTTGTTAATCTCGAGAATGTACTCAGTGAGCTTCCCGCCTGCAGCTTCGCTTAGCTGTTGCAGCAGCTCCAGTCCTCCATTCTGTACAAATGATCGTCGGGCATCCAGATCATGTGGCAACATCTGCGCGAACTGCTTGAGGATGTACTTCTGCACTTTGACTGGGGCATCACGCAGCAACGGCTGAAGAGCCTGTAGATGCGTACACTTGGCCAGTATACTCTTCAGAGCACGTTTTGACTTAATCCTGAGATCGTCCGAGCTATTCGGGTGGACCATACAGGCGAGAAGATGGCGAAGAACGTCCGCTTCGGCCACTGCACGGGAATGATCCGGTGTGTGACGCCCGATCTGGCCCAACGTCCAGGCACTCGCAGCTTTGATGTGATCTTCCGGTTCTGAAATCAACGCACTTTTAACAGGGGTGATACCCTTGGAAGTGATCACTGCTAATGCCAGCGTCTCCGAGAAGGCTGAAATGTAGCCGATCGCCATGATCCCAGGGAGTTTGTTGTTGCCCGACGCCTCTGCTACATAGTCGACAAGTGCCGATGCGCCCCCTGCATTCACGATCAATTTGGAGAGCTCGGGGGTGTGCTTCGCAATCTCACGGATGCAAGTAGCAGCATTCTTCCGGACGGTGTGGTCGATATCCTTGAGGTTGTACAGGATGTTCGGGAAAACTTCAGCTTCCACGACGATTTCAGCCAAATCGACTGAGTGTTTGGAAACCTGCGCCAAACAACTGCACACCTGACGCTTCAACTTGGCGTCCGGATGCTGAATTAAAGGTGCCAAGTAGGCTACAGTGCCCGGATCCACGACAGCTTGAGCCAACTCTGGGGAGTGCTTAGCGATGTCACTTAGTGCAGACGCAGCTACACGCTTGAGGGCCACCTCCGGCTCCTGGATGCAAAGCACTAGCAACGGTACGGCACCAGCGTCCACCACGTGCTGTGCGAGCTCGCCTGTGTGCTGCGCGATGTACCCAATAGCCCACGCCGCTGCTTCCTTGACGGTTGGATCGAATTCTTCTAAGCATGGGACCAACGACTCAAGCGCACCCGAGTCAACCACAGCTTGAGCTAACTCTGGAGAGTGTTTCGCCACTGCACGCAATACAAAAGCGGCGGCTTTCTTATAGAACCGGTTCTGCTCTGAAAGCGAGTACACGAGCTGCGGTAGGATCTCGTTGCCCACAACGGCTTCGGCCAGATCGTCGCTGTAATTGGCAAGACGACCGAGCGCCAACGCTGCGGACTGCTGGATGCTGGGCACGTTATCAAGTAGCAAAGGACGCAGTAGTTGCATCACCCCGGCGTTCTGCATGACTTCGATGTTCTGAGGCCGAGTCGCAGCTTCCGCCACGGCTTGGACGAACGTCACGCGCGCTTTTTGATACACCTCGAAGTGCTGGAGCACAGATGTCGACGCCATGTTCGGCTACTTGTGGACAGTTCTCTCTTGTCGGCACGGTTAATGAATGGGCAAGCTCCTTGGTAGCCCACTACCAGAACCCACGAATAGTTCTGCAACTACTCGAGCATGGGATCATACGCGTTGTAACTACCTTCCGCAGTTGAAGTGCATCTATAAATGTCGCCTGGGCATTGACATTCAACGTGGCCTCACGACTAATGAGACTACCGGCAGCTACACAAGTTCCGGGTCAATGCAAACCACCGTCAAATTCCGAATGTTGCACCATCAGCACGTTGTTGTCAACTTGTTGATCAAACTCGGCCCGTAGCTACATGTAACAACTGCATTTGCGACGTCACCTCCGATAACTTAGCAGTGCAAAGTTGCATGCTAAAAGGTCGTAGACTCCAAAGCTCCAATGATCGTCAAGTACATGTACAAGTCGTTTCTCTCTTCTGTGGACATTTACAGTCGAAAAACAACCGGTAGAAGTATTCCTACCGCTGTTGCACTGCAACAGCATGTACAGTCCGTGACTCAGCTCTCGCCAGCCATCACCTCAGCATGAATCCATGCCCTTCCGTCTGCCGGTCACTTCCTCCGGTCTTCCTTCGCTGTTCATTTGTACTGCTCTTATTGGCGGATTCGAGCTTTTCACGCCATCCATTGGCCAATCTCAACCACCAATCAGCACTCGCATCAACGAAACGCAGCACTCGACCAACGTCTCCGCCGGTAGAGCATCCGTCTGAGCTCCTGGCGTTGCCAGGCTGCGCTCTGCATCTAACGCCCGCGCCCGCTGGACCTCCACAGTCGACACAAGTGGAATCTCTCGACGTTGCTGAAGCGGAGAGCCATCAGAGACGCAGCACTGTGACGTTCAGGTGTTTAACAGTCTCCAGCCACACAATTCCGATGGTGTGCAGTATTGAAGATTCCTCTCGTGTGCATTACGCAGAGGTGGCGCTGGACGATAAGGCCACATTGCAGGAGCCTAAGCGCCAGCCCGTGACGGTCGTGGACATGCGCAATAGCGGCCTGGCTGAGGTGAACCAGCTCTCGGAGCAGGAGGCGACGGCCGCCAGCAAGAACAGCATCTGGTTATTGGCCTACTGCTGCATCGGCATCATGATCTCCTTCACGCTGAATGGTGTAGTACTTGAGAAGATCACGACGCACCGTGTACTGGGGGAGCTGTCCATGACGTTCGTGTTCTGCGTCTTTAACTCGGTCGTTGCTATTGGTCTGAGTCGTGCGAGAAAGGAGAAGCCGTCGACGATGCCCCAGAGCTTCCTGGCAATCGTCGGAGCATTAGCCTTCGGGTCGACTATTGCATCGATGGTGGCGCTGCGTTACGTGACGTACATCACGCGTATCCTGGGCAAGTCGTGCAAGTCAATTCCAGTGATGATTATGGGCGTGTTACTTGGGAAGAAGTACGCCTTCAAGAAGTACGTTTCGGTCATCGTCTTGTGTATAGGTGTAGCGGTGTTTCTGCTGGGGACAGCTCACGAGAAGCAGCACAAAGCTGTGCAGCATGACGACAGCCACAACAGTCTCCCGGAACAGGAACGCACGCCAAACATGGTGTTGGGCTTTTCCCTGCTGGTTCTGTCTCTGATCTTTGACGGTGCTACTGGCGCTTTGGAGGATAAGTTCATGGAGGCCTACCATATTGGAGCATTTGACCTCATGTACTATGTGAACATCTACAAGGCCCTCTTCTCCGCCGTCGGGATGGTCGTGAACGGAGAAGTTCCAGTGTTCCTCGAGTACGTCATCCCGTCCCTGCCCAACCTGATGATGCTCAGTTTGACTGGTGCCTTTGGCCAAGCTTTTATTTTCTTCACTATCAGCAAGTTTGGTGCTCTGACTACGGCGATCATCGGAACGTGCCGCAAAGTGCTCAGTATTGTGCTTTCGGTGGTTCTATTCGGCCACGTGCTGTCGTTGGAACAGACTGCAGGTCTGGGCTTGTCTTTCTTGGGTATCGGTCTCAACTGGGTGAATATGAAGAACTGCTTCTCCAAGTCTTCACCAGTCCCTACTGCCGCGGCTGAACCGATCGAATTGGATGATTTGTCGAAGGAGGGACTTCTTGAAAGCAGCAGTGATGATACTGCTGACTCGGAGTCTGATGAACAGGATGGCTCAACTCACGATGATGACGAGGATGAGGCGATGTCGGCGGAGACGGCTCGCAAGCTGGAGCTAGTCAATGCCTGGCACCGGCAGACGGCTCATGAAACGGAAACATCATCTAACGGCGAAGAGGTTGACAGCAACAATGATGTGCCTGCTCAGATCGTGTAAACCGGAGTTTGTCATGTCTGCTTTGGAGAAAATAATATACCCCCACCCTATTTACAAAGTCAGGTTTTACGATATCTTTGCTACTACGACATGCAAGACCATGCACCAAACGCACTCGGCCTGGTAGTCTCCACTAACTGTCAGTCGTCAATACAGGAACTGTGTCAAGAAAATCTTGCAAGCAGCTTTGCATTTCTACAGTAGAGATGTATCGGTCAAGCAGTCTGCCGGTGCTTGATACCTCGTCATGAGAATATTGGGCATTTAGGTTGATGATCACGGCCATTTAGCGATAAGAACACCCGATCATCAAGGTTGTTTGACTTGCTGAAACACAGTGAATCCGTTACATACGAGGTGGGGATCCTTTTGAGATCTCGTTATTCCCAGGGATCTCGCTTTTCCTTGATCAGCAAACGAGTTTTTAATGTCTCGGTTTGCTTTCAACATCATGAGATCCGTTCCTGTTTTCGTCTACACCTTTCCACAATTAATATCATTGCTGTGACTTTTACGTCGTGAATACACTATACAAGCTTAGACACCTCTTTGAATATATTCCCCGTTATACTAAACTTTTAGTTTTTATATTATTAGGCAGGGTCAATATTTTTGGTGAATCCTTGATAACGCTCAAGTTGTGACAGAGCCGACTACCGTGGATACATGCGGCACCTGTGTTGCCGCCACTGGTCATTTGAGCTGCTGTTTGATGCCGGTTGATCTGTACTCACTTCAGTTTTTGCGGCGCTGAGAAGAAGTCTGCCTTGCTAGAATTGATCAGTTTAGTAGAGCTGCAGGATGACCCCTAACAAGTTCGGAGATAAGGAGGTGCGTACACCTTCAAGCACGTCCATCGAGCATGCGGACTATCATGAAGAGACTTCACTTCGTCTGGATGTCACGACTCCAGGAGTTGAGGACAAGAAGGACGATGAAGATATTCCACTGGACAATCGTGGTCGTCCGATGGTCAAGTTCTTCCGGTGGCGCATGAGCCGCAGGAAGCGACTTGGTATCATCATCGGATTGATTTTACTGCTGCTCCTTATCGTTCTGCTCCTTATTTTCCTGGTTATTATTCCTGCTCTCATCCAGCACTACATGAACGCTGTGGTGTTCACGATCAACTTCATGGATGTAACCGATATTCCAAACGACTCCGAGATCGACGTCACTTTCAGTGTGAATTTGCAGCACAACGTCCCAGTGTCGGCCACTACAAAGGAAATGACAGCGTCATTGATCTACGACGGTGTAGCATTCGGTACTGTGGGGATCGAGGCTTTGAATATCAAGTCGGGCAGCCAGAACTACAACTTGACTATGGATACAACCATGGTGATTTCTAACATGGACGGATTTAACGCGATGGCTGAAGCTATGATGCAGGACGAGACAGTTCCGATCACAGCCACAGCCGACGTTGACGCCCATGCGATGGGTCTCAATTTCAACAATCTGAATTTCGAGCGTACAGTATCCCTGGTGGGTTTTAACAAGTTCCAAGATTTGGATCCGACAGTACGGCACATCGACTTATGGGGATGTAGTAACGGGATTTACGAGATGGATGTCAATGCGTCTGTCAACAATCCGTCCACGATGGGGTTGCAAGGCATTGGAGCGCTTAACATGAGTGTCTATTACAACAGCAGCTACTTGGGTTATGCGTATTCTGAGAAACCAGAGCTCGGGATGCCTCGCGGATTGAGCAACCAGACGTTCCGTGTGGTCATGTCAGAGGACTCGTCAGCTCTCGAAGGAGTCATTACAGGTTTTTTTAGCGGTGGAATCGAGGTCAACGTTCGTGGAGACAATCCGTACTCAACGGAGTATGTGCAGTTTAAGGAAGCTATTAGCAAGGTCAATATGACGGTGGAGTACAGCGACGGACTCAATGATGTCTCGTTCAACACGTCGTGCGTATCCAGTTTCCTGACCGTACTCGGCTACTAATAGTGGTTGCCCTCAATATTGATCGTTATAATCAACATACAGCTTGTCGTTCCAGCAACCCATTGTTGTCACTCGAATATCGTAGATGAGAAGATCAATAAGTGGTGCAGATCCACACTGCGAAAATTGAAAGCATTTTAGAGCTATCATACATTATTACTTCAGTATGTAATATCAAAAGGATAACATCGCCAACGCACAAACCTATCGTTCCAGTGATCTGTAGGATGTTAGTAAGCGGCCGTGTCAATTGTGCTCCATGCACGGCGATGGATAGAGTTCATCAACACGGCGTAGGTGCCCATGAGTACAATGGATTTAGCTGCCTGAAGAAGATAGATCTTTCGAGAAAAGGTCTCGTACTTCCGAAACAGCTTCTGCGCCATTCCATTCCAGCCAGGCTTGTCTTTGCTAGGTCTTGTCGGTTGCTCCTGGTGCTGCACAGACATCAGCATCACTGCTCGATGAATGCTGTGTGCATGCAACTTGCCGAACACTGGAATGCACACGAACTGACTTTTATTAACAAGCTGAGCTCGCTGCTATCGCTACCATGAATCTAATACTTTTGAGTTCCTAACTAAGGAGCGAGAGGATGTTGCACGACGTGTTGAAGCCCAGACTGGAGAGGCCATCCGTGTACACAATGCTCATGTTGACCTTGCTGATGGCCTCCTGGAACTGCGTATACTCAGTCGAGTACGGGTTGTTGCCGGTGATGTAGAACTGGGCACTGCCACCCACAACACCCAGAGCCATGTTCTTGAGGGCCGACGAGTCCTGCGGTACAGTAGCACGGAATAACTGCACGCTCTCGCCACGAGGCAAACCCAGCTCGGGTTTGAGAGACTCAGCGTAGCCCAAGTAGCTGTCGGCGTAGTACAGGCTCAGGTTTAGTGCACCAATACCATCAAGACCCATAGTGGCTGGGTTCGTCAACGTCACGTTGATATCCATTTGGTACACGTCGTTACTGCAGCCGAACCAGTTGATGTAGTCGATCTCCGGGGCCGGTTCGCTGAACTGGTTGAAGCCAGCAAGAGTCAGCGTGCGCTCCATGTCCAGGCCGCCGTACGTGAGGCCAATGGCGTGTGCCTTAATAGTGGCCTCAGCCCCGACCGAGACTTCCGTGCCCTCGACTAGGCCCTCCGCCATCAAGTTGAAGGCGTCGACGTCCGTGAGCGTCATGGTACTGTCCACCGTGATGTTGTAGTTCTGCTTGCCCGTCTTAATGTCCAGTCCGGGGATCACCACCGAGCCAAAAGCCACACCGCCATATAGCAACGAAGCCGTGATGTCATCAGTTGAAGCGGAGATACCGATGTCGTGCTGCACGTTGAGACTGAGCTCCACCTTGAGGGAATCATCACTCGGGACACCCTTCACGTCCAAGTAGTTGATCGTGAGGTCCACCGAGTTGACGTAGTGCTGGATCACAGCTGGGATGATGGCCAGGAACACAATGAGCAGGATCACAGCCAGGAGAATCAACACAAGGCCACTAATGAGAAGGATCCGCTGCTTGCGGGTCATGTGCCACTTGAAGAACTTGACTAGCGGGCGGCCGTTCTTGTCCATGGGCACAGTGACGTCGCCATCGTCCTTCTTGCTCTCAGCGCCAGGGGCGGACACGTCGAGGCGTAGCGCAGTCTCGTCGTTGTAGTGCGCACCTTCGGCCACGGGCGTGTGCACCTTGTCAGCGTACGTGTTGGGCGTCGAGCTCATTCTTTTCTAACTGCTGGTCGGGTTCTCGCTTCGAGGCAGAATGCAAAGTGACCTGCCAGTCATACGGCTGGATGGAGCGGCAAGCGGTGCTTGTGAGCGAGGTCTCCGCTTATGTCGTCACCTGTCAGTCCAGTGTCCGCTCGAAACGTTGCCGATGGAGGTCTACGTAGAACCAATCATCTACCCGTCATTACCGTTTTCATTGTTATCATCGCCTATATCAGGATATAAAATTAAAAGCTTTGTTGACAAGTCTTTGGGAAATTGAATAGCATTATATTTTGAAGGGTGTATACAATGTCCCGGCTCGCTTCAGTTTTCTGATTTTGGCCCCTCCCACCGAGAACGATGACACCATCCAGGCGGCATAAAAACCTCGGGCGACGTAGCAGGAATCGAATTAAACCTCGCTACTCCCTGGGCTTAAGCATCCTACTGTTAGTCCCACTTCAAGAGTAGGTAACGGATTCTCTTGTGTTCAGTATGGATCAAGTCATCTCGTCGCATTTGTCCGTTCTACTATTGTCACGAAACAGAGTGTGCATGGTATTTCCGGTACGATTTGTGTAACGCACACTATTTTAGGTCTTGCATAAGCACTGGCTGACGTGGTGCTATATCAACTCTTGCCATTTAACGTGACTGGCGTGGAAGGTCTTCGCTTGTAGACGACGCAACCGATAGAAAATGGAAGACGAGAAGCTCATCCGGCTCCATGACATGCTCTCGAAGCTCCGTCCAGGCGGCAAGAAGGTAGGCGGAGAAACGATTGAGACCCAGTTTGATTGTGGCAGATTAAGCTCCGACGTCTTTACGGTGATAGTAACGTGCTAGACGGATCTTCTTACTGGAATGGTATTTGTGTGGCTCTGTAGGGAGGTCTGGGTTTCGCATCAGTTGGTGGCAGGAAGAGCGCAAAGCGCTCGGATGGGCTGCCCAACAACGGACTCTACTCCATGTTCGTGCGTCAGGGTGAAGGCACTTACCAGCATAAACACTGGGAGGAAGACAAGGAGGAGGACAAGGAGGAAGATGAAGATAACGAGCTCTCTAAGAAAGAGAAGAAGCGGCTGAAAAAGGAGAAAAAGGCGAAGAAGAAGGCTAAGCGTGCCGCCAAGGAGGCTGCTAAGGCAGAAGCTGAGGCTGATGAGGCTCCGAAGAAGAAGAGTAAGAAACGGAAACTGGAACAGGTTGAGCCTGCTGAAGTTGAGGATGATAAGGAGGAGCCAGCCGTCGTTAGCGATGAGGAACCCAAACACAAGTCGAAGAAGGACAAGAAGAAATCTAAGAAGCACAAAAAGAATGCGGACGTAGCTGCAGAGGAACCTACCGACAAGTCTACTAAAAAGGAGAAGAAGGAGAAGAAACACAAGAAGAAGAAATCCAAGCACTCCGATTAGAACGACCAGTCTCGGTAGCTAGTATGTGCATATAGAGATTATCGAAATTTCATGACTGTGTTTGCATTGATAACCCCTGGTTTTCTATCTCAATCTAAGCTGCATGTTCTTGTGTTCATATCACTTCCTAGCCGATTTTTGCTCGCGGCAAGTGGCGATTTCTAACATCATGCTAAGATACATGGCCCGTTCCTCCGTCTCCAAGTGCTGGAACCGGTCAGCATGAAGTTGAATCACAGTCCAGCCTAAAAGCTCCAGGTGTCGAGCCTTGAGATCAACGAAGCCGAAGGTTTTCGGGTCTTCGTCCTCATGGCCCGGTTCCAACGCCTGATAACAGTCGGGTGGATTGAGCTCGATGGCAATTTTCTGCCTTGGAGCCACCACGTCGAAATGGTAGCCTTCGTCCGCTGCGTACGAGGTCTCGTTTGCGATTCCGATCTCATCCAGCGCAGTACACACAAGGCGGTGCAATCGGAAAGACGAACTCTTGCCCTTCTTTTGGTGAGCGTCGAACACCCGCTTGCACTCTTCCGCCAACGCTTTTGTCAATCGGAACTCGCTCGGGCGATCGTTGAGCTCGCAATCCAGATGAACCTGGTACAGCTTCGACTTGAGTACCCGCAGTTTCAACGGTGACAAGGTAACCTTGTCTAACGCTCCCGAGTTAACCTCTTGGAAAACCTTGCGGAACAGATCATCATCGAACATTTCCACGAACAAAAATGCCCGAGCAAGCGGGACAAGAATTTCTGCTCCTCGCAACTTATCAGCACTGATGTTGTCATCCGCAAGCTCAGCCAACAGCATCTTACTAGCAGCCTGCATCGATTCCCCAACCCATTCCTGCTTGCGGCTTTCTCTCGGCAACAAATGAGCTATCGCTGTGACCACCATACAGGCTTCGTGTGCATTGATTTTTGCCTTGTCCGATTGCGCCAGAAACACAGTCTGCGCTGCTACAGGTCTACAACAATGGCATTAGGAGCAGTCTTATCAAACCAGATCATAGTTTCTCTTAACGTACTGTAAAATGGAAGTCCGACCCACACCAAGGCGCATCAAAGCAGTTGTGAGATTTGTCAGTGAACCACCCGTTTTAAAGGCGGCAATGCCAAAGTTCACCAGCTTCTCAGTCTCATCGATCAGTTTCCAGAATCTGTTTGTCAAATAAGTACAGAACGACTGTAAGGCAGCTAGCTTAGATCATTGCTCATCGAAAGGACTTACCGCTTCGTGTCCAAGGCAGTGGGTTTAGCTGACCACTTCGCAAACAAGGCTGGCGAAGGAATCGTTAACAGATCATCTTCGGGCGCTTCAGATGTACTGGAACGGTCGTTGCTGCCAAGTGCCTGTTGCAACAGAATCGATAACTATTACCACAGGGCAATCTCACTAAAACTCAAAACTTCTCACCACTATGTTCGCTCGCGTTGTCCGAGTTGCCACAAAACGGCCTGCCCGGTCGATCGCCGTTCTAATGTTGTAATGGTTCAAGGCGACAACCTGCAAGAAAACCAGGGATTATTAGTTCACAACCTCGTAGGACTCAAAATACTCAGTGCACTTACGTTTTCATCCACTAAACGCAGTAGTTCTTGCAGGTCCTTGGCCATGAGCAATTTACGGTTCAACTGAACATTGTCTGACGAGTAGTCTTTAATGTTGTCCACTCTGCGGATCTGCAACAAGTTTTTCAACTTTGGTTGTGTCTCCGCCATCAAGATCAACTCAGACCACATCGTAAAACTCAGTAAAGACGAAGGATACCCCGACAACGACAGTAGCGGCGACTGGTTCTCTGGCATCTGCACCGCTACGCATGATGCACTGAACAAAACTTTGTCCGACGAGTAGATTCTCGCCAACGTGCCAACCTGGGAGTTGCATTTGATACAGAGCATCTTGTGCTTCTTCCAACTCGAATTCGCATCCTCCACAGAGTCCTCAGGGAACAAATTCTTCAGGGGTTCATCAGTCACACTGGATACGTGAATACCGTTCCTCCTGCAAAACTCAATGAATTAATCCATTATTATTAATCCCCAATGCAACATGTCAACTAATTCGTACCATTTGAAGAAGACCAAGTCTTTTGTGGCGGTTAGAGTCGTATTACACTTGCCACATACCACTCGAGGAGTAGATTTGTCATCTGTGTCATCCATGGCGGCGGACTCGCTGGGCGTTGGATACATCGCACTGAAAGAAAAATTGCGTCGATCTTGCACCTCATTGGTTGGTAGTAAGGAGACGGAAGGCAATGGCAAGGAGCTGCGCCTGTTGGAAGCCGTGCGCTGTAGGATCCGAGCGTGAATTGCCCGCATAGTGTGCGGTGAGAGGTTGAGGAGTGTCGTGACTTTTTAATGTTGCATGAAGAGTAATGTTGCACGAAGAGAATGACGGTAGTTTTGATTCATGGCCGCGGCCAGGAGAAATGTATTAGGATGTTGGAGATGGCACGACGTAGATGAACTCCTCGTGATACTGGGGACAGCTAGCGGAACAGCTATACACAATGAGGCTGAGCCAATCCATACCACCAGGAGGTACAGTTTTAGGCGCATCGGGCGAGGCGTTACCAGTATTGAGAGGCTTCTGCGAGGAATTGTCACCAGCTGCGTACTCGTCAACCTTCAGGAAGTAGTTGATGGTTGGGGTCAACTGCATCTCGAATGACCGCTCTGCCCCACAGCCGGGGCAAGGAGGAACCTTGAGGTTTTGTGGGATCACCACGGGCCACAGCGGTTCCCCGCCATAATCGTAGCGAAGACATTGCAGGGGACACCGATTGATTCGCTTCTGAAAGCGTAGCAAATGTCGCTGTTGTGCTGGGGTCTTCTCGTAAGATTCTCCTGAGGACGAAGAAGCGCCACCAGATTGTGTTGCACCTCCCTTCTTCTTCTTTGCGTTAGTGATAACAGTTCGTAAGTCTCCAATATCAGCAGACTTTTCCTCCTCTTCCTGCTTCATGTATTCCTCTAGCAGGCGGTTTTCGTGGGCAAAATCATGCTCGGAAGTGTAATTTTCATACGGTTCATCGATCACTTCGATCGGCAGAGCAGGGAAGGCGTTGCGTTTGCCAGTCGAAGCTGTCTTCTTTGACGCTTCTTCCTTTTTGATCACCGGAGTTGATTTAGCTGCCGTCACGTTAGTCTTCATAGCATCATCACGCTGTTGTAGCAGAGCCTCCAGGTCCACAACATCAGCTGCAGGAACCAGAGTCTTGTTATCGTCCTCATCGTCACTCCAATCACTATCATCACTGTCTGATCCCCACGCGAGTTTCACCTGATCGATCTGCTTCGTAACTTCCTCAACTTCCACCTCGGTACGAGCTTCTTCCTTTACTGGTTCAACTTGATCACGCAGTACTCTCCAACTACCGGAGTTTTCCGTACATGCCACCGAGTTGCACCCGAATACGTAGAGCGTTCGGTCTGATTCCACGGGAGCGTATACTTGCGCAACAAGAAACAATCCTTTGCCGCATTTCGTGCACGTCAACGTATCAGCTTCCTTCGGAGCATTCGTGTACCAAGCCTGAACATTTTAACAATTAGCTTACATCATTTAAAATTCACCCAACGCAATGACCAAATTTCTGTGGCCAATACATACCGGTGTTCCTCCAGCTTTACACACATAAGGAGAAGTATTATCAACGCTCTGACGCTCCTGGATAGTGCCCAACAACACCACTCGCTCCTCGTCCATTGCTCCAAAGTGTGTCAAAAAATGCAACAGCAAAAACATGTATCGTACTTAGTGGAATTATTGGGAATACTATCTGATGAGTGGCTGAAAATCGGGTATCTCGACGTCCTCACGTCGGTGGGAGCTAAAGCAAAGCGAGCCAGGAAGTGCACGAGTACCATGAGCGACAACAAGGAAATCCCGTCCGAGTACCGTATCTCCGAGAAGTGGGACAAGTGCCTGGAGAACTTCACGCTCTACTTCGGTGCTGGCCTCGTGGCTGGCGGCCTCACGTCCCTCGTTCTAGCGCGTATGTTACTGTCTATCTTCTGACTGAGGAGCTGAAATACCTGACGTTATTTGTTTTTTAGGCTCGGGCGCTGGTCGTGGACTTGTGGCTGGACTGGGCGCAGGTGCGGGTGCTGGATCGAGCTGGACGACGTGCCAGATGGCGTTTGCTGGTGACGCCAACGCACAGGCAGCTCTGGACAAAACGGACAAGGCTGTGGAAGACTTCAAGGAGAAGATCTCGGGCTCCAACTAGATGTTTTCCTGTTGCAAGAAGTGAAAACACCACTATCTTTTTTGCAGTTAAAAGTCGAGGAGATCACGGTGGTGTAGTTGTTGGAAGACTTGTGGAAGAGCTTGAATGCTTTATTCAGCTGAAGATATGGACACTAACCGACGAACTTTGAAAGAAACAAGGAGGAAGCTTGAAAAAGAATGCGGAATATAATACTATGGGCTGGTGGCTTAGCAGCCACTAGCGATTCACTTCTTCTTGTGTCTTCACGCTTTCTCCTCGAACGTGAATTGATACTCTCCGGCTCCAACTTCCACTTTAATGGCTTTGCTAATCGTTAGCTCGTACGGCTCGTTCGGTTTCAGCTCCACGTCGTCGATACGGGTGCCGTTGGTACTATCCAAGTCGATAAAGAAGACTTTACCTGGAGTCTCCATCTTGATCTGTAGCAAATAGCGTTAGTCGACATAAGCAATCGTTGATGTATTGCTACGCACCTCTCCGTGTGACGTCGAGAGTTCCGAGTCCTTGGGCATACTCAACCCGCGAGGAGATTTGAACTTCCGACCAGTAGAACGCCCAATAAAACAGGAAGAATGTCGTTTCTGCTCATCAGCAAGGAATAGAGCATTAGATATTCTGCGAGCTTATGTGGAATTCATGCGTCGTACCGCATCAATAGCCATGGAGAATTTCCGTCCTCGATACGGGCCAGTAATGCACCGCACTGAAATCGTAAATGCTCGCGGAATCGATTTTGCATCTATCGTAACACACAAATCAGTTTAACCACACTTCTCGTTTTCATAAACGCCCAGTGTACCTTTGTCTAAATTTTCCTTTTCGGCTTCGAGTGCATCCATCAGTATTTTCTTTCCCTCTTCCAGCTCTTGTCGGAGTTCCGCTACTCGAGCATTCGCCTGTTCCACTAATTTCTGCAGGAATATCACGGTCAATTCAGCATCATAAACAACCTCGGCTCAGTACGCACTTTGGATGACGCCTGACAGTCCCGCAGTAGAAATTCCTGGATGACCATTTCATCGAGCTCCTGCTCAGATTTCGCTCGCTCAGGTACATTTCCTATCGAAGATTTCGCTATCGCCACAACAAAATAACCAACAAACGTCGTCGTAAGCTTGTCCAAATTCAAAATTCAAAGTGTAGCGCTCTCGAAGACGCTCGGTACGAACAACTGTACTACAGTAAAGTACACTTAGTTAATACATACCTTTCTTCTCTAATTGCGAGGGATCTGGTGTGTCTCTTGCTGCATGAGCTGCGCTGGTGCTGTGCTTCCGCTTCATCTCTGCGTATTATACCGCTCAAATAAAAAAAATGTTTGAAAAGTGCGTTTTTGGAATATTAACCAATCAGGTTAGATTTGTTTTGTTTTCCCGATTATTTCTCTCTTACAGCATGGCAGACGCGAGGCAAGCGAATGTGGTGGTAAGCAAGCCCATTCTGTATGGGTCAGTGGCCACATACCTGGGCCGCAAGGCTGAGGAGACCAAGACGCACCGCTGGTCTATCTACCTGCGCGGCGTGGACAATGAGGACTTGTCCTACATGATCAGCAAGGTCGTCATTAGCTTGCATGTTAGCTTCGCCAACCCTGTCCGAGGTACGCTGGAATGTTTGTTTTCTTTCGGCTAGATAGAGTTCTAACCATCGTGGTAATTAACAGTTCTGACGGAGCCACCGTACGAGGTGACGGAACTAGGTTGGGGCGAGTTTGAGACGCGCATCCAGATCTACTTCCACGATCCGAACGAGCGACCGATTAGCATCATCCACTTGTTGGTTCTCTATCCTCCTAATAGCCAGCCTGCCAGCACTAAGAAGGTGTGTCATTATCCTAAAAGTTGCTTGCATTTAGCATTCGTTACTAAATGCACCTGTTACTACCTTTACAGCCTGTGGTGAGCGAGTTCTACGATGAGCTTGTGTTCAACGAACCAACCGAGTTCTTCTACAAGAAGCTGATGGCTGGACCGGACCGCCAATCGCCTCCGCTGGCTATGCAGGACCACCTGCCAACGTACTCGGATGTTGAAGTACTCAAGACCTTGGCCCGCGCCGAGACCCTCGTCAGTAATGAGATCCAGGACACGAAAAACCTGCTGGTAAACGCCGACATCGAGATCAAAGAGCTAAAGGAACGCATCGCCGAGCACACTAAGAAGAAAAAGCAGGCTGACAAGCTCGTAACAGCAGCGCACCCGATCGTCATGTCTTGAAACAAATTGCGAAAGATGGAGAAGTAAGGGCTACACCAAAGCACACGGTCAATACAGATATTTACTACGCTGAGCGTCTCGACATATCCATTGCGACTTAGTACGTCTACCGAAATGTATCGGAGTATCGCTGCTGTATCATAATTGCGAGCAAGTATGCAGTCGTTGGAAGTATTAAATTGTCGGCGATGGTCTCGAAGGCGCCGCAATTGTTAGCCGGGTAATCCACAAGCAAGACGAGCGGCAAACTCAATCCCCAGGCAGGCTCCAAAAGGCCGTGCAGCATCGATTACTCCAACTAAGGAGCTTACCAAGAGGGCTACTGTACAGCGCTGCACGTCTCCCAGTGTAAATTATTGCATAAGGTGTTCATTTAATCTAAAGTACATGGAATCTAAAGCTCCGGTATACGATTAAGTACAATACTTATTCTGCCTGCCCTCAAAAACTCTGGCGGCACAGTGCTACTGAATAATTCTACGCAGTGCCATTTCGATGAGTTTTTCTTTTCAGCTTGCAAGGTGCAGGTAAGGATTTTTACCTACAGTTGTAGAGCATTGGGAAAGGGCGCGAGTACTGTGCAGAGCCGCGTTATCTATCAGGTCGACGAAAGTTGAAGTTTCCGAAAAATCTGACATGTACTGTACTTGCCTGGCTCTGGTTGTCATTGTCCAGGATTCATGTCGGAGGCCAAGCAGGGAGGTTAGCATGGCCTATTACCACTCTATATGTAGTTGTTTTTTGCAGGTAGCTCAAACTACGGCACTGCATAGATTCTGAAGCGCGCTCATGCGTGTTGTGAATGTCATCCGTATCCACCGGTCGATATGTAACTTAGTACAATACATAATTGGATGCATAAGTAATGCAGTAACAGTTTCAAAACTGACACGTACTGCATTAAGAAGTGTCTAATTGTAACCGGTATCTATCACGTCACGTGGGCGATTAAAATCAAGCCCAAAAGGCCACGCAACAACGGTCAGCATTTCGGTGCCACAAGGCACTCAAACGGAAGTCTCCCAGGGAAGGCCCACTCGTTGGCAACGAGTCGTTGCCATTGGTAACGAAGGTAACTTGGTAAAGGGACCACGGCTGTCAATGGTTCAGTAACTGAATCAGATGAGTGCCTCTGAGGCACTGCCTCACATTTGTGAGCGCAAAGCGCAACTTGGAAATATCGCCTAGAGTATCGTATGCGCTCCGCAGCCGCTCTGAATGAACAACCTGCAGCCATAAGACTCTTGACAGAACAGAACACCCGTAGCCAGCCCGGTGCTGACGGTGTCAACGACATGCAGCTGATCCCGTGGGAAGGATCCGCAACGGTCGAACTTCGACGCGAATGTATCTCGTAGCCTACGAGTCGTAGGGCACACACAGTTGAAGAGAGTCGGTGAAGAGTGTGGCACCCACAAGACTGGCGCGAAAGCTACACCTACACAAGACGCACCGAATTGTCCTGCAATGTGGCGTTCGACTGAGCGTCGTGCAGGCTGAAGCTGCTCATTGAAAATGAGTTATTGCTGGCGAAAAGCCCGCATCAGCTTCGCTCGAGGTACTTTATCATGTTTCCAGCGGTCAAGCATGGATGCCACTCAGTGTTAAATGCCATGGTGATCCGGGTGCGTCACTTGAGATTCCCGACCAGTTTCGCTGGCAACTATCCTGGGACTGGACTTTGCAATCGGAGACACGCTTGGATGTTAAGCAGCGGCAGACACAGCAGATCAACTACGCGCGGCACCACGAAGTTATCTGTACGTTATTGCTTTCAAGCTTAGTGCACGACGAACTGATGCCTCAATCCTCAGGTACAAACATGTCTGTATGTATGCAAGTGCTTGTTGATCTTCAGCGGGGGACCGCGCCGTGCTCTGCTACTAGCAGACTGCTAGTCATGATGTTTGAGGTGCCACTGCAAAACGGAGACCGCGCTCTACAATTGTACGTACAGTGGTTTGTCGTTAACCTTAGCGAATCAAGTTTCACTTCTGCCTAAGCTTCATGCAAATTGCTGATGATTCCCATATTGCTTTCTAAAGCGAAAATTGTTTTAGCGAGCATCTTTGAGTTTCAATCTTCAATGTCGCCCATCCCCTCCCGGGTGCCACCGTGTTGATGGCAAAGGTGCTCCATACTCATCGCGAGTCAAGCTTGGCGGAAAACCCGCCGTGAGGAAGAAGCGCAGTTGTATCAGCGGCACCATTCGCCTAGGCTTCCCGCTGAGACTTTGGCTGCCGTCAAAGTCGGTCGCTTCACTCATTCGCGAACGTGCCGCCTTGGTCTCAAGTGATTTCCAGCTCTCCGAACGATGGCAACGCACCAACAAGAGGTCAAGACGCCCGTGGTTGATACATTGCAGAGCCCTGCACACAACAACGTGGTGGACTATGACCACTACCAGTATCAACAACCCGACTCGACCTTCAAAATGGACGTGGCTGCCAACAGCCAGGACGTTCTGAAGGAAGAAGGTGAGAAGGGCAAACCGCTCAAGAAGTTCCTGTGGTGGCGCATCACCAAGAAGCAACGGATCTTTGCCATTGTGGGCATTGTTCTCGTCTTGCTAGTCGTCCTTATCCTCATCGCATGGTTTGTGATCGTCAAGGCGGTCTTCCAACACAACGTCAACAAGATCAAGATGACTGTCAATTACCTCGACATCAACCAGATCACGGACCAAACGACACTCTCCAGTGAATTGAGCTTGCACCTTACGCACGACTTAAGCATGAACGCCCACTCGGACGAAACGACGGCCAAACTACTGTATGATGGCTCGGAATTTGCTACTTTCGAGTTCCCCGCTCTGACGATCGACAAGGGCGAACAGTCCTACGATCTCAACATCACCAGCGACCTGGTCGTTACCGACGCAGACGTCTTCTCTACCATGTCAAGTGCAGTCATGGACGAAGTGTCGGTGGTGTTTGACACAACTGCAAAGGTCAAGGCACACGCTCTGGGCTTCAGCTACGGAGGCCTCGACTTCAAGCGCGAGCTCACCATTGAGGGTTTCAACAACTTCCGTGATCCGTTGACTGTCATTGACCACATTGACTTCTGGGGATGCACGGATGCAGGCTGGACGATGGACATCGACGTCAATGTGACCAACGTCTCGCAGATGGGACTCAACGGTATCGGCTACCTTAACTTGACGCTGTATGTGGACCAGGACTACTTGGGTTACTTGTCCGGAATGACTCCGGAAGTTGGTGTGCCTCGTGGCATGAGTCAGCAGACCTTCAGGCTGTATGTGGATATGGCGAACCGTGTGAACATGGTCAAGATGGTCACCTCGCTGATTGACAGCTACGTGCAGTATTTCATTACGGGTGAGAGTTCGTACGCGACGGATTACACTCTGTTCAAGGACGCTCTGTCCATCATGAACATGAGCATCATCTACACGGACAGTTTGGAGCGTATCGACCTCAACACATCGTGCAACCTCGCGACGCTTCTATCGGTTTAGGAGCTACGAAGGTGTACTTCACGGTTTTGCTAGTAGGCGATGTTGCCGACCACGTTGCATTCTTTTAGGCGATGTGTATGTCTAAACTAACGTCAAGATATGTAAAAAGTTTTCTCTCTTCCCCTTGAGAACTGTAGTTTGTATCTTCGTTGTGTGTCCACGCTTGTAGATCACCAGGATGTGGCTGAGACTTGCGAAGACCAGCGCAGACGACCGTGCTAGTCGGGTTGTTCGGGTTGCAGAGTCTGAAGAATATGCAAGGCACCCGCGTATGCACCTCATGGTTCACCGGAAGGAGGATGACTAAGCTTATACATTTTCAAACGTCCAGGAAATGCGGACACCTCGTACAGTTCCTCATTGATCCCGTTTTCAAACGCTTACTCGTTACTGGGAAACTTACCCTCTATCGCTGCATCGCACCACGCAGTAACAAGAGGCAAGTGAATCACTGGGATCATGCAACATCCAAGCTTTTCTATTTTTTCGTGTGGAAGATCGCGCCCCGATCGTTGGGCTTTTAATTGAGAAAGAGCAGTTGATCTCATTTATGGCAGCTCATTCCGCCGACAACCCAGTGTCATCACCGTCCACAACCGGCTTCGGGATCCGCAAATACTTCCAGTGGACGTCGCAGTCGACATCTCCCTCCAAACGTTCAGTCGATCAGAAGGAAGCGACGCTAACAGAGCTCGAGCCCCAACAGCAACAAATGCAGCGTAGTGCCGTCTTCGGATCCTGTGCCCAAGCGGTGGGTACCGTGGCTTCTGTGCTCTTTGCAGAGGTGAACCGCTGCGGCCACTATGACGAGACCACACGGGACAACACAGTCACTCGGCAGGCGAAGATCCTGTACGTCTCACTGCTTGAGAGTGTGCAGAAGGAGCGAGGTGAATGGCAGGGCTTTTCCTCGTCATCTAATAACAATAGCGGACCGGAGGACACGGAGCTGGTGAGTCCTCGAGACCTTTTGATGATGAATATCGGCACGAAAGCGACTGCGGATAAGCTTGGCGTTCTCAATGAGCTGCTTGAAGTGAGCTTCCGCAATCTCATGGGCCCGTTGGTACCTCTGGAACTGTATACGAGACACAGGAAGGTGCTATTACGTGAGAGTCTGGCAGTTCCACCGGCGCTTACAACGCTATTGGCAATACGAAAGATCTTGGATCGTCTTGAACGCGAGGTGCGACACTGTTTACTACGGCTACTTGCGTTGTGGGACATCATTGCCTTTGTCAACGGCGAGGCTTTTCCACTACTGAAGACAATCGCAGACAAGCACCACCACGTCTTCAGTGAATCGTCCGAGTTCGAAAGCATGGTAAAGTCTGTGTTTGATCTCGTCTTCTTTGTTGCTGCAGTTCACTAACCGCGTTATTGTAGACTGCACGGAAAAGCGAACGACAGGATACCGTTGCAATTGATCTCTTGCAGATTATGGTACTGTACCGTGACATCCTCTTCAGTGACATTGACGTACGTAGCTGTTTTGGTTTGCCCTGATTCAACTATTGTAACAGGAATACTTACATTTGCTTCGCAGTTTATCCTAACCAAGCAGGAGCTGCAGATTAGCTCGAAGTTAGTCGAAGATGTTCGTGAAAAGAACTGGCCGTTAGATTCAGATCCTGCTGCTCTGTCGGAGGAAGAAGATGATCAATTCTCCAGCGACGATGAAAGTGACAGTAGTGACGAGAATCAAACGATACACGATGAAATGGTGCTTGGAAGTTCTTGGGGCTTGGATCCTGCTTTGGAATCACTTGCTCTTCGATCCAGAACATCATCATCTGTGCTGGAAGAGGAGCAAGATGACAATTACGAAGAAGAAGCTGAAGAAGGCGAGTGGTCCATCCCTTCACCGTCTCATTACACCTATCGCCACGCAGATCGGAAGACACACAGGGCGAATTCTCCTCCAGTATCGGGCGGAGCGGGCCCGTTAGTCCCAGTGCCAATGCTTCCTTCCAGCAGTGAAGGTATCCCACCACCAAACAAAACGGACTCCCTGGTTTCCAGACCAATTACACGAACCCCAAGTAGACATCGCCACTCGCAGCAGTCTCTCTCTTCAACTCCAGGCTCCCCAACACTCAGTGCGATAAGCCAAACGAGCTCCAGCACCAGATCCAAGTTGAAGCTACAGATTAAGCAACGCCGTTCGTCGTCTATCAATGACGGTGGAAGAAGAGATCGCCATTGGCAAGACACGGCGAGCAGTGAATCACGGTCACCCCCACCGCTTTCTCGTTCTACCATGCGCAGTAAGCGTATGAGAAGCGCCAAAATGCCGTCATCCCGTCGCCGTCGGTCGTCTGTTCAACTTGCAGACCAACCAGTGCAAGATAAAGCGAAAGCTGCTGCAGCCCCGAGTTTTCTGTCTGCCGCGGCTTCAGCTTTAGCCATCCCCGTGGCAGCTGCAACTCTATGCGTCCTCGCAACCATGGCCACCCTGGCAATCTATGAGATGCGCAGGGCTCCACGCAACTGATTATTAACGCATGTATCCATAACCTCGAGTGGATTTTCAGATGACAAGATAATGTTGAGGAGAACTTTGTGGACACGAGTAACGAGTCGTGGCTTCAGTGACGCTGCGTCACTACAGCGTTATTGCCTCCAATTTTAAGCGCTGGTCTTCAATCTACATGAACATTTATTTGTAGTGGTTACGTCGATACGGCGTTATTACCGAATGCACTTCTTGCCATTATTGTCTATATCTACGTACCGGTAGTTGGGACTAGAGCGTTTCTCGAAAGTCGATTCCAGGAGTCCTTTATCCTGACAGAAAACAGTAAGGTTATTCTTGAACGAAACACTTATTAGTCGCAAGTGACTTTCCAAGTGGAAGCCATTCTGTTCGCAGCATGAACGCCTATGTTGGCTAGCAGGTCTCAATCGCAGCGCAGAAAAATACTGTTTGTAAGCTACAATTGCAAACTGCGATCTCTTCACTCGCTTTACCATAACGTGACGGTGTACATGTACGCAATCGAGTTTTTGGCTTACGAATCGATCAAAATGCGACAGAGTCGAAGGCGACACATGCTCGCAGCGATTTGGGATCGGGTGGCACCCGGACGCAACGTTGTTTATGATACGACTCAACATACATAATGTACGTCGATCATGAACTTTTGCGATGGTCCATTCGATGTGCAGTACAGTACCACCAAAATATCGTTTTTTGCAGTGTCCTGTGTCCAACGCCTGAGCTGTTGTTGTCCTTCGCCGCTATTAATAATACATGGAAAGTGGCTGCGTACACAGTCTCGTACATAAAATGGTCCTTTTAACGAATTTGAGCGAGCGATAGCGAGCGAACCGCGCACGCCCCCGCAGCGTCACGGCGTGGCAGGGGGAGAGGGCCCCCCGCCAAAGCCGAAAGCGTGAGGGCATGAACGAAGCCGGTCTTATTTTTTTTTTCCGCGAGCGCTAGCGAGCGCTGCCCCGGTTTTGTTCGATGGCTACAGAGGCCATACAAAACCCAAGTATTAAGACTGTGTACGCAGCCACTGCCATAATACATGTACATCGCGCGACCTGTTAGTCCTCTCACGACATAAGCAACAAAAGCTCCTAAGCTTATCACTGTTTTCCATAGCCAAAGTAAATTATACATGTTACACATGGAACGCTTCGGTTGATGACATTTCTCCGTGTGCAAAGGAGCATCAAGTGCCAAATGTACAGTGTACAGTATTAATACATGTACTTCGTATATGCATACCGCGGTGTTAAATGTATGTACATGTACGTCGGAGTAATTTCACAGCGAACGGTCCAAACCGTTGGCATCCACTGGTCAATGTCCACTGCAGTGACTCAGGCTTGTGTCAAACCCTTGCGCCGTTCGACGGGACTGATCATCGGACTCAACTGAACTTGGCTGCTTCTAGTGCCCCGCTCGGCTCCCACGTAAACAACTTTGCAACTCGACGAGAACATCCAGCGATGTCACCGCTCTACGCTCTACGCTACAGTGCGAAATGCCGCATTGCCAATGCCATTGGCGCTGGTTTGACATGGGCTGAGGATTTGCACAGTCACCAGACGGTCCTAGGGTTCATTCGAACACCAAACGTGCTCACCTGTCCAACGGATCACCAACAAGGAGAACTCGCAGCGACGCGACTTATCCGGCGGGTAACTACACACTACAGCGCATCTAAAACTGCACATGAAGTGTTGCATGCACATGTACGTGTTATAGTGTGCACTGCTCGAAGGAAACGAGAGAGGTACGGACCGTATGACTGTGGTGACGGACTGTGGTGACGAAGGGTAACACCGCCAAAATGTCTTCATTACAATATCCCTTCATTATCGAATACAAATGAGTTGTCTGCTAATGCAATTTTACTACCAATGTAACACCTCTGTCAAATTATTAACTGTGATAATAATTGAATTGTGAATCATCGTTTTCAGCGACCAAATGTATGTGCAATTTTTGCCTTACCACCGCCAGATTACGGCATCTACCAATCAGTTCACGTTCGATCGGTAGAAGTAAAGCGGCTGGAGACTGCAAATGTCATGTCCTCTATCCTCACTTTGCATTTTGCAGTCCCAAGCGCAACACACTCGCAGGCCATTCACTGCAGCGCAATTGTCGAATTGGTCATTTCGAGTCAGCTAATCCTTCGCTTCTCAGACATGACTCGCTTCTTCCTGCCGTTACTGGCCGCCGCTGTCGCTTCCAGTGCCGATGCCGTCGTCACCAACTCCAGTATCTGCTCCAGCGCCGCCTTCCAGGCTCTCTCCGGTACGCGTCTGGGCGACAGCCCCATCTTCATGCGTGCCCTGATCCAGGGTGACGAGGTCTGCATCGAGTACCAGCTAGAGGCGTCCGTTGCCAGCTCAGCGACGTGGTTCGGCGTCGGTCCGTCGCGCGGTTCTAGTATGGTGAGTAGTCCGGAGGCTAACGTCATGATGTTCTTCAAGGACAGCGGCACCCCAACGTCCTATGTGCTGGGCGGCTACACTAGCAGCTCCGTGACGGAGGAGAGTGATCTGTCCTCTTTTGTGGCGGGCACGGCCAGCACGACCAGTATGAGCTTCAGCTTCCAGCGCACATTGGCAGCTGCTACGTCGACTGATGTGGCGCTGTCGGCTACGGGCTCCACAGACTTCATTTGGGCGTACGGCACGTCGTGGCCCATTTCCACGCACAGGAGCGGCACCAACGGCGTCGCCACCTTCAACATCGCTGCGGCTGCTACTGCTACAGGCTCCAACGCTGGTGCGAGCTCGACCGTCAGCTCCAGCGCGTCCACGCCTTGGTGTGACGACAAGAACTGTCCCGGCATCGTCGGTGGTATTGCCTTCGCGGCCATGGCCGTGTGCGGTCTGTTGCTCACTGCTGCTCTCAAGTCTTCGCCTGTGGGCAAGCTGCTGCTGCACCGTACGGTGGCGCCGCCTCCTGTGAAAATGACGACCAACGCGCCCGTGGCTAAGCCGCACACGATGTTCTTGCAGACGCTGGCCGACCTCCACCTTGGTGAAGTGCTGGTGATGCTCATCTTCGTCGCTGCAGTGGTGGTGCTTATTGCGATGCTTAGTGACGAGAACGACTACGTGGTGTCTGGCCAGGTGAGTCTTTTGATCTTGATGTTCCTGATCCTCCCAGTTGCGCGTCTCCCGGTCTGGTCTGTGTTGTTCGGCAGCTCGTTTGAGCGTATCGTTAAGTTCCACCGCTGGCTCGGCCTCATCATGAACATCGCGGTCATCGTCCACGTGGTGCAGGCGGGCAGGGTCGTTGACCTCACGCTGAACGAGAAATTCGGTGAGGTGACCCCGTTGCCTGGCTTCATCGCTTTCGTTTGCTTCATCGCCATGATGTTCCTGTCCATCGAGTACATCCGCCGTACGTTCTTCGAGGTTTTCTACTTCGCTCACCGTGTGCTGTCGATTGTCGGCTTCGTCTTCACTATCCTGCACGCCCCCAAATTCATCGGTCTTGCGTTGTGCGTTCCTCTCGGTCTGTACGCTCTTGGTCTGCTGTACCGCTGGTCGAGTGCCTTCACGGGTTCGTACAAGGCTTCGGCTACTGTTCACTCAGGTTCCAACTCCACTACGCTCGTGCTGGAGGCCACCCCTAAGACCGGCAAGATGGCTATGAACGTCAACCCTGGCTCGTACTTCCTGGTGCGTCTTCCTGCCATCTCGGCGACGCAGTGGCACCCGTTCTCGTCGATTGTTACTCCGGACGGCAAGTCGATTGGATTCACCATTAAGGCTATGGGCAACGGCTCCTTCACGCGCCAGCTTTTAGAGAAGGCCGGCACGCAGTACGAATTGACGGCCAACCTGTGCGGCCCCTTCGGTAAGATGTCGCTTGACGTGGATCACTACGACGCGGTTGTGCTGGTTGCTGGCGGTGTGGGTATCACCCCCATGATGAGTCTCATCAACCAGACGCGTTTGTTCCCGACCTCCAGCAGTGATTCGGACAAGGCCCCCAAGGCTTCGGACTGGTACGTTCTGTGGTCCGTTCGTGAGCCCGAGGACATCCTGATGATGGAGCAGTTCCTGCCGACCCACGCTCAGCTTGACTACGCCGCGCGTGCCAGCATCCAGGACCCCAACATGGCCATTCTCGGGAACAACGCGCCGGCTCCCGTCAACATCAACTGGATGTTCCACGTCTCGAACGCCCAAACTGACGGTGTCGTCACGCGCGCGAACGGCGAGACGCTTTCTTACCGCGGCGGCCAGCCCATTCTCGACGAGTTGATTAACACAAGTCGTTTCAATGGCCGCAAGGTGACTGTCGTGGCCTGTGGGCCTCCGACGATGACTGTTGAGGCACAGGCGCTTGCACGCAACTGCAACTTCGACTTCCACAAGGAGGTTTTCAACTGGTAAACGACATAATACATCTTTTGGTTCAATAGCAAATCTTAGAGCATCGACACGAAACATTTTAGTTTAATCGCCGGTCGAAGGCGAAGCAATAGTATCCTTCATTCCTTCGTACAAGAAAACTAAGTCTTGGTGTTTTACTCAACGTAGTCGAAGTCGTCTTTGATTCCAAGCCACTTATCGACCTAGTAAGCAAACTGTGTGTTAAATCTGTTGTTCACGGAGATATTTTTTTCTGACAATCGATACCTCTTTGCCTTCGACACCACGCTTCTTCACCACCCATGACTTCAAAGTGTACACGTTGTCTACAAATTTCAATTACACCAAACAGCGTCAATATGCATAAAAGACGACGTCAACAACAAGTACCTGTCCATCTATCGGAGCCTTCCTTCGCCATGCGGACCTTGCGCTCAAGCTCTTTCAGGATCTCTGGATCGTTCTCAGCCAAGTGTTGTACCTTGGTACGCTGAGCCTTCACCTTAGCTTTCTGCTCCTCCAATCGACGCAACTTATGAACTCGTTCATCCTGTAAAACGACAAATATCAGATAACCCACTCTAACGATCAGCATGAAAAAAGTCTCCGTACCGAATCTGAGCGAAGGGTCTGTTGCTCTTCAATGCTCTGCTTCACTTTGATTAATTTCTCCTGCACACTTTGTCGTCGTTGCTCTAGCTCACTGAGCTTGCGCTTCCTTGACTGGGATAATTTGGATGGGAAGGACCAAAAGTAGTTACCGGATCCAATCTACACAAAACAATATTCCTTGTCAACCAAAAAATAATAACCAATACTCAAGAATGTTGTATACAGTACTTTATCGCAGTCCACCAAGACGTCATCGACCAGCGCTTGGTTCACGTCCTTGACAGTTTGCAGTACTGCAGAAATAAATATTGAAAATAAAAATACTAAGGAAGAAATTGCGTATTCATACTGCGAAGCCGTACCTACACCAGCCTTGGAGCCGAGCTTCTCCACCTCCTTGAGGTTGAACACCTCCTTGGACTCGTGGTAGATGCGCAGGATGCGCTCGCGCTTCTCCTGCAGCGACACTCCTTTGCGCGGCATTGTCGATTTTTAATTCTGACAAATACATAAACATATTTGTTTAAAGTTGAAAAATCACCGGTTTATTGTATTTTTTAAGCAAACTGGAGTTCGCTCGAGCCTCCAACCAAATAGGCAGCACGTTCAAGGGTCTCACGAGTACGAAGCTGCAAGTCCTCTAGAGTGCCGTCGTTGAGAATCACCAGATGAGCTTTTGCCATTTTCTCCTGTTTGCAGCGATAACAAAAGAATTAAAAAAATGTCAGGTCGCCATTTCCTTCTGCTCTGAGTAGACAAAGGAGACCACGTACATGGATCTTCATCTGCGCTTTAATGCGCTTCTCAGCGTCTTCTAGCTTCATATTGTCGCGTTTCATGAGCCGGGCAAGTTCGTTTTTCTCCGAGCACACAACCACAATCGTCGGGTAGCAGAAATACTCAAGTAGTTTCGTCTCGAACAGCAGTGGTGCATCGAACACCACCAGGCGCTTTCGACACACCAATCGATGATACACAAGCTGCTTAAACATCTCCCATATAATGTACTTGTGGGTGGCAGCATTGAGTTTCTTCCGTTTGGCCGAGTCACTAAAGATGATTGAGCCCAACTTCGCGCGGTTGATGGTGGCGTCTTCATTAATTACCTCCGTTCCAAAGCACCGTACAATCTCCTTGTAGGCGCCACGTCCGGGCATCACGACTTCTCTAGCCACCACGTCAGCATCCACAATAACAGCCCCCGCTTCTCGAAAAGCTTTAGACACCGTCGATTTGCCTGTTGCGATGCCTCCAGTAAGCCCCACGCCCACCAGCGATGAACCCAAAATGCGTCCGATAAAATACCCTCCCACTAACACAATGCCAGCACGAGCCGACAACTACCAGCGACAAATTTCCATTTAAGATTTTCATGTCCACAAAAATATAAAACACCAGTTTAATATCTTAAAAATCGTCAACGTACCAATGGAGCGAGGGTAAACGGCGAGAGAGCCAGTAGCCAGCGCTTGATAGAGTTTTTCCGCAGCTTCTCCTTCAGTAGACCCAATGGTATGCCGAGTAGAAGACCCAGCGGCGCCAGTGCCAAGAGCTGCACGTCATACATGGCACAAAAACTTTTTTTTACAGTTTAGTGACAAAAGCCTCAGCTACCGAAAAAATATCGAGAAAAAACATTTTTAACCAATCATATCGTTTCTGCTTGGTGTCAAGTGCCATGGGAATTATTCTACGAGATGCCTCCTACTAAGCAGCTGCGAGCTTCTAGCCGAGCCTCGACGACGGTCACCTTAGCGGCGTTGGGT
This sequence comes from Phytophthora capsici, assembly GCA_030324255.1. Lineage (NCBI taxonomy): Eukaryota > Oomycota > Peronosporomycetes > Peronosporales > Peronosporaceae > Phytophthora > Phytophthora capsici. The sequence continues at coordinate 2,396,082 of CM059346.1, forward strand.
CCTCTGCTTGAGTTCCTGGACGCCCGTGAGACTGCTGCCCTTGTGTGCACCCAGAAAACGATTGGCCGTGAGGGCTGCGCTGCTATTTGGTTCTGGCTGACGAATCGTATTCGTGACGAGCTGCCTACAGTGAATCTGCAGAGTCCCCCGCCCCATTGTGATACACTGCAACTTGCAGTGGTGTTGCCACTGTTAAGGCAATTGCAAGCTGTTGCATCATGTTAGTTTTACTCTTTTTGCAATTTCCCAAATTTCAACTAACCATTACGTTTGCACTACAGATGACTTTGATCTGCACTTCGACGCCAAGAGACATGGAGGCGACGTATATTTACTAGCACGTAGTGAGTGTTGTGTGGCACATTGGGGACCTAATGGTGGCTCCATGTTCGGCGATCAGGTGTGTGCTCCAAACGCAGTCAGCTACTGGGAGTGTGTGGGGCTAAGTGAAGGCAGCTACATTGGCATCACAGAGGTTGTGACGCAGGGACAGGCTGGATTCCGGTACTATGGTGTTGATGCACAACATTTGAAGCGGACGCTGTCATTGCCTACACCAGCGTGTGATCACATGCCAGCAATAATGTATTGCGAAGGCGGATTCATCACTACGGGGTCATTTCGAGGACCCAAACCACAACTCCCAGGACGAGTGAACTTCTTAGATGCTGACACATTCAAGGAGGAGGATCGGATCGGTGTACTGGTTGACCTGCTCGCTGGATTTCTGTTATTTGTGCGTAACAGAGAGCCCCAAGGCATGCGGATCCCCATTGATAGGTCAAGGAAGTACCTGCCGGTATTCAGTGCCTGCGCATGCTACAATTTGCATCTTCTTCCCGATATGCAGCCACCTTGGCAGAAAATTTATCGCTTCGACGAGTAGCTTGATACCACTGCGAAATCAAGAACTCGCTTCAACTGGAGAGAACAACAGTATATTACCGCAAAACGACAATACATCGGATCGTCAGGCTTCTGAGAATCTCGCAAAGTTGTACCAATGCTTCTCAAAGCTCCTACTCGGTGGATCCCTGGATGGTGACGACAACTTTGCGCTTGTGCCCAGAGCCCCAGCCACCAATGTCACGGTGTTCGCAGAGATAAATACCTTTGAGAAAAAAACGTTAGATACGACTTGCAGACTAGTAAAAAAAAACATTCACCAGATATCCTACCTTGCCAAGTGCCGAGGTTGAACTTGCCGTTAGTGATAGGGATGTTCACCGATGCACCGATCAGCGTCGACTTCACGTGTCCCGGCATATCGTCTACAATAGCAAACCGTGAATAATGCATAACCTCGAGTTGATGGTAGTAGGCAATATGCTGCCCACCGTCGCCTTCATCCGTATGGCGGAAAAACTCCCTGCAAGAACGCCCATTAATAATGCCATCCGGAATAAAAAACACAGCATAGCAGTACTGTATTACTTGTTCCAGGACTCCGGCACAATGCGGTTGAACGCGCCTTCCATGTCGGTGCTGTTACAATAAATAAAAACACGGTTATAATGTCTGGTGTGAAACTATTGAGCTAAGCAATTATACAACTCACCGAACATCCGGGTCGCAGTTCTCATTAATACTCAGCGACGCAGACGTGTGCTTAATGAACAGGTTGGCCATACCGATCTTCACTCGAGACAGCTCCGGCACCTACAGTTATTTACATGTATTAATAATCAAATATTAAGTCATTTGCATATCATTAAAAAGTGTTCGAACCTGCTTCTCAACCTCACGCGTCACCACTTTGAAACAAATACATTAGCGATGAGTAGTTGTAGCTATTATAATCGAAGCTACACACAGTGGAAGCCGCGGCTGGGAGCCGTGAGCACAATCTCCTTCTGGAACCAGGTCGCCATATTCACAATGCAAAACAGGGAATGCGATTCAAGGACTTTTGATTGGCTAGTAGAGATAATGTACAACACATCAAACAAATAATCAAGGTAAAGTTGAAGCTAGAATGTGGGAACCCAAATTTGTATCCACAGTTTTGAGGTCTACACACTCAAGCTCTTCTTCTCTCTGGCTTGTGGTTCAAAGTTGGCTGCACCTTTGAGACTGTTCGACATGGCGTTCATGGTACGTAAGACTTGATCCGTAAATGAGGGCGACAACGAGTCTTCCGCCTCCGACACTTGATGCTTCAAGGCCGAAAAGCCGTTGAAGTTGCGGCGGATAGTCGATCTCACCACGGCTTCCACAGTGTCCCCCTTCCCACTGACACCGCTGGCAGTGTCTTCGCTGAACCAACTGCCCTCAGACTCGGACTTGTCGAAATCTGGGTTTGAGTGGCGCTCCTCACCTTTAAGGTCCGAATTGGAGGAGTTCTCTAAGTGGTTCTTTCTGTCATAGGCGCGGGCCGTCTTCTTTAAACTGAGTAGGATGTCCGAGACTTCGTGGATCTTGCTACGTGCTGCTGTGACCTCCCATTCAGACGGGGTCTCGCTTTTGCTGATTTGGTCGGCGACTTGCTTCAGCTCAGACGCTTTGTCCTTCGCAGCGCGAATATCTTTTCTCATGTAGGATTTGGCAGTGTTCAGGAAATGCAGGCCATGGCGGTTGTCGTACTCTGAGAGGTTTTCCTTCAAAGTCTTGAGGCAACGGGCAACTTCGTCCGCTGTCTGAATCAACAGGTGTTCCATCTTGGAAAACACTTGCTCGACGGCAGGGTTGTGCTCGGTGGACTTGCCCATGGTTGAGGTTGATGGCGTGCTTGAGATCCAATTTACAAATGAACATGTCGTGAGAAGGTTTACCGCTGCAGCCACACCTATCGAAGTTGTTCCACAAAAATAGTGGCTTATTTCTTCATTTAGCGGCCAACAATCTCATGATACTGGACGTGTTCTCTCTACAGTAGCAAACAGCGCATTGTTTTTCTAGCATCTCTATTGAAGACTTCGACTCGAGTGCTGCTCTTTGAGCTTACAATGTAAGTACGCTTGATAAGACTAAAATGAAGAAGTCGAGTATGAAATACGTTTCTATTTCGGCGCATCGACATGAACAGGATCGACTGCTTTAGCTCGCTGGCCCCCAGCGATCTCTATGATCAACTGCATGGAACTCTGCTTGACACTCACGGATGCGACTCTCGATGCCCCCTTTCTTGATTGGGGCTGATGACTCGATGTGAGCGTCTAAAGCCTCCTGCTGTTCGTCTCTGGCTTTAAGCTGCATGACCGAGTAGAACTTATTGGTGCAGCGCATGTTTGTGCCAGCAGCAACTTTCACCGAAAAAGCTGCCTAGGTTCTCGCTGTGGGGGATTTCATACATGTATTCGAGAACCATTACTCTGTCCGTTGACTTCTGGGTAGTAATCGTCGCACTGAGACATTGACAACGGCTTCTCCTGGGTTCATTTCTACCGTGGGCCTCTGCAGTGAGCCATTCCAGAACTTCTTCACCACTGATCACTCAAAAATGGGCAAGTCTACTACGAATACTCTTGCGGAACAGGAATTCACCAAGCTGCATGCCCAACTGCATCAAAGTGCACATGACACGTTATCCTATTTAGAAGCTCTCAAGCACAAACTGGGGGAATATGATCACAAGCATCACCTGCACTTGTCCAGTTCAGCAACATCGTTCTTCGACGATGGTTTGGACCACGCCAAGGATGCAGTAAAGGAGTTAAAACACGCAGCCGATCATATTCACAAGAATGCAGGCGTGAACGAAGTCAACGTTGCCCGTAGGTCCATGGAGCAGGCGTTTAATGCATTGGCTGACCTGCACAAGGTGGCCAACGCTTACGATACGGAAAACCCGACACGTAAACGCAGTGAAAAGAAACCCACGACGTCCGAGACGCTTGAGTGGCTCGTGAGCACCACTCGTGACGCTTCTTTCAGTGGTTTTGCTCCTTTGCAACGACAGATCATCGAAGTTCAAGTGGCTATCGGGGAGATTGAAAAGCCGTCGATCAAGACCCGAGCAAAGGAAGCCGTGCACCACGTGACTAGTAAGTTCAAAGGCGAGTTGAAGCCAAGCCCCAAGGCGAAGGACAACCAAGTAGCAGACGCTGCGTATTAGTCTTGAGTATTTCTGTATGGGTTGTAAATTACATGATAACAATCGGCTTCAAGTTGAAGTTTACCTCTCTATTGTAATGATACCTCTATCGGACTGCTGTGGTCTCTTGCTCTGCCTCATTCACCACAGTCGATGAGGTCGTACTGGCACGGGGGAAGTGCTGGGCGTAGTACTGAGCACGCAGCAGAGCTTGGAGATCAGCAGAGTCACGTCGACGCTCAGCGAAATGCAGTGCCAAGCCACCCACGCGAGCACCGAACAGGGTTGCGCAAAAAACAAGTTGTCCATAAATAATTCCAATTAAAACACACGAAATTATTGATTGAGCGAGGTCTCAATCACGACCAAAAAATCCTGAATTCTGTCGTGCCCAACGCATGGGTTGAGCGCTTTGTGGGCAGGCCTGACCGCGGTCCTGAAGCTCCTGGCGAAGCAGTGGTGTGTAAACAACGTTTACTAAACGGAAATACCCTCGCCTGGGGTTGGTGCGTCTTGCTCACTCCGCAGTTTCCTGCAACAACCTCAAGACAACTCAGTCCAAGCTACCTTTTCCCCACTCGAGATAATGGAGACTCGCGCCACGCCACGCCCCACCCCCGTCAGCTCTGTGAAGTGCTATTTGAAGACCGTGGAAACCGCTATCATTGCCGTCTGTGCCCCGAAGCCGAGCCAAACCTCGTAATGGTGGCTACACCTCAATTCTGGACCACCTGGAACGCAGTCATTGCGGCGTCTACCTGGACGAATATTTCGCCTTGGCGGGTAGGCCAAACACGCTTGATGGCTTTGTGCGGGTGACAGTCGATGAAAATGTCATGAATCGCTACCACTGGATGGATTGGGTGGTAATGGATCACCATGAACTGAGCTTTTGTGAGAAGAAGCGGTCTCGCAAGTACACCTCCCTTAGCCCCATAAGCCGGTTTCAGTTGAAGAACGACCTTGCTGCTGTAGAGATGGCTGTGCGGGCTCGTATTCGTCACCAGCTCGCAGATAGACCCTTCGGTTTGCTGATCGATGCATGGACGGAAGCAGGGAGACACTATGCTGCTATAATTGCGGTATCACCCGCCGCTGGTGATAGCACTGTTGGTGAGAAGACGTTACTGGTTTTCTCTCCGTTTGTCGATGAAGGAGACATGAGTACAGACTCGTTCATTGAGCTGCTTGACTACACCCTGGATACCTATCGTTTGTCGGTGCGGTACCTAATGTTTTACGTCTGCGATCATGCCTCGGTAAACAAATCACTTGCTTCACGCACAAGTGTGCCTATGATTGGTTGTGCCAGTCATCGACTGCAGCTGGGTGTGCAATGGCACCTTGAACCTTACCAGCAGCTTCTTGAGAAGGTCCACGACCTTATGGTGAAACTCAGCACGATTAAAAATCGGCATGCGCTGCGAGAGGCTGGCGCTTTGATGCCTGTGATTGACAACGACACTAGATGGAGTTCTACCTTTGGGATGCTGCACCGCTACTTTGAGATTAACGAGTACATCGATCATTCAAACCGCAAGCTTTTGGATGTTCTGCTTACTCCCATGGAAGATGCTGAACTAGAAGCGATCTTTGAGGAGATGAAGGCGTTAGAGAGCGTAAACAAACGCCTACAGGCTGGTGGTGTTGATGAACGTGAGTTATCGTTGCTAGAGGTGCGGAAGTTATTCGATGCAGTTATCAGCAAGTTTCCTGAAACAGCCAAGTATCTAAGCCCGAGCTCAACTAATGTGGTGAAAGCGCCTCATTTCGAAAATGGTGTTGTCAAAGTTCTCTCGGGGAAGGAGTCGGCGCTGAAGCAGCAGGAGAAGGCGGCGCTTAGCCGTCTCAAATGCACGGGCGGTAACGACGAAGTCGACGAGGAACAAGTCTCCTTCGCTGATCGCGTGCTTCGTGAGTCTGTCAAGCCACGACGTTCTCAATACATTGACCTCCGCTGGATCCCGTCCACCTCCAATGAAGTTGAGCGACTATTTTCTCGTGCTGGCTTGGTCTTCAGCATGAACAGGCGCGCAATGAGCCCAACAACACTCGAGACGCTTCTGTTCTTAGAGTACAACCGCTCGCTATGGGATCCCCAGCTTGTAGCCTCGGCTGTTAACCGTGATGACCGCAACACAAGGCAGCGCGTTATTTGAGAGAATAGTTGCAATAAACCAATAAGTTGTTGAGCCGAGCTGAAGGCCTCAATTAAATAACAATCTTATTTTACGCAACCCTGGCACCGAAGCCGAGTAGGAGTCGTGCAACCTTCACATCGCCAAGTAAAGTAGCGGCATCAAGCGGACTGGTACCGTTATGCTTGGGCACTGTTGCCTTCGCCCCACCAAGCAGTAAAGTCTTCACAATGGCACTGTGACCACGGTGTACAGCAGCAAAGAGAGCTGTGGCACCACTGGACGTTTGAATGTCAGTAGCTGCGCCGACCTCCAGCAGGAACTCAACCAGCTTCACATGACCCTCCTCGCTTGCGATGTATAGTGCAGTTAGTCCGGAACGGGTCTGGTCATCCAGACGAGCACCGGAACGCAGTAGCGACCGGGAAACGGTCTTCCGACCCATACGAGCGGCAATGTGAAGCGCGGTGGACATATCGTCCATCTTGGTGTGGACGTCAGCCCCTGCGTTCACTAATAGACGGACGATCTGGTCGTGTCCTTCCTGAGCTGCGATATACAGGCAAGACACACCGCCTGCTGGTCGTCGGAAGTTCGGATCAGCTCCACGCGCAAGCAGAAGCGAAGCGATGGCGACGTAACCCATTTGACTGGCCAAGTAGAGCGGTGAGACGTTCTCGTCCATGAGAGTGTTGGCGTCCAGCTCCGTCAGCAGCAGAAGGTCGGAGACTACGAACAAGTGACCGCCTTCACAAGCCAGAAACATCGCTTGAACTAACTGCTGCTTGTTGATGCGACCTTGGGTCTGTGCTTCATCTTCGGCTTGCTTCTCGGCTGCAAGCAGTCGTAGAACGGTGGACCGGTGGCCATTCTTGGCGGCAGCACACAGTGCCGTCGCACCACCGGCAACCGCGCAATCCCTTCGTGCATTGGCGTCTAGCAGCATGTCCACTAGCAGGTCCCAACCGTGTTCACTGGCGAGATAAAGCGGCGATGAAAGACTGAACGACCGCGTGTTGACGTCGCTTCCAGCTCGAAGTAGCAGGCTCGAGGCCTCCGTGAGTCCATTAGCCACCGCAAGACTAAGTGGCGAGTGGCCGTCGGCATCCGTATTCTCCAAGTCGAAGGCAAACCCATTTGGTTGACTCTTTGCCACTGCAAGAAGAGCAGGCAACACGCGTGTCCGGCCACTCGCACACGCGTACAGCAGCGCTGACATCAACGCTAAACCATCTTCCTCCTCGTCACTGCTTGTTAGCACCAAAGGGACGTCCAAAAGTGCCCGAGATCCACTCGATACCAATGTGTGCGTGAAGACTCCAATGTTATGTTGAAGTTGGCGACGGCACCATCGGCTGAATTCATCAAGAAGAGCTGGTAGAAGCGGTAAATCAACCAGTTCGTTGCTCACCAGCAGTTGCAGTTCGCGTAGCACAGGACTCAGTGTCGAGTTCTGTACGAAGAACTCGCGGTGGGCTGGTGTGTGCAGCGCACTCAAGTACTGAAGTGTCGGGAAGTGAGCTTCAATACGTGAAATGAAGGCACCGGTCACGCTAGTGTCGTCCAGGTTGAGCGTCGTCAGTGACGGGTGCGACCCTGTAAGCTGCTTCGACGTCGAGGTTTGACCAGCGAACAGTTCACCCGTGACTCGCTTACATCGCCGCACAGACACCGACCTAAGCCGAAGCGACTGAGCGTTCAGAACAGCTAACAAACCAAAGTCCGAAATCCCCAAGCAGTCATCAGCAACGATCTCCTCGAGGTGCGCCCAGAAGCACGACGTTAGCACCAGCAAGTCGCGGTCAGCTAGCGAACGTTGACCCGATAGATCAAGGCGACGGACACGACTGTAGCTCTGCATCGCTCCGTGACACGCCCGTTCCAATGTACGCGTTGAAACCGGCGACGTCCGAGCGGATAAGTCCAATCGATCCAACTCCAAAGTCTGCACGCGTCGTCTCCATGATCGACTGGTTTGTCGAACGATCTGGTGCTCACGGACGTTGAGATACGAAAGCACCATACACAGCAGTGCCTCCTCGTGCAACGCGGCTTCCATATCCCCACATTTCCGAGGAGAAGTGAGTGGTAACATGAGTTTGAACGCGGGGCTGCGACCAGGAGTCAATGGGGCCTCCAAAGGCGACGGAACAGTTCGGCACAACGCTCGGTGCTTCCGTGGTCGACTGAAGTAGCTGGAATCGTGACTGGCGACCCCCACGGCAGTGCTAGCAACGGGTTCGCTGTCCATTGAGGTGGTGGATGAACTGTCTTCGACCTCGGACTGAAGCGCGGCAACGTGCTGGAACGAGCGCTTCATGGCGAATGTGCTGAGCTTGTTGTTCGTTGCCGTGTTACAAGGGGAGCCAGCCAGCCAGATGGAGAGGTTTGTGACGCGAGAGAGAGTGAAGAGTGAGAGCGGCGAGATGGAGGCCTGTCGACTTTAACGTTTGGTTTGACTTTGAATAGGGTCAGGTCAGAGTTCTTTGGGCCTCTGAAGCTGGGCAGGACCTTGGGGTATTCCTCCTGCCAGCAATAGAACGCAGAAAACAGAGGAAGATTGGCAGAGTGCCATCTCTCGCCACTTTGAAGCTGGAGAATAAGACAAAGAAGCCTCGAGGTGGGGGACTGGAACAAACCACTATTCATACGCACCCGAAATACTTTGGTGATCAATAAATCAATGTGTATCACCTTGAAGCAAACCCCACCTTCGATGGTTATTCCTCGACGGATTTAGATACGACAGATACCCTTCAAGCGATCGAGTGTTACGAGTCATCACCGGGTCAACGAAAGGTGTGACTACCCCCAAGGTAATGCTTCCATATCTACAGAGGAGTCCAGTGCATGTTTAGAGAAGACGCGAAAGATAGTGTAAGTTCTGGTCAGGAAACTGAGTTCATTCTGAACGCCGTGGACACCAACGGTGCACTCGCTCAAGGTCTCATCGTATATCAGAGCTTGAGGTCGTAGTGCTGGCCTGTTAGATCCCGGTGTCGACTGTAGTGCTGCATGGCGACGTCCGTGTGCCCTCGACCAAGCGAGAGCAGCGTGATTCGTCGAGCCACTTCAGCGTCATCCGGTGCTAAACTCAAGGCCCGTTGAAAATGCATAAGAGCCTCGGTCGACCTTCCTAGCTGTTCGTACACCTGGGCAACGTTCCGATGTAAACTTGGATCGTTCGGGGACATTCGCAATGCTGTAGTGCTATGAGTCAACGCTTCGCTGTACTGGCCCCGTTTGGCCAGCAACACCGCCAAATTGCAGTACGCTGGTGGGAACGTCGGCCATCTTGCAATTGTCTGGCGTAGTAGCGCCTCGGCTTCCTCGCGTTGTCCGCTTTGAAGCTTTGAAAGTGCCAACTCGTTCGAAACCTCTGGACCTCCTTGTTGAGTGAGCCAAGCGATGCGTGAATGTCGCGCGTAGGTATCTTGGCCGCCTCCTGCTTTTGCCAGCACTGCAAGATGATGGTGTGCATTGGCGTCCATGGGGTTCTCGTCGATCTTCCGCTGGAAGTGTTCCATCGCCTCAAGTCGCTTCATATGTGTTGAAGTGGAACGCAAAAGTGGCTACATGTAGCCACTTTATTTAAAAAAAAATACCCCAAACCCTATGAAAAGGACAATAGGGCGCACTAAAAGAATCATGTCACTTTTCCTGTTAATGACACTGTAAAAAATCAATCCGCGCCCAATTCAAACTGCAGTACTATGGCGGCGACAGGCGACGACGGCGAGAGCGACGTGGAGCAGTACGAGCTCACGGAGGATGAGGAGGAGCAGGAGCAGAAGACGCAGGCCTTAACTGACTCGGCTAAGCGCACTACAGGCAAGCGCAAGCGTTCGTTATCTCAGAATGACGAGGAAGAGATCGCTAGACGTCGGCGTAAGCGCCGTTCGCTGGCTTTCCAGCAGCGTCGACGATCTCTAACGCCCAATGAGAAGAGAGCAGGTGCTGCTTCAGGTACTGCGCCCCCTGCGCACAGCAAGCAGTACATTAGTGACATGTACTCGACAATTATCAAGATGTCCTCGGAAAATGTAGGATTTTTTCTTGTATATGTAAATGATGGTATTATAGCATGCTGATGACTGCTGCTGTGTGTATGATAGAAAATTAACGTCAAGAACTCGTGGTCGCTGCACTTGATCGACCACATGGAGGATATTCTGGACTCGTCGAAGAAGAATGCAGCGGATGGAGATGCAGACGACGATACGTACAATTTCCAGAAGGCCAGTTGTACGTTGGATGCCAGTATCAAGATCTACTCGTACCGAGTGGATGACACGTGGAACTCGTCGTACAAGATCTTGGAGAATTTATCCCGTAATGAACAAAAGCATGGAGGAGAAGATGCAGCTAGTGATGGAGAGGGAGCCACGAAGACTACGCGCAAGACGAGGAAAACCCACGCACGAACGATCGAGAAGAACTTAAATAACATCAACTTGAAGGCGTACGATACGGAGTGCGAGGCGGATCCGCTTTTCCACAAGATGTCCCAGTCGTTCGATGAAGGCGGTGCCAAGGGAATGCTACTGGCGAATCTGAGCGTATACGACGGCTGCAAGATCTTGCTGAACTCGTCGGATGTGAGTGTCGCTACAAGGAAACCAATTCACGAGGTGGTTAAAGAGGAGAACGATGAAGCGGAGAAGCCTGATGGTGAGGCAGAGGATACTACTAAGGCTGAAGGTTCTGATAAAAACAAAAGCACGGATCTGGCGGACAAGACGGAGGGTGGAAGTGAAAAGGAGAGAGAAGGGGAAACAGAAGAGGAGCTTGATGATGCTGGTAAATGCAACGAAAATGAAGGATCTGATGTGGATGCCAATGTGGAGAAGGGAGGCGAGGAGGAAGAAGGTTCGAACGAGGATGCTGACATGGAAACGCCTCAGAAGGAAAATGCAGATTCGGCAGAAGATGGCACCACTGAGGAGGATCAGGGTAACGAAAACGAGGAGGCTACAGAAGATGATATATCAAAGGCCAAGGAGGCCGAGAGTACGGAGGTTCCTGAGGCAACAAAGGAAGAAACCAAGGCTCCTGTTGCGAAGGAGCGTATCAGTTTGTCGATTTTCGGGGACCTGTCTTGTATTAGCCAGGACGTCCAAAGCCTTGAAGTTTGCCCTCCATTGTACCGGATGTACGACCAGCTGGACGAGTTTTACGGCGATGAGTCCCGCCACAAGCTTGGTATCAAGAACGATTTCTTGCTTAAGACGCCGGTGAAGGGGCGAAGGAAGACACTGGATCAACAGGACACAATTACCATGAACCTGGCTGGTATTATGGAAGGTGCCAGTGAAGATGAGTCCGACGGGGAAGGTGCTCCACAAGATACGTCGGTGGACTTTGGGGATGACAATGCAGCCTACGATGCCGATGAGGATGGCGGAGACACTGTTGGAGACGCAGAAGAAGTTGTGGAGGTCGAACCTGCAGACGATGTGGATATGGGAAATGAGAACGGTGTCATTGATCTCGCTGAAAGTGACGAGGAAAACAGTGTGGAAGATGACCTTGCGCAGGAAGGTATTGAAAGTGGTTCCAACGTTATAGACAAGGAATCATCGTTGAAAACAACTGCTACGGACTTCTTCCGAGCCAGGGTGAACGAGAACTTGCCGGAGAATTACGAAAGTAATCTTTTCTCGCAGATGATTGAGTCTGCACTTGTCCGTTCTGCCACACAAGACGATGAGCAGGGAGATGATCAAGACGGCAAGAACGACTACTCGTACTTCGACGTAAAGATGCTTCGTAACTGGGCAGGGCCTGGCCACTGGAAGTTCCCTGCTGTTCGTAAGGTTCAAACAAAGCGTCTTGTTGATGAGGCAAGCAAAGACGGGCTAGTCGAAGAGAATGAAGACGGGGTTCTGATCAAGACTGAGCCAACGGAACTTTCTACCGAGCGAACTAGGAAGGGAAGCAATGTTGGTGACAAGAAGACCGCCATTACGACTGATTTCTTTGGAGATGACGTTGATTTGTCGAGGTTTAAAGCCCCAAAATCTGTCCCCAGCTTGGGGATCTCAAAGGGCAACATGAAGAAGCATACGGAAAACGCCTCCGATCTCGTGTTGCCTGTGGACACCCACATTGAGCTCAGTCTCTTTTTCCGACATTTCTTAAAGGAGCGGCCTCAGTTCTTTAGGAAGCGTGGTAGTGGTGTTTTGGATGCTATCAAGCGGGAAAATCCCTCTGTGGACAGTTTCGAATTTGGAGACAGCAGTGGAGACACTGCAGATGACCACGACCGAGGTCAACCATTCACTTATAATGAGGACGGCGGAGGGTTTGAGGTTGACTATGATGATGAAGACGACGGCACCAGCGGAGTTGATGACCCTGGTACAGAAGCCTTGTACTCGGTGGAAGGTCTTGTCCAGGCTGATCGCGTGGTCGAAAAGATTGGTGTACACTATGAACGCTTCGCCAAACGTGTGGATGTGAAGAAGCTCAAGGGCAGTATTTGGGATCATCTAGAGAAAAAGGTTGCTAAGAGTAAAGCGAAGGAGGACGCTACTGGTGACGATGTAGAACAAGCTGACACTTCGTTAAATGAGAGTGGGAAACGGCCACGAGAGCCAGAGGAAGACGGAAAGGATGAGGAGGAGGAACAATTAGAAACGACGTTCGAGAACGTAGTTGAAAACGTTGCGGGCAAGGTGGGAAAGCTTTTGTTGTTTGTCGAAGGACTTTGTGAAGCGCAATTTGCTAACTCTGTGGCTGTTTGTGTCTCTAGGTGCCTTCGAATGTGACTGTGTCCTTCTACTTCATTTGCGTACTACATCTCGCTAACGAGAAGGGCCTGGAGCTGGTCGGCCAGGATGACCTACGCAACTTCCAGATCCGCAAGGACGATCTTTGAGCCTGTGATGTCAATTGCAAGTAGTACGTAGCACAGAAGAAAGATTAGCAAGGCCTATAAACGCACAGGATGTGGCGGAAAACTTGGTTTTGAATGTATATCATCGTCGTGTAATGTTCAATAGATAAAAGACGTCCACTACAGCTTCCAACCGCGCGACACTGCCTTCCCTCCGGTGCCTGAGCTTCTGGAACTTCTCGAGGTTCTCGAGTCCAAGGATGACTCGCTTTCGGCATCGGATGTAGCTCCGTCGTCGCTCAAAAGCCTCATGGTTTCCGAGTCGAAGAGGTCTTTCGGGTGAACTAAATCGTACTTCTTCTTGGCCTTAAGCGTAGCAGCACCAGGCTTGAAAGGAGTTGGGAGAACCACCGGCATGACCTCGTTGAAGTCGCGCATCGCGTCTTCAAAAGCTAGGTGGTCGGCCAGAATGCTCGTACGTAGAGCTGGGTTCCCGTGTACATACGGCTGGTACGGGAACGCTTTATGGTGCGCCAGAGCCACGAAGAACATCTCGAAACAGATGAGAAGGTTCTGGATGCCAGTCGTGACGTTCTCAACACTCCAAGATCCCAACTCATGAATGATCTGGAAGCGAGAAAGGAACGCTAGCACCACACTCTGCCAGAACGACAGGAACAGCACCGCCTTGATACACAAAAACTTGGGTACGGGGTTGTACGGGGCCAGTTGTGCACGTAGAGCCAAGTAGAAGAGCACCAAGTAGTAGAACGCGTACGTGATGGAGGCGTTGACCACCAAACTGGTGTACAAGTACCCTTTCTTGGCACTGAAGTTGCCCTGCTCGTACATACCGTTGAGTCTCAGCACAATGGCTACAAAAGCCATCATGGGTTTCACCACTACGAACTGCATTGTAGCCATCTTGCAATCTCTCAAGAAGCCAGGTCCCATCTGAATAGGTTTGAGCCAGCGTTTAAACGGCAACGGGTGGTCTAGATCCGGCAGGCCCCTCATACTGGCGATGACTCTCTCGTTATTTCCTCCACCTAAGTACGCGATCATCAGAGCTAAGAACAGGTAGATAACGTAGCCCTCGTACGAGTCCCGCATGAGATCAAGATACAGCGCTGCGTCCTTGAAACGTAGACTTAGCCATGAATCGGTGGCGTAAATGGGTACCATCCACAAAATGCCCACTATCTGTAAATGTTGTTTAATGTTAGAAGATATTTTAATAAGAAGAAATTAAAAAATATCATTCCGCACCTTACTCTGAACAATTGGCTGCGTAAAGTGATTGAGATGGCCGCGGATCAGCAGCGCCGACGATATAACAGACGCAGCCACGAATACACCCGCCACAGCCCATACCAGTCGCTGTACTTCCGCCTCAGGCGCTGCCAACGAGTCCGCAGGCGGCGCTAAATACACGTCCGTCGGCCAGAACTCCACCATCAATAAATGAGAAGGATTAGGTACTTCAAGAAGGAAGCTAAAAATAGAAAACCTTCCTGACAGATCCGAAAATACTAAGCAATTTTACGTTTCGCACATCACTTTACCATCATTCTCAATCTTCATTTTGAGGTCTGAAGATGAGCTCGTCGTATCTGCTGCGGCGCTGTGTTTCTCCGCTAACTGCGACGCGTATACGTGCGGGTGCTGCTCCGTATCCCTCACTCAGTGTCTTATCCCCCTCCTTCAGTACGCTGAGCTCGCCACGGCGCGTGTCTCCTCCTCGTTTTACTGCTTTTCCGCTTGATCGACCTGTTGGCAGAGTGATTGTCAGTGGAAGAGCGTCTCCGGTGCTGCCAATTCAATTGAAACGCTTCTATTCACCTGGACGGAACCCGTGGCAGAGTGACAATGACTGGAAGTCCACACTGAAGACGGGAGGTCTCGTACTGCTGGGCACAGGAGCTCTCATTGCCTCCACTTCGTGTACGTATTGAATTAACTTAAATGATAAGGATAGAGGAGTGACTTTGATGTTTATGTCGTAGTGGCATTTGGAGTTATCATTGCTGGGGCTGCGGGTTTCGGTGTGTACACTTTGTATCAACGTTTCTTCAGACAGTTCCGGTCCAACGATCCGTTTAGCAACGTGAGCTCGAACGTTGATGCACTGAACGACATGTTTACACGCAGTCGACGCTCCAAGTCGACAGCGCAGGATGATTTGAGTTCGTTGGTGCAGGGCATGCCGCTAGTGGTGAGAGGCTTCGTGAAGACGGTGTTCTCGTTTGTGGGCAAGGCCATGCAGAATTCCATGGAGAGAGCGGGGGAGCTACGACGACGGACGGACGAGTACTTGCAGGCAAACAACCGCGTGAGGCAACAAATGGGGGAAAATGTCAGTGTCGGCGGACCAGAGCAGTGGATGGAGTCGAGTACGTGAATACGAACTACACTCGTTGTTAAAGTTGGTACTCACTTTTGATGCGATGTAGCTGTGAATGGCGTTGGACGTATTGAAGCGGTGTTTCCGGTTAACGGAGCGTACGGATCTGCGAGAGTGAACATGAAAGCTTCTGTTGGGCAGGGGGGCCAACTGAATTTCACGGAGCTTAAATGTAAGTTGTTAACGGCTTGGTTGGTGATCTTGTAATGTGAAGGGTCTAATTCCTATGGACTGTGTAGATCGCAACCTCCAAACTGGTGACGTGATCGACCTTCTGCGCGATTCTTCGGTGGGTGGTCGACGGAAGACTGTCATCGATGCTGAGTATGTCGATTTGGATGACAACAAGCGATGGTAACAACAGAAAGTAAGCAGAACGGGATTGTTCATCAGTTGAAGTATTGAATTGCAACCCTTAGATTCCAGAGAAGGAAATGGCTAACTGCAAAGCTTACTCATGTTTAGCTCTGGATGGGACGCTTCGCAATGGGGAATGAGCCAAGATGCTTGACGGTGCAAACCGATTGCAGCTCCTCAACTGCCTGCCGCACGTTCTCGTCGTCGAAGTGGTCCACAATCTCCACGAAAAAGTCGTAGCCGCCCTCGTCCTGACGGTAAATAGACTCGAGGCACGTAAGATTGATGCCGTGCTTCTTCCATACGTCCAAGGCACTGAGCAACGAACCCACTTCGTGCTTGATTTCCATGCTCAAGCACGACTTGTCCTTGCCTGTAGCCGCAGGGTATCCCTTAGAGACGACCACGAAGCGAATGAACGACTTGCTTTCCGACACTCCAACTTCCGACGCCAACGCGTGACTCGTGTCCACCTGCGCCAAGCCGTGCGAGTCCGCAGCTCCGGCCGTAGTCACCGCTATTGTCGACGCCTCATTGAAAGTGCGACTCGCAGCCTCAGAAACGTTGGCAACAGAGACGACCTGTGCACTTGGCCAGCACTGCTCCGCCTGTGCGAGCAGCCGGGCGTCCGTGTCTGTCGGACAAAACACCTTGGTCACGTCCGAGTTCTTGCCTAGCTGCTTGTCCTTGGCCGCGAAGATGAACGACCGTGTAAGCACAATCTCGGCGGACACCTTGAGCGAGCTACGCATCAGCTGCGCCTGCGTTTCCTTGATCATACCCAGACGAGAATCCTCAATGGGAACGACTCCGTACGCCGTGCGGTTCGCATTGACATCGTAGAAGACCTTGCTGATGGATTCCGCCTGAAGAAGCTGGTCCTTGTCGAGAGTCTCACCTCCGAAGTGAGCCTGAGCGGCCTGCCAACAGAAAGATCCTTCTACACCAGCCACAGCAATAGATGGGTGCGCAACGCGCTGTAGCAAGTACTGAACCTGCACCTCTTTCGTAAGAGGCATCACAAAGTCGCGGTACAAATCCGAGATCAACTGCGGGTTCACCTTCATGTCCTTGTCATCCGAAGTGGCAGGCGCGTTCGGATCCTGTCCGTACGTCGAGGCTTTAAGCTTGACACGCTCCAGCACTTTCTACAAGGTGTGAAGATATTCAACGAGGTCAGCCATAGTCTAGAACAACAGTGATTTGCTAAAAACTAACCTGTTCAACCACCAGGTTCGTAAGCGCCTCCATGATGCCATCGGCGTCATTCGCAAGAATGAGCTTCTTGTAGCGTTCAGTCTCCGCTTGGAACTTGGCTTCAGCGATGAACTTGCCAAAGTGAATACGTTTACTCAGCGCCTGCAGCACCGCAATGTCCGCCGTCGCCGTAGATCCGTACTATTATACAAAAAAAAATCAAAATCGTCAGCAAAATTCAGTAACAAACACACCTTTGAAAGCAGCAAATACCGCAGTGTCGTCACTAGCGAGCGTCGTCAAGCCAGGCAGGATCTTCTCCTGGTAGACGCTCATGATCTGGTTGTTGATGTTGATCCGGTTCGGGTTCAACACACGTGGGTAGTCAATGATCGGCAGGATCGGCTCCGGTAGCAGGTGCGGGAAGAAGGCGTTCTCATCCGGAGACGTGTAACGGCGCGTCAACGCGTGTAGCTTCTCCGTCTCCAGCAGCATAAAGTCCAGCAAACTGCCGTCGAACGTCGTGTACTTGCCTTTCAAACCTCCGAACGCCGCGCTCTTGCTGTCCGCAGTGACGAAACGTTAGTACTTAGAGCATAATAGCAGCAATATAGTAACACTGCACCTCTCTTTCATACTGACGTAAACTTCTGGGTTGCGAGGGAACTGCGCACGCTCAATCAACGCAAAGATGATGGTCTCTTCTTGGCTGGGTATGAAAGGCAGAGTGAGTGTTGGTGGATATAAAACAGCGCAGTTAAGACGGTGACGGACCGGATGAGGACATTGCGGAAGTCGTCGAGCTTCACGGGCTTCAGGGGGTCTCCGAACACAACGTTATGCGAGCTCTGCATTGTGACCGGTGGATTGTCAAGTGACGATGGTTGAGCAAATGTAAATTCATTTTTTTCCAATAATGTTTTTGCTTAGCAAATGTATTTTTCATTTTAATTTTCAATAAATATATTTTCCTTTTTAAAAAATTGTGTTTTGTGCTGACATTTTTAGAAAAGTGAAAATATTAATTAGATGGAAAAACAAAAAAGTGTTTTATTGTTGTAGCAAAAGAAGATGGCTAGCTACTTGATTGCTACGATTGAGCTTCTACTGCTCTGCACTGCTTAGTAGCGACGCTGCTTCATCCTACAGACGTCATAAAGAGTTAGTGAAATGAATCAGTTGGAAGATAAAAGGTTAAAATGTACCTGAACTTCTTGGCGGGGAAGCCCGTGGGGTCCTGACGCACAAGCTCCGTGGTCTCGTCCAGAGTCTCAGGAATGTGAAGGCCACGCTCCACGCGCTTCACCAGCCAAATGTGGAGGGCGGACAGTTGCTCGTAGTTGCGCAACATGTTGTTGATCTCCTCAGGTGACTTCAAATACCAAAAACAGTATCAGATTCGTACAGTCCTCAAAATCACAGACAATAACAAGACGTACGTGGCCAGCCTTCTCGGAGATCTTTCGCTTGACCTTGCCATTGATGAGACGGGGGTTCTCACGGTGCTCGGGCTGCTCAAAATTACGCAAAGACATCAGCATCTGCACAACACAGTCAGATTTTTCAACTGCAGCTACCTCCATCGACTCCAAAATGGCCATGAACGCCTTCATCTGCTGGACGGCAGTCTGTTAAAGAACCACAATACTCATGTCAGCGTCACATCAAACCAATCAAAAGCAGCAACAGCCTCACCATCGAGGACACACCAGGGATCATGGATCGCCATCCGCTCGCACCACTCGCCTCAGCGTTTTTCTAGTACGTCACCAAGTTAAGTGTACAGTCACCTCGTGAGTCTCTGTAACGATAGCAACATTGACTAAAGTCAAACGTTCCTAACCTGCAGATGCTCGTAGAAGCCGTTCAGGTCGAACTTGTCCTTCTGCGAGAGATCAATCATCTGCTGCTTGTACGCCTCCTCTGCATCAGCACTGTCAGTCTATTTCTCATCCCCAATTAGTTCTCTAGAGCTATCCCTACCTTGCTTGTGCTGGTTGCGCTCTTCCATCTTGCCCGACACCGACTTCCGAATGTTGGAGAACACACTCATGGAGCGCAGCTGCGTCTGCGGCAACGTCTGGAAAGTACGTAGCACCGTCGACTGTGTCTGCGTCTGGCGCTGGAGCTGGCGCGCAGCCAAGCGCATCACGTTTGCTCGCATGGCCATCGTCACTTCCGAGCCTCACTTTAGTTTTGTGGCCACAAAAGAGTGTATTTTCGGAAATACCTATTTTCGTGAGAATATTAATTTCGTAGTTAATTTCGGGAAATGACGCCACCGAAGAAGCGCTTGAAGCGGATCGTGCCGTTCCTCGAGGCCCACGAGAAGATGTACGGTGTGCGTGTAGTAGAGCGTGACGTGGTCTCTCAGGAGGTGCAATCTGTGCTCTGTATGTTCTGCGCCGCCTTCGGACGAGAAGCCGATCCGAATGGGTCCTCTAGACGAAGAGCGCGCACTACAAAGCCCAAGTATTGGGGAGGCCCCACCTTTCGCACAGACAACTACACGTCGCACTTAACGATGCAGCATCCATTGAGGTGGAGAGAGTACCAGGAGCTGTCCTCAGAGCAGAAATTAACCTATTTTAACGCTGTTCAAGCGCTGCCCAAGGCAAACGGAGGCAAGCGCAAGTCTCAGAGCAATGAACAGGCAACTTCCGAGCAGAATTCTGTGTATTTACAGCCACCAGGGCAGGAGTGTGCAGTAAATGAAGCGCCACTGTCGGTACCTGCGTCTCCGGAGCTGGAGGCTACTTCAGACACTGGAATTCCTGATGCTGTCGAGTCTGTTCCGTTAGTTCCTGTCGTTGCAGTTGAATCCCAAGTTGTTGAAGCTCCCGTGAAGCCACAGGTGGACGAGGAAGTGATGATATATCTGTTAGATCGAGATGTGGTGGATGTGGTGTTGAGTGGCGTTTTCTTTCGAGCTGAAGATGCCGATAACGGAGCTGGAGACGAGTTGGTGGTCTTTGAAAGCACACTGGATGAATGGGATACTGAAGATCAGCACAAGTCGGACGGTACAGCAGAAGTTCGAGTGGTAGTTCGATCAGCGGAGCTTTTCCGTCGAGTGGTGGAGTTGTTGGCTGTGGGCTTGAGCTTTGATCAGACAGCGGCAATTTGCCAGGCACAGACGATCACTGGAATCCGTGGCAGTAATTTTGTGCCTAACTTGGCGCGTGTGGTAGTGTGCGCCAATTTGCAGGCTCTTAGTCGAGTGCTGGAGCGATGTTGGACGTTTACTTTGAGTCTTCACAGTGTGGACCGCCGGCATAAAGGAGAGAAGGCCCCACGTGTGTTTATTGATGTGCGGGTTCGTGCTTACTGCTCCGGTAAAATGGAGATTTTCCACCTAGTAACACTTCCGGTGGAAACCGGAGGAGATCCAGCTACGTCTAGCGAAAGAATGGTCGAGACAATGACCAAGCTTCTCCGATCCATGCACAAGCGTTGGCAGCAGAAGGTCATCGGTTGTTCCTCTGACATTTCGCAGACAACGGATTCTACTTCCAACAGTGTGGTCGGTGCTGTTACTCGAAGTCTTGTACAAAGGGTAGAGCAACAAGCTCTCCCAGGCTTCGTTTATGTATCAAGTGCGCGACCTGCTTTAGATGAGTTGATGCAGTGGTTCTTCGACTCCGTGCTGTTTTCCGACGGCGCGAAATGGTACTCGAATCTCACTTGTTTGTCGGCATATCTCCAACGTCAGATAGCGACTGGAAATGCTCAAGAACTGAGCGCTGCGTCGGTGGCTGTTTGTCCTCACGTTTCGGATATGACCTGGTGGAAGGTAACTGAGATCGCACGTTGGTTTGATAATGCGAGAGTTCCTATTCAGCAGCTATTAGCACGCAGAAAGGCTTCAGTCGCGCCGTCTCCTGCTTGGTGGCTTGATTTGAAGACTGTGCTCGTGGTTGGGTCCATGGCCATGAAAACGCGAAATGGGCTCCAAGCAGGCTACTCAACCTTGCTGTCGCAGCAGCCTCAGCGGATTTCCATGCTGCGTCTTGCGCTGGCAGGTGAAGTGGGTGTAGAAGGACCTCTTCCTGCGTTTCAACGTGCTGCTTTGCGTGATCAGAACCGGTCAGGACAAATGATCGGCTCACAGGACGGTACGTTCGCTGTGAAGCCTCACTCGGTTGCCGCGTTTTTGCGGGGAATGGACAGTTGGTCTGCTGGGCTTTTCGATGGATTAAGTGCCCAGGAACGCCAGAAACTCATCGTGGATGCTGCTGATAGGATGTTGGAGCTCGTCCAACAGCTGCATTCTCTCGCAGAAGAACTGGAGAAAGGAAGCAGCAACAATTCAAGCCTCAGCTCGTTTCCACCGGTACTTCCTGATCAAGTTGCAGGTGTGCATCCTGCCGATTTCCAAGAAATTGTTCGAAACTTTCATCCACGGTTGATTGAGACGTACAGTGATGCCGAACTTGCTGCTATCGAGTCTCAACATCATGAACTACGAACTGCAGCATCGAGTGAAGCTGCTGTGCAACAGCTCCTCGCTTTAAATGCTGAAAACCCCGCTGCAAGTTTCAGTGAGCGCTGGGAACCACTTCGAGGCCGATGGAACTTACTCGCAGACTTTTGTGGTGGACTGGCCACTGTTTTCCCGACGCCAAATGACGGAAAGTCGGTAGGAATGAGTGCGTCCACTGCAACTTACTTTGCACTTGAAGGCAGGCTTCAGTGTCAACAATTTGCAGCGTTGCAGGCTCTGCATGTAGAAGGTAGGAATATTGACAGTCACTAACATTATACACAAGATCAACACGTAGTTGAAGTGCCACTTCAACGTGATCTCCAACGAGGAATTATGACACTGCGAGCAAATGTTAAGACATCGACATCAGTTCCGTGGTGAAGATACTACGTAGTATTCAATTAAATGCGCGGTCGCTTCTGGCCCACACCCACACGATCCTCGAACAAGCCGTACTCCAATCCGAACAATTGGATAGAAATTGTTGGACAATGTGATACGAGTCTAGTGAAGGCCTCTCTCTTAAAGTCGTTGTCATTTCTTGATGAACAAAACACGTTTTGAAAGTCAAGCAGAAACGCAATCTCTCTCGCCACAAACGAACTCACAAGACTGCAACCACCACCATACCAAGCAAATAGGCAGTTCACTACTGAAAACGATCCAGCATGCAGCGTAATGTTTAGCATGGCAAGACGTAATTGGCGCATAGCTTCCTCCGTAGTCATATCAAACATCATACGCGCGTTGCCTCCCACAACCAAAAACTTGGCGTCCAGCACTGCGTGTCGTTCTTCGAGGCTCATATGAGCATCTGAATCGGTGGTGAAATTCAACCGCACATGCTCATAGAAAGCGTCGTTAGCCAACGCAGTTTTGTATTCTTCAAGTGTCCATGAAGGCAGAATAAACTGCTGTAGGATATCCATTTCACCTGGACTATCGTCCGACAGCATTGGAGTTGAAGTCGTCAAACTCCACAGAGAGCTAGCAACGACAGTAGCAATCTTGTTGAACTTGTCAGGTCGAAAATCCTTTCCCGTTGATAGCATGGAGCTGACAATCACTAAACGACGGCACTTCAAATCTCCATCTCGCCATAATCCGCATTCGTCTAACACTGAATCGTCCCGATCCTTAACGTAGCCATCGACGAAGACAATGGCATTCCTACGCAGTGAATTCAAAACGGAAAACAGCTCGAAGTTACAAGTTCGCTTTTCAACCCCACGGAACAGAATACACGACAACCAACGACCCACAGGCTTGGTACAATCAATCCATAATACGTCCCAGTCCGTGCCACGCTTCATCGAGCAGGCGAATGCAAACGCTGCACAAGATTTCCCTGTTCCACGTGGCCCCACAATCCACTGAATTGCATAACTTCTCACAACGCTGGCAGTTAGCGCCTCCCATTCATTTTTGAGCTCCGAACGAAGTTACAATTGCAGACCATCTTTACGGACACGAAGGCCGCTGCCTTCCGCATATTTTATTGGAATGTGAATGAAAGGCTGAGTAGACTCCTGGAAATCGAGAACGGGATACATTTTCTTGGCTTTCTTCCACCTCGTTGTCTGAAGTTCCACTGGAGCTGAAGCTGGGACCACCACCAGTACGTGAACTTGGCCCTCCCTCGGTTTAAAACCCTCACCAAAGTGCTTAGGATCCTTGACAAACAGGGTAGGATCCATCAGCGTGAAATGGTTAAGGTCATCGGACACGACTGCTGTCGCGTCATCTCCATCCAGCCAGCCATCTCTGTCAGTCTTCGCCAGGAAGAGCTGCATCGTCGGGGGAGGAACAGTGATAAGTCCGCTACTCTGTTCCTTGATCACGTCTTTCAACTTGCTCACATTCGCGCCATCGTCGATCTTCACATTGAACGAGCATTCTTCCTTGCCGACGATCACACACTGTAGTGAAACCATCACCATCTTCTATTAAGCCGACGAATTCTGCAATGAGAGAATTTTAGTACTGGTACTTCCTGGTCAAGTTGCAGGTGTCAATTTTCAAGAAATTCTTCGAAACTTTCATCCATCACTGATAGTCACCGACGTGGAGAACTGCAATGCCAAAGTGTTGGTTCAGAGTCTAGGTACGAAGTACATGCAGATGAACACGTACTTGAAGCGCTACTTCAACAAAGGGCGTCAATCGTAAGGAAAACGATTAAAGCTATAAAAACTATCTACGCCGTCGCAAAATAAAAAATGATCTGCAGGTTGCAGACGGCAAAACGGAAGTCAAGCAGGCAGGCAGGCAACACAAAGCAGGGAGTCTGGGTCCAGGAGGCTTACCTCGTCTGGCCGCGGGTCAGAGGCGTTGTGATCATCTCTTCTCATGTTTTCGTTTAGCTACGACCCCCACCAATTGTGTCTTCCCCGTGATCTTGAGCACATACTTCGTATATTCCTTCCACCAACCGTAAAGCAGCGACGACAAAAAATGTCGCCCCAACACCAACGACACAAAAAGCAGGAGCCGCAGCTCTCCGAACTCTCCTTCTCTACCTCCCCGCGTTAGCAGAGGAGGCCCGCTGCCGCCTCACAGAGTCACGCATGGCCAAACACACGACCCCGCAAGACGTCCGCGTAAGACGCAGGCCTAAGCCTACGACTTAGCTCTGGTGAGCCTCCAGAACAGCCATAGCCTCCTGGATCTTAGCCTCAAGGGCCTCCGGGCTCTCCAGCAGGTGCAGAAGCTCACCGTTGTCCATCTCCAGCAGCATACCCGTG
The DNA here is from genome assembly GCA_030324255.1 of Phytophthora capsici. Classification (NCBI taxonomy): domain Eukaryota; phylum Oomycota; class Peronosporomycetes; order Peronosporales; family Peronosporaceae; genus Phytophthora; species Phytophthora capsici. The sequence continues at coordinate 2,420,279 of CM059346.1, forward strand.
ATCTTGCCGGCCAGCTCAGGCTGCTGGCGGTGGATGAGCGGGTACAGGCGCTCGCCGATCATGTTCTTCTGGATCTCGGGCGAAGCAGCAGCCAGGGCAGCCGACGTCAGCGGCTCCGGGCCAGCGTTCTGCACGGGAGCGGCAGGCGGCATCACGCCCTGAGGCGGCACGTCGCGAGCGGGGTGGTTGCGGGCGTTAGCCGTGTACTTGAAGTTGCGGCGGTTGGCCGGAGCACCCTGGGGGCCCTGAGGACCGGGGCCCTGGCGGCCACGACGCGGCTGGCCGCGCTGCTGCTGCATGGGCATGCCGTAGCCAGGCATGGGGTAGCCACCCGGAGCCGGAGCACCAGGCACACGAGCGCCGTACGGCATCGGGCCACGCTGCACACCACGCGGCATCATCTGCTGCGGGTACATGAAGCCCTGGCGAGCCTGGGGCGGAAGCTGGCCGGGCTGACCGTAGAACATCGGCGCAGCACCGTACATGGGCGGCTGGCCCATAGGCATGCCACGGCCCACAACCATACCAGCGCGCTGCTGGGCGTGCTGGGCCTCAAGCTGAGCACGACGCACCTCCTTGCGCTGAGCAAGAGCCACGTACACGGGCTTGCCCGAGATCAGCTTACCGTTCATCTCCGCGACAGCCTTGTTGGCCTCCTCAGGGGTCGAGAAGCACACGAAGCCGAAGCCGCGCGAGTTTCCGTTCTGGTCGCGCATCACACGCGACGACGTAATCGTACCGCACTCGGCGAAAGCCTCACGCAGCTCGTCGTCGTTCAGCTGGTCGTCCAGGTTCTTCACGTAAAGGTTCACGCCCTGGTACTTGTTAATACGTTCCATCTTGAGCTGCTCGAACTTGTTGCGCAACTCACGCTCACGCTCCGAGCGCTTCTGGGCCTTACCGACGTACAGCTCGGTCTCCACGCCCTCGCCAGCAGGGTACGCCTTGCCGTTAAGAGCGTCCACAGCCTTGTGGGCAGCCTCCGTCTCTTCGTAGTTGACGAATCCGAAGCCGCGGTTCTGGTCCGGGTTGGCGTTGTCCTTCATGACAACGGCGCTCAGCACCTTTCCGAACGGCTCGAACTCCTTCAACAGGTCCGCATCCGTCCACTGCGTGGGGATGTTCTTCACGTAGCAGTTGGTCCAGTCATCAGCGTCCGGACGGTCCTGACGTTTCTGGAAGTGGCCAACGAACACTTCCGTACCGGCAATGAGCATGCCGTTAATCTTGGCAATAGCCTCGTTAGCAGCCTCCGCCGTCTCGTAGTGCACGTAGCCGTATCCCTTGCTGTTGCCGTTGGTGTGGTCAATAGCCACCTTGCAGCTGAGAATGTTGCCGAAAAGCGAGAACGTGTCGTACAGCGCCTTGTTGTCAATGGACGTGTCCAGGTTCTTGACGAAGATGTTGCCAACGCCCGACTTACGCAGCGACGGGTCGCGCTGCGACCACATGATGCGGCACGGGACGCCCTTGATGCTCGTGAAGTTCATCGTGTCCAGCGCGCGCTCCGCGTCCGCCACATTGTGGAAGTTCACGTAGGCGTAGCCCAGCGACCGGCGCGTCACGGCGTCGCGGCACACGCGGATGCTGGCCACGGGTCCCACGGCGTTGAAGATCTCGAACAGCAACGCCTCCGTCACGTCCGGGTGGATGTCCCCCACGTACAGCGACGCCGTGTGGAACGGCTGAGCAGCGCCGGCGGCCGACGGGGCCGCAGTCGACGCCGTGGACGTGGCGGGGGCGGCACTGGCAGCGGGGGCCGGGCTGTTGGTCGGGGAAGTCGCGGAGTTGGCCATTGCTGTGCAGAAGGCAATGGCGGCGTTAGCTAGAGCTTAGAGAGGAGGTGTACACGACCCATTTACCTGTCGTTGGCGGAGGGGGGAAACCTTTTTTTTTCTTTTTTTATTGAACGAGAGAGAAAGAGACTGGCATCACTGGTGGCCGCGGAGGAAGAGCGGCTCCGCGCACCAGTCATCTGTCGTGACGAGTGATGATTGGTTGAAAAGGGGAAGATGTGTATTCGGGGACAACAATGTGACGGTAGAGTTGGAATGTAGCCATGTCCTGCGAAAGGTCGTCATGTATTACCAGATCAGGTTGTGTTCAAAGGGGGGAGGACAGAGATGACGATCATTACGCGCGCAGCGGAGTTCTGCTCGTCACCAAAGTTTGAACGTGTGTTCGATAACTTTGCTAGGTGGATTTGATGTGGACGCTGTTGGTTTGGTCGACACTTGCTGACGACATTTTGTAGGGACCATGCGGATGTGTTCATTGACGCAACAGAAGCGAAAGACGGAGATGTCGAGCACAAACACGAGTATGTTAATGACTAGGTCTGCTTTAGTACAGACGTTGTCTGATGCGTAACACGTTGTACAGATATAAGGAGCTGCATGACCAGTATCTGAAGCTGTTTGAGGAAGAGCTGTCCGGTACGAGCACAAGTTGTGGCTCCTTCTTACTTATACTTAAGCATAATCTCGTTATTGTAGATTTCGTTGAGTCGGAGGGCTCGACCATTGAGGAGTTTTTCAAGGAGTGTCGAGAGATCCATGACGGACAGTACACTGCGCTCTTCGAAGAGCACACGTACGCCTGGTTCGTGGATCATTTGCTGGCCTGCATGGACTACAAACACTTCTACGGGCTCATGGTGAACGAGGCGCGACGTCTACACCACCGCAAGTGAGCTCAAAAACCTCTCTTGTTTGCCAAAACACTTTGAAGTACGCATTAAGAATTGCAAGGACAATAGCTGACCATCATTCAACATGAGAGACTTGAAAAAAAAACGTGTCTGATTGGTTGTTAGGCGTCGCTGTAGTTGTCAATCTGTCTCCAGGATGCACAAGCGCTTGTACGTGTGGGGGTCAGGTATGAGCTCTTTAGCGTGAGGAACGTACCTGTTTGTAGGATATAACGGCGTAAGAGTACAGGAGGGACGGGCCAACTCGGCTTGGGAACTGAAGACGACCACGCTCTCCCTCAACGATGGGAGAACGACCAGGTTACAGAACTCGAGTCGGTCATATCCGGTGGTTGTCATAGCGCAGGTACTGGCGAAACGTCATGTTTCGATCAATGTTTGGTTAATGCGAATGCACCACATCGACAGGAAAGAATAGTGATGGTCGGCTGTTCCTCTGGGGTTCGGACGATCGCGGGCAACTGGGACGTTTCGAGTCGGATCCGAAACAGAACGTTGTGAACGCTCCTCGTGAGTCCGTAGCATTGATTCGTCATGAAAGCGTAAGGCTTGTTCGTCGTTTTATTTGCATTGATGGACGGAGTTATCAACAGCTCTTGACTGAGTTATGACAGAAGACGAAGCTTGTAGCTTGTGGGTGGTGGAGTACGCTGGTTGTTTCGTCCGAAAACGAAGAAGATCGTGTTTTTTCCTGGGGTTCGAATGATCACCACCAATTAGGACGACAGACGAATGAAACCACGTCGTCTGCGCAGATTTTGCACCTGCCTCGACGTTTGAAGGTTGCGAGTATTGCGTGTGGCTGGAAGCATTCGCTTCTTGCCACAGCTGAAGGCGGAGTGTTCGCATGGGGGAATGGACGTCACGGACAGCTCGGACTGGGAACAGATATGCTGAAGACGGAGGTTCCCGTGCGTGTTGAAGCTTTGACGAGTACAGCTATCTCTAATGTGTTCTGTGGGTGGGAACACTCGGTCTTCAAGTCTTCCAGTGGAGAGGTATTCGCCTGCGGAAACAATCGGCATGGACAGTTGGGTGTACAGCAGATTGTTACATCAGAACAACCTAGAGAGAAGCGAAAGCAGGTGAATGCGTCACCAGTTCGTGTGGGTCTTCACGCTGTCCAAGTTGGTTGTGGCTGGCATTTCGTTTTGTGCCTCACGGAAACTGGAGAACTCGTGGCTTGGGGTAAAGGCAGCCACGGCCAGTTAGGTCTGGGAGGGTCTGAGAACGCCAGCGAGCCTCAAGTAGTTCCGTTTCCTCACACTGTTCGCCAAATTGCCTGTGGTAGTGAACATTCGATGGTGGTGACGACCGGTGGAGACCTGTACACGTGTGGCTGGGGGGAACACGGTAACCTCGGTAGGTCTTGACTCTGCGTCTCATTCTCGACAAGAATTAATTAACCAACAGTTTGTTCCTGGTAGGTCACGGCGACAAGATTAATCGTTTTTCACTGGAAAAGGTCGAGTTCTTCACCAGCACAAACCAAGAAGTTGTCAGCGTGGTCGCTGGTGGGGCAGTTTCCATTGCAGTCACCATCTCTAGACAGCAGTAGAACACAAAGTATCTGTCTGTTTCATCGGATCATTTCCCTCTATGCGATCAACTCTACCTGCATTTATCTACTTACAGGTTCTTGATCATGCGCTCGACTTGTTCTTTCTGAACGTCAATCATGCGGATCTGATGGTCCAGGTCCTCTTTCGCCATACCTTCACCGCTCCGAATCTGTTTCTGCAATCGTTGTTGTTGCAAGTTCAACTGCGCAAGTTGTTGCTCCAGCTCCGCCTTCGACTTCGTATGACTTGCGTTGTTCTGTGAAGACATTCCTGGAGCAAGGAACGGCATTCCCAACTTCTGAGGAACTGCAACCTGCTTCTTCTCCACTGAATCTGTAGTACTAGAGTTGCTCTCGGAAGTTGCAACCATCGCTTCGAACTCGTTCTCCTCCTCCTTAATGCCCAACTTCTCATCCGCTTTCTTCTTGAGCTTCTCCACCAGAAACGACTCGTCCTTCCCGGCAAAGTACGTGTACAATCCGTTGCCCAGCACCACAGCGAAGATGAGCCAGTAGATGCGCATGGGCATCGAAACAGGCTGATGCGAGCGATCGCCCCAGTCCGAGCCAATGATACGCGCCAACGTCGAGTCCAGCTCCGCCTCGTGCTTGTCAGCGCCGTAGCCCTTCGTCACACGCACAGTTCCGGGTGTAGAGCGCGTAGAAACCCCCACACTTGTCTGCTTCGTGGCTTCAGTGGGCGTGGGCTTCGAGCTGCTCCATCGAAGGCCACGCGCACGACCACCGAGACGCTGCAATCTCCGATACATTTTTCCAATTCCAAGTGATAGGCTGGAATAAAAGTGTATCCATGTTCGTATACAAGAAGGTCTCTATCCAAGAACAGTCAATTGTACTGAGAAATTCCAACAGAGATTCAGTGCATAACGTTCCCTCCAAGAGTACTGAGATCGATCATGGACACACCAACTGAAGCCACTCCAACTGAGACTACTGAGACGGCTACAGCACCCGTGGAGGCCCCAGCCGAGCCTTCACCTGCTGCTACAGTTTATTTTGAAGCTCGATCAGCTCCTGCAGCTTCAGCTCGCTCAAAACCACCTGCTAAAGCCCTCGCAGTAGCTTCGCAGTACAACCGACTGGATGAAAAAGACTTAAAAGAGGCGAGACAGCTCGGTCTTCTACTTGAAAGTCTGCCTGTGAGTTTAGACTCTACGGCACCCGAATTTGGCATCGCGTACGAGAAGAAAGGGGGAAGTAAGACGTCCGGATGCGCCGCGGACGTGTTCAGCAGCCAGAAGTCGCTACAGGAGCGATGCAAACAGTTCGCCATGCAGCGAGGCTTCCAGCTCTTCGTGTCTGGCAGCAGCACACGTCCGAACGGCGGTGGCAACGTCAAATATCGGTGTAAAAAGTTGCATGGACAACAGTTTTTCGACCCGGGCACGCCCGCGAGTAAAGCGCAATGCCCATTTTACATCAACGGCTACGGGATTGATTCCCAGTGGAAGATCACGCGGGCTTGCTTCCTGCACAACCACTACAAGTTCATTGGCTGGAGAGCAGCTCCACAGTCGACGACTCGACCGCTGATGGTTCGTTTACCTGCAGCTCTGGCTGCTGCGGCTGCAAACACCGGTGAATTGCCCAATCCTCCGTCGAAAACTGCTTTGTTAGCACTGGCGAGAAAGCAAAACTCTCTATTGGAACCGTCGGAAGAGATCGAAGCTACAGCTTCAGCTGAAGGAGAGACGCCTGCACAGCCAGTACCAGTGAAATCCCAGCGGAATACGACCATGTCCATGAGGTCTTTGTGTCGGATGGTGATGGATGAAGTGAGCAAGTATCCGGCTGCGAACGTTGTGATGGCTAAGCTGGACGGCAAAGCTATCCGAAGGATTCTGCTTGGACAGGGACATACGATCAACCACATGATGTCTTCACGGATCAAGAGACAGCTTCAAGAAGAACGGATCACTAAAGTGCGGGAGTCGTTCCAGAAATTGGGTGGATACCTCAAGATCGTTGCCGAGAAGAACCCAGGTTCGCTCTACCGGATTGAGTCGAGGGAGGATGGAGCGTTCACACGCGCTCTGTTCATCCCCAATGCCACACTTAACGCCGTCAAACATTGTCGGAAGATCCTGGCTTTGGATCATGTCACACACTACGAGGACATGCCGGATACTCCCTTTGGGAAGCTGGAGGACGAGGACAACGACGACGTCATCTGTGGCGTCTATCTGAAGGCTGCGACCAAGGGCTTCAACGATGATGTGGTGACCTTTGCCCTGGCACTCGTGAGCGAGGAAAACCAAGCCAACTGGGAATGGTTTTTGACGGCGCTGCAGAGTACGCAGGCGGCAAACTGGAACGAGTACACTGTGATCGGAGGTCGTACCCGCGGGCTTCAGGCAGCAATTCACTCCGTCTTACCGCAAGCGAGTCACCACTTTTGCATGCGTCGCGTGGTCGAAGATGAGCTCATGACTGCCAAAAAGATCCCCATGACGCCGGAAAAGAAGCAAAGCATCTTCGATCTGGCGCGCAGTGACAGTGAAACCGAGTATGATATGCTGCGAAAGGCTCTTCTTCGCACGAACGAGGCTGCAGTGACCTATTTGGATGGATTGAACCGCGAGAATTGGGTCAAGTACGCTTTCTTGGAGAAGTTTCATCGTCCGACATTCAACGAGCTTACGGCTGACCTCTCAATGGCGCTAGGGAGCGATGAGTTGCTTTCACAGCACGCTAGTGCCAGCCACATATCGTGGTTTGGCGAAGATCCTATTGGCAGCTCGCACCCGCTCTACGCCTTCAACCAGTTTTTCATGAAGATCGCTGAGAATTTCCACGAGCGGCGCCAATCCATCAAGATGCGTCCAGCTCATGAACTCGTGCCACTGCGAGATGAACAGCTGCAGCAGGTTCTACAAGGCAGCCAACGTTGCGAGGTACGGTGACAATTAGTGGAATTCTGTGCTTGTATTTTACTTACCCGTCACTTTTGTTGCCTTAGTCGATCCCCTGTGCGAATGGACTTTATATGGTGCGCTATCTTGGCCCAACGCGACTGAAAATCCCGGACAGTTGGCGTCACGTAAACCTGGATGATTGGGAGTGCACGTGCCAGGACTGGCAAGACCAGCAGTTCCCGTGCTTGCACGCAATTCATGCTTCCGAGTTAGAACAGCGCAGGATTGACTCGCTGTACGACACTAAGGAAAACTCGATTGAGAACTGCCTGGCGTGCTACTCGGCAGCTTTTACGCCCTGGCCTTTGGACGCCTCAACGATTACGCTGGACACTTCGCTCAAGACGCCTCTAGACTTTCACTTCTCGGAGGATGGCTCTGGCCGACGGAAGCCTGGTCCCCGGCCAAAGAGGAAGAGACCTGCTGAAGAGATCTAGGACGTTGCGCTTTCGCCTGTAGACGTATTCTATTGTCTACCCCAAACCTGAAATTTGCGCGACCACATCAGTATTCACCTCGACCGAGGAAGCACGCAGGACATGTATAGTGCTCCGCATACTGGGCGAACGATTCGGGCAGATGCAGGCATCCCAAATGGAACTTCCGTGCACAAGAGGTACACCTAATGGAGCTCGAATTCTCCTCTCTCGTGATGAGATGATGGCATTCCATGCACGGCTCGGGCTGCAAAGAGCTTGTTCCTATTCAAAGCGAGATAACATCTCATCAGGTTGTCATATCAAAAAGTTACTGCACAAATGAATTCACCCACTCACCGTATTTCTGCTCGTAAAAAGATTGCAGTTCCTCTTCCATTCTCTTCATCGTGGGTTCTTCACGAGCCAGTAAAATGACGAATTCATCGACAGAAGCCAAAGGGAAGAGATGCGCTTCATCCTCAAAGTGAAACCTAGGTCGTCGTGTCAGCACCAGACCATATCAACAAAAAAGCAAACACTACCGCATACCTTTTCGCCAGTGTGCAGACGTTCTCAATAGATGCCCACGCTTCGACAGCGTCAGTATCGCACTTTAATCGATTCCGCCACGATTTAGTCAGGTGGAATCGCAAAAAGCGACGAGCAAGAACGTATTTCTCAATATGATCCAAGTCTTCAGCTGCACGTCCGTCCAGAAATCCCTTCACAGAGTCAGCATCTCTGGTTTCCTCGCCTTCCAGCAGAGTAATAAAAGGCTGGACCAGCGACCAATACAGCACAGACTCCTGTAGTGCCCAGTGGATTGCAGCACCAAGATCTTGGTGTTCGTACGGCGCCATGGCCGGAAAAGGCTTACCATCCTCCTCTAGGAGCACACGACTTTCAACCACGTCACCACCGCTCACATCTTCACCAAAGTCTTCACTATCAATGAAAAGTAACCGCAGCTTGAATCGTACAGTAGAGGAAGCCAGCTTAGAGAAAACGCCTTGTAGGAACTGGGGCGGACGCGATGACGGCTGCAACAGGTTGGCGAACTGACGGGCAAAGTACTCGCCGCAGATCCGGATCTCGTGCTGGCTGTAGGAGTCTCGTCCCCCGAATGCACGTCTATAAGTTCTCTTGGCCTCATCACCAATAGACTGAGGGGCACTGTACAGGTCAGATGGATTTGACATAACGCGCAAAAGCTCACGTAGCACGGATTGAACCGGGGTGTCTTTCTCTCTATCGAAGTGGGATACCATGGTTTCAACTTTCTCCATCATAGCCCCATAGTGCGTTAGAATTTTGTCCACCATAGTCGACACTTGTTCGTCCTCCACATATTGTAAGTTCATACAGGAGAGATCAAAGCTTCGAAAGCGGACAGTCTTCTTCGCCTTTTTTGGCTTGAACGATACTTTCCCTGAAGACCGTCGTCTGGCTACAAAATTCGCCTTCGATGGCTTCGGAGACTTTGTCTTTGGCGACTTCGTGGGGAATGAACGCTGTGCCAGTTTCTCACACTCCGCAATTCCCTGACAAATAGCGAAAACACTCGCAAGAGGCTCCGAATCACTTGACATCGACTCTGAAATAAGCGAAATCTGGACAGCACGAAGAGCATTCCACGACAAGGCGAAAAAGCAGCCTGAAATGGTACTTGTCGACAACAGCATCTCACAATACGATGATATCACATCGACAGCTACCTCTGCTGGTTCCTTCACCTCATCCGGACTTTTGCTTTCAACACGCAACACCTTTTTACTCCCTGTAGCTCTTTCTGCAGAGGTACATGTAGACACAACTGGCTCGGTCGTATCGGATACTTTCGTCTCTTGCTGCACTTTAACTGGAGGTTTCGGCGACTGTGCTTTAATATGCTGCAGTCGACGACTTCGACGAAGCGGCAATGTCACCGTCACAGACGTTTTTCTCTTGGGTTTTACTGTGGCTTCTGCGGTTTCCTTCTTCTCCTCGGATTCAGCGCCATCTAAGCAGAATGCAAACACGTTGCTGTCCCCCTTCAAGTCCCGACTGTATTTACGAGGGCGTTTCGGTGGCTTCAACGCCTTAGTTGGTGTATCCACGAATTCCATCCCTCTGTCTTCCTGTGTCATGCTCACGGAGCTCGTCCCGCGCTTCTTCTTCCTCGATTGCGTCTTAGCGCCTTCATCCTCTGTCACTGGCGTTTTAAGCTTGGGCTTCGGTGTCACAGCATCTACAGATCTACTCTCTGTATCTGAAGCTGCTGCGGCTTGTAATTCGGCGTCTAAACCCCTCGAAGTTACTGTAGAAAGCTTGATATTAGCCACTCGGTGCCGCAGCCTTTTGACTTCTTTAGATCGTGTGGAAAATGCTGGTGAATCTCCCCAAGGACTCGGGTTGGCGGCGTCATATTGTTGTGTGGAAGGAGGGGGCGTCGTAGGAGGTGAAGGCGACGGTGTACGTGTCTTGAGACGCAGCGGAGCCTCCACGAAGCGCCGGTAAATGTCACTCGCATCCGCCATGACGCTTGAACAATGCAGCGTGTTTATAAGACATTTTTAGCGAATAACAGTGGAGTAAAAGTCTTTGTCGTTGCATGATTGGTAGATAACATGAAGTTGAAGTGGATTTATGCAAATACCTGTAATTTACTATCACTCCCAATAAATAGCTGTTGTTTACCACCAATAGAGCGTTCAGGACAGGAAAATATGTGAACTGCAAGTGCTAGGATTGCACATTGAGAAGGCTGGTATGGGTTTGCATATACATGCTTCCCGAACTTGTCGGCTCCTGTTTGATCGCCTTTGTGGCCTTGTTCTTCAACGATAAGACAGTCTTCCACCCACTCCATGTGCTGTAGCATAATGGTATCAATTGAATCGGCCCGGCTCATTAGATTCCACATTAAAACAAAAAAACTCCACCCAAAAAGTACTGTAGACCATGCTTGCCCGGTGGTTTTAGGCTCCAGCTTCATTAGCTTTGCAGCTACCAGCTCGAAACCATTGATCTTCAGCTGGCGTTTTCCTTCGTTGATCTTCATCAAGCCCCGTTTCTTAAGGTTGTTGATTACTTTCTCATAGCCCTCCAACACTCGGCGTAACTCTGTATCCAGTTGTGGGTCAAGTTCGAGGAGATTACTTCGATATACATCCACCAAAGCGCTGCGATAACCCCAAATACAAGACGCGGATAGTGGAGCCGTAGATGCTTGCGCGGAGGACACGCCATCTCGATCACACGCGTCAGCGGGACTGCATATGTGCCCAAAAAACGACAGGATGGCATCTTTAGGGAGAGGAAGTATCATTTTTTGGGGTTCGATAGCTACAGTGTCAGGGTAATGCAACGCGAGCCAGGCTGTCATTGTGCAGATCTTGGACGAGTACGTTCGTTTAGTGCTTGTCTTGGTTCGTTTGGACTGTAGCGACTGTGCCACCTCGGCGGGGTCTTTGTTGTTGCGCTTGGTGCGTGGCATTTGCAGTTTGCGCAAAAAAGTAGTCTGAAAGGTCGTAAGGAGCGTGATTATTATCTTATCACAAATGCGGTAAACCTAGCGCATTAAGTACGCATCATACTGAAGTCAAGTGATGCCCATTAGATTCGCATTAGATTTCAGGCATTTATGATATTCAGTAATCACACTTCCCTATTGTACCGGCAATAAGTCATGATACACGTTTTTTGCCAGCTCATATCTCTGGTTCTGTTTCGATTTGACAGCTAAAACCATAGGATAGGGCATAAATGAGCGTCTTGATGCCAATTATCGCATCTGTTTGAACTGAATCGCATGTTTTCATGCCGTTTTTGCGCCAAGAAATGACCAACTGCTCAGCGACGATTTTCATGGGGAAAACAAAGGCGTCTGATTGGCTCATTTCAACATCTATGTACAAACAGAAAAGCGACACCAATTTTTGAACGCATCATCAGCACTCCTGTATTAAGCATTAGAGGTCGTCAGTATCGGAGTCATCTGAGTCGCTGTCATCTACGAGTTGGCAGTCGTCGAGAGAGCGTCTGTAGTTATCCTCAAAGTTTTGTGTTCGCTTGTATGCTTTTATCCAATTTTTGGGTCGTGATTGCACGCAATCCTTCCCCGACCTTCTTGTTCAGATCCGTGATACTCGTGGCAGGATCTCGAGCAATTCTATTCTTACAATCCCCCATATCATCTCAATAGGCTGGAGCTCGGGGTGATATGGGGGAGTGTAAATAATTTCATGGCTGTAGGTTGTAGCAATTTCCACAGCAGCATAGCGCACTGGAGGCCGAAATGCACGCACAAGTTGCAGTAGTTGCGCTTTAACGTAGCTGTGGTCATAATAAATTTCTACATAAGCCAGAGTCAGTTTAATAATATTAGTAACCAAAACGTAATAAATGCCCTTACCATTTTCTTCAAGCCACATCTGTATAGCATCTTTAACACTTGACGCCGACGGCGCTGGATTCAGCATGCGCTTGTGGTACGACGCTCCATCAAGATGAATAATGCATGGCCCGTAGTTAGCTTTAAGTGTAGCACACAGCTTTGTAAACCACTTCTCGAAAAGTTCAGCATTAAAATTTCCATGGTAGTCACTGTCAGGCGACGCACGCTTTTTAGACGCCGGCCAGTGTTCTATAGATTCTGGCACAAATTCCCCTCTTAGAACACTTCCTTGACCTCTAATTACTCCTGCGCCTACAATACATATTCTTAAAAACAAGGGTTAGTTTACGCTTAAGTAAAAACATTAAAAACAATTACCTGTCGCCTTTTCCGCTTTTGGAAAAACGGATTTTGTCTTCGGGTAGCCATATCTTATCTGTTACATGATGCACATTGCAGTAGGATTCGTCAAGAAATACCTCGGGCTTTATAGGCAGTCGTCTTCGTTCATCACGTCGATTGGCAAGTTTCCGACCCAGGTACACCGCTCGTAAAGCAACAGAACCTGCTTTTTCAGCAAGAATGTTGCGTTTTTTACCTCGTAAATGAGAGAATCCCATTTTACGAAGCAAATGGCGCATTGTTCGCGTAGGAATAGGATCCTCATCAGCTTTCTGAATGTACGCCGCGACAGAGGCAGCAGTAACAGGCTTACAGGCGCGATTCTGCATGTTAATGTACTCTCGCACTTTAGGCGATATCTCCTCTAGATCGTACTGCGCCGGGCGTCCCCCCTGTACTTTCTTTTTTCTGTATAAAAAAAACAGAGTTAGCGTGCAATTTCACGAGACGAGCCACTTCAACTTGACCTGCCTTGTGAATCGAGTCTTCATCGCGTCCTGCTGCCGCTAGAACTCGTCCGATGGTCGCTGTAGACACACCTAGACACGCTTTGATCCGTTCTCGAACCCCAAGACCTTGGTTGCGCTGCCCTGGAGGTCGGGCCTTGCGCTCAGCGAGGAAATACGCGTGAGCATTCACAATCATTTGCTTTTCCTCGGGGGTTGCCTCGCGTCTGGGACTCATGGTATGACAGTGAGAGCTCTCTAACTACACCTAGCTCGTCGCATCTATCATTAGCTTTCTAACGAGCCGCTTCTCGGTCTGATCGGCCTAGAAATAGCGAAGTTATGTGCTTACAAATATCTTTTTTTGCAAATCTTGTATCATGACTTATTGCCGGTACAATACCAGGAGATCATAAAAATATCACAAGTGCAGGAGATGTACATGTTGCAACGACACCAGTTGAGACCTGCTACTATGCCACTTGCATTGCAAGTACATGACATGTATTAATACATTGTACATGTACGTATCCGATAGCGTGTCTTTTTTCAGCCATGGTAAGGCTTGCAGGCACAGTTTAGTTGCGATAGTTTGTCAGTGACTGTCACATTGAAATCGCTGTAAATGTTGGTTCGAGTTAACTCTGACTTTTCAGTTGGCTTTGCCAACAGTGTTTTGGTTCTACATGTACACCTTCGAAGCTCGATCTCTTGATGACACTGGGACCCAGTGTCTGGGTAAATTTCTTGCTTCAAATTCCGATTCGGAAAGACACGAGGATTTGTAGACGAATCCCTCGTAAAAGCGTTCCCGAAATTTGATTCGCGGCATGACACAGTTGCCGCCTATGTCGCTGGCAGCATGATGTTGCTTCAGCCAAGCAGCTTGCTGAACATTGCTCAGAGGGCAAGCGAGGCCGCCAACACGCACCTACACGTGCATGTACATGTATAGCTCACATGAAAATCTGACAGATGAGTCTCAATCGCTCTGTTTTGAGAAGGCGTTTTTCCTGATTGGAATCTGCAGGCAACAATTACACGTAACTCAACAAACGGGACAAGCCTGGTCTTGGCCGAAGACGAGTCGTCTTAGACGACTGGTGGTATCGTTTCGTATCCGGATAGAGTCCTTATCATTGACCGCCACCACCAACCGATTCGTCCAGGTCCAGCAGTCGCTCTGGATTACGTCCAGTATCAACACCCCACTATTTCGGCGTCGATTCAAGTTGAATCATTCAACGCCAATGGCGGCGATACGCCATCGAAGGCTCTCAAATTGTCTCAAGCAATGTGGCATGCAAGTCACTTGCATCAAGTAACGGTACATGTACATGTACTCCACCGAGCTGTAAATTCATCCACGTGGAATTGCTCTTTCCATCAGGTTGAGGGCAAGATCACGTGGTGAAAGGTGTCTGTGATTTCAAGCCATGTGGGACCGTTGAACGGAGACTGTCGGAGACTTTGCAAAATACATGTAGTTTTCAGTTTCTGGGCGGAGTCTGTACATGTTGTACGTATGGTCAAAAGTATATGGTCAAAAGTATAGAATTTGAGCACTTGCCGTCGTAGACCACGGCCAAGTACATGTACATGTACGACGACCGTGATGTGTGCGCCGACGAAGATCCCGCTGCACGAGCAGAGCAAGTGCTTGAAGCTCCTCCTGGATCACCACTCGAGATTTGCTCGTTGACAAGGTCCAGCCAAATTGCGAGGTCATGCCGCATGACTCAATGAGTCGGCTGACGCATGAGTCACTCATGCGTCAGCCAATGTGCCGGCTGACGCATGAGTCACTCATGCGTCAGCCGGCAACTGGATAGGAGATCTGCCTGCTGATCAGACCTCTTGAGCTTCTGTACGTGGCATTCAGCATTTTGCGCTCTCCAGCTCACCTCGGACCCCGCACGATAGCCATGCAACGCCACATCCTGCGCCGCCTGCCCCGCACCATTGCTGCTGCGTCCACGACCGCGAAGGCCTCGTCAGCTAGCCTTCTGTCGCGCCACTTCTCCGTGGAGGTACCTGTGAAGCAGACCAACCTGTTCATCAACAACCAGTTCAAGCCATCGGCCTCGGGCGCCACCTTCGACACCTTTAACCCTGCTACTGAGGAGAAGATTGCAGCTATTGCTGAGGCCACCACCGCTGATGTCGACGCCGCTGTGGAGGCTGCTCGCGCGGCCTTCAACGGCCCGTGGCGCACCATCGACGCTGCCGAACGTGGTCGCCTGCTTTACCGCCTTGCCGACCTCATTGAGCAGAACGGCGAGGAATTGGCTCAGCTGGAGTGTCTTGACGCGGGCAAGCCGCGTTTCCTCACCCGCGTCCTGGACGTGCAGGCCTGCATCAATGTCCTCCGTTACTACGCCGGCTGGGCCGACAAGATCCACGGTAACACGGTCCCCATCGCGGGCCCGTACCTGTGCTACACCAAGCAGGAGCCCGTGGGTGTGTGCGGTCAGATTATCCCGTGGAACTTTCCCATGATCATGATGGCCTGGAAGCTTGGCCCCGCCCTCACCACTGGTAACACGGTGGTACTCAAACCTGCCGAGCAGACGTCGCTGACGGCTCTGCGCGTTGCTGAGCTCATTGTCGAGGCTGGTTTCCCAGAAGGTGTCGTGAACATCGTAACGGGCGGTGGTGCCACCGTTGGTGCTCACCTCGCACAACACCCGAACGTGGACAAGATCGCGTTCACGGGCTCCACTGAGACCGGCATGACCATCATGCGCACGTCGCACGTGGACAACCTCAAGCGCATTACACTTGAGCTCGGCGGTAAATCTGCTAACATCATTCTGGACGACGCTGATATCGACGCCGCTATCCAGCAGTCGCAGATCGGTCTGTTCCTGAACGCCGGCCAGGTGTGCATTTCTGGCAGCCGCGTGTACGTGCAGGAAGGAATCTACGACGAGTTCGTGCGCCGTTCGGGTGAAGCCGCTTCTTCCATGAAGATCGGCGACCCGTTCGACCTGTCGGTCAACCACGGCCCGCAGATCGACGAAGCGCAGTTCAACAAGATTCTGGGATACATTGAGTCTGGCAAGAAGGACGGTGCTCGTCTCGTATGTGGTGGCAAGCGCTGGGGCGACAAGGGTTACTACATTGAGCCCACTGTGTTCGCTGAAGTGACTGAGGACATGGCCATTGCCCGTGAGGAGATCTTCGGCCCTGTGATGTCCATCATTAAATTCAAGACCATCGACGAGGTCATCGAACGCGCCAACAACTCGGAGTTTGGTCTGGGCGCTGGCGTCGTCACGTCTAACTTGGACAACGCTATTAAGATCTCCAACGGCGTGCGGACCGGTACCGTGTACGTGAACTGCTACTCGGTGATTGAGCCCAACACACCGTTCGGTGGCTTTAAGAACTCTGGTCTCGGCCGTGAGCAGGGAGAACTGGGCCTGCGCAACTACCTTGAGAACAAGACGGTGATTATCAAGCGTCCGGACGACTCCAAGCCTTAAGTAGAACCTTGTAGTACGCGTAAAGAATATAAGCAACAAGCGTCAATTTTGAAAGGAAGATCAGCTTCAACATGGGCTATACATTACACAGTGTAATTTACACTGTCTACGGTAATTAGTCTGACCGAGACTATTTTGTGTGTATGGTTTCTCAGGTCATACACATTAAATAGTCTGACACAGACTATTTAAGTGCTAAGACTATTTATGAATTTCGACTGGTCACAAAAAATACACAAAACGTGAGACTCGAACCATCAAACCTCAGCGTGGAGGGTCGTCGCTCAGACGACTGCTCCAACTAAGACTAATTTTTCGTTCTTTCCAATGTTTATCTACGTTATCTATTTAAAACGTAAGTGGAGGGAGCGTTACGGCGCTCTACCATCCAGTCCTTCACCCCTACCACCGAAGCGGAGGTAACATCAGACACCTGTTGCTATAGCTTCTAATGATTCTGGGTTGTATATGTACTTGCACTTGGTCGGCACTCAAAACTAATTGTTGTGAGAAAGAAAAAGTAATGGGTGACTCGAACCTAGCCGTACTGAGTACCAATGTGCATTCTTACCCACACGGCTCAGGTCAGACTATTTATGAACCTGTGTTGGTCAGACTATTTATGAATCTCGATGTTTTGGCTAAACAATAAATAGTCTGACCTAGACTACTTTTGAACTGAGACTATTTTCGCACCTAGACTAATTACCGTAGACAGTGTAGTCAAGTGATGGGAATGTGTGGCTGAACATAGTTTTAGCTGTTCCATCCATCATTTGAGCGAATCACCATCATTCTTGCTTCTTACTTGTTTTCAGTATCTCTTGATTTCGCATCATTTTAACCAATCCACTTTTTAAATGGATCATTTCAGCCACTCATAGACGATTCCGTTGGTTTCGGGAGAGGCTTCGCTATTCAAAGGTTTTTTCCACGTCAGTTCCCATTCGACACCGTTGGCCCGCAAGCGTCGACGTCCCCCTCCGACCCGAGAGAAAGAAGCACAGAAGGCCGTCGGTCCTCTGCCCCGCTCCGCAGCTCGAAGTCCCAGCCCCCTACGCCCGGCGACCCACCCCCGACTTGGCTACAGTGCATGCGTTTGCAAATCCCGTACGACCAAATTGATTCGAGTAGTACGTCGACCTGGAAACGAAAAAAACAGGAAGCTGTGCGTCATCCCCCGGATCATCCCCTCCGTCACCATTCCCGTCCATCCTCTTCAACCGAGCACGTGATCTTTCTCACGATACAGGACCAGTCCCTTTTCTTTAGCTAATTAAGAGCCAAACCCGTCAAAAATGTCGTTCATGAACATCGCAGGAACCCAGCCGGTCGACGACCCGGAGTACCGATACAAGATGCCGCGACTACAAGCCAAGATCGAAGGTCGTGGAAACGGTATCAAGACGTTGGTCGTCAACTGCGCGGACATCGCCACGTCGCTTCACCGCTCCACTGCCGAAGTGTGCAAGTTCTTTGGTTGTGAACTCGGAGCTCAGTCGAAGTACGACGAGAAGACCGACCGTGCTATAGTGAACGGAGCCTTTGAAGCTGGCATGATGCAGCAGCACCTGTCCAAGTACATTGAAGGCTTTGTGCTGTGCCCTGGCTGCCGTCTTCCTGAGACCAAGTACAAGTTCAAGGGCCAGCTGATCTTCCACAAGTGCTACGCCTGTGGCGCTGTTGAGCCTGTGGATATGAACCACAAGCTCACGACCTTCATCTTCAAGGAACACACTGCCGCCAAGCGCAGCAGCAAGGACGACAAGAAGAAGAAAGACAAGAAGGAGAAGAAGGAGAAGAAAGACAAGAAGGCAGCGTCCCACGGCGAGCCTGAAGATGAGTCCGCTACCAAGGAGAAGAAGGAGAAAAAGGAAAAGAAGGACAAGAAGGAGAAGAAAGACAAGAAGGACAAAAAGGACAAGAAAGACAAGAAGAAGAAACACCACAAGGACAAGAGCTCTGACAAGGAGGCGTCTGGCGCTGAGGACGACGACGATGAGGTGGTGTGGCACACGGATTTGTCTGCTGAGGCTGTTGCTGCTCGTGCTGCTGAGGCTGAGGCTATTGAAGCTGCGGCTGCCGCTGCCATGCAGGCTTCAGCTGCCGAAGAGGTCGTCGCCACCCTAGACAACCTGCAAGTGGACGATGAGAACGCCCTTGATTCGGCCGTGTCCAACTTGAAGCGCTTTTTGTCTGAAAGCCATACGGAAGCCGAGATCTTCGAGGAGCTGTGCCGTCAACAGACATACTCTGCCCTGCCTGTGACGGACCGCCTTGTGATCTTCTTCCGCTCGGCATTCAACGAAAAGGTGTTGGCCAGTAATCAGGTGGCCAAGTACGCTCCTGTTCTTGAGAAGATCATCGACGGCCAGCACTCTCAGTATCAGCTGCTTGCGCTTACGGAGCACTTCTGCGCTGTCGAGCATGCCGAGCTGCTGACCTCGTTCCCCGTCCTGTTGAAGCTGCTGTACGACGAGGACCTGCTGGAGGAGGAGTGCCTCGTGGCCTGGGCCAACAACGGAGTTCGTATGGAGTACGCTCACTGGGCTGTCACAGACGAGCTTGCTGCCAAGCTCAAGACGCTGCTGCAGCCCTTCATCGAGTGGCTCGAGAACGCTGAAGAGGAGAGCGAGGACGAGAGCGACGACGAGTAACTTCATTTCCGACGCTGTTGGAGCTTGATAGCCACTGATCAAGCTACCAATGCAGCACTTGCATATCTTCGAAAACCTTTCGCACTACATTTACAGTTAAAACGTAGCACAAGGCATTCAACAACAAATGAATTCTGCTTTTCTCGTAAACTTTCTTCATCTTCATTATGAACATGATATGTAGTTTTTGTCTGGTGACACTAGACCTTTGAATTTCAACCACAAAAGGTACAATTATATCCCCATCCACTTACCCCAGACCAGAAGTACCAGATAAATGGCGATGACGTCCGCTTCCGCCTTTGAGATTCTGCGCAGGACAGGGAAGCTGCCGGTGGTGGAGAAGGAGCTGGTCTTTGGTAAGCGCTCGACGAACGCAGCAGCTACGCGCTCCACGGCGGGCGCTGCATGGGGCAAGAGCGCGCGTAAATGGGCGGAAGCTCCTTCCTCGCCCTCCGCGCGCGAGTTTGGCGACGCGATGCCACGAGAACTGCGCACTTTGGTGGCCGCATCCTTCGATGTGTTCATGCGCACGCAGCAGAATGCGCAGATGGGCGCATTTGGCATTGCACAGGCCAGTCGCGAGTACCGAGAAGCTCTGAAGACGTGCATTTTCGCCTTGGAGGACCGCCTGGAGACGAACAAGGACGTTGATATCAATGCAGAAGAAGAGGGAGAGTTTCTGGACCTTTTGAAGGTTTCACTGGCCATTTGGCACCTCTGTGAGCTGCTTTTTCTCCGTGGAGGAGTTAGAGGAGCGGACAGAACGCTCGCTTATGAGCTGGCATTGTGGCTACAGGAACATTATTGCAGCACGTTCCTGGACAAGACGGAGAGTGAGAGCGAGAGGCTGAAGAAACAGCTGACGCCTGAGTTAGATACCGCTTTCTGGCACACGATCCAAGCTCTGGTGATGACGGGAGATGGTCCAAGCGCCTGGAGTCTGTTGGCCACCCACTCGACGTTCAAGTCGCTGTTTTCTCGCGAGGCCATGTCCCTGACTGGAGTTTCAACCAAATCAACGTTCCAAGCAGTACAGAAGCTGCTAATAACGATGCCTGGGCGAGCTACAAGCTCCGATACGAGTATGGAACAGGATGGAGCAGCCGAGTGGAAGAGCTGGAACGATGCGTGCCAGTATTTACTTAATACCGACGGGTATATCAAGTCAAACGCTGGATTCACTACTCTGCTGGAAATTATGGCGGCTAAAGAAGAAGCGATGAAGACCCATGCGTCTACTTGGTACGAGCTCATGATGGCAAGATTGTTTCTGGACGAGCCTAAGACGATCGCACATCGGTTCGAGTTCCTCATGGCGAATTGTTTCCGTGCGTACCACAATGAAAGCGAGAAAATGGACAACTTCGAGTGCATTATCCTGGCCATCATGCAGTACGACATTCAGAACGCCATCCAGGATATCATTGCACTGGGGTTCTCGTGGATGGCTGCACATTTAGTGGATCTGCTACAGAAAAGTAATGTGATTCTAGCTGATGAGTTGCTGCCGGAAGGAGACTGCACTTTACGAGAGCGGTTCTTGCTGCAGTATGCGATGGAAGTCGGTGGAAGCAGTGGCATGTGGCAATTTACAGTGCGGTACTACGAATACTGTCCGAAGTTTGGCGCCCTTGCCATTCGATCGACTTTAGCACGCGAACCTTTGCCTACTGATTACAAGACAGAGCGTCTTCTTGCGTACTGCCATGGCAAAAAGATCCTAACACAGACCCAGAAACAGATCACAATTCAGAGAGCTCGGGAGTGCAAGATACAGAAGGCGTACGCTTCAGCCCTTCAATGGATGCTGCGAGGCAACCACCTTGATGATATGGACGTATTGTGCGATGATATTCTAAAGGAATGCAACGACACAAACTCACTCACAGCTTTGAACGAAGCAGTGCAGTTTATGGAGGGCCAGCCTGATTTTTCACGTTCCCAGAAGTTGGCTTGGCTAGTGAAGTACCGTGAATTCCAGTTAGTACTGGACGATCTCGAGTCTTTGCGGCAGCAACTGAAGACGGATGAATGCCTGAGCAATAAGGAAAAACAAGGCGCAATCGAAACGAAGCTCCGGTTTGTGTCATTGGAAGCTGCTAAGCGACTGGACTGGCTGTTTAGCTCCACGGAGGCTCCGACGACGCTGCGCTCCGAACTACTGCAACAATCTGAACGTTTGCTGAAAGAATCTCCGACGGTGTTTGGGACGCGGCAACTGTATGCTCTGATGGCCTTCCTGCAGCAACTGGACCGTTCCTTTGATCGTCAACAGTTCTACGAGTCAGGCTCGAACAAGCAACTGAAAGAACGCATCGAGAGTTTAATTTCACGGAACCTGGCAGAAGCCATGCTGCATGAAGCTAGTGCGAGTGGATGCACTGTAGTAGACCCGCCACATCGTCAGACGACCGCCGCTTTGGTTGCCCAGCAGCCTAACTTGATCGCAGATGCATCGTTTACGCCGATGGAGGACTAGGTGGAGTCGTTATTGACTGTTGCAATATTGAATGCAGCACGCGATTACCTCGCTGTGTTTGCTTTTATTGCTGAAATTTGCCCAACTGATTGGACGGACATTCACCATTGAATCGATGAATATAACAGACGAAGGGGGGTAGCCCTTGAGCACATGAGGCGGATGCCAAGCGTTATTAAACAACTCTGATGAAGAACAAGATTGCAAAGCCAACTGTCGCATTACAACTAAAAATTCTTGAGAAAGTTGACGATTTTCATTCACAATCGTCGTGTAAGTTTGATGTTGAGTGGTGGTCGCTTGTTGGTGCGATTTATGACAAATTACCTGACAATGACAATGGCATCAGAAGAGGAAAAGTTCGCGAGTGCTGGTGATTACAATTTAGACGATTTGGAGGGAGAAATCCCTCGCTGGTCACTTCTTGCACTTGAAATCAGACATTCCTCACAAAAAAAAACTGCCAAATCCATTGGAGCTCGATAAAAAACTACATGTAGCAAACAATCACACGCAAGTTCGTGGGAATTTGTGACAGCTGAAGCCATCATAGTGGATCGGAAAACCAATCATAATGTTCGTGGGGCATGTCATGACAGGCGAGGTCGCGCCATTGATTGACCTCGTTTCCTGACTCATCAATTGTTGAACCAGCAAGATAACCAATGGAAAGTCCTCTGCTGGTGCATATAACACCACTTTCAGGGAGACTAACTGTGGACAGCGACAAAATTAGACATTTGTATCTGTGGTACTTGATCCGGGCTGGAACAATTGCGTACGAGTGACCAAACTTCTTCTCTTCGTGACCATCATGAAACCCGAACACGTAAACATTCGTTGGAAAATGGCTCACGGACGGTTCCACCCCGAGAAGCTGGATCCGTGGCGGTGGAGCGAGAACTTTAAAGACTGCATAGTCATAATCAACTGAACTGCACCAGCAAGCATCACTTTTAAAGACGAAGCTGTGCACTTCAGTCAATGTCGTATGTCCAGGGAGGAGTTGATCCACGATGACTACTGGCGATCCGTTAAATGTCTGTTGAAGTTCACCCCCGTCGCTCTTCTGCTTTCCACTTCTCTTCTTCCTCGGGTTCCTTTTCAGATAAAGCTCGACATTCATCTTGAAACCTGCACTCATGTGCTCAAAGAAGATTTCCTCTTCTTCATATTCAGCGAGCCAAAAGTGCAAATTGGTCAACAAGTACAGGTTTCTTGACGATCGATGCAAAACCAACGCAGTTCCAGAATACGTTCCCGAAGTTACTCGAACAATTGACTGCCACAGACGCCATTGAGCTTCAGGGGCAACACCACACAACGGCAAAGTACCGGTCATCATATCCGGAACCTTCACCAACACGTGAATTTGCTTCGTCTTAATCTTCGGAGTTATCGGCGACCAAGGCAAAGACCACTTCCATCCAGTCTTCTTCGCTGACAATTCATCGCGAATTCGACACGCTGGTTTCAATATCTTCGAGTCTGCAATCATCGCCTTGATATCGTCATGAATTCTCCCGCTCATTAAATCATCCGCTGCGACGCTGTCATCTCGTAGCCACTTGTCGTCTGGCATCTTCGCCGGGAAGAGTTGCAGCGTATTCGCATCAACGTATTTCAATGTGATTGGCATCTTTGTCTTGATAGCCTCCTTCAACGCAGAAATGGACTCAACGTCGCTAATGTCCACTTCAATCACGTTTCTTTCCTCACCGACAATCGCACAAAAGAGTTTAATCATAATCTTTCTTTCAACTGGCGAATTCTGGAATGAGGAAGAACTTCTTCTTCAAGAAGGAGTGAAGTATTGGATTCGTCAACTTTCTCAAGAATTTCCAATTGTGATACGACAGTTGTAGGTGGCTACAGGATCATTATTGCAGCACATTACTGGACAAGACGGAGAGTGAGCAGTTGGAGCCTAAGTTAGAAGCCGCTTTCTGACACGCGATCCAGGCACTGGGTGATGACGGGAGATGGTCCAAGCGCCTGGAGTCTGTTGCACCACCCACTCGATGTTTAAGTCGCTGTTTTCTCGCGAGGCCATGTCCCTGACTGGAGTTTCAACCAAATCAACGTTCCAAGCAGTACAGAAGCTGCTGATGACGATGCCTGGGCGAGCTACAAGCTTCGATACGAGTATGGAACAGGATGGAGCAGCCGAGTGGAAGAGCTGGAACGATGCGTGCCAGTATTTACTTAATACCGACGGGTATATCAAGTCAAACGCTGGATTCACTACTCTGCTGGAAATTATGGCGGCTAAAGAAGAAGCGATGAAGACCCATGCGTCTACTTGGTACGAGCTCATGATGGCAAGATTGTTTCTGGACGAGCCTAAGACGATCGCACATCGGTTCGAGTTCCTCATGGCGAATTGTTTCCGTGCGTACCACAACGAAAGCGAGAAAATGGACAACTTCGAGTGCATTATCCTGGCAATCATGCAGTACGACATTCAGAACGCCATCCAGGATATCATTGCGCTGGGGTTCTCGTGGATGGCTGCACATTTAGTGGATCTGCTACAGAAAAGCAATGTGATTCTAGCTGATGAGTTGCTGCCGGAAGGAGACTGCACTTTACGGGAGCGGTTCTTGCTGCAGTATGCGATGGAAGTCGGTGGAAGCAGTGGCATGTGGCAATTTACAGTGCGGTACTACGAATACTGTCCGAAGTTTGGCGCCCTTGCCATTCGATCGACTTTAGCACGCGAACCTTTGCCTACTGATTACAAGACAGAGCGTCTTCTTGCGTACTGCCATGGCAAAAAGATCCTAACACAGACCCAGAAACAGATCACAATTCAGAGAGCTCGGGAGTGCAAGATACAGAAGGCGTACGCTTCAGCCCTTCAATGGATGCTGCGAGGCAACCACCTTGATGATATGGACGTATTGTGCGATGATATTCTAAAGGAATGCAACGACACAAACTCACTCACAGCTTTGAACGAAGCAGTGCAGTTTATGGAGGGCCAGCCTGATTTTTCACGTTCCCAGAAGTTGGCTTGGCTAGTGAAGTACCGTGAATTCCAGTTAGTACTGGACGATCTCGAGTCTTTGCGGCAGCAACTGAAGACGGATGAATGCCTGAGCAATAAGGAAAAACAAGGCGCAATCGAAACGAAGCTCCGGTTTGTGTCATTGGAAGCTGCTAAGCGACTGGACTGGCTGTTTAGCTCCACGGAGGCTCCGACGACGCTGCGCTCCGAACTACTGCAACAATCTGAACGTTTGCTGAAAGAATCTCCGACGGTGTTTGGGACGCGGCAACTGTATGCTCTGATGGCCTTCCTGCAGCAACTGGACCGTTCCTTTGATCGTCAACAGTTCTACGAGTCAGGCTCGAACAAGCAACTGAAAGAACGCATCGAGAGTTTAATTTCACGGAACCTGGCAGAAGCCATGCTGCATGAAGCTAGTGCGAGTGGATGCACTGTAGTAGACCCGCCACATCGTCAGACGACCGCCGCTTTGGTTGCCCAGCAGCCTAACTTGATCGCAGATGCATCGTTTACGCCGATGGAGGACTAGGTGGAGTCGTTATTGACTGTTGCAATATTGAATGCAGCACGCGATTACCTCGCTGTGTTTGCTTTTATTGCTGAAATTTGCCCAACTGATTGGACGGACATTCACCATTGAATAGCAGTAGCCCTTGAGCACATATTCCAAAGCCAACTGTCGCATCACAACTAGAAATTCTTGAGGATGTTGACGATTTTCATTCACAATCGTCGTGTAAGTTTGATGTTGAGTGGTGGTCGCTTGTTGGTGCGATTTATGACAAATTACCTGACAATGACAATGGCCGAGATCAGAAGAGGAAAAGTTCGCGAGTGCTGGTGATTACAATTTAGACGATTTGGAGGGAGAAATCCCTCGCTGGTCACTTCTTGCACTTGAAATCAGACATTCCTCACAAAAAAAACTCCCAAAATCCATTGGAGCTCGATAAAAAACTACATGTAGCACGCAAGTTCGTGGGGAATCGTGCCAGCTGAAGCCATCATATTGGATCGTGTACCCAATCATAATATTCGACGGAAAAAGCCGAGTTCGAGCCATTGATTGACCTCGTTTCCTGACTCATCAATTGTTGAACCAGCAAGATAACCAATGGAAAGTCCTCTGCTGGTGCATATAACACCACTTTCAGGGAGACTAACTGTGGACAGCGACAAAATTAGACATTTGTATCTGTGGTACTTGATCCGGGCTGGAACAATTGCGTACGAGTGACCAAACTTCTTCTCTTCGTGACCATCATGAAACCCGAACACGTAAACATTCGTTGGAAAATGGCTCACGGACGGTTCCACCCCGAGAAGCTGGATCCGTGGCGGTGGAGCGAGAACTTTAAAGACTGCATAGTCATAATCAACTGAACTGCACCAGCAAGCATCACTTTTAAAGACGAAGCTGTGCACTTCAGTCAACGTCGTATGTCCAGGGAGGAGTTGATCCACGATGACTACTGGCGATCCGTTAAATGTCTGTGGAAGTTCACCCCCGTCGCTCTTCTGCTTTCCACTTCTCTTCTTCCTCGGGTTCCTTTTCAGATAAAGCTCGACATTCATCTTGAAACCTGCACTCATGTGCTCAAAGAAGATTTCCTCTTCGTCTTCATATTCAGCGAGCCAAAAGTGCAAATTGGTCAACAAGTACAGGTTTCTTGACGATCGATGCAAAACCAACGCAGTTCCAGAATACGTTCCCGAAGTTACTCGAACAATTGACTGCCACAGACGCCATTGAGCTTCAGGGGCAACACCACACAACGGCAAAGTACCGGTCATCATATCCGGAACCTTCACCAACACGTGAATTTGCTTCGTCTTAATCTTCGGAGTTATCGGCGACCAAGGCAAAGACCACTTCCATCCAGTCTTCTTCGCTGACAATTCATCGCGAATTCGACACGCTGGTTTCAATATCTTCGAGTCTGCAATCATCGCCTTGATATCGTCATGAATTCTCCCGCTCATTAAATCATCCGCTGCGACGCTGTCATCTCGTAGCCACTTGTCGTCTGGCATCTTCGCCGGGAAGAGTTGCAGCGTATTCGCATCAACGTATTTCAATGTGATTGGTATCTTTGTCTTGATAGCCTCCTTCAACGCAGAAATGGACTCAACGTCGCTAATGTCCACTTCAATCACGTTTCTTTCCTCACCGACAATCGCACAAAAGAGTTTAATCATAATCTTTCTTTCAACTGGCGAATTCTGGAATAAGGAAGAACTTCTTCTTCAAGAAGGAGTGAAGTATTGGATTCGTCAACTTTCTCAAGAATTTCCAATACATAAAGTAAGGTTTAGTCAGAAAACCTCCCAATTTTTATAATTTGGGATGAAAAACCTCGAAGAAATTGTACTTGCCAACCGTACTTAAAGTACGGTTTTATCGCATCTTACTTGATATTTGTATGGTCCAGCTTAATTTAGAAATGTATCGTGTGAACGAAAGGGTTAATAATTCCGTTCAAAAATACTATTGGTTCGGAATATTTTTTTTTTTCGACAATGCTGAAGTTGCTACAGTACATGTATAAAACGTATACCCTAGTCGTCTCTGCTAAATAAGACCAGCCAGAATGTGCTGCATGATCCTGTAGCCACCTACAACTAATACGATTTGATTTCTGATATTTTCAGCCCTCTGATTTGTTAAAATACCGCCCGCCCGCTCCTCCTATTGAAAAATTGAGCCTTGCAGCAAATACTAACGGTTATTGGGCAATTCCTCCGAGCTCAACAGTGCAGCCTTTAAGACAAGTAACGAGCTGTAGATGTGAGTTAATTGTTTGCTACCTTTTTTACTATTTGCAGATTTCTGTCAAACCAAATTTCACTTTTCGAGAACCCTCAAAGTAAGAACTTCATTCGTTCTCTGTATTTGTGCGTCTACCAACCACTGCATCTCTTTCTTTTGTGAGTAACCGCAATTATTACCTTAATCTATTGTCAACAGTACACCAATTCCCTATTGTCTTAATCTGGTTCAACAGCGAAGGATCGCTGCTGAATAAATCGTTGTCCGCATTTCAAAAAACTGGTCGAAAGGTTAAGCAGCTCGAACGAAGCTTCAAGTTCACTATCACAGCTCTTAGCTGACACACTAGGAGGCAATTTCCTCACTCTTGCGCTGTTTGTTCTGAGCAGGACAACCAGTACTTCCGTAGAAACACTGGCGATCTTCGAAACAAGGGTGGTTATCTATCGAGGTTTTGCCAATGAACACGCCGGAAAAGGCATAAAAAACATCACTACCCTTGAGAGCCCATCGATCACCCCAATGAAACACTTGCCGCTGTAACGATCGTTGGTGAAAGACGTTAAAACTCGATGAGAGTGGATTACGAGTTATACTAATTAGTACAGTACGCTTGTCCTTGCCTAGTGAATCATTTAGATTGCACTATCACATGTGATACATTATTACCATCTACATGTCATGTTGGTGGTAATAAAGTCCAACATGGCCACAGATATGTACCTGATGCAGCAATCAGGCTATGACAAAAAAAGCAACAGTCCTACACCTTCGATAATAATCAACCCGTGTTTTGGTTGTAACTACAAAAATGCGATAGAATTAGGCGTCATGAATTTAAAAGTAGTACTCGCTTTCCAGCATACACATCTTTAAACGATATTGATAAGTCGGTACGTTCGGAATTCGCTATCGATGATAACATTCGGTGTTTGATATATCTGGTAGGACCAACGATCTCACTGAGACTTCCACACACCTGCGACCCCAACAAATTATTACACCCAAAATCAAACGTGTCTATTGTACGGTCTACATTATCCACCTTCTAGCTCAATCAATTTGAACCAACAGCACTTTATTAGGTGTTGAACTTGCAGGTTTGTTTCGTCCGGAGATATCAGTGAAGGCAAGTGCTAGCTTCGTGCAACACGCCAACTTTTCCCGTTCGGGTTCGCTTTCTACGGTTCCACCAATCCGATTTCTTTATTCCCTATCCCCCACGATAATTGGCGGAATGGGTATCTTGAACAAGTGTATCCTCGATCTTCAACATATTCAACCAATCGCTGCCTTTCCCGCGTATCCAACTCGAAATGAGCCACACGAACGGCTAGAGGGGTGCTGGATCGCGCGCGCAAAATCAAACCCAAATCGATCTCATTCTCAAACTTGCCGGCTACGAGCAACTTTGCAGCGATGCCGACCACGCCACTACATCCCTTCCCACCCCGCTGCCACCACCGCCGCTCTCGCCGTCCGTGGTGTTGTGCCCCCTTTTCACGGATGCTGCGAGCCCGCCGCCACGTTGTAGACATCTGTGGTTATATGGACGAAGCTCCCCTCACCACTTACATGTGTCAAGCCCTGGTATTGTGGCAGCCCCCCCCGTTTTGGCGGCCAAAAACCCTGATCCTGCTCGACAATGCTCGAAGAATACGCTGTCTATCGCTAATGATACGCTCGTGGGGGCGGAAACGCGTGAGGAGATGAAAACCGAGGAGAGCGACCTCGACGTCGCCCAACTCCAGCCTAAAGGTCCCTCTACCCAGCGCGGCCGCGGAGCTCGGAGGCTATAACCCTGCAATCTGTGCCCGTCCGCCGCTACATCCCAGTCCCCGTGTTATATATCGAAGCCCATCTGTGCTGAAATCCACACTATTATGCTGCCGTGCTGAGTGTCTGCTATCCTGTATTTCATCACTCTGATACTGGTAGTACCAAGTTATTGTGGCTCCTGCCACACCACTACGACATGCTGATTCCGATACGGGCGGTGAATATGAATGCGGAAAGTAGTTGCCATGTCGTTGATTGACAAGCACAGCTAGTTTTCATATCGGACGTCACTTCCTGGTACTGGTTGGTTCACCATTCGATAGTGGTGCTTACCATCTCGGCTAAACGGTCCATGCAGATTGAAATCGGCATTACACACTACTGGGTGTTCAAATACCTATGGCACGTGCTCTCTCGTTCCTCCAAGCCGCAACTGCTGATCAAGCCTATCAGCACTGCGATTTAGATGTACCCCATAGATCCTGCTATTATTCTACCTTAGCATTACAATACAATACTATATTCCGACATTTTCTTCCATTTATCGTTTAGAAGCTCTCGTAAGAGCAACAATTGAGCATGCACATAGCGAATGAGGCATTGTAATTGATGTGAACTTGAAATCGTTTGAGGTTTAGCGACTCTGGCCAAACTGTCCCTATGCGTCCTGGTGACATCCTCACAAAATATCACATCCTAACGCGAAGAAACGGCGTAAAGGCTGCAGGATATATACCACCATGTCATCGGGTTCAGTTATGACTCTTTTCTCTAGAAAAAGACACATAATGTAATCAGCCATTCGAGTGTATTATTCACATCACTTCAACTTATACACACGCACAGCACGTGTAAGACGCTAGTAGTAGCAGGGGCAAAGTGCAACCAAACAAAGGACAATACAGCACTTCGTGGGAGTACTTGCACCAATATGAGGAATTGGTACCCAAACCCAAGAGTGCTTCCGCGACCTTTCAAGTGCACATGATTTCGACATTCCCCTGTATTGCATACAAAATCAGTATATTCGATCCATTCAAAGTCGTAGCGCTAGACTGGCACTTTGGTAGTAGCTGTGCCAAAAAGAACTGTGTCTCGCCCCTATCGTCGTGATGACAGATAGACTAAGGCGGCAGTCGGTAAGAAACAAAGCGGTCGCGCGAAGGTTGTCCCGCGAAAATGACGCCGCAGGTCTCGCCTTTTTTCTGGGAGAAGCTGCTCTCCTTGAACACTACAACAAGATACGTAGTGCAACATCTGATACGGCAACGCTGCCTCCAGGAGAGAGTAGTCTCAGAAATGATGAAGAAGACAATCGCTTTGTCGATGGACATGTTCGCGAGGAATTTGGGCTAACATCTAACCAACAACCGGGACATAACTGCTTTCATATAGAAACACATGAAACAAGCACGCGCATACCACAAGAGGTTAAGGAGTTGGGACTGGGCATGGTGATGTCAATGACATTTGTTGTAAATTCAGTGGTGGTATCAGTGATGTTATTGGAGATACGAATGAAATCGCTACAAGAGATGATGCTAGTGTATTACGTGGCAGTGCTATGACTGTGGGTACTGATAATGGGTAGTGGCGCGATTACTTGCCGAACATCTGAAGAAGCAGCCCATCATGTGGCTTACAGCGGATCAAACTCCGAAGAAGACCCGAAATCATGTGGTGTGGTAACAGCGCCAGCTAACTATGGCCATCTAGCGGTGGGAGCAACGACAAATACTGCGATGAGTGAGCCGATACTATGCGGTGTTTGTGGTGAATCGCGTACAACGGCACGATCATGCTCATGGTGTGGGGGATATCTCCATCACTTCTGTTCTCACGACGTGTGCAAATCACTGAAGCTTCGTGGGCCTGATGGTGAAGAAATTGAAGGCTTTGGTGAGAGCTGCTACTGTAGTAAGTTGTGCTACTCACAGGCAACTGGTTCAAAACCTGGAAGCGGTGATCACGCCAGTGTTATTACTACGCACCATGAAGGCGAAATACCGTTTGTGAATCTTGACAACATTCCACCAGGGCTTCCACTCCGTTCAGTCTCCCTCGACCGTTTACCGACTACCGCCCGTGTGGCAGGATTGATGAACAATGTTCCAATTCAAAACCGCGAGGCAGAATGTTGGAAGACGACGGCGAATCCGATTATACTAACGGGCGAACAAACACCAAGCAAGAGTGCAAATATTCAGACCCCAAAACGCAGAAACACATCCGTGTCGAAGGCACCTGCAAAACGACAGAAGAACGTCAGCAACCACGCCAAGGAAAAACAAAAATCAGTGGCGGATTGTATGAAAGATGCAGAACACGAAATTCAGCAGAAAAATTCGTGGATGCTAATGTTGCCTTTAGCCCTGTCGAAGGAAACTGGATGAGCGCAAGTGTTTACAGTGATGTTGGAGCGTCTTATCTGCTTGGAATTGTGACGCGTTACGTTATCGGTAACCTGATAAATGCTGACGGGGTTAGTGTACCAACGGCAAAATTTCAGCTCCAATGGAGAGTATATCACGTTGCATAATCCACACATTGGCTATCGTCCTGCCGAGCGTGTCTTCCTTGCGTTCATCAATGTGAGAAAAGATTCTAAAGACATCGAACGACCCACAATATATGTTTCGACGCAGAGCCGAGGTAAATCGTAGTGTACATGTGGTGTTGATCTAGATGTACTGTCAGAGACACAATAGCGTACGGGGACTTTTCAAAATGAGCATTGTAGTGATTGGTAGAAATCTGCCACCGCCTCTTCGCAAACAACAAATATTGAGATACAAAAAATGTTGGTATATCTTGAACTCACTATACTAAAAAATCAGATAAGCAAAAAATATCCTGAAGTCGGTTTTGAGAACGAAAGGGTTAACTTTTGAAATATATAACTATGCGATATTATTGCACAACGACACAATAGGCCGCTTGTCGAGTTTACTGAAAAATTTGCATAACTGGGACCCGGCGGTCATAATTAGGGGGAGTCAAACCTAGGCTAAAATCCAAAAGGCATGCGTTATTGTGACCGACAGAAAGGTACGAAGACGAGCCATTTGTGACCGACCGACCACCAACGTGTCCGATTATGCCCGACGAAGAAATTCACCCCTTCTTGTATAGATCGTATAATCCGGATACGAGCACTTAGAGTTTTTTTTAGAGAAGCCATCCTCAAACACGAAGTCATCCTCAAGGCCGAGGTTAACCTCAAGAACGAATCCATGCTTTATGTGATGTTTCCGACGCAATGTGACCGACAACAAATATATAATTCAAATTCAACAAAGTGTATTGCTTCATAGGCACATCTGCAAGTAGCGATAATGCTGGTACTGCAGTGTCTTCTTACTCATTTCACCTGCGCTTTCTCCGCTACAGAACGTTTCGAATGCAAGCAGAACGTACACTCCACAGTTGTAGCTGTCTAGTTGAACTCAACATAGGGATCCACTCTGTAACGTCCTGGTGCAGCAGGACAAGTTTGTGCGCTAGTACTCTCATGGTGCCAGTGTAGCTGCTGCTCATGGAATCATAGTACTTGATTGTTGGCTTAGCTGTGTCGACCATGATACCGCACTAGTGGGTGCCGTTGCAGTTCACCTGAAGCAGTACAATTCGACCAGTAAAACAACTAAACAAGTGCTTTAACTCTTCGTCTGGAACCCTTGCATTTCCTCTCTCCACGACACCCCATATCGCTGGGTCAACAGTAATTACTTCCTTTTGTTGACCGAATAGCTTTGGCATTGCCTCTGTCAACGCAGTGTCACTAAGTAGTGATCTGCACACAAAGTCAACGATCCGAATCTACAAAATACGTACATAGTGTCAGTTGCTGATATCCTTAAAATATGCAAAGTGCTTACCCTTTCAGAGAAAATCGGGATTGCTTCTAGTTTTGACGCCAGTTCTGCATCCTGTTCGACCCGAAATACAGGCGAAATATCCAGCGAGAAATCAATTTCTGAGATCCATTTTTTGGCTCTCTCGATATTGTTAAGTTCTTTGACTGCTTGGTGCCACTGCTTCATGGTTCTCAGTGTCAGCATCCCGATTACAAATAGACTAGGAAAATCCACTGCAAAGGCTAGCTCTGGCAATTTCTTGTGCTTCTTTTGAAGGGTAACTACCTTTTTGCTCGCTCGCTGGAGCATCTCTTTGGTCAAAATACGTGAAATGTCAATTGAATCCACGATAACTTTGTTAGGTGGCATCTGCGAAATCGCGTAGGGTATTGGCGGCTTCGTCTTCTTTTCAAATACAAATAGCTGGAATCGGCGTAGCGGCTCAGCACACGATGCGTAGGTAGGCGCATGTGAAAGGAGGACCTGAACTGTTTTAAGACTTATGCCTTGGTCGTGAAGTATAGAATCATCTTGTGCATTAGGGTGGATACATTCTTCTTCGCTTTCTTAGTCTTTGCCTTCTGCTTCGGGTGGCCACGCGGGTGTAAGGGACTTGCTATCTCGAATCCAGGTGATTCCGCATTATTCGGTTCGGATTCGAGAACTTGAGTCAATTGCACCACCGCGTGATCCACCAAGTGATCCACCGATTGAGGCATCAACTCCACTGACCGAGACACCGACTCCACTGACCGAGACACCGACTCCACCGACTGAGACCCCGACTCCACCGACCGAGACCCCAACTCCACCGACCGAGACCCCGACTCCACCGACTCGACTAACCGAGATACTGACTGGGACATTGACTCCACCGATCCAGACACTGACTCCACCGACTGAGACATTGACTCTACCGACTCCACTGACCGAGACCCCGACTCCACCGACCGAGAACCCGACTCCACCGGCTCGACTAACCGAGATACTGACTGAGGCATCGACTCCACCGTTCCATACACTGACTCCACCGACTGAGACACCGACTCCACCGACTCTACCGATTGACCCACGGACTGCCGCACCGGACCCGCACGCGACAGCTCCTTGATCAGCTTAAACATTTTTTCTGTAAACATCATTGATACTTGTGCTAAAGCCTGAATATTCCGCCATCCCCAACGTGTTTACAGCTTCCGTTATAGCGGTAGAAAAACTATTAGCTTGGCGAAATTTGCGTTAGAGTCCCACGGAAGCTTTGGAAGCGATGTAATCCGAGTCACAGAAAAGCCGTTCAATTCGGTCTCCAATGGGAGGCGTGTGTCGTTCATCGAAGACAAAAGCCAACGAGGGTGAAAACACTGAGTCGGGATAATTGTCTCCATTTTCAGTTGCTGCCGCCGTAGAAAACATGTCTGCATGGCAATAGCCGGGTGCTTGCAAATATACATGAACACTCCCAGGTTGACTTGGTAATTATGTGGTTCGTCTAGACTTCCTTCTGCTTCATTCTTAATAGAGATCATTCCAGGTGTTGCCTCGTAAAATGAATAGGAAGCTGGTCCGGTTGCATACACGTACTGATCATGAATTAGTTCGCAAACGTGCTTGCCAACCAAGTTTGCCACGACACTCATCTCTTTTTCGTATCCATCGTGATGGATGTGCGAAATCTTGGTTGCACGACTGTACAGAAGTTGTTCAGATTGAGCCTGATAGAAGATAGTTGAAGCCAAACACGCATCTAAGGCCATTGAAGAATTTACAATCTCCTTCATGTGCTTCCAGGACGCCTCAAGTCTGTTGTTGGTGTTGTTGCCCAACGTCACCGCACTTTGTCTCGTGAAAGAACACCACATGTCCCTGCACCCGTCCCAATTCTTCGCAAAGTAAGTCTCAAATGGATGATTGGAGGTAGCCTCTGTGCCCACCGCAGTACACAATGCTGCAACCGACTTCACACTACCACCGACTGCAACAGACTCCGTACCCGATCCCACGTCTACACCAGATCTAGCCGTGGTCGTGCCAAGGCAGGTACCAATAGAGGTCAAACGTGTCATGTAGCGTCGGTGCTTCTCATACTCACGTTCCGTTTTTGCGTACACCAAAAGATTGACAACCAGTTGTCAATAGTCGGAGCATGCAATCTCCTCCCGCAAATATTTCACGACGTGAAACTGACAGAGAAGGGTACGAACGTCTGGAAAAGCAGTCTCCAAAACTCCAATTTCGGTAAAGTCTTTGTCCACAATCACGCACTGCAGCTTATTCCAGGAAGGATTCTGCTTCTTAAACTCTTCGCACGCCGAAAACAGCGTTTCACCCCTCTCATTTTGTAAGATGGCGTGCTGTACGTACTGACCTTTCCCGAAAATATCATGAGCCATGAACGAAAAAATCTTGTACTTTGAGGCGTTGGTACCATGCGTTGCGTCGATCATTAAAACCTCAGGGAATCTGCTAAAAATTTCAACCATGTGCTTCGTTTGTAGTGTAATACACGTAGCAATCTTCTACAAAACCAAGCATACACGTTAGATTCTAACTGACCCATTCACAATACTTGAGACCAAACGAACCTTTCTGCCTGAAGGGTCCACAAAAATATGCCCTACGTTTCCGGGAACAGCACAAAAGTCCACCATCCATTTCTTGATGCGTTGAGAACGAGAACACACGCCCTGATCTTGTTTCTTTAGCTTCCGGATTGAGTTTCGTACATCTTGAGGGGTTGAATCGCTGCTGGTGTTCTCGACAATAAATTTCAAAATGTTTTGCGTCTTTGTACCTGCCTTTCTAAGTGAGTCGACCGTCGCCAAAACATCTTCTTCTATAGCTATACGGAGTATACACCCACTTATTTAGGGTGTCCATTTGGAGCCAGCAATGGGTCGGCGCCAGCCTTCGCGCACGTCGAAGAAGCGACCCTCAGAGGACGTCTACAGCGGGGGCAGCAAGAATGAAAGCTCGGACGCGAGCTGGGAGGACGGCTCCACCGTATCCAGTAGTTCCAGTGCGGCGACGTGGAGTGTTGAGGATTCAAGCGCGGTAGGCGAGAGAACAAGTGTGAGTACTAGTGGGGGCGGATGCACAGAAGTCTGTGCAGACTTAGTCGAAACGCAGTTTCGGTCTTGGGAAGCCTTTCATTCGTATCTGGACGAGTATCAGAAGCAGACTTACCAGGTAGGGGCATTGATGACACTATATATGGCATTAAGAGTATTCAACGTGTTTGGGTAAATCACTGTAGGTTTTTAGAGTGCGATCAACTAAAAGCGTGGCCGAACGGAACAAGCTAATCCAGAAGGCCTAGAAGCCGTCTGCACCTCTCATCCCAGAGACATGGTGTATGTACGCAAAGACGCTCATTTGCACGCATGGCGGCAAGAACAGATACCGTGGTAAAGGGAAGAGGCCACGTCAGGAAGTACGCCCGATCGAGTGCAAGGCCCAGGTGCGAGACTTCGTATTTCGGTCACGGTCGGACCCAGTCGGTTGTAGTCCGACACTGTCGATCACAGTCGGTTACAGATCGGTTCAGTATGTCACAATACTAATCTTGCTCATGTGTGTATACAGATAAACGCTTGCGTTCAAGGGCTGACCACATCCCCTCTTGATTTTGCTGTTTGCGTAACTAAGACTGCATTATCTCACAACCATGGCATGGGGTTGCGTACGTACCGCCATTATCCCACTAATCGACTGGGTATACAAATTTAACCGAACGAGGGAAGCAAAATTCCCTCGACAATTAATTGTTTGCTTTTTTTGTCTGGCACAATAACGACTCTCAATCCGAAATATCACACTTTCATTTCGAAAAAATCACTGTGAAATCTGAGTGTGATATCCAACATGCCATTTTCGAATATCACCAGGTGGTTGATGTTCGCAGTTCGAACGATAGTGAGAACTGTCGTTAGGGGGATTACCGGGGTGGTAGCGTGTTGGAACAACATTTTGTACGAAATTGCTACAGCAACTTGCTGCAACTAACAGCAACCGTAGTGCAACGAAAGCAACAGATGCGCAACTTAGTGATTGTCATCTGATCGGTCATCGCTCAACATGCAAGCGATATTCACGAACGATCAACGTTCGAGTGACCTTAAGGGCGATTCACAGGAACGACATTCACGTTCGAGTGACCTCCACGGTGCATGTCGTGCAGTTGGAGGAGGACGTTGGGTGCAACATGAAGCGAACGTTGGGTGGCTTCGCAGCGGTGTCAGAGGCGATGATCGAGCAGCACTCGCTAACGTCCGTGCGCAAGGGTTTGAGTGAGAGGACGCTGGACAGCAGCATGAGGCGAACACTAGATGGCTTCACAGCGGCGTCAGAGGATTGGGTGCTCACAACGGTAATGTAGGCACGGACACATGATGTGTATGCTTAGTATACGCGTTAATCTTCACTGACACTGCACTACTTGTCATGACTGTGTTGTAGAAGAGCAAAGTGACTTCATGTTTGTGTGTTCAGCTGTGCTGGGTGCCAGCGATGACTGAAATGTTGCCAAGGTCGCGTCGCTGAGGTCGTTGAGCCGTACTTCTTCATTGATTGCGGTTGCAGGTGGTTTGACCACGCTGCAAGCTCGTCTGTGAATGGTGTCAATACAACCAGCGCGTTTCTTGACGTCACTCGAGACACTAACAAATAGGTTTACTGGGTTTATTGACAACCCGCTGCTTGGATCGCCAGTCCATGACAACAATCGAGTGCAGCGTCTCTCCCTGCACTTTGTACACGGTTGACCCCACTGCACAGACAAACGGCAGTTGTTGTGGTTTGACCGTGATTGCACGGGTGGGACCCGTAAGGCGCTTTTAGTAGCGTGATAGTTACTTTCTGATACGCCTCGGTGGTGAAAAACACTGGGAAGAGATCAGGGTTAAGCCCACGGCGGATTGCCACGGATAACGGCCGATGTGGCAAGCGAAGCATGGCGTAGTCTGGGGACCGATTCGGTAGCTGCACGACGGTGTTTGTGCCGCCGTTGCGCACGAGCCGAAATTGTAACGGGGTTACACGGGTTTACACCTGGTGTGTTCCACACATGGATACACTTTGTGTAAGGTACATATTTGATGTACGGACACTCGAGGGAGTGTGTGTGGCTGAGAGCCACACGTTATGCATTTGAAGTAGGATTTTACTTGGTTTTACTATGTTAGATAGTTAACCACATACATTTACCCCCTAGGCGGCTAGCCGCAATAAAAGATAAATAAACAGTTTGGATTTAGAACACAAAGTGAAAAGTCCTTTTATTAAGGTTGTAGTTAGTAGGTGCCTTTGGTAATAAAGGTCTATTAACCCTTAATAAGGTGTGTGTTAATCCATAACTCGTTGAGTTAACCGTCTTCCTCTGACGCTAAGCTACGGCAGCCCCGCTGCACTTGGTAGCACTTGTAGTCAATCCTGCGACTGAGTCTTTTGACTGACCCCTCTGAGAGGATGGAACACGCTGTGTTCGTGAGCTTGCCGCAAGGCCAGCAAGAGACGCTTAAAAAGCTTATGTCTCTATTGGGCCCAAAGGGCATTGCTCATCTTGTTTCGCAAGGGCCAGTGGCGGTGTCCGCCAGACTGGAGGCTCTTGCAAGCTACGAGAAGGCGCTCTTAGAGCATGTACAAGAGCGCGTGAGCGCAACGGCGCCCGCCGCATCGTCCACAGCCGCGCCGTCGACGCACGAGTGGTCTAATAGACCGAAACCGCTTATGGTGAGCGTGAAGACCTTCGAGGGGAAGGAAGGGGAGAACCTCCTTCTCTGGCCCGACAGGTCGAGATGGCCATGGGATCGGACCTGCTCCAGACTGAGCAACAGCGCGTAGCGCTGGCGATCTCGAAGCTCGGTGGCCGAGCTCAAGAATGGGCACTAACGTGCGGCACGTCTGTGGACGCTGCTTTCCCGACTTGGGATCAGCTGAAACAGCAACTAGTACGCGTATTCGCGCCGCCTAACCAGGCGTACCGTATACGGTCGAAGTTCCTTGCTACCCGCCAGGGTGAAAAGGAGTTGATGGACTATGTCCAAGAGTTGAGAACTCTGATCGCCGGTATGGCGTCGAGCCCTCTCCCCGAGGCGGTCGCAGTGACCGTGTTTATGGAGGGCCTGCACACGGGCGCTGCCCGAACGGAAGTTTTCCGTGTTCACCCTGCCTCATTTGAGGAGGCCGTGAACGTGGCATTTAATGCCGACTACAACTTCCAGTCTGCGAGACTTGGTCCGAGCGCTGGTAGCGCGCGCTCTTCGAGCGGTCCGGAACCGATGGACCTCAGCCACGCTGAAGACGAGGCTGACCTCTATGCTGCTGAGCAGCGCTTCAGCATCCGTTGATGCTATACGTGCGGAAGCACCCGCCATTTGAGGCCTAGTTGCCCGTTGCGCAACAAGGCCCAGGCTCCATCGAGCCGAAGCACCGCTTCGAACCCTCAAACAGGGTCGTCGCGGGGAAACGACGGAACCCAGTAGGCGCGGGGCGCCCTACTGGGGAAGAACTGAGTTCTGTTGGGCCTCGGGGAGGCAGGAGAGAACGGGACTCAGCCCCGCAGAGAGCTAAGCTCTCTTACTCACGTAGTGAGTGCAAGCCCGGCTTGCTAGTCGTTCAAGCGAACGTAAAAGGCTTCGACAAGCCGTGGAGAGTCTTGATTGACTCGGGCGCGTCCGGCAACTATGTCCGGCGCTCCACTGTTGACGGTTTTAAACCGTATGCGGAGGCTCTAAAGGAGCCTCGTAGAGATAAGATCTCTTTCTGTCTTGCGACGGGGACACTAGTGACAGTGTCGAAGATCTCTGTTGACCTGAACGTGAAGTTCTTAGACTTCGATAGCGTTCCACGCTATCGAAGTGGTCTTAGACCTGGATGAGAGGTATGACCTCATCCTTGGCATGGCGTGGCTCGAGAGCCACGAGCCATGGATCGACTGGAAGTCGAAGACGTTGGGCGCTACGCGCCCGTCTCCTAGTGGAGCATTGGCGAGTCATGAACCCACCTCTGCTCGGAGACAGAAGCACTATTCGCGCGAGCACGAGACCGAATCGGTCATGGTGCTGGATATTGGTATGCCAGAGTTAGTGAGCAACGAAGTTGCTGTTTGCCGTGAGTATGACTCACAGGGCGTGCGCGGGGTGGCGCGTTATCCGCCGAGCGGTGTTTGTTGGGTCGCTGACCCGCCGCTGTGTCCTATGGACAAACGTGGAACGGCACGTAAACCGTTGAGCGTACTTGTAGGGTCGCTAACCCACCGCTGAGTGTCTCGAATGACACTGTTCCCTCTCCGAGGAGCCATAGTTCGTTGGCACCTAGGTAGCGCGACGGTGATGTCGCCCTGCAGCCCTCATCCGTCCGTGCTCGGGCGAGGTGGGAGAGGAGGAAGAGACGCAGAGCGTCTGTGACGTCTATGACGTCGGACGAGGTGTCCAGCGTGTTGAGCGGTGAGGCTCCACGCGACTGCAGTGAGCAGTTGTACACACTCGTGAATGGAGTGACAGGGGATGTCGACGGAGACATAAGTCTCGAGCGACTCCCGTCGGTTGATGCTCTGTTAGAGCTGGACGAGATGTCCGTCGCCGAGTTTGGCGAGGCCTTAAAGGCCGGCGAGCTTGCCGAGGTGATCATGATACGACCCGAGGAGGAGTTGAACTCCTCGTCCGTCGTGGACGAAGCTGTCCTTGAGGACACGAAGCGAGCGCTGAGCGCTAGGAGTGGATCTTCGATCCTCAAGGATCCCTCGGATCCGTTTTATCCTTTGCTCAAGGAATACCAATGTGACGTCGAAGGACCCGCCGTCAGGGTTGCCTCTGGATCGAGGCGTACGTCATGAGATTGACTTGGTTGCTGGAACCAAATACTGCGTAACACGGCAGTGGCCCTTACCAAGGGAGCAATGTGACGTCATCGACGCGTTCTTCCGTGCTAAGCACGAAGCCGGCTTGGTGCGTGAGAGCAAATCTCCGCACTCGACACCCACGTTCTGTGTCAGAAAGCCTAATGGCAAGAGGCGCATAGTGCATGCTTTTAATAAGCTGAATGCAGCCACCATTCCGGCGCAGACGCCGATTCCTCGAAAGGATGTTCTGCAGAACAACATGGTGGGATGTACGTTGTACAGTGCACTCGACTTGGTCGACGGGTATTATCAGTTGCTCATGAGAGCTAGGGATATACCCCTCACGGCTGTGAGTACTCCGAGCGGTATGCTCTGGGAGTGGTTGGTGATGCCCCAAGGACTGTCGAACGCGCCTGCGACGTTCCATCGTCTAGTGAGGCAGTTGTTTAGGCCCCATCGGGCGTACGCTCAGATGTACTTCGACGACATCTTCGTCCATAGTCCTGCGGAGCACGGGAGGTCTGATGTGGAAAACCACCTTGACCAATTACTTGCACACGTACAGCGAGAACTACGCTGATATGGCTCGGCCATTGTCCAATCTCCTTAAGAAGGATGCACCTTGGTGCTGGGACGTCGTTCACGACGAAGCCTTCAAGGCTGTTAAGGAGAGTCTCCTTCACGCGCCTATCTTGGCGCTTCTGGACCCGGATCGTCCGTTTAGCGTCGTCTGCGACGCCTCCGATTTCGCAATCGGTTGTGCTTTACTACAAGCAGACGCCGAAGGGCGTGAACGCGTTATCGCGTTTGAATCTCGGCAGCTTAAAGCTGCTGAGAAGAACTATCCAGTTTATGACAAAGAGCTACTTGCAATGAAGTATGCTCTAGTCAAATTTAGAGTACATTTACTCGGCTCTAAGCCCTTTGTGATCTATACATGTAATAGGTCTACTAAGGCCTATTAGGTGGCGTACACGTGCGCTTACGTGTATGAGGAAGCGTGCAATTAATTAGACTTAAATTAATTATACTTACGTCCGTAAGTATAATTAAATTAAATATAACAATATTAAAACTGCAAAATACCGTAAAATGAGAACTGTTATTGAATTTGGCACAAGCCAATTATGGACCTCCTAAATCTGATTGCTATCTGTTTCTAAAGGTTCTGTCAATGTGTGGTTGACAGAATTCTGATTTCTCTTAAGAGCACTGATTGGTAGAAATGCTTCGCTTTCTAGCAATAACATGCGTAAATGCACGCGAGCCATCCAATGATATGGCCCGCCCAT
Organism: Phytophthora capsici; assembly: GCA_030324255.1. Taxonomy (NCBI): domain Eukaryota; phylum Oomycota; class Peronosporomycetes; order Peronosporales; family Peronosporaceae; genus Phytophthora; species Phytophthora capsici. Next base: position 2,462,303 of record CM059346.1, read on the forward strand.
GTATCCATTGGTGTGCTCCACACACCAAGGCCTGAGGTCCGTTTCTAACCTCTAACAGTTAGCGCAACTGTTAGAGTTACAAGTGGTGTAACCACTTGTACGTGTAACCCTGTTACAATACAGATCATGCGTGTTTACGCACTGCGACTCAGTCGCCTCACCTCTCACAGAGAATGGCAAGATGGCTTTCATTCTTTGCCGAGTATAACTTCGAGGTGAAGTATAAGCCGGGACGGCTAAACGTAGTGGCCGATGCGCTATCGCGCAGGCCAGACTACGAGTTGACTCATGTCACTACTGTGACGTCGTCGGTCCCCGACCTTATACGGAGGGCATACGCCCAAGACGACACGTGTGTAGCTCTGCTACGCGCTCTTGGGAGCGAAGAGTTTAAAGACTCTGACAAGGAATTGTCACCGCGCTTACGCGCGAGGCTGCAGCGTTATACGCTTGATCATGGCCTGCTGTACTACAGCACTGACCTTGAGGACACTCCTCGAGTGGTCGTCCCTCATAATGAGGATCTTAAGTATCGCATCCTCTATGTGGTGCATGATTCGCCTGTCGGTGGACATCTTGGTCGTGAGAAGACCTATGGCTCGGTGAGCAAGATGTACTGGTGGCCCAAGATGTACAAGTGGGCAAGCACCTATGTGCGTACATGCGAGACATGTCAACGGACCAAGTCCGCGCCGCATGCAGCTGCGCCGTTGGCGAGTTTGCCAGTCCCTTCGGGATGTTGGCAGTCCATTAGTATGGACTTTGTGTTTGGCCTTCCTAAGGATCAGCCGGGCAACACGGGTGTCGTGGTCTTTGTTGACCGATTGAGCAAGATGGCTCATTTTTCGGCTGTGCCGGACACCGTTGACGGTGAGGATACAGCTAAGCTGTTCTTAGACAGAGTCTTTCGCCAACATGACTTGCCTGCGGCAATTGTCTCTGATAGAGACCCTCGCTTTACAGCGAAGTTCTGGACGTCCTTGTTCAGGGTGCTCGGCACCAAGTTGGACATGTCCACGACCGATCATCCGCAGACCGATGGTCAAACTGAACGCGCGAATCGCGTTGTGGAGGATATCCTCCGAAGCGTCTGCGCTGAAGCGCCACGACGCTGGAGCGAGATGCTCCCCCTTGTTGAGTTCGCTATGAACAATGCGGTGCATGCCTCGACAGGCTTCACCCCGTTGTATGTGAACGGTTTGGTCGACCCTCGCGTCCCTCTAACGCCGCCACGGTGTGGCTCTGGGCTTGATGGGGGAGGGTTAGCCGATCGACTTGCTGATGTCAGCCCAGTTGCGGTTCGCAAGCAAGTCAATGACTTTGTCTCTTTGAGACTGAGCGTCATGCGCCAGGTGCGCGACGCGATGGCTGAAAGCCAGGATCTCCAAAAGGAGTATGCAGATGCCAAAGGCAGGAAAAACATGGAAAGGTTTGAGATCGGGGATCTTGTTTTATTAAACGCTAAAAACCTACCTACACATGCAGTGTCTGCGGTCTTTAAGACCAAATTGAGACCTAGGTTCATCGGACCGTTTAAGGTCGTGGCCAAGAAGGGCCTAGCGTACACGCTCAATCTTCCAAAGAAGATGCGTACGCACCCGGTATTTTATGTGGGCTTGCTTAAGCCATACCGGGACCCTGCTCGGGTGAGCTCTGAGGCGCTAGCGCCGGGTCGGACAAGGGCTGCGAAGCAGCGAGAGGCTGCGAGGCAGCAGGAGTCTGCGAGACAGCAGGGTGCTGAGGCACAGCACCAGGGCCCGAGTGAGAGGGATACTGCGGGGCAGCAGGGAGCTGCAGGGCAGCAGGGTGCGGAGGCACAGGAGGCTGCAGAGCAGCAGGCGGTAGAGCCATTGGAGGTGGCATCGCCACGGGACGAGAGCCGCACGGCTGCATCCGAACCAAGAGGTCGAGTTGACCCTTCAGCTGAGCAACCTGACGCTCAAGGTCTACGACTCGCTGCTGCATCGCCTGAGGCGACTCAAGCCAGTCAAGGCGACGCTCGACCTCCTCGAGGCCATTCGCTAACCGATGTGAGGAGCGGTCAACGTCGGCGACGTAGTCGTTCACCGAACGGACACGAGTCTGCAAGTGGAGCAGCTCGTCCCTACTCGCAGTGCGAGAGTCCATCGGCCACTCGGCCTCCTCCGGCTCTGCTCGATGAGCATGGTGATCTCCACTATCACGTGGAGCGCCTGATGGCACGGCGCAGGCGCCAGGGCCATAACCAGTATCTGGTAAAATGGCGAGGTTACCCTCATTCCCAGAACTCGTGGGAGTTTGAGGTGCCATTGCGGCAGGATTGCCCTGACGTCGTTGACGCTTATGACCGCCCGCAGGGCGTGCGACGGAGTCGCCGGGCGCGCCGCGCTTCTCACTACTAGAGTGGGGCGCCGACAGGTCAAGAGGCGAGCTCAGGCTCTGACCACAGCCGACCCATGGCTATGGGTAGGACTGCTCACAGCGGGAGCAGGAGGCCGGGGCGCCTCGTAGCGTGAGGGACGATGTCCCGGTGCACGCTGTCTGGCTTGACGCTTCGCGAAGTCGAAGCGCAAGCGCCGCTCTAAGCGGATATCTGTTTCCGAGAAACTAGCTCGGAGAGCATCGAAGGAGTGGAGCCGTCGGGATAGCTCCACCCAGTTTTGAAACTGCGCTTCATAAGCGGCCATAGTTTCCCCCTCTGAGAGGACCACCGGCACAGTACGCATGGCCGGCACGGCCTCACCGTTGAGATGCCGACGCAGACGCTCACGGTACTCCGAAGGAGTTGTGACTTGCGGAGTCAAGAAGCGCTCACGGAGCGATTTTCGTTGGACGACTTCATCAGTCGTCTCGGTCGCGGGCCCACACGTATACGTGTCCAAGAGCTGCGCGGCAGCGCGCCGAACGACCACGGCAGGGGAGAAACGGTCAAAACCGTAGTCGCGACGCGACGTGCCCACAATGGGGCGGGCTACAGGTCTGTTAGACCGTGCGCGAGATGCAGCCTTAAGCTGCCGGCTTTGAGCCCCGTCCAGGTCGTTTGAGACCACACCTGGCTCAGGAAGCTCGTCCTCGTACCTCGAGGAGAGAGGAGGCGCATTGCGCAGGGCGTTCGCCGAACCATCACGGTTCGGGAACGGATTAGGCGTGTGCAGCTCGCGAGAGCGCGGCGCCGGGCTTGAAGGCCTCTGAGAGGCAGCCTCCTGGCGTGTAGGAGGTTCATCGTCATCGTCTGGGACGATCTCGCCCTGCTCAAGCTCGTCGAGCCAGGCGTCTTGACGCGTACGCGGTGTAGATGGATCATGAGAGCCGGGAGCTCCGCTCTCACCCGGTTGGTGGCTCGCGGAGCCGGAGCCATGACGACGTCGGTACTCATCGTGGTACTGTCGTACACTGAGTCGCTGCGGAGCAGCTTCCCTGTCGGGACTACGGCCTATGGCCTGTGGCGATCGTGGGCTGTCACGCCCCGACAAGCGGCCATTAGAAGATGGCGAAGAAGGGTCAGATGACCGTGGCGAAAGACCGAGCATTTTAAATGCAGTTTCGGTAATGGGCTCTAGGAGCCGAAGTTCTTTGAACTTGTGATGAGGTAAAGTGACCTCTAACGTCTTGAGAAGACAAGACCTCACTGAGAAAGTGTCGTGGACACGGGTGTCCACATCTTGGTGGGGGGTGGTGTAACGGGGTTACACGGGTTTACACCTGGTGTGTTCCACACATGGATACACTTTGTGTAAGGTACATATTTGATGTACGGACACTCGAGGGAGTGTGTGTGGCTGAGAGCCATACGTTATGCATTTGAAGTAGGATTTTACTTGGTTTTACTATGTTAGATAGTTAAACACATACATTTACCCCCTAGGCGGCTAGCCGCAATAAAAGATAAATAAACAGTTTGGATTTAGAACACAAAGTGAAAAGTCCTTTTATTAAGGTCGTAGTTAGTAGGTGCCTTTGGTAATAAAGGTCTATTAACCCTTAATAAGGTGTGTGTTAATCCATAACTCGTTGCGTTAACCGTCTTCCTCTGACGCTAAGCTACGGCAGCCCCGCTGTAGAAATTGTGTATCCGGTGGGAAATGCACGGCCTCAAGCGTGCCCAACGTGCCGTTTGCGACGCCCTTGCCGGTCGCGACGTTCTGGGTGACTTGCACAGGCATTCCCAGGATAAGGTCCAAGTAGGGTACCATGCGGCCGAAGCGGTTATCGGGAAGGCTGAAGACGTACTTGATGTCGCTATTACTGAGTCCATTGAGCGCACCCTTGAAGTTGGCTAGGACGCGCACTGGTAAAGAATCGGTGGGTAGCATGAGTGCCGTTTGTGCGACGAATGCGTTGTTCACAGCCAGTCTTGTGGTATTCTCGAGCGTCACGAATACAGCGTCGGTACCGATATCGTCATTTGTCGCCACCACCGTCGATACAGCTGCACCAACATCCTGTTCGTGCGCCCGTGTGACCACTCAGCTATTGATAAGCTTACGAAAGGCTGGCGTCTAGTGGCCGAGTCGCGCAAGGCGACAGCCGTCGCCCCATTCGGGGTCCCTCCGGAAGCGCACCAACTCTTTGAGCACTACGACGGTGATAAGTTCTCGCCACAGGTTGAATCCCTCGATGTCGGCCGTTGTCGACGTCCGCTTTACAGCAGGGTCAAGGTAAATGGAGTCCGCCTTTACGGACGGCATCTGCAGGAAACCACCTACTAGCACTTTGTGCACGTTACCAAACGGGACATCTTGTAACTGCGCAGCAACTTGTCCAGCCGTAACCACTCGCTCTTGTTCATCATTGAAATCTCGTCGATAACGAGCAGATCGAGCGGTGTGAAGTGCTTTTCGCGGATGGCGCGCTTTAAACGCATCATAAAGCTCGCGAGTGTGCGTCCACCGATTATTGTCGCAGCCTTGCCCGTTAGAGCCGCCTTGGCGACAGTGTCACTGCGGTGCCAGCTCGTGCAGAACGCGCCAACTGCGTCTATCACACGACTCTTATCGGTGCCACCGGCTCCACCGAGGGTCATGAGAAGCTGATCGTCGCGGAAGAAGTTGCTGGTGCAGTAGCCATCATTGCCCTGAGCTTGTAAACCGCTAAGTTCTTGCTGGAGAAAGCGCCGGAGTAGCGCCGTCGTGATGAGCGCGAATGCCGTGTGCTGGTGTGAACGCTCGTGACACTTTGTCAATTGACGAGTACGACCGGATCACGTGTGGGCTACTGGTCGGATGTGTCGGTGGCGACCATTTATGTTCTGATCCCAATGCGTTTTTCAGGAGTTCGATGACTTCAGTGGGCTGCTCGTTGCAGTATTGTTCCGACCTCTGCGGTTTGGCCTCGTTTTTCGAAGTTTCTTTCACAAATCGGTGGAGTTCGTCCATGGAAAAGTCGGGAATTGAATTATGGCTAGCCAAATTTGCGGCCGTACCAGTCGTTTTGTTTGCCGCCACATTTAACAAGTGAGAATACTCGCGGTTCTGGCTCGAGCTTGGAAAAACCGGCAGAATTGACTCATCGGTGTTTTCGTCCATGGTCTCGTCATCTATACAACCACTATTGGAGGTATCGAAAATATGGTACAAAGTATCGGTAACAGGATTTGCCGATTCGGACTCGGCTGCGCGGTCAAGTGCAGCATCAACATCGTTCTGTGTTCAGACAACTTCGTCTTCGTCGCTCTCAGCATTGCTGTCGGCTCGTTCGTTGACGCCGACGTTGCAAGGTTCGGCACGTTCTTTTGCCTGCTTTGCTGCCTTGTGGTAATCTTCCAAGTTAGCCATAATCTCGCATGCAAAGCCCGAACGCGTAGGTCCCCACTGCGAATAAGCAACGATCCAGTCTGCCTCGTTGATAGGGTCGGTCACTGGATCTGACGTCGTACGAAACGATTAGGACAGCACGAGAGCACATTGGCTTCGCTTTACAACGAGTTCGTGAGGTGAATCGACATCCACATATGGCATTCAGATGCCAACGACGACAGGAACGACCTCATTAACGTGTGTGCCGACGCAGTGTGTATCGAAGAGCGGGTGGTCTGGTAGGAACTAAATGTGCCCTGAAGATGATTGCGTCCGCTTAGGACGGAAATGCTTGGCTACGTATTCGTTCAGACTGAGGTGGTTCTGCGCCGATGGCCAAATATGTACTGTAGTCATCTAGGATCGACGCTGCGCGGAAGATCGTGTTCGAGTCGTGACCCCGCAACTCAAGGAGGTCACACATATGCGCGGATTGGTCGACGAGCTCGTCCGCTAATATCTCCAATCCATCTGCGATTAGATAATATGTATTTGTATATATGAAAGGTAATTATGAACATGGTGACAACGTTCATAAATTTGTGTTTCATGGTGAATCACCATTGGTGATCGTGACGCATAAAATATGTAAATTAGTGACGTGTGAGTGAATGATCGTACCTCGATAGATGTCGGATCAGGGCTCGATGGCTGTCGTGATCCCGGACAGTGTGGCTCGGACCTGACAGCAGTTTCGGTAAAAAATGAGTTTGGTCGGATTAAACGTGCTGATTGATCCCGGAGATGGCAAAGCTGGATGATCGGGAGCGATCTCATAGAACGACAGCGTTATGAGTAATTGGTTCGTTTCGAATTCGTCTTCTCGCTGCGCCTTTTGATATTCCTATTGATGCACAGGTATTATCACAATGTTAGCGTTAGTTCAAGTTGTAAGCGTACGTACTTGTCGTTGCTGATCAAGGGGATCCAGAGCTTGCTGCTCGCACAGGTAGAGTTTCAATACACGTGTGCCGGTCACTGTGTTAGGCTCGAACCACAAGAGTCGCGAGTGTAGGTAGAGAGGTGTCATTGTTTTGGATGAACTCGCGTAGCTCTAAATAGTAGTCACATTATGAAGTTGTATATAATTGTATGACAATGATAGTAGCACAGTGTAACAGGGTTACACGTACAAGTGGTTACACTACTTGTAACTCTAACCGTTGCGCTAACTGTTAGAGGTTGAAAACGGACCTCAGGCCTTGGTGTGTGGAGCACACCAATGGATACATGGGCGGGCCATATCATGGATGGCTCGCGTGCATTTACGCATGCAATTGGTAGAAAATGACATATTTCTACCAATCAGTGCCTTTAGGAGAAATCAGAATTCTGTCAGCCACACATTGACAGAACCTTTAGAAACAGATAGCAAACAGATTTAGGAGGTCCATAATTGGCTTATGCCAAATTCAATAACAGTTCTCATTTTACGGTATTTGCAGTATAAATATTATTATATTTGATTTAATTATATTTACGGACGTAAGTATAATTAAATTAAGTCTAAATAATCGCACGCTTCCTCATACACGTAAGCGCACGTGTTCACCACCTAATAGGTCTTAGTAGACCCATTGCACACAGGCTCCCCGTCGATGGTCGTGATGAACTGGCGTTTGTGTTGGCTCATGGATTTTTTTAGCTTCTTCAACGGTGATTCGTAGGCCATGTGCTTGCCAACGTGCTCATGCTTAGTGAACGGTGAAGTGTCAGACACAACCGCGACTACAGTGGGTGCCGATGCTGACTTTGGCGTGGGGGCGTTCGCGGCACTGTGTTTCTTTGGCGGTGTCATATTCGACGACAATTCTTTTGGTGGTCGTTTGCCAAGATCAGAAATGAGCCGTCCTTTGATTTTTAGTTGGAAAGATAAAGTTTAATATGGAATGTAGGTGATGAGGATTGATCACCGGAGAACGTTATGGTGACTGTACACTATGTAGTATGTGTCGCTGTTTATGTGGAGTTGGGATGGAGCCTCTTTCGACGCGTGGGACGGGAGTGGCAGAAGCATTTCCTTGAACTCTAATGGGTGTCTGATATGTAGCTGTGTGCTCGATCGACACATCAGATGTAGTTGCGGAGAAGGCTGTAGCAATCGAGCGGCGTGTCTGTGTATTTAGCGTTAGTCGATAGACGGAAGGTTGCTGACGCTGCTTGCTAGATGTACTACGATTTGAGGTCGAAACTTGCCCGTGCGGCTATCAGTGTACAAACCGACAGTTTCAAATTGGGTCATCTGTTTCGGTTGCAGTCGTTGACTGCAGGCGCAAAGGTGTGGGTGGAATTTGTCGACGTTGACGAGTATGTTGGTGAGTACGTCGGCGAGGTATTGACTAACAGCGAAGCTAAAATCCGTTCCCGGGCAGGTTTATTTGTGTACCAACTTAGTTGATTATCACTGATGATGATGTATGGCGAGGTAGGCCTATCGAGGCCCCGCACACTATTATATGTTGGGATGGGCGCAAATCAAGTGATCGATGCTACTCATTTTGGTGGCCAAATGCGCTTCGTGAACCACTCGTGCGATCCCAACTGCGTGCTCGAGAAGTGGAATGTGCGCGAATTTGAGCGATATGGTGTATTTACAACGCTCGAAGTGCAACCAGGTGAGGTGTTCGTTGTCGACTATCGACTTCACCACGCTGGTCAGGAGGTATGATGACAGTAAGCCTTTCGTTGTGGATTTATTTAAACGTAAGTTGTATGCTAACATGAATATGATTGTATTGAATATGCTGTGATAGCTTGTTTCTGCGGATCTCGCAAGTGCAAATGCGTCGTCGGCACTAGGAAACGGAAAAAAGTCAGGAACCGGGCAAAGCGTGAAAAAACGAATGGTCCAGCTCACTACGGGTCAGTTTCTTGTGGTAGGTAGGTAAAAGTTGACTAATGTTAGGTGGTGAACTTATGTGTCTAAACGTAGTCGATTTGAGCGAGTTAACAATAAATGCTTCGTTCAATACTGTTTAACGTAGCTAAATACGCGAGATACTGAACGCATGGATCCCTGAAGTTGTGTGTGCCGACTATTGAGTACTAGCATGGTACTCGATGAGCAGGAGCGGCGCAAACGGAATCGTTTGGCAAAGCAACGGTGGAGGGCACGCAAAATGCCGCCAGATAGAGAAGTGAGGAACCGGTGCGAACAGGAAAGACGACGCAAGCGTAAGGCGGAATCGATCGCTGCAGCTCAGCCAATACTACCCACTTCCACACCGGCGACGGCAAAATTAGAGCAACATCGGCTAGCAAAACAACAGCGGCGCGCTCGCGAATCGCCAACCGAAAGTACAAGTTGGGATCGCCGCGTTAAGGATCAACAGCAACGCAGAGCATGGTCACCTTCTGAAACAGTGGCAGACCCGCCGAGACCATTTCCTGAGCAGTGCCACAGCACGTGGGCGACGTGCGCGGATGGCGCTATCGGGAGATTACAGCCTGTGCCCGCTGCGACGAAGAACGACGTTCTACAGCGCTTAAGGCGAGCATTAGGCGCCAACGAGTTAGATGAGACTGTTTGTGCGGTTTGTGATCGAATCACACTCCGTACGTCGATTCACTTGATTAATATCGCTGATGAAGATCAAATCAACGAAACGCGCGCGTTACTCGCAAGTTCCAATGAAGATTTACCGGTAGCGTTGGTCGCAGAATATGATTGTTCTGCACTTTTTTCGAGTTTGCACGATATGCTGCTATCAAAGAGCAGAATTCACGGGGCTGGGTATGTGTAAGTTTGCGAGGATTGCAACAGTAGTCTGGGTAAAAAGTGGATCCCGAAATTTTCCATGAAGAACGGGTTCTACGTGGGCATGATGCCGGCCCAATTCACGGATATGATGCTTCCCGAACGGTTCACGACGGAAACTGTGTCGATCGTCGCGGTAACGAGCGTAATGCGGGGTGGTGCTCACCGTTCGATTCGTTCACATTGTTTGGCATTCGATGCCACACCGGGCCCACCTCATTATCCACAGCATGTTGTCACCAACATATTATCTGTTCATATACGTTTAAACAAATACACAATATCTGACCGCAAATCGGTCGGATATATTACCGACATTATCCACAGCATGTACTCGTACTTTAGATCATTCAAAAATATATTTATCATCACCACTATCGAAACCACACGAGCAACGCCTCCTCGTATGGCCGAACTGCGAACTCCTGATCCTTCGGTCCGGTACGCAATTCGTAGTTCGAAGAACTATCGTAGGGGGTATAGCGGCCGTTTGTGACCGTACGACCTTCGGTCGACCTCATCTTCGGTCAACCTCGTTCGATCGTTGTGATTGCTACCACGATTTACATACTCAATCCAAGATGTAGAGGGTGAAATCAACAGGCACCGGATCGAACCACATACTCAGTCCAAGATGTAGAGGGAGAAGCCAACAGGCACCGGATCGAGCCGATTGGAACTGGAATTCGGCGGGCGCGCAGGCGACCAGGTGAACAGCGCCGTAGCTTGGTGACGGTTTTATATATATGGTGAGTGAGCTTATAAGTGCGAGAAATGGTGTCTGTCTGCAGGATAACGTATTGATCGTGTCTTTGAAAGCCAGACTATGTGGTATACAGTGGAGTTTGTGCAGGTGGATGCCGGGGAATACGCATTGTATGGGAGGGAGAAGCTACACGCTACATGAACCTAGGGATAGCTTGGTCTATACCTCGCAGTAGCGGTGATGTACATTTGAGACCGAGGTACGGCATTATAGACGGATTCATTGCATATTATGTGGTTGCATTCGCTTACAGTTGTGTCCAAACTAGGGCGATCGCTACCTATTGATTATGGTGTTTCATCTCGTAATTGCGGATTGTTTCCGTCGCGGTATCGGTCAGTCACATCGGTGGTCACTGGCAGGTGGATTCATCCAACGTGGCGTTGCTGAGATCGTTGAGGCGTTCTTCTTCGCGGAGCGCGTGATCCGGCGGCTTCGACCACTCCAAGAGCTTCGGTGTTAGTGGTGCTAGTGCGGTCAGTCCGTTGCGAGTTGTAACCCGCGAAACAAGCAAATATGTTTGTTGTGGTTTGTTGGCGAGTGGCTACGTTGATTTCCAGTCGAAGACAATCATGGATTGCAGTGTTTCTTCTTGGACTTTATATACGATCGAGCCAACCGCGCATACAAAGGGGAACTGCTGCGGGCGCACTTTGACGTAGCGTGGCTGCCCATCTGGAGCCGGTGCGAGCTTGATAGTTGCTTTCTTATACGCTTCCGTTGTAAAAAACACAGGGAATAATTCGGGGTCAAGCCCAGAGCGAATAGAAACAGCATGTGGCCTCGGCACGCGAATGAGTGCGTAGTCTGGAGGCTGGCTCGGTAGTTGGACAATTGTGGAAGTGGCGCCGTCGCGAACAAGTTGATAGTGGGTGCCCGTCGCGAAGTGGACGTACTCGAGTATTCCTAGTGTGCCGTTCGCTATACCCTTGGCGGTGGCAACATTCTGTGTCACTTGTATGGGCATTCCTTGAACTAGATCTAGGAATGGAGCCATCCTACCGAATCTGTTGTCTGGGAGGCTGAGCAAGTAGCAGAGGTCGCTCCTGCTGAGGCTGTTGAGGGCACCCTTGAAATTCGCGATGACGCGGATCGAACGCTCGGTCGACAGCACCGGACATTGTTCGGTCGTACCCGAGTGCCACAAACCTGATTCTTCAAGTGGAAACAACGCTGCGCGACAAGAATGCGGTGCTGCGCCTGCGACGAGAAGAGAAGAGACTCTTAATAGGCTGCTGTCGTTGAATGGTGCTTCAACGTCCTCGTCGCACACGATCAAGAACTGGTACCATAAAGCCTTCATAAATTCTTCGTGCTTTCATCTACCAAACGCATAGTCTCTTGTCGTAGCAGCCATACAGAAGAGCTCACAGTCCATTCAGCTCGAGTGAACACACCCTTTCTTCGGCGGCAATGCCACCAAAGAAACAGCGCGAGAGAGATGCAGCTGATAAGCATGCAGCGGACGACGTGATGGCCGGGTCTCGTTCGGCCCCAACGATGGCACGCGATCTGGTATGGTCCATGATTGATCAACCCACGACGTGATACCAGTCTCCCCTGAAAAAACTCAAGATAACGATTGAAAAAACACAAGAGAAAGGTTTTTGATACAGTCGACGGCAAGTAATTATCAACGCTTGCAGCTTGACATGCATCACAACGACTACACTCCATACTAACGAACACTTGCTGTCAAACAGACCTGCGCAAGTTCATCATGCACATTGACGACAACGACAAGGATGTGTGCACATCAGTGCGCATCAAGGCGCGTCTTCTTTGGATTGCATCCGACCCAGTCCGCGGTCTACACTTCTTACGACTCTATTTTGGTGAATGGCAGGCGCCAGAACCGTTCAAGGAGCAGCAACAGGTAATCAACCATAGACAACACGAGCATGCCGCACTCTCAAATCATATCTGCACCAGGCATTCAAGCAAGCACAGCAGGACGACCCGTTCGAAGCGAATCAGTTTCTTATTTCTGTCTCGCTACTCAATGTGGATTTGGATGACCCTAAGCTTCCGCGTCCAGGGGATGTGGTGATGATCACACCATACAAACTCAACGTCTACCGCAACTGCTGTCAAATCGATGCCAAACTCTACGGATTCACTAAGATCAACATCCCATGAAGCTGTGCATCTAGCACGCAGCCACTCAATTAGTGAGTAGCCAACGCATTTCATTTCACTTCAATCGACCCCTGCATCTTTCATTTCACCACATTGTCTGTCACTCAATCGACCCATGCATCTTTATCATCCACGAGCCAACATAAAAAATGGATGTTTGAGAACTACGCTTCTCGGGCTTCAGCCCGTACGCCAATCGTTTTGGGGGGGGGGGATCAGGGCGCGCTGTGACCGTACGACATTCGGGCAACCTTGTTGTCGAGCAACCGTTCCAACAACATTTGAGAAAACCTTAAGGAGTTCTCGAAGGGACAGTGAGTGTCGGGATCATCGGCGACTGGATACTGTGAGGTTGGCGGGGAGAGGGAGTTGCAGCGATGGTGGGCGACTGACGTGTGGGTATGATAGCTTGGCTTTTGGCGCTCTGTTGGCTTTTTAACAACGCGTGATGGTGTTTATTTTCATTAGTGCATCCTAGGTGCTATGAGGTAGCTATACGAGCGTCCTTCTGGTGCATTGGGCTGTCTGCAGCAAGGTGCGCATGAGCTGTTATGTTATTGTGTCGTGTATTAACAATGATGTAACATACTTGCTTTCATTCGCGGACATGCTAGGTGTTGGCTAGCTAGCTATTTCGTATTACTGTCGAGGAATCGGTCACGTTGGCAGACACAGGCAGGTGAAAACCCGCTAACGTTAAGTCACTGAGATGGTTAAGTCGATCTTCTTCTTGGAGTGCATGCTTGGGTGGCTTAGACCAAAGAGCGAGTTTTGTAGTAAATGGTTTTAATGCAATCATTCCGTTTCGGGTCGTCACTCGTGAGACGAGCAAGTTTGTTTGCTGGGGTTTGTTGACCACGGTCTGCTTTGACTTCCCGTCCACGATAACAATTGATTGTAGTGTTTCGCCTTGTACCTTGTATACCGTCATAACTTAAAGCCTTCCACATCGGTCGTGCTCGGTTTGGCCTTGTTGGCGGGATCTAAGTAAATGGGGTTGGATTTGACGGGTAGCATTTGAAGGAAGTCACCAACCAGCACAATACGAATACCACCGAACGGGACATTCCCAAAATGCATGTAGCGGCGTAGCAGTTTGTCCAGTTTCAACCAGTCGGATTTAGTCATCATGGAAACCTCATCAATGACGAGAATATCAAGTGGTACAGTTCATTTCTCCTTAATGGCATGTTGAAGTCGGAGCATGAAATTCGCGAGTGTACGGCCACCAATAAGAGTGACCGCTTTCCCCGTCAGCGCCGTCTTCACCATACAATTGCTGTGGTGCCTACTCGAGCAGAACGCGATAATGGTGTCGATGACACGGCTTTTCCCGGGACCACCGGCACCTCCAAGGAACATAAGCGGCTGGTCATCTGGTAGTTGTGACTCAAAGTCATTGGTTCGATATCGTGCCGACTCGTGAATGTTGGCGAGTTCTTGTTGCTTGAAGCGGTGGAGCAACGAGGTTACAACAATGGAAAATGCGACGTGTTGACGCTGGTTGAGGGTGAAGTTTATCGAAACATAGCTGATGGTCGAGTATGGGGAGAGTGAAGGGTGGTTTTGGTGATCTGTCTGCGGCAACCACTCGCGATCTGATTCTAACTCGTTCTGTATGAGCTCAATCACGTTGGCCGGACGTTCATTGCCAAATTGCATCGTTGATGAAGGCTCTGCTTCATCGGTGGCCGAATCCTTCACCCAGTGCTGCAGTTCGTCGACTGGTACGTCCACTACTTGCTTATGACGACTTCAATGGGTTGAGGCATCGACGGTACTGTGTGCACTTGCAACAGTGAGCTTTTGGGGTATTATACTTGAAGTTCCCAAGCCAAAATTTGAAGTCGGAAAAACTGGCAGCGTTGCCTCACTTGTAGCTTTATTGTCAAATATATGAAACAATTCGTCGACTCTTGTGGTTCCAGAAGTCGTATCGCCACAGGGAATGTTGTTTATTGCTGCTTCGACGTCATGTCGGGTACCGGTAAGCTCGTCATCGTCAGCTTCATGATCTGGTTCAGCATTTTTACATTCACCATCTTCTTTTGCTTGCATTGTTGCTCGATAGTAATCATCCATGTTAGCCATAATTTGGCAGACTAAGTTCGTTCGTGTGGATTCCCATCGAAAGTACTCGTCCATCCATGCCACTTTGCTTGCTGAGCCGTTAACTAAGTCTTGTATATCTCGAAACGGTTTGAAAAGTACGAGCGCGCATTTACTGCGCATCACAACGACTTCGCGCGGTGTTTCCGAGTCAATGTATGGCATGCGCACGCCAGTAACAACTGGAACGACTTCTACTTAGTGATATCCAACTCAGAACGAGCTGTGGAGAGGGTGATTACACAGGAAAAGCTCCGAGGTCGCTGTTGACCGGGTTTTCTTTCGGCGAAAGCACTTCATTACATACTCATATAGGCAAAGCGCGTCAAGCGATGGAGGCCGAAATTAGAGTCGTCCAGAAAAGAGGCCGCGCAAAAAATAACGTTAGAATTATGCTCTCGTAGCTCAACCAGATGACATGAGTGCGCAATTTGCTCGATCAGCCCGCACAAATTGTTTTTGAGAGGGAGCAAAGTGCGTGTAGCACTCATATAAGCGCATGATCCACGGAGCAGATATAGTGCAACAGGCGGGCCAGTGATTTCGCGGTGGTTGGTCATCGCGAAGGCAAGAGATGCAACACGTTTGCGTCCAATAGTACGACGATCGGCTCGGTTGCTCTCATGTCGAAGCTCTCGTAATCGACGACGCTTAAACGCTGCCACTACAACAACTGTTATTGAGTCGACGAGACTCTGCGCCTTGGCGACATACTTCGTTGCGTAGAAAATGCGAAGCACAGCTTCGGGCCCGCCAATTAACACTTGAACGTCGTGATTAGACTTCAAAGCTAACATCATTGTAGCATTAAAACCATTCACATACTCAAATGGCGTTCGTCGAGCAAGTTCGATACCGGTGTTAGTAAGATATGTCTGCGCAAAACGTGCTCTCGGAAATCCATAGCGGCATTTTCCTGGCGTCGATGCACGACTTGATTTGAAGCAACTGCCAACATGGGACCACCAGTGAAGGTTGAACAAGAAAACGAGTGTGGATACCGCAAACGCGACTGCGTTCGGCATCCAGCGCTCGTCGTCGACCGATGATGGTAACGTAGCTATACTTTGTCATTGCAAAAACACGTCATCTCCGCGCTACACGTCTCGATTTGGTGTCTTATTCAGTGTTCTCAAGTGATCGCCACACGAATTATCCACATCATCCATTGTCAACAAGCACATACCCCGGCGAAAGACCGATTTCTTTGCAGCACTAACGCTTTTACGACATTTAACTTCCCTTTGCATAGCAGAATTAAACACTTTCGATGTATACGCTCGCATTGGCGGTGGCCAGGTTGATGGCCGGTGCTGCAGGAGAACACGTTGTAACACTTGTTTAGAGCTCATTTTCGTTGCGCATCCAGAGCTAGCTGTTCTACTCTAGCACTACGCCTGCCAGCGTTGGGACTCTCGAGCGCTTCGGGTGGAATAGGAAGTCCTTGAAGATCAGCGAGTGAGTGTCCGCAGAACAAGCAATTTGATGCATCCACGTCGTGTGGCAATGATGTACTCACAATGCTATCTGTATAGACAGCGATGTCTCGGGAATACTGGTCTCCGTACTTTGCCATGGCTCCATAGGAAGCTTAAGTGTTAGGCGGTGCGTTGGCGAGCCACACGAGAAAGTGAACATGCAGAGTTACACCGCCCTGTGCTTCAACCATACCGAAGTAAGCCTCCACATCGCCGAGGAGACCGTCAAAGGCTTGGCTCTTCATCTGCTTAGGAGGCACACCAAGTACGTGTTTAATAAATGCGTCCACGTTATATATGAAGAGACGGGCTGATGCCACGTCATTACGTAGTTCAGCACTCCGAGTAGCAGCCCGCTTGGGTAGATCAGCGAAATTAGCATTGAAGAGAGTGTCGATAGATGTGATACTAGTATAATTTGCCATCACGAATGATTCCCCAACATTCGGCGTCAGGGTAACAAACAGAGCTGGTTGGCCGTATCGAACCTGATAGGCAAACACGCAGCGACGACATTTTGCTCGCTCGGTGTCACTACCCTGTCGCGAAGTCGGTGAAACTTTTACCGCGGTGCAGGGGGGGGGGGGGGTGTACAGTAAACCAACGGGCGACAGTACTGAGGACTCTCAGTAGTCGCGAGTTGTGGCGTGTGATACCTTGCGTATCCTCGTTTGTCCGTTGTCTGAGGAATATGACACTTCCCGGATCAAGTGTTTTGGGGGGAAGTTTGGTCGAGCTCCGTGCGAGGCCAGCGGCGAAGACGTTCGAAGCCTTTGCGGGGTCCTTCTGGAGTCGGAAGCCCTGAGAACCACAAGTGATCCTCAGAGTAGGTAGTCAGAGAAGTAGTGAAGAAGTCCAATAACCAGGCACGTGAATATCGCAAATTCAGCATCTGGAGGCTTAGACTTAGAAGATAATCAACCGATTAACAGAGTTCAATACAAATATACAATATACACAACCGTCACTTATTCTTTCCTGGCCCTTGGACGGTGGGCTAGTACTTCCAGGTCAACCGGGTATGTTTCTCAGACCCCTGGTCTGTCTGAAAACCCGTTCCTTTCGCGCACCACCCTCTAATATATAGAGGGAAATAAACCAATACAATCGGTTATACACAACAGTCAATCGAGCGTCCTGAGAGCGACTGTCTAGCCCCCAGAACCTGTCCAAACAAGCAATATGAAATGGGCTACCGCTAGAGACAAGACAAACGACCCAACTAGGAAATGGAATAGGCGGGTCACTTCAGGTCTCTACGTTACGCTGATCTCCGCCTAAAGGGGTTGGAAGGAGGCGAGAGATCACGTAACACCAAACCTTGTTACGGCTGTATGAACAGCAGATGGAACTCGGTAGCTTGAGCTTCACGAGGCAAATTGAACTCTATTTAACATTTGTCTTCTGTCATATCTTCTTCATACACACACTTCGATCTTCTTCTTGGTCTTCTTTCTGGGTTCCTTGCAGTCAGTCTTCGTATATCAGGTCATCTTGGTTTCACCATGTGTCAGGGAGTCTTCACTTGGTCTCAGTATTGGAGTCAGTGTGGCAGATCTTGATGAGTGAGCACGAGCCCAGTCGGCCGTGACTCCGAGGTATCATCCCCAGACGGTGTGAAGGGACTTCCAGACACTTGAGGCGTCAGCTTCAGGAAATCCAATACGTCAGAGTCAACATCAGCTTCCTCTTCAGGTGACAGTCGTACAAAACCCCACAGACAATTGTCCAACATCGCTTGGTACACTAATGGAGCATTCTTCAGACCAAAAGGCATCCTAACCCACTGAAAGTGTCCAAATGGGCACATGAACGCAGAAATCAATCGGGCACGCTCCGTCATCTTGACAGCCCAAAAACCACTCGCCATATCCAAACTCATGAACCACATCGCTGATTCAAATCCAATTAAGAGATTATCAATCAGCGGCAACGGGTAATGCGACAACTGGATGAAACCATTCACCACACGATAATCGATACACATCCGGATATCCACGCCGTTCTTCTTCAGAACAATCACGATGGGCGATGCCCAGAATCAACTTCAGACCTCTGACCCCTCCTTCCAAAGAGACTGTGGCGTTAAACTCTGGGGTGGTCGTCTCCAGCTTGCATGGCTTGGAAACGGGCCCTTGCTCGCGCACTTTGGTTGAACTCGTACAGCAGGGCTCCACAGTTCAATTTCGGCAATGGCAGCCACTCAGTCTCATCGTACCCTTTCCACTTGACGAGATATTCGCGGAGTCTTTTGGACGTTTGTGTTCGCTTAGTTTATCGTGTATCCAGGATCTTCTCCACTTCGTACTCGTCATTTTCAGAATCGGGCTCCCAACTATCTTCTGGGAGTAGTGCTGTATCAAAGTCATCATCCTCAACAATCGCCAGTTCCATTGTGGGTCTTCTGGGAAAAACAACTCTGGGTTTCAGACGACTCACATGAACCCAAGGATTCACTCGATAACCTGAGTCCTCAACCTTGAGCCTTACGCGGAATTCATCCAACATCTCTTCGATTCGAAATGGTCCATGCCACATGTGTGCTAGCTCGCGGCTCAAGCCCGTTTGTACTTTGGGGATATAAAGCCACACGGCATCACCCACGGCATACCCAGACTTCAGTCTCTCTGATAGTTCATTCCACTTCCGAGTCTGTTCCTCAGAGCGCTTAAGCTTCGCCTTTTTCTGCAGATCTTCAGCACACGCCTGAGAGTAGCTGTAATCGCGTTGCATCTTTCGGCGCCACTCATATGCGGTTCGTTCTTGGACTGACGAAGGTTTTGGGCCAAGCATCGCTGACACAGTTCCTTGAGCATCCCATCCATGCACTAAGTAGAACGGTGTCCCCAGACGTGTTGCATCAAAAGACGTGTTCAGGGCAAACATCAACCGCTCAGCGTTATCGTCCCAGTCACTTTGATCAGCTTCTGCGACATAGGCTCTGATGCTCCGAATCACCGTTTTGACGGATCGTTCCTGCTGGCCATTGGCCTGCGGGCGGTAACCCAGAGTAGCCCGTTGTCTGCTTCCCAGAAGTTTTAGAAAGCATCTCAAGACTTCGCTCATGAAACGAGGATCCTGATCATGTCGCATCAAAGAACTTGCTCCAAAATGTCTGAAAACCGTTTCTTCGTAGGCCTCGGCTACATCCTGGGCGGTAGTGATACTCATAGGCTTACACATCACATACCCTGAGAACATGTCTTGGAACAGTAGGAGAAACGTGTTACCCCTTGCAGATTTTGGCATATGCGTCACGAAATCCATGGACACCACTTCGAAAGGTCGACTGGGTTCGATGTTCCCAGGATTCGGAGGACGCCCTTCGCCGCTGGCACAGTCTACGCATTCTTTGACGAATCGTTCGACGTCAGCGGACATGTCCAACCAGTAGAATTCAGAGATCAATTTCTCAAAAGTCCGCTTGACCTCCTGATGACCACCTTGATAATCTTCATGAGCATAATGCAACAAGTCGAGGCGTAAATCACTGGGAACTACAAGTCTGAGTTCATCAACATTGTCTTTCGGGCGTTCCCTGGTGGCACGACTCAGGCGGTAGAGTACATCCTTGGAATCCAAGACGAAGTCTTCAGAAATTCTCGCAAGCTTTCTGGCTCGGGGATGTGGTAGGCCTCCCACGTCACCCTTCAGAAATTTGATGAGTTCAGCCAGTTCCGGGTCTTCGTCCTGGTGTGCTTTGATCCGTTTCCATCGTTCCGCTTGGAACTCAAGCGGTCCCATAGGATCTGCGAGGGGCTCTTCATTCTGGGCTTGCGCACGAGTCGCACCAATCAACACCTTGGCTGCTAACGGCAATGGGACACACGCTGCTCCGGGGTCTGGTTCTTCAGTCGTATGATCCTGGGACTCATGAATTTCTGAGACTTGTGCGTTGGGATCTCCAGAAGCAGGGGGCATCATCAACTTCTCGTGGATCTTGGACACCAGACGAAGGTGAGTGAACTCGTCAGCGTCCTCAACTTGTCATGATTTACCCATAACCAACGTCTTTGACGTGAGGTAATCTGCCGCCTGATTGTATTCCCGTTTCACATGCACCAACCGCAGAACCTGGAATTTGTTTCTCAGAGACTCAAACTCCGGCAAACGTCGTTGCAAGTTTGGCTGGTTGCAATTAATTAACCCTTGGGCCTGTTGAATGGCAATGCGTGGACCTCCAACAACCACACGCATCAGGGCCATCTTCAGTCCGTTCACAAGTCCGCAATACTCAGAGTCGTTAACTGTGACATCTGTCAAAGCGTAGCCTTGAGCTTCAAGAACATTCCATCCAGGAAGTTTCCAGAGTATGCATCCACAACTTCCAAGGCGCGTTGAGGTCTTTGCGGCTCCATCGAAACTCAGAACACATCCGCTATAGTCAGCTTCCAACATCTCCACGCTAACCGGGGCCGTATGTTTGACGCGCCCCTTGGTCGGAATCAAATTCTCAGAGACTTCATCAAGATGTTCTCTGGGGGTGATGCCGGCTCCCAGTATGGCGGGGAGTCCATCTTCATCCCGTTGGATCCTGCGAATTTCCAAGTTCCAGTGGGATAACATAAGACCCCACTTAACACTCCTACCGTCTGCAGAACTCGAGGTCAACAACCACTTCAGGACTGAGTAACGGGTATACACCATGATCAGCGGGCTAGACTCGACCAAAGCCCTGAAATTTTCCAGGACTCTGAGAATCGCGACAACCTCTTTCTCAACGATGTGGTATCGCAGCTAAGACTCGTTCAACACGCGTCCTGTGAAACGCACCGGATGAATCACCCCTTCATATTCTTACCCTAGGACTGCGGTTGTAGCCCATGGGTTTCCGTGTGGGATGATAACAAACGCCTTCGAACGGTCTGGATGTCTGAGAAGTGGAGTCGATACAATCTTGAGTTTTAGAATCTCAAAAGGCTTCTTTAGCGCAGGTTAAATCCCTCCCGGCTGGGATCTGCTCGTCCGTCAACTCATACAGTGTGGCAGCGATCACGGGTAAGTCCTCAATAAACTTGTTATAGTAATTCAAACTCCCCATGAAGCTTTGTACCCCCTTGAGTGTCGACGGGAATGGCAAGTCTTGGACTCCTTTGGCGATCTTCGGAGTAGCACTCAGTCCCTCAGCGCTGATTTCATGTGACAGGTACGGAATCGAGAGTTTTCCAAATTCACGCTTAGGCAGGCTCACCGAAATATTCCAATATCGCAACCTGAAAAGTAGCGCGTTCACATCCTCACAGAGCCGGTCCCATGTTGGAGCACCGTGTGCGATGTCGTCAATGTAGGAACTTCGACCCAACACCGGCCCAATGAAAGACGGGATAGGAATGTTCCTCTGAAAAACAGTCATCTGCTCTGTGAGCCCAGTCGGCCGTGACTCCGAGGTATCATCCCCAGACGGTGTGAAGGGACTCCCAGACTCTTGAGGCGTCAGCTTCAGGAAATCCAATACGTCAGAGTCAACATCAGCTTCCTCTTCAGGTGACAGTCGTACAAAACCCCACAGACAATTGTCCAACATCGCTTGGTACACTAATGGAGCATTCTTCAGACCAAAAGGCATCCTAACCCACTGAAAGTGTCCAAATGGGCACATGAACGCAGAAATCAATCGGGCACGCTCCGTCATCTTGACAGCCCAAAAACCACTCGCCATATCCAAACTCATGAACCACATCGCTGATTCAAATCCAATTAAGAGATTATCAATCAGCGGCAACGGGTAATGCGACAACTGGATGAAACCATTCACCACACGATAATCGATACACATCCGGATATCCACGCCGTTCTTCTTCAGAACAATCACGATGGGCGATGCCCAGGGGCTATTTGGGTACTCAATCAGTCCAGTCTCCAGAAGCTTCTTGAGAAGTTCATACACTTTCACCATGAGATGTGACGCAACAGATCTTGGACGTTGGGCAACTGGTTTAGCACCCCCTACACCGAGATCGCAGACCACGCCCCTTGCCGGTGCGGGTGCAGCATTTCTATCTCCCAAAAACAAATCTTCCTGTGGTATCAGAATGTCCCTGAGCTTCGCCTCCATCTCTGGTGTCGTTTTCCCTGGGACTCCGACATCCGCAGTGTCGATGTCGCACTCTGGTGTGAGTTCTTCGAGTTCTGGTGGCATAACCAACTGGTCTCGCAACTGAGCCAAGAGTTCGGTTCCTTCTCGCATAAAACTCCAGGTTCTAAGTCCAGGTCCTCATTCGTAATCCGTATAGATCGCTCATACTCCACTCGTAACTTCTCTACCGGAGTCCCGGGCATGCCTGAAATTGGTACGTCCCATGATTCATCGATCACATCCGGGTCATTAGCAATCTGGTCACTCTGAGGTTCCGGAACCGAAACTGAGACATCGTTAGACTCTTGCGACCCGCTTAAGCGGTCGGCAGCTCCATTATCTGATGTTTCACACACTGCGGTGTCAGAAAACACGTCCAGATCCTGGGTATCAACACTTGCACCCCTTGTCAGCATCCCCTTCTCTTTCCCAGAGTCGTTTGTTTGCGTGGAGACATCTTGGGCAAAGCGGACACGCTTTGTACGGGTAGCTGCGGGGGGGGTGGGGGGGGGGGGGGCTCACGAATTGAACGCGAGCATTATCCATCCTCGAGCGCTGCAATATCTGGGTCGGCCACGGGTACACGGGGTGATCCACGCACGGGGGCTGTGGTGTCAGAGCTTCCAAATCGGCCTCATGTTTCAGACGTCTCTTAGTCTCAGGGGACGGAGTATTCTCCAAAATGAGCACCTCCCAGTCGCGATAAGCAGCTGAGCCTGGCCTCGCAAAACGACCATGTCTCGGAAAGAATCCATACTCCACAATCCTTGCAACATCTGAGGACTTATTCACTTAAGTATTCTTGTCAGATATGTTCACGACTCGAACAGCGACTGGCCACGACCGGGCGGTGTAGATTATCTGGGTCACCCAACGATCACCTCGACCGGCCCACACAACTTCGCGTTGCGGATTCGTAGGTCCATAGTCAATCTTGACGATAAACTCCTCTCCTGGACTCAGAAGTACAGCTTCGGTTGGCCTAACGGCTCTGTTTCGTTTGATATGGCCACCTGGCTCGCAGCTGCACATCATCACTACAACTTCGTCTGGAAGAAATACCATTACTTCTCGAACGCTGATCCCTAGGCCAGCAGCAAACATGAATCCCATTCCCAGAAGCACTTCATCGATATTCGCAACCCAAACATCCACAATGTAGACTACTCTCGGCCCGAGAGTAAACTTAATTTCAGCACTGGCGCCAATGTACGTCGGAACTCCTCCCATCCCGGACACCTTGGTTTGTTTGTGTGACTTGAGTCTGAGTCCGAGCTAACGCGCAAAGTCGTAACTCAGAATATTGATAGTCGCCCATGTGTCCAGGGGAATCTTGGTCCGATGATCATTAACAGCGCCATGTACCATCACCACATCACGCTTAGCAGGATCGGGATAATGATCCTCCCACCAGCCATAACATTCACCGCCCTTCAAACGAAATTGAACTGTATCGTCGGAATTCTGGCTCTTGTCTTCAAGCGCTTCCGGTAACATAGTTCCCGGACTCGGTCGTTCAGGGAGCATGATTGATTCTTGGGTCAAAGCGGTCATACACTGTTCGTGGTTATCTTGAATTGTGGTTTTCAGCTCAGGTCCTACGTACACTAACTCTGGGGTCTTACCTAGCCCGGCGCGTTTCGGGTCCCATCCGACGGGCTTATTGGTTTGACTGTTTCCCAGAGTTTGCCTCATCACTCAGGAGTTTCTCCAAGAGGCAATCCGGCATGTCCTTTAATACGCCCTGACGAGCCATTTTTTCAGTGATTCCAGGGTCTTCAGATCTTCACACGGTCTTCCAGGATGTAATCGGCCACAGACTTCGCAAGGCGGTACACGACACATTCGGGTCGGGTGTCCTTTTTCCAGGCATCGGTAGCATGTCAAATCTTTCCAACAGTCTTCCTCAGAATGACCCGAGCGGTGGCATTTTTCACAAAACTTGTTCCAGTATCCAGCATTGTCACGGCGCGCCTGGTTGAAATCTTGGCTCGACGATCCTGTTTGGGACTGAGGTGGCGGGCGCCATCCCAAATTATACATCACTCGATACACTTCGTTCGTCAAAGTCTGGGTCCAATCCGAGTTCCCGGGGGAAGGCCCAGTAGCTGAGGTTCCTCCAGTCACCTGTGCAGTTCTCTCATCACGGCTGGATCCCGAATTCGTGGCCTGGTGTCTGGAACTTTCGCCTTGAGACCTGGAAGCATTGCTGTTCTTCAGGTGTTCTCGATGATCTCCAGAGTCACTATCCTCCGAATCCTCAGAGTCGACTTCTTTAGCAACATACGTCCTGTGCATGCGTTTGGGTTTGAACTGTCCTCGCGGAATGTTATCAGCTCTGAAGTCACGGGGTTTGGTTGCAGTTGTGTCACGGTCTCCGGTTCTCCGAACTTCCTCGTCCTGCAGTGCGTATTCCAAGTCGGAGATACTCTTAAACCTCTGTCCTTGTAGGGATGTTTTCAGGCGTGGGTCATTCAACTTGGTGATGAAACGCAGTACATGTTTCTCCAGTCGCTTGGACGACCTCCTGAAATCTATATCCGCTTTCCCGGCCGCAGAGTTTAGGCGATAGAAGAATTCCAGAGGAGTCTAGGAACTCTTCATTTCCATGGTGAAGTATCTCTCAGAATAGGACGATCTTGCTTTGCATTAGCGTCTCTTGAACTCAGATGATAGCTCCTTTCAGTCACGAGATACACTCTTGGGTAACTGGTTAAACCAGTCACGGGCAGATGTCGGGAGCTTCAGCTTGAGGTCTTGGATCCGAGTCTTGGTGTTCCATCCTCCCTGGGAGGCCATGTTAGTGAATTTCTCCCGTTCCCTTAGCGTAGCTCTTGGGTCAAACTCTCCCAACGTGTTAGAGTTGATAAACGGTCGAAATGAAAGCAGCGTTGTTCCTGATTGTGCTGAGTTCGCGGCGGTAAGGTTCACGACTTCTCCGGGTTCTGGGTCCTCGGACGAAGAACTTTCAGAGTCAGAGCTGGAATCATCGGATCCTCCACCACGTCTAGAAGCTCTCCGATCGCGTCTATCGCGGCGTGGAGCGCGGCGCCCTTCGCCGGGGCGTCTAGCATCGTCATTCTGCCTGGACTATCGCCTGGGAGCCGACGTACGTTCAGTATTTGCTTTGGCTTCAGTATCATGCGTTTTCTGGGGTGCCTGCGTCGTCGTGGCGCTTGCGGCGGCGGCGCCAGGCCTCTCAGCCTTCACGCTTCCTCCATTAGCGACGCCGGATGGGGAGACAGACTGTTGAATAGTCGATCGTCGTCGAAGTGACCGCTGGAGAGCCGGTGAATGCGACATCGGTGCACCCCTATCCCTGGTTACGCTATTTCTAATTTCCGACCCAGAAAGGGGGTGCGAAATTGCGACTTCAGGGTTTACAGGGTCAGATGCCAAGGTTGCAGTTGCCAAATCAGGGGGGGCGACTCCTCGGACTCCTTGAACCTGGGACAATGTCGCCCGAAGGTTACGTAACTGTCCTGCCTGGAACTTTACACTCGACTTCTGCGCTCTTCTAAATCTTCGGCGCGCCATTGAGCTTCCAGCCTTGCGTTCTCCGATTCCAGAAGCCGGTCCGTCAGCGTTTGGATCTGACGGCGTGCTTCCAAGTCTCGCTGCTCGCGATGTCGTTCGCGTTCAATCGATGCCAAACGTTCCTGCGCCAAGAACTCCATTTGTGCCTGCTCCATTCTTGCCTGCCACTCTTGCTGCTGTCGCATGACATTCAACTCGATCTGGGCAGGGCCGGATCTTTGGGAACCAGTGGCTTCAGACTTCAACCGACTTGACGCCACGGAGCTCGAGCGCCTAGAGGATAGTCTCTGGGATTTCTCACTCCTCACATCTCGACGATGTTTGTCGTAATTCGCCCCTTGATTTGAAACTTCAGATGCTTGAGTTATCGGTGCAAGTCTTCGGAGATCCAGCTGCAATGGTCTAGGGATCATATGATCATCGGACACTGGACTTGGAGTTTCGGGTTCTGCTTCGGTCATGTCAACGTCCTCTTGTTCCACCTTCACGGGCAGGGTGGTTCTGGTCACTTGGATGCTCATTTCATTCCCGGCGGTGATTGTTCCCGCACCAGTTTCCTGAGCAACAAATGCTAAACCTCCTCCCACGAAGGGCATATGTGAGGACGCCCCTCGACCCGCAGACATCATGGACTCTTCCGAAGAACTTCCTCGCGACGTCTGGGGCCCAGACGACGGATCATCTGAAGTCCTTGATGTGCCAATGACACTGGGGATGCTTGCAGCCATCGCAGGGGTCTGGAAATCATGTCAGAACTGAGCAATGAAGATTCCCAGCGAGTACTCTCGGAATGACTTCCATACACGGGAAGAGAAGTCAGCGACGGTGTCGACATTATCGACGGAGTTGACGGGGCTTGCAGGCGTGGCGGTCCATGCTGCATGCGCTTGGACTGCGGCAGACCCATCAGAGCTGTGTGTCACTCTGAGTCCGGTTACTCGGAGCTTCAGGATCAACTGTCGACCCCGAAGGTCAGCTCCTTTGTCCCTGAGCGCGTCATCCTTGGTCTCCTGGCTTGACGTGTCATCCAGGTCTTGTGTTCCTGGCAATCTGATGTATGACAACCAATCGGTCACTGCAGCCCACTCGATAAGTACCAAGGCAAGCCTGCCCTGAAACTCCAAAGCGATAGAACGCATCAGGACCTCGGGGACTCTTGATGCCAGACTGTCAGACCACCTTGGGATCAAGTTCTGGAACTCGAACCCAGCCTCGAACAACATTGTCTGGAGAATTGACACACATTCAATGGGGGTCAGCATGCTCACCGGAATATCGGCACTCGTCAGGTCTTCGACTAAGCCAAAGCTATGTCGTTTCAACCTGAGCTCAGATATCCAAGACTCTTCAGGGCTAGCGGCGGAGTGTCTCCACTTCACGTAATCTCCAGTCATGGCAGCCGCCTTCTGAAACGCATTGACGTCTGGCTTCGGCGTCGGCCACGAGTAGTCCACGTTCGGTGGTATAATCCTCCCGGCGCTCTCACTCCTCCATCGACGAAGCTGATGATGCACGTACTTCACATCGCGCTCACCATCCAGGGAATCCACTTTCCCGGAGTCATCCGACGGTGTCTTCAGCGAACCACTAGACTGCATCAGCGCGTCTTCCGTCAACCGGTCGTCAGACTTCACAGTCTGAGCTTACTCTTCCACGAGTCTGGATTCTGGCTTGACCTCCACCTCAGACTTTCCCGAAGACGTCGATGCAGAACGCAAGTCAATCTCCGGGGGCTCAACCAAATCGGCGCCTCCCTCAGACGCCTCATCACCACCCGCAAGGGTAGTGGTTTCCGCGACAACAGTTTCCTCGACATGTGAAGAACTGCCTTGCGAGCCTTGACTACTCGAAGCAGCGGGCGCTTCCTGGGACTCTGGCTCGGCAGGAGGCTGCTCTTCAACCGCAGACTCTGCAACGCTCACATTCTCAGCTGCCTCTTCGCGCGCAGCCTTCTTTCGCTCGCGTGCCGCCCTCTTGACAGCATCCAGATCGGGCTGGTCCTCAGGCGGCAACCCTTGAAGACGTTTCGATTGCCGTGTTACCACGGCGCGACCACGGCCACGTCTTCCTCCTCGTGTAGTTCCAGGCAAAGCCATCTTGGTTATCGACGCTTGACAGGAACTCCTCTTTTCTTCAACACTTGAATCCGGTGATATCACGATACTTATATCCGGGCACGCGCACCAGTTGTCGCGAAGTCGGTGAAACTTTTACCGCGGTGCAGGGGGGGGGGGGGGTACAGTGAACCAACGGGCGACAGTACTGAGGGCTCTCAGTAGTCGCGAGTTGTGGCGTGTGATACCTTGCGTATCCTCGTTTGTCCGTTGTCTGAGGAATATGACACTTCCCGGATCAAATGTTTTGGAGTAAAGATTAGCGGAGCTCCTTGCGAGGCCAGCGACGAAGACGTTCGAAGCCTTTGCGGGGTCCTTCTGTCGTCGGAAGCGCTGAGAACCACAAGTGATCCTCAGAGTAGGTAGTCAGAGAAGTAGTGAAGAAGTCCAATAACCAGGCACGTGAATATCGCAAATTCAGCATCTGGAGGCTTAGACTTAGAAGATAATCAACCGATTAACAGAGTTCAATACAAATATACAATATACACAACCGTCACTTATTCTTTCCTGGCCCTTGGACGGTGGGCTAGTACTTCCAGGTCAACCGGGTATGTTTCTCAGACCCCTGGTCTGTCTGAAAATCCGTTCCTTTCGCGCACCACCCTCTAATATATAGAGGGAAATAAACCAATACAATCGGTTATACACAACAGTCAATCGAGCGTCCTGAGAGCGACTGTCTAGCTCCCAGAACCTGTCCAAACAAGCAATATGAAATGGGCTACCGTTAGAGACAAGACAAACGACCCAACTAGGAAATGGAATAGGCGGGTCACTTCAGGTCTCTACGTTACGCTGATCTCCGCCTAAAGGGGTTGGAAGAAGGCGAGAGATCACGTAACACCAAACCTTGTTACGGCTGTATGAACAGCAGATGGAACTCGGTAGCTTGAGCTTCACGAGGCAAATTGAACTCTATTTAACATTTGTCTTCTGTCATATCTTCTTCATACACACACTTCGATCTTCTTCTTGGTCTTCTTTCTGGGTTCCTTGCAGTCAGTCTTCGTATCTCAGGTCGTCTTGGTTTCACTATGTGTCAGGGAGTCTTCACTTGGTCTCAGTATTGGAGTCAGTGCGGCAGATCTTGATGAGTGAGCACGATGAGGCATCATTATGGAGCCTTCAAGTTGCGTGTCACTTGATGGCAGACTGGATTCTCCGGGTTGACTTGGACTCAGTATGGTGAGGCATCGACTTCACTGGGTACATGTCTGGTACGTGATCTTTTGGCTCTGGCATTCATCTTCAGAGTGGTGATCATCATGCTTCTCAGACTTGGAGGCTTGATCTACAGACATGTAGCTTAATTCCCAGGGGTGTAGAGCTATGCTCAATACACATGAAGTCTTGATCGTCAACTGGAACATACTTGGGCTTACTGGGGATGCTTGGGACTTGAGGTAATCATCGTGTGAGAGGTCTGGGATCTGTATCGGTCTTCACCCTGGCATTGGTCTTCAGAGCGGCATTTCTTAGTCTTCTGGTTCTCAGACTCAGAAGCTTGATCCTCAGAATTGAGGCGATGATTCCCGGGGTGTAGAACTCTAATGCTCAATACACGCAACGTCCTCAGGGGTGTCTTGGGTAAACTTCGGGCCTCTTGGGTCTTGTGGGTCTTGGTTGGGATCCTTGAGCCGTCAATCGTCGCTCATGGGTGTAACGGGACGAGGTCTCTCAGAGATACATTCAATCTGAGAGACTTTCCGCCAGAACTTAGGCATTTGTCGTCGGTGGTTGGACTGAGTGCTAGTATGCCCAGACTTGTGCACAGTCTTGGGTAGCACTTCCAACCCGTTGGGCCCCTTTACAAACAGGCGAAGGATGAATCCATAAAGCAAAATATTACACCACAGAACCGGTACATATCAGCCGCGTCCCAACTCCCCTTTCTCCCAGAAGCCAGTATATCCACACACACACATCACAGAGAGCCAGCGACCGTTCGCTCGAAAACCGGAAATAGCAATCTCACAACCCCATACCGCACCCCCACTGAGATCTACCGTTTTAAGAAAGTTTCTCGCGCTCGAACAGTCGTTGTGGGCTTGTGTTATTCGACCTTGGCGACGGAGCTCATTTTGCTGAAGTGTTTCTACCAACGATGCTTCAGTGATGGCACTGTATGTCTCAAACAAAGCCGAATCGCGCTTGCATTTGAGCGCGACTTGTAGATACATTTTTTGGACGGAGGGAAAGTCAAAGCATACTAGCATGAAAAGTTCGTCTTCAGCGAATCTCCGCGTGCTCAACAAACCGTAATGGTGGATACAGGCATCTAAAGACCCTGGGATTTGGCGGTCTTCCCTAGGGTGACCCCTTCCATACGGAAAGAGGTCGGGCAAACACGTATTGTGAGTTCTACTCAAAATTTCCAAACGCGTCGATTCAATTGACCCTGGCAAATCGCCGTGAAATAGCCAAACCCATACTATATAATAGAAATATGCTTTACGATAGTTGAATTGCCAGTTGCTTCGTCAGTGACCTCCAACATTGCTTCAAAAGAGAAGTTCACGGCAACGAGAAGGATGTCCACTCGGCCACCGTACTTCCCCACTCAGAAATTCACCACTTCCAGTTGCGTCATCACCAAAACCCGGTCAGGGGTATGGTTACAAGAAGCTCGCCAACGACAACGTCGGTGCTGACCCCGCCAGCTAGACGATCACCTCGGCTGCCTCAAGCGAGTATTTTAATTGGAGTTACTACACCAGCGCCAAGACCGACAACCTCGATGCTTGTGCCTCGAACTACACCTCCAGCTGGTACCTGGCGATCTCCTCGATTGGCGCCTCACGCACCGATGGCCAGCATGGTTGTGGAGAGGCCTATCAGGCGAGCTCATGTGGCATTGGGCCCACAGCACAGTTCGATGCCAGTGCGGCCGTCTCAGCCGAAGACGTAACAGCCTGGCTAGTAGCCGTTCGAGAAAAGAATGCGAAGCTTCTTGTATACGAATATGGAGTTTCCGTTACAAAAGCGAGCGACCTTGAAGCAATTAAGACCACGTGCATTCTTCCTTCCGAGACCGATCGTGCTGGGGCCACAGCTGAAGTATGCTTTCAACAGATTGCGGATAGACTTCACCAGCGCTGGGATTCAACTTTTCAAGCTATTATGGTGGTGGACGAACCACTTAACGAGGAACCTTGACCGATCGATTGTAAGCAGCAATTATGCAAGCTCCACCAACTCTTATCGCCTCTCTACTTCGACCAACATGTACGCAACGAGAACAACAGTTTTCCACCATTACACAGCCTGTTCGTGTCGCAACGACTTGTATGGATAGATTGCCGGCCGGTATTCAACAAGTTCGTAGAGACTGGAAAGCATTAGGACTGCGCTTGGGAGCTGTGGAAAAATCTGGCAATTCAGAAAGCAGTCGTTGAAGCTTTTATAAGGAACTCCCTCCCTTCAGGAGATGTTATTGATCCTCCTTCCTGGTAGGCACTCCAATCTTGAACTCATCGGTGATAGGCTATAAATTAGGTAGTTCTGACCAATCGTTACTGTTTGGTGATTGTTCGGCTATTCAGCTGATGGTAGCAAAAAGACCCGATTTTGTAAATTTGAGCGGAACGAACAATACACATCGTTTGCTAGAATGGCGGACCAGAAACCGAGGTTGTGACTTGTGTTCGGTAGGCAATTCAGCGTCTGATAGAGGAACGCTTTGTGTGTTGAACTCGCGATTCTCGAAAAAAAAAAGACCACCTTACGTTCGGCGACGCCGGTATCAGTATCGACACTGACGATTTCGGCGGCGCTGCCAATACGATCACTCTCCGCATCAACATGATCTGCTTCAATATTAGCGTCAGGCTCCACAGAGATCAAATTTTCGGGAATTGTGAGAGCAGTTGATGGTAATGCCTTCGTAGTTTGGATTGTGGTCTCGATAGAAGACTAGTAAATCTTCGGTAACTTCACGCCTAACGACATGCATTTGCCGAACCCGAGCTTGTTGCTCTGTCGTGAATGAACCTGCCAGCACAACCCGATAAGAATCAATGCCACCAACAAACGTTGGCAACAACAGCGCAGCAGGACCAGGATTTGAATCAAAAATAAGACAATGCGATCGAATACACCGATGGGCTCCACCACGCATAACCCTCGTATCAGGGACAATCGGCACTGTCTGTGTCATTACTCTCTCGGGAATGGTAACAGAGATAAATCGGTCATGTAATAAACCGATGTAGAAGCCATTTTTTATGGCGAATTTTGGGAGTGTTTGTTTTCCAAGCTTTCGTGGCACTACTCACATACTTGAACATACCCATCTCGATCAACACCGCGCTTTGAAAGAAGAATACCGCTCAACTCCTCGTAAAAATCAGAGCAGTCGTACTCAGCAATAACATCCATCGGTAAATGCTCTCGTTCACGTGACAGTAAAGTCTGCATTCGTTGAATCCAGTTCGAATTCCCAATAGCAATCTTGTGGATTGACTTGTGAGGCTTGTAATAGTCACACACACACACACAGTGCAAGTTGTCTCGTCTAGTCCTGCCGGACCAAATGCTAGTCTCAGTTTATGCAGGACATTTTCTTTGGTACGACTGGCAACC
Organism: Phytophthora capsici; assembly: GCA_030324255.1. Taxonomy (NCBI): domain Eukaryota; phylum Oomycota; class Peronosporomycetes; order Peronosporales; family Peronosporaceae; genus Phytophthora; species Phytophthora capsici. The sequence goes on from CM059346.1 coordinate 2,494,637, forward strand.
GGGTGAAGTCTTGGAATCCCATCATCTAACCCAGCATGCTTAAATTCACAAACTGGTTGTTGAGTTGGTTCACCGTCACTAGCTGCTGAATGTGTTCGGCTACGTCGTTCTTGATCACGTCGCAATCGTTCCAGTCTCACATCGGCAGTTTCTCGGCTACGGTACCGCCTTACAGCATACGATGCTGCTCACGCCGTTCGTCAACACTGATAACCATCGCAGCTAAACCAGGTCTGAAATCCAACAAAATCGCCACGTTCTTGACGTTTAATACATCCAGCAAAACGACTATGCATGCATTAAAGCCAACCACATTTCTGTACGCACGTTATTGAAGACTTCAATGCCCCAGTCGCACATGATATAGTTTAATTCAGGCCTTGTTCGACTGTCATTTGCCTAGAAGACTCAATCGTCCACCGTTACAATCACCTAGCCCCTTGTAGCACCAAACATCCCGTTCACAACGACGTTCGAGCCAGTAGCATTTTGCATTCTACACACCTCCACTATCCTCCACTGTGCCACCAAAGCGGCGCGAAAAAGGTGCAATCGAAAAGCAAGTGGCAATCGATGCTACCACAAGCGACACACCACCGACGGCTATGCTGATCACGCCGATGCCAGCAATGAAGACCCCACGACCGCGGATATCATTACCACACGGAACGACATATCCGAGAGCTTTGACAACTAGCGACCACCAATCTCCGGAAGCGAGCTACCAGTCGCCATTGAAGAAACTTAAAAATAATATGCAACAACACGAATGCAAAGTAACCGATACGATCGACGGAAAGTAGTCAGTGTCTAATGTGATCAGATGGAGTACAGATTAATTGTGCACTGGTACTATACAGGTCTGATTGAATTTATCGCGAACAGTGACACTACCAACGCAGATGTACGTGAATCTATTCGTATCAAAGCTCGGTTGCTCTGGACTACGGCCGATACCGTCTACAATTTACACTTCTTGCGACTATACTTTAGCGAACACCAATCGTACTGCAGCAACAGCAAGTAAGAAGTGTACCCAATATTTGACTGTTATTGCAATTAATATTCGTAACCTTTGCATCATTCAAGCAAGCCCAGCAAAAAAACCCTTCGAAGCAATCCAGTTCTTGATCACAGTCTCGCTGTTAAACGTGGGCCCAAGCAATCCAGACCTACCGCGTACCTCTTAATCGCACCCATGAAGTTACGCCTCTATCGAAACTACCCCTAAATTGGTCATTCCACTGCATACACTAGAAGACGCACTGTGACTCACTTTACAGGAGTTAACCATTGACCGCCTTCGCAAACGTTAGCTTTAACGATGCAAACTGTCTCGAAAGCCCGCTCAACAGAGCTGCTCATTATTGCAAAGACGACTTTTTTTTAAGAACAATACCAGAGCGACTACACAGCATGAATTGGTTTGTTGCGACGCATTTTCTTTCCCATACTTCCTTTCACATACATGTATTTCAATGGTCACGTCGTACACGATATCTATGGTCAATGACTACGTAAAATGATGCATTCAGACGTTTAAAACTGCATCAGATTCGATCTACGCATCCCCAGGCTTCAGCCTGGTACCTATTTTAAACGACATTTTGCTTTCCACAAACGATACATGTGATAATTAGAATTGCCATGTCATTTTGTAAAAGTTAGCGTCAGGTTTGGCTCCCCCTATTAACGAAGAAGCACTGTATATCTGGGGAGAACCCTACTCCATCTTGCTGTTATTTATCATATGCGGAAGAGATGTCCTAATGCGAATTAGCTAGTCTCCCGCAAGCGTAAGATTCCCGGCGAGAGAGTAGATTATTTACCTAGTTCCTCGGTCCTTCTCGTCTCTACATACAACACTTCGTCAAAAGGAAGCAATGCCAGCACAATCACGCGGAACACGCCATTCTGCACCGGCTCATGCTGAAGCCATACTCGCTGAGACACAAGAACGCCGTAATGACAGCGAACAACACCTCACGCAGTTCTCCAACGCGTCTCTGCACGAAGCCGAGAACGATGGCGCTAACACCCCTCTTATGGGCCCATTTCGCGAGCTAGGAGGGTCCAATGCCATTCAAGCGATGACCCACGTTTCGCTTCCGGTGTTCAACGTGCTGTGGCTCACTATCCGTGACCACGTGCGAATGGATTACAGTATCGGCCGGGGCAGGCGCTCTGCGATTAAGCCCAAGGGCGCATTCTTCATGGCGCTCGTGATGCCCAAAGAGGAGGGGGGGGGGCATGTGACGCGAACGCCAAGTGCTTACGATTAGCGACGACAACCTTCACGGACGTGGTAACCAAGTTCATCCGAATTCTGGCTCCAACGGTTTATGTCGATCGAGTAGAGGAGTGTTGAGACGAGGCAACAATGCGTAAAGCGCAAACACGAGGCAACCCATTTGAGCATTTTCCTAGTGCGTTGTATGCAGTTGACGTCACATTTCAGCAGAGCTGGCGCCCGGGCGGTAGCATCGCCGAAAACGGATCGTTTTACAGCGGCAAGCATCACCAGTACAGACTGAAGGTGGAGGTGTCAGTGGATGCACGCGGTTTTGCAATTAATTGCACGGAGCATGTTCCCGGAGCTATGCACGACATAACGATCTTTAAGAACAACAAGCCCTTTCACCACACCAAATGGCAAAGAGTGCAGGAGAAGAGAGCCTGCCAGACAGCGGCCCTCTTTTGGAGAAATTTCCCGACGAATGGGCCATTTTGGTAGATAAGGGTTACCAAGGTGTTGCCGAATTCCTGCGCGGAATCGTTCCCAAAAAGGGAAGAATTCTGAGTAGAGCCGATCAAGCCAGCAACGACTGAATTGCTCATGACTGTGTGATAGTCGAAAACTACTTTGGGCGGCTCAATGTACTACAGCGAGTTACCTCAGACAAGTTTCGTTTGCCTCGTGAACTCTATGACGACATTTATCGCCTTTGCTTGCGACTTACGAACGCCCATGTCGTGCATTGCCCACTGCGAGAGGAAAACGGTGATTACTTCCGGCGATCGCAGAACAAGTTAAATCGAACTCGGTCTGAAGCTATGCCGACTTGCTCAAGAGAACCAACAAGTATCAATGGATCGAGTGGATCGTCGCCCGAAAATTGTCGTTAAGCGAGCTCGATGATCCTCCCACTAGATATATGTCGAAGCTTCAACCTGTCTGTTTAAAGACGCTCAAGCGATACATGACTTTACTTGTTGCTACTGTCGAGGCTACGATTACTGCCGAGATATCTAGGCAGTATGACTTCACGTATGATGCATTTACGTTCTATCTGGAGAACTACGTGGCACTTTACGCTGTGTATTTATATGACCGACAGCTGAGGAAAGTACTGCTCGCTATCGCCCCAATGTAAGAAGGCAACCTGACAGCCCAATCACATTGTTCCTTCATCGAGAAAATTAGTGAAATTTACTTATCAGAGTCGAAGATGACATTTCGGATTGGTGATAATTGTTACCAAGCTACAGCGACACATCTCCACGTCCCCCTGATGAGTACGTTGCACTGGTTTAATCTGGGTGTAAACGCGTATTGATCGAGGCAGCCAACGCGCTTATGACGGTCTTGCACACGATCAACAACCGTCGCCCCTATGCGCGAACCCCCCCCCCCTCTCACCGTTAAGGCCGTACGTGACGCGTTGACGCTCCACGTTAGAGATGATAGCTCGCTACGTCCGTTTTCGGGACGGCATCAAGCACATGGAGTCTGTGTTCGACCTTATCCTCAAGGCGGCAATGCGTCGGCGTACTGAGGTGCTTCTAAAGATCTACGCGTATAACGCTGACGCTACAGCTGGAGGTCCTGGCGCTATCTGATGTTCGAGCTTTGTTTGGCTTCATCATGGAGCCCTTCCCAACGACCAAGGAAGTTGAGTGCGACTGCTACTATCGCCCATTCTCCGACTTTTGAAGCAGCCGCGGTGAAGGCACTATTTTTTATTTTAATATTCTATCGGTATGTGGAAATACTTACGCTACTGATATTTGTATCTGCTTCTCTAGGTCATTAATGGAGAGGTTGGTAGTTTGACGGCCAGTGAGCGCAAGGAAACCAAGCGCTTTTAGGTGGAGATGGCGTTTGTAACAGGGTTACACGTACAAGTGGTTACACCACTTGTAAATGTAACAGTTGCGCTAACTGTTAGGGGTTGAAAACGGACCTCAGGCCTTGGTGTGTGGAGCACATCAATGGCTACATGGTGGGCCATATCATTGGATGGGTCACGTGCATTTACGCATGCAATTAGTAGAAAGTGACGTATTTGTATCAATCAGTGCTCTTATGAGAAATCAGAATTCTTCTTAACCACATATTGACAGAACCTTTAGAAACAGGTAACAAACAGATTTATGAGGTCCATAATTTGCTTATGCAAAATTCAATAACAGTTCGCATTTTACGGTTTTTGCCGTCTTAATATTGTTATATTTGATTTAATTAAATTTACGCACGTAAGTTTAATTAAATTACGTGTAATTACTTGCACGCTCCCCCATACACGTAGCGCGCGTGTACGCCACCTAATAGGTCTTAGTAGACCCAATACTGCGTCGGCAAGCTCAGGTAGAAAGCGCAAGCGACGTGATGATGATGGGAAGGAGGAACACTTCGTTACGTCGGTGCTAAGAGCAATGCAGGCGAGAGGGTGCCAGACATCAGCTCCCTCAGCTCCTACCAGCAACCGCTGTGAAAGGCTCTTCTCCCAGACCAAGCTTGTATTGACGCCGCAACGAGCTTCTTTGTTGCCCGTGAACTTTTAAATGCTAATGTTTCTACGTGTTAACAGAATCGATCGGGATATGGGTATGGTGCAGTACGTATACCAGCAGTGTGAGATGTTCCTGCACCTTGAAGAAGTAAGGCTGACAATATTTGACAATAATTATCTATTGTACGTGAGCGTATTGAATAACGTATTACTGAAAATGCTAGCAGGCCGTACAATAACATATGATATTTTCCGAGCCCTGGCCTTGGGTAGACCTCTGCCGCTCCAAGTTCGCTGAACCAAAGTGGAGTAAAGTAACTAAAGTAACAAACAAATATTAGATAATATTGTAACGCAAAGTGGGGGTTGGCAGAGTTCATTGTGCGCACAATGCCCACGGATCCCAAGCACGGCATTCCAGCCCGGGAACACGTATTGGCCGCCAACAAGGGTTGCAGCAACTGGATGCTAGTAGCCGAACACAAAAGCAATTCCCCAACTACAGCTCGAGGTAGCCTCGAGCGCGGGACAGCGAGCGTAAAAGCGCGCGAGGGTGCTCGTGCTTCTTCGACAAAGTGCATTCCTGTGGTGGAAGAGGCGCTGCTTAGCTACTTAAATGAAAACTGCACATATGGGCTGGAAGAGATGAAGCAGATGATCCGCTTCGACTTCGGAGTTCAGCTGAATACTTCCTTAATTTGCAAGAAATTATGCGGTAAGCTGTATTCAGTGAAACAGGTACATGTATCGTCTCTGTCGGTATTATAGTTTATTCATGCACATATTGTGATGTTTACAGGTTCGTGTTCAACCAGAAACCTGTAACAGTACAGTAAATATTAAAAAAACGGAGAATTTTTGCTGAGACTCTGCTTGGTCATGAGGCAAACGGGTCGTTCATCGTCTGCTAAGATGAGACCAACTACAACCTTTACTGCAAAGGATCCCGAAGGCGCACACCACTTGGAAAGTGTGCTGTAGTAAAGTTGCCTTCTTCACAAGGCCCTAACCTACAACTTGAATGCGCGGTATTCCTTGAGGCCTTGTTGATTGTGCCAAGCAATGGGACAGCATTAAAATGTCTCTGAACGCGGCAATCGTTGATGACTTGTACGAGGCCGTAAAGGAGCCCCATCGTTCCAGGGCACTTTCGCCAACAAGACCATCGTTATCGTTCTGGACGACGCCCCCGGACATTGCCAAACGGGGTTGGTCAAGGACAGGGAGAATTTGGAGTTGTTATGGTTAAACCTGTACTCACCCATGTGTAACCCAGTAGAAAGTAAGTTGCACGTGTCTTACTTGGTAATTGACATACTAACGCTACGAAAAACTGTACATGTGCATACTTATAATGCTTTAGTGCCCTCAAGGCAAAGATCAAGGCATATCTCGCCACAAACACTCACAAAATTTTCGACTTGCGGTATGGCGAGATGGCGGAGCACCGTATGAACTTGCTTGAACGAGGATCAGAGCACTGCATGCCTTGCATCGACCTTTGTGTAGTGAGCACAATGGCACGTCATTGCGCGCAGTCAGTTGATGCTGCGATTAGGTCAGAGCCAATGGAGTATGATACCTAATTGTATTACACTAAGCCCACTTTGGATTCAACGAAAACTAGATTTTTAGATTTGAAAAAAAAGTGTTTTTTTGTTACGGGACTGTCCACTTTGGTTTACACTACCGCGAATTTGGAGTAGCAAAGGTGTAGCAGCTTTTCTCGTGTTGACCCTAATATACAGTTTACATTATATATGTCGAAATGCACCGGCTCATGGGCAGCGGTTGACACTCTTGTGGTGTAGTGGACTGCGAAGCGACACCACGCGGGTTTACTCACACACAGAGGGCCGGACTACCAACTAACGGAGGGGTACTCCGGTCGACCGTGAGGTCTGAAGATCTTATCCCCTTGTGTACCCGTTGACCCGGCGGGGTTAACGCTCTTCCTGGGCTGGATGAGATCAAGGGGTGTGTTCTTGGTTGAGCTGGAGTGTGGACGGCACTCAGGGGTAGTCGGTTGACGATCTTGGGGATACTTCTTCACTTGATCGTCCGTAGGGAAGAGTAGATCGAAGCTTGAATATACTTGATCAGCTCTTGGGGTTGTTCTTCGTGCTTGTGTTGTTCCAAAGAGGCCAATGGGGGGTTCCAATGTAGATGCTTGGGCCGCCTACTGTTAGCGGTGGAGTTGAGGGGGTGGAGAGGGAAGCGTATACCCGGCCAAGCTTTCCAGGGGTCGATGCGTGTCTTGTCCTTGAGCGTCTTGGGGTTCCTTCGTCAAGGGGAGGGGCAATATACTTCCCAGCCTTGAAAAATGCGGAACACCACTTGCGTGCTACAAGGAAAAAAATTTCGGTTAACCATCTTAAATCTTTCCTATTCTTCCCATCGTCTGCCCATCCCAGTGGCTACCTTGAACTTCAGCCGGTGTACCCCTTAATCGGTACATATCAACGTTGATCGTGAAGTGTACCGAAATGATTGCACCCTGTCGATCAGCATTCTTGACCGCGGATGCGTACCGAAATGATTGCACCTTGTCGATCGGCACTCCTTCCCTTTTGCCCCGCGTTTGAAATTTTTGAAAAACATAAACTTTTACTAGAAGCTGTCACACACTTCAAATTTCCCGCCCTCTCAAACCATGCGGGAGATCTACGACCTGAGCAGCCTCCACGACTACTCGTGGCCGGTGGTGATGGCGGCATGCACCACCGAGGCCACGGCCATGACGTGGTGCCGCAAGGTGAGGCTGTTACCCACCACAAGGCCGTGCCCCCAGTGCACCGAGACGATGCATCTGGCACCGGACGGGCGCCACTTTCGGTGTTGCCGAAGCAGCTGTCGCTTGGACCGTACATGGAAAAAGGGGGCGTTTTTCGACAAGTTGCATAAGGCGGTAATGTTACTGTTCTACTGGGCAAATCAGGAAACGGCTACGTCGGCGCACCAGCTCGGCCGCCACAGCACTAAGACGGTGACTGACTGGTACTCATTTTGCCGAGACGTTTGCACCAAGGAGATGCTACGTCACCCAATGCAGGTGCCGTACACACTTTTTAAAACATTGAAAAAAAGACATTCTAACTGCTATTTTTTTCGGGCGGATTGGTGGGCGAGGCCACATCGTCGAGGTCGACAAAACAAGTTTAAAACAAAATCTAAAAACAATGTTGGTACCCGCCATCCCGACTTTTGGTTTTTTTAAGGGGTTGATCGGTCCACCAATATGTGGTTCGCCCAGGTCGTGGGCGGAGATCGTACCAAAGCAACCCTGTCACGTCACATCAAAACGCACATTCTCCCAGGGTAAACTTTTTTTAATCTAAAACACGTATACATACTATTGTCTAGCAGTCATATCATGAGTCACATGTGGCCGTTGTACGTCAGTGCGGACGGCCACCATAACATTGAGAATAATCCATTCCTTGCGGGGATGGATTATTCTCACGAATGGGTGAACCAATCGCAAAACTTTGTAGACCCTCAGACTGGCGCCCACACGCAGCGTATCGAGGGCGACTGGGAAGTTCGTCTCAAATATCGTCTGAAAGTATGACTTTTTCTTAAACTGCTACTTTTTATTCTAACTGCTAATTTTTCATAGCAATTTCGAGGCTACCCCAAGGAGCTTATCCCAGGGTACATTAACGAATGTCTCTGGGGGGTATGGTATTTCCCACCACGCCCAACAGCAGAGCAGACGTTTAACCCCTTAATTCCCGGAACTATTTACGAGGGTATATTTTGATCCTGTCCCGTGTAGGTTAATATGGTGGTTTGTATAGGGTGGTTTTTTGCAAGGTTAGAAAGTGCAGAACTGTATGAAACTAAAAACGTGACATATCCAACATTAGTAGGGTATGTTGGCTAAATAGCTAAGGATAGTGAGAGGTTATGATGGCAAAGCCAACATACGGGCTGTACGTTTTATCAGGAAACCATTTTTTGTGACCATTGCATATGATTGTAAGGTAACAAAAAGAACAAACGTAAACTTGTTTCCTTTGATTGCAAACAAAAAATAGCGCTACAATGTGCTATAACCACACGTAGGCTGCATGCTCATAGCTTTACTAACTGACCGCTTCCTTCCCAGGTTAAATGAAGCCACTATTTTTGACAAAAAACAAGAAGTATGGAACTAGGCCGACAAGGCCATAGGTAGTAGTTAGCTCTTGTTAACCTTAGCTCACAATTTGTCCTACGGGTAGGACAATTGTCCTACCGGTGGGACAGAGTTTGCAAACGTGTGCGTCATAACAAAACAATTGTTATTGTGCTGTGATTGGTTCATTTAATAAACGAAGGACAGCTATCGCTTCCGCCACTCGAATCGCAGCAAGCGGGGACATAATGGCGGCGCCACTACTACCGGGAGATCGTGTAGAGGGAAAGTCTAAGAAGCTCGCTGGGCGGCGTGGGGTCGTGCTCTTGGTCAGCAAGGAGTCTAGAATGCGCTCCTACAAGGTCCAATGGGACTCAGGGGTTGTAGAGAGCGTCTCAGCCCGCTCAATACGCCGCGAAGTGGGGGTAGCTGCGTGGACACCACCCGATCTTGCCCAAGTAGCTCGTCTGGAGGAAGGTGATGCATGTGTTGACGTGGCAGACTCCAGCTCAGACATGAGCTTCAGTAGCAGCTCGTCGGATGGAGAGAGTGGGAGTGATGCTAGTAGAACCACCGCTGTTGCTGGTGGCGGTTGTGAAGCCCAGCGAGCCGAGACTGAGAGAGACGAAAGTGTGTACGCCCACGGAAGGAAATGGGTACATCGTGATGCTGTGTATATTGACCCCGCAGATTTCGTTCCTGCGCGAAAGGCATCACTTCACTGGCCGCCGCATTTGCAACTGGGTGAACGCTCGTTCGCATCTTACTTCTATCTCATGTACCCGATGGGATCTTTGCAAACTACGATACAAGAAACGAATAAGTTGCTGATGGAGAGACGCCATGGAGTTATTGGTCGAGGTGAATTCTTTCGTTGGATTGGCATCAGGTTGGCTATGACTCTAGAACCCCGACGTGGGCCCATGACGGTATATTGGAACTCGTCTGTGCCAGAAGGAACCGTGGGAACCGCTGCTAATTACGGCCAACTCTACGGAATGACTTGCAGAACTTTTCAGAATATTCAAGGTGCGCTTCGGTTTGCGCCGAGCCAAGCACCAGCTGAGGACCCTTGGCGGGCAGTTAGACTTCTAATTGTTGCTTTTAATGAGCAACGGAAAAAAGTCATTTCTCCTGGCGCAGTGTTATGCGTGGATGAGTGTATGAGCTCTTGGCAAGGAAGGGAGGAAAAGTATACACATGACGGAATTCCTCATCTTACCAAGATCCAGCGGAAACCAGAGGGTGTTGGGGCGGAGCTAAAATCTATTGCTGATGGCGACACTGGTATTTTGCTAGGTCTAGATCTAATGGAAGGTGCACATCGGCAACGTCAAAAAGCATACAATGCTGACTTCGGGGAGGGCACTGCTGTTGTCCTACGACTTGCTCAACCGTATGCTGGCAGCGGCCGCACCGTCGTCGCCGATAGTGCCTTTTCGTCTGTGAAGACACTAGTCCAGCTTAATTCAATGATGGGGCTGTATTTCATGGGTATGGTTAAAACTGCGACCAAAGAATATCCTATGGCCCATCTCAAAAGTTGGTCTAGTGTACCGCGCCCTCGTGGCAGCCACACAGTCATGGAGAGTTGCTGCCCGAATGGGTCGAAAATGTACGCGCTTTGCTGGAATGATCGAAAGCCCAAGACGATAATATCTAACAGAGGAACCACGTTACCTGGTTCTGATAGCGTGCGTGTTCGACATCGACGCGTTGCTACCGGTGGTGAAATTCGCACAGAGCGCTACGAAAAAAGAATACCTCGATTATACATGGTGGAGCTTTTCTTTCGGCATTTTTCAACAATTGACGTGCACGACCATTATCGACAAGGGTCACTAGAGATGGAGCGTCAATGGCTTACGCATTCGTGGGCGCACAGAATATTTGCCACGACTCTCGGGATGGTTATTGTGGATTCTTATCTTGCTTACCAGCATGAGACCAAGAGCAACAATATCGTTGCCTGCTCTACGGTTGCGTTTGGCGAATTTGCTTCCCGATTAGCACACCAGTTGATTTTTAACGACTATCTAACAGGCAGGGTAAGGAGAGATGGTAATGTGGATGGCGATGTGGACGACGCCAGCGTCCCTGCCCACTCGCTTCTAGCACTAGGAGATCGCCCTCGATACAAACGGCTCAAGAAGACACCCCAGCGAGCACAACGACGATGCAAGATATGCAAGATGAAGGCATCGTTTTACTGTGCCACATGCTCAGACGGCAATGAAGATTCCTACTTTGCACTCTGTGGAACAATGACAGGTAGAACGTGTTATCATCAGCACTTAGAAGCTTCACAAGCTCGCTAGAAGGTAATACAGAACACATATCACTTGGAAATTGTATGTAACCATCACTCTTGACCTTGTCCTACCGGTAGGACTTTTGGGCGTCCTACCGGTGGGATATTTGTCAGGCGAACTAAGGTTAAGTGGACACAGTTTACTTCAGCGATGAATAAGAAAAGAAGAAGTAACGAGCTGTGTCAGCAATACTGAGTACAAATAAGTCTGCACTGATTCGAGGATGTGCCACATCGTCGAGGGAAAAAATAAGACACGTTTTTACTCTTTTTTTTTGCAATATCTTAGTTGTTTTCAATGATTTTAGTTTGATTAAAACCTTAAACGTACCAAAAACTTGTTTAGCATCGAATGCAGCAACCCACTGTCAAATAGCATGCCTAGAAGAACATTTATGGCATTGACCTCAACACATATGGCAGTTATTGGATTCAACGAAAACTTGATTTTTAGATTTGAAAAAAAGTGTTTTTTTGTTACGGGACTGTCCACTTTGGTTTACACTACCGCGAATTTGGAGTAGCAAAGGTGTAGCAGCTTTTCTCGTGTTGACCCTAATATACAGTTTACATTATATATGTCGAAATGCACCGGCTCATGGGCAGCGGTTGACACTCTTGTGGTGTAGTGGACTGCGAAGCGACACCACGCGGGTTTACTCACACACAGAGGGCCGGACTACCAACTAACGGAGGGGTACTCCGATCGACCGTGAGGTCTGAAGATCTTATCCCCTTGTGTACCCGTTGACCCGGCGGGGTTAACGCTCTTCCTGGGCTGGATGAGATCAAGGGGTGTGTTCTTGGTTGAGCTGGAGTGTGGACGGCACTCAGGGGTAGTCGGTTGACGATCTTGGGGATACTTCTTCACTTGATCGTCCGTAGGGAAGAGTAGATCGAAGCTTGAATATACTTGATCAGCTCTTGGGGTTGTTCTTCGTGCTTGTGTTGTTCCAAAGAGGCCAATGGGGGGTTCCAATGTAGATGCTTGGGCCGCCTACTGTTAGCGGTGGAGTTGAGGGGGTGGAGAGGGAAGCGTATACCCGGCCAAGCTTTCCAGGGATCGATACGTGTCTTGTCCTTGAGCGTCTTGGGGTTCCTTCGTCAAGGGGGGGGGGGAGGGGGGGGGGGGGCAATATACTTCCCAGCCTTGGAAAATGCGGAACACCACTTGCGTGCTACAAGGAAAATTTCTTTTTCCGTTAATCATCTTAAATCTTTCCTATTCCTCCCATCGTCTGCCCATCCCAGTGGCTACCTTGAACTTCAGCCGGTGTACCCCTTAATCGGTACATATCAACGTTGATCGTGAAGTGTACCGAAATGATTGCACCCTGTCGATCAGCATTCTTGACCGCGGATGCGTACCGAAATGATTGCACCTTGTCGATCGGCACTCCTTCCCTTTTGCCCCGCGTTTGAAATTTTTGAAAAACATAAACTTTTACTAGAAGCTGTCACACACTTCAAATTTCCCGCCCTCTCAAACCATGCGGGAGATCTACGACCTGAGCAGCCTCCACGACTACTCGTGGCCGGTGGTGATGGCGGCATGCACCACCGAGGCCACGGCCATGACGTGGTGCCGCAAGGTGAGGCTGTTACCCACCACAAGGCCGTGCCCCCAGTGCACCGAGACGATGCATCTGGCACCGGACGGGCGCCACTTTCGGTGTTGCCGAAGCAGCTGTCGCTTGGACCGTACATGGAAAAAGGGGGCGTTTTTCGACAAGTTGCATAAGGCGGTAATGTTACTGTTCTACTGGGCAAATCAGGAAACGGCTACGTCGGCGCACCAGCTCGGCCGCCACAGCACTAAGACGGTGACTGACTGGTACTCATTTTGCCGAGACGTTTGCACCAAGGAGATGCTACGTCACCCAATGCAGGTGCCGTACACACTTTTTAAAACATTGAAAAAAAGACATTCTAACTGCTATTTTTTTCGGGCGGATTGGTGGGCGAGGCCACATCGTCGAGGTCGACAAAACAAGTTTAAAACAAAATCTAAAAACAATGTTGGTACCCGCCATCCCGACTTTTGGTTTTTTTAAGGGGTTGATCGGTCCACCAATATGTGGTTCGCCCAGGTCGTGGGCGGAGATCGTACCAAAGCAACCCTGTCACGTCACATCAAAACGCACATTCTCCCAGGGTAAACTTTTTTAATCTAAAACACGTATACATACTATTGTCTAGCAGTCATATCATGAGTCACATGTGGCCGTTGTACGTCAGTGCGGACGGCCACCATAACATTGAGAATAATCCATTCCTTGCGGGGATGGATTATTCTCACGAATGGGTGAACCAATCGCAAAACTTTGTAGACCCTCAGACTGGCGCCCACACGCAGCGTATCGAGGGCGACTGGGAAGTTCGTCTCAAATATCGTCTGAAAGTATGACTTTTTCTTAAACTGCTACTTTTTATTCTAACTGCTAATTTTTCATAGCAATTTCGAGGCTACCCCAAGGAGCTTATCCCAGGGTACATTAACGAATGTCTCTGGGGGGTATGGTATTTCCCACCACGCCCAACAGCAGAGCAGACGTTTAACCCCTTAATTCCCGGAACTATTTACGAGGGTATATTTTGATCCTGTCCCGTGTAGGTTAATATGGTGGTTTGTATAGGGTGGTTTTTTGCAAGGTTAGAAAGTGCAGAACTGTATGAAACTAAAAACGTGACATATCCAACATTAGTAGGGTATGTTGGCTAAATAGCTAAGGATAGTGAGAGGTTATGATGGCAAAGCCAACATACGGGCTGTACGTTTTATCAGGAAACCATTTTTTGTGACCATTGCATATGATTGTAAGGTAACAAAAAGAACAAACGTAAACTTGTTTCCTTTGATTGCAAACAAAAAATAGCGCTACAATGTGCTATAACCACACGTAGGCTGCATGCTCATAGCTTTACTAACTGACCGCTTCCTTCCCAGGTTAAATGAAGCCACTATTTTTGACAAAAAACAAGAAGTATGGAACTAGGCCGACAAGGCCATAGGTAGTAGTTAGCTCTTGTTAAGTGGACACAGTTTACTTCAGCGATGAATAAGAAAAGAAGAAGTAACGAGCTGTGTCAGCAATACTGAGTACAAATAAGTCTGCACTGATTCGAGGATGTGCCACATCGTCGAGGGACAAAATAAGACACGTTTTTACTCTTTTTTTTGCAATATCTTAGTTGTTTTCAATGATTTTAGTTTGATTAAAACCTTAAACGTACCAAAAACTTGTTTAGCATCGAATGCAGCAACCCACTGTCAAATAGCATGCCTAGAAGAACATTTATGGCATTGACCTCAACACATATGGCAGTTATTGGATTCAACGAAAACTTGATTTTTAGATTTGAAAAAGTGTTCTTTTATGTTACGGGACTGTCCACTTTGGTTTACACTACCGCGAATTTGGAGTAGCAAAGGTGTAGCAGCTTTTCTCGTGTTGACCCTAATATACAGTTTACATTATATATGTCGAAATGCACCGGCTCATGGGCAGCGGTTGACACTCTTGTGGTGTAGTGGACTGCGAAGCGACACCACGCGGGTTTACTCACACACAGAGGGCCGGACTACCAACTAACGGAGGGGTACTCCGATCGACCGTGAGGTCTGAAGATCTTATCCCCTTGTGTACCCGTTGACCCGGCGGGGTTAACGCTCTTCCTGGGCTGGATGAGATCAAGGGGTGTGTTCTTGGTTGAGCTGGAGTGTGGACGGCACTCAGGGGTAGTCGGTTGACGATCTTGGGGATACTTCTTCACTTGATCGTCCGTAGGGAAGAGTATATCGAAGCTTGAATATACTTGATCAGCTCTTAGGGTTGTCCTTCGTGCTTGTGTTGTTCCAAAGAGGCCAATGGGGGGTTCCAATGTAGATGCTTGGGCCGCCTACTGTTAGCGGTGGAGTTGAGGGGGTGGAGAGGGAAGCGTATACCCGGCCAAGCTTTCCAGGGGTCGATGCGTGTCTTGTCCTTGAGCGTCTTGGGGTTCCTTCGTCAAGGGGAGGGGCAATATACTTCCCAGCCTTGAAAAATGCGGAACACCACTTGCGTGCTACAAGGAAAATTTCTTTTTCCGTTAATCATCTTAAATCTTTCCTATTCCTCCCATCGTCTGCCCATCTCAATGGCTACCTTGAACTTCAGCCGGTGTACCCCTTAATCGGTACATATCCTAATCGTGAAATGTACCAAAATGATTGCACCCTGTCAATCAGCATTCTTGATCGCGGATGCGTACCGAAATGATTGCACCTTGTCGATCGGCACTCCTTCCCTTTTGCCCCGCGTTTGAAATTTTTGAAAAACATAAACTTTTACTAGAAGCTGTCACACACTTCAAATTTCCCGCCCTCTCAAACCATGCGGGAGATCTACGACCTGAGCAGCCTCCACGACTACTCGTGGCCGGTGGTGATGGCGGCATGCACCACCGAGGCCACGGCCATGACGTGGTGCCGCAAGGTGAGGCTGTTACCCACCACAAGGCCGTGCCCCCAGTGCACCGAGACGATGCATCTGGCACCGGACGGGCGCCACTTTCGGTGTTGCCGAAGCAGCTGTCGCTTGGACCGTACATGGAAAAAGGGGGCGTTTTTCGACAAGTTGCATAAGGCGGTAATGTTACTGTTCTACTGGGCAAATCAGGAAACGGCTACGTCGGCGCACCAGCTCGGCCGCCACAGCACTAAGACGGTGACTGACTGGTACTCATTTTGCCGAGACGTTTGCACCAAGGAGATGCTACGTCACCCAATGCAGGTGCCGTACACACTTTTTAAAACATTGAAAAAAGACATTCTAACTGCTATTTTTTTCGGGCGGATTGGTGGGCGAGGCCACATCGTCGAGGTCGACAAAACAAGTTTAAAACAAAATCTAAAAACAATGTTGGTACCCGCCATCCCGACTTTTGGTTTTTTTAAGGGGTTGATCGGTCCACCAATATGTGGTTCGCCCAGGTCGTGGGCGGAGATCGTACCAAAGCAACCCTGTCACGTCACATCAAAACGCACATTCTCCCAGGGTAAACTTTTTTTAATCTAAAACACGTATACATACTATTGTCTAGCAGTCATATCATGAGTCACATGTGGCCGTTGTACGTCAGTGCGGACGGCCACCATAACATTGAGAATAATCCATTCCTTGCGGGGATGGATTATTCTCACGAATGGGTGAACCAATCGCAAAACTTTGTAAACCCTCAGACTGGCGCCCACACGCAGCGTATCGAGGGCGACTGGGAAGTTCGTCTCAAATATCGTCTGAAAGTATGACTTTTTCTTAAACTGCTACTTTTTATTCTAACTGCTAATTTTTCATAGCAATTTCGAGGCTACCCCAAGGAGCTTATCCCAGGGTACATTAACGAATGTCTCTGGGGGGTATGGTATTTCCCACCACGCCCAACAGCAGAGCAGACGTTTAACCCCTTAATTCCCGGAACTATTTACGAGGGTATATTTTGATCCTGTCCCGTGTAGGTTAATATGGTGGTTTGTATAGGGTGGTTTTTTGCAAGGTTAGAAAGTGCAGAACTGTATGAAACTAAAAACGTGACATATCCAACATTAGTAGGGTATGTTGGCTAAATAGCTAAGGATAGTGAGAGGTTATGATGGCAAAGCCAACATACGGGCTGTACGTTTTATCAGGAAACCATTTTTTGTGACCATTGCATATGATTGTAAGGTAACAAAAAGAACAAACGTAAACTTGTTTCCTTTGATTGCAAACAAAAAATAGCGCTACAATGTGCTATAACCACACGTAGGCTGCATGCTCATAGCTTTACTAACTGACCGCTTCCTTCCCAGGTTAAATGAAGCCACTATTTTTGACAAAAAACAAGAAGTATGGAACTAGGCCGACAAGGCCATAGGTAGTAGTTAGCTCTTGTTAAGTGGACACAGTTCAAGGCCATAGGTAGTAGTTAGCTCTTGTTAAGTGGACACAGTTTACTTCAGCGATGAATAAGAAAAGAAGAAGTAACGAGCTGTGTCAGCAATACTGAGTACAAATAAGTCTGCACTGATTCGAGGATGTGCCACATCGTCGAGGGAAAAAATAAGACACGTTTTTACTCTTTTTTTTGCAATATCTTAGTTGTTTTCAATGATTTTAGTTTGATTAAAACCTTAAACGTACCAAAAACTTGTTTAGCATCGAATGCAGCAACCCACTGTCAAATAGCATGCCTAGAAGAACATTTATGGCATTGACCTCAACACATATGGCAGTTATTGGATTCAACGAAAACTTGATTTTTAGATTTGAAAAAAAGTGTTTTTTTGTTACGGGACTGTCCACTTTGGTTTACACTACCGCGAATTTGGAGTAGCAAAGGTGTAGCAGCTTTTCTCGTGTTGACCCTAATATACAGTTTACATTATATATGTCGAAATGCACCGGCTCATGGGCAGCGGTTGACACTCTTGTGGTGTAGTGGACTGCGAAGCGACACCACGCGGGTTTACTCACACACAGAGGGCCGGACTACCAACTAACGGAGGGGTACTCCGATCGACCGTGAGGTCTGAAGATCTTATCCCCTTGTGTACCCGTTGACCCGGCGGGGTTAACGCTCTTCCTGGGCTGGATGAGATCAAGGGGTGTGTTCTTGGTTGAGCTGGAGTGTGGACGGCACTCAGGGGTAGTCGGTTGACGATCTTGGGGATACTTCTTCACTTGATCGTCCGTAGGGAAGAGTAGATCGAAGCTTGAATATACTTGATCAGCTCTTGGGGTTGTTCTTCGTGCTTGTGTTGTTCCAAAGAGGCCAATGGGGGTTCCAATGTAGATGCTTGGGCCGCCTACTGTTAGCGGTGGAGTTGAGGGGGTGGAGAGGGAAGCGTATACCCGGCCAAGCTTTCCAGGGATCGATACGTGTCTTGTCCTTGAGCGTCTTGGGGTTCCTTCGTCAAGGGGGGGGGGGAGGGGGGGGGCAATATACTTCCCAGCCTTGGAAAATGAGGAACACCACTTGCGTGCTACAAGGAAAAAAATTTCGGTTAACCATCTTAAATCTTTCCTATTCTTCCCATCGTCTGCCCATCCCAGTGGCTACCTTGAACTTCAGCCGGTGTACCCCTTAATCGGTACATATCAACGTTGATCGTGAAGTGTACCGAAATGATTGCACCCTGTCGATCAGCATTCTTGACCGCGGATGCGTACCGAAATGATTGCACCTTGTCGATCGGCACTCCTTCCCTTTTGCCCCGCGTTTGAAATTTTTGAAAAACATAAACTTTTACTAGAAGCTGTCACACACTTCAAATTTCCCGCCCTCTCAAACCATGCGGGAGATCTACGACCTGAGCAGCCTCCACGACTACTCGTGGCCGGTGGTGATGGCGGCATGCACCACCGAGGCCACGGCCATGACGTGGTGCCGCAAGGTGAGGCTGTTACCCACCACAAGGCCGTGCCCCCAGTGCACCGAGACGATGCATCTGGCACCGGACGGGCGCCACTTTCGGTGTTGCCGAAGCAGCTGTCGCTTGGACCGTACATGGAAAAAGGGGGCGTTTTTCGACAAGTTGCATAAGGCGGTAATGTTACTGTTCTACTGGGCAAATCAGGAAACGGCTACGTCGGCGCACCAGCTCGGCCGCCACAGCACTAAGACGGTGACTGACTGGTACTCATTTTGCCGAGACGTTTGCACCAAGGAGATGCTACGTCACCCAATGCAGGTGCCGTACACACTTTTTAAAACATTGAAAAAAAGACATTCTAACTGCTATTTTTTTCGGGCGGATTGGTGGGCGAGGCCACATCGTCGAGGTCGACAAAACAAGTTTAAAACAAAATCTAAAAACAATGTTGGTACCCGCCATCCCGACTTTTGGTTTTTTAAAGGGGTTGATCGGTCCACCAATATGTGGTTCGCCCAGGTCGTGGGCGGAGATCGTACCAAAGCAACCCTGTCACGTCACATCAAAACGCACATTCTCCCAGGGTAAACTTTTTTTAATCTAAAACACGTATACATACTATTGTCTAGCAGTCATATCATGAGTCACATGTGGCCGTTGTACGTCAGTGCGGACGGCCACCATAACATTGAGAATAATCCATTCCTTGCGGGGATGGATTATTCTCACGAATGGGTGAACCAATCGCAAAACTTTGTAGACCCTCAGACTGGCGCCCACACGCAGCGTATCGAGGGCGACTGGGAAGTTCGTCTCAAATATCGTCTGAAAGTATGACTTTTTCTTAAACTGCTACTTTTTATTCTAACTGCTAATTTTTCATAGCAATTTCGAGGCTACCCCAAGGAGCTTATCCCAGGGTACATTAACGAATGTCTCTGGGGGGTATGGTATTTCCCACCACGCCCAACAGCAGAGCAGACGTTTAACCCCTTAATTCCCGGAACTATTTACGAGGGTATATTTTGATCCTGTCCCGTGTAGGTTAATATGGTGGTTTGTATAGGGTGGTTTTTTGCAAGGTTAGAAAGTGCAGAACTGTATGAAACTAAAAACGTGACATATCCAACATTAGTAGGGTATGTTGGCTAAATAGCTAAGGATAGTGAGAGGTTATGATGGCAAAGCCAACATACGGGCTGTACGTTTTATCAGGAAACCATTTTTTGTGACCATTGCATATGATTGTAAGGTAACAAAAAGAGCAAACGTAAACTTGTTTCCTTTGATTGCAAACAAAAAATAGCACTACAATGTGCTATAACCACACGTAGGCTGCATGCTCATAGCTTTACTAACTGACCGCTTCCTTCCCAGGTTAAATGAAGCCACTATTTTTGACAAAAAACAAGAAGTATGGAACTAGGCCGACAAGGCCATAGGTAGTAGTTAGCTCTTGTTAAGTGGACACAGTTTACTTCAGCGATGAATAAGAAAAGAAGAAGTAACGAGCTGTGTCAGCAATACTGAGTACAAATAAGTCTGCACTGATTCGAGGATGTGCCACATCGTCGAGGGAAAAAATAAGACACGTTTTTACTCTTTTTTTTGCAATATCTTAGTTGTTTTCAATGATTTTAGTTTGATTAAAACCTTAAACGTACCAAAAACTTGTTTAGCATCGAATGCAGCAACCCACTGTCAAATAGCATGCCTAGAAGAACATTTATGGCATTGACCTCAACACATATGGCAGTTATTGGATTCAACGAAAACTTGATTTTTAGATTTGAAAAAAAGTGTTTTTTTGTTACGGGACTGTCCACTTTGGTTTACACTACCGCGAATTTGGAGTAGCAAAGGTGTAGCAGCTTTTCTCGTGTTGACCCTAATATACAGTTTACATTATATATGTCGAAATGCACCGGCTCATGGGCAGCGGTTGACACTCTTGTGGTGTAGTGGACTGCGAAGCGACACCACGCGGGTTTACTCACACACAGAGGGCCGGACTACCAACTAACGGAGGGGTACTCCGATCGACCGTGAGGTCTGAAGATCTTATCCCCTTGTGTACCCGTTGACCCGGCGGGGTTAACGCTCTTCCTGGGCTGGATGAGATCAAGGGGTGTGTTTTTGGTTGAGCTGGAGTGTGGACGGCACTCAGGGGTAGTCGGTTGACGATCTTGGGGATACTTCTTCACTTGATCGTCCGTAGGGAAGAGTAGATCGAAGCTTGAATATACTTGATCAGCTCTTGGGGTTGTTCTTCGTGCTTGTGTTGTTCCAAAGAGGCCAATGGGGGGTTCCAATGTAGATGCTTGGGCCGCCTACTGTTAGCGGTGGAGTTGAGGGGGTGGAGAGGGAAGCGTATACCCGGCCAAGCTTTCCAGGGATCGATACGTGTCTTGTCCTTGAGCGTCTTGGGGTTCCTTCGTCAAGGGGGGGGGGGGGCAATATACTTCCCAGCCTTGGAAAATGAGGAACACCACTTGCGTGCTACAAGGAAAAAAAATTTCGGTTAACCATCTTAAATCTTTCCTATTCTTCCCATCGTCTGCCCATCCCAGTGGCTACCTTGAACTTCAGCCGGTGTACCCCTTAATCGGTACATATCAACGTTGATCGTGAAGTGTACCGAAATGATTGCACCCTGTCGATCAGCATTCTTGACCGCGGATGCGTACCGAAATGATTGCACCTTGTCGATCGGCACTCCTTCCCTTTTGCCCCGCGTTTGAAATTTTTGAAAAACATAAACTTTTACTAGAAGCTGTCACACACTTCAAATTTCCCGCCCTCTCAAACCATGCGGGAGATCTACGACCTGAGCAGCCTCCACGACTACTCGTGGCCGGTGGTGATGGCGGCATGCACCACCGAGGCCACGGCCATGACGTGGTGCCGCAAGGTGAGGCTGTTACCCACCACAAGGCCGTGCCCCCAGTGCACCGAGACGATGCATCTGGCACCGGACGGGCGCCACTTTCGGTGTTGCCGAAGCAGCTGTCGCTTGGACCGTACATGGAAAAAGGGGGCGTTTTTCGACAAGTTGCATAAGGCGGTAATGTTACTGTTCTACTGGGCAAATCAGGAAACGGCTACGTCGGCGCACCAGCTCGGCCGCCACAGCACTAAGACGGTGACTGACTGGTACTCATTTTGCCGAGACGTTTGCACCAAGGAGATGCTACGTCACCCAATGCAGGTGCCGTACACACTTTTTAAAACATTGAAAAAAAGACATTCTAACTGCTATTTTTTTCGGGCGGATTGGTGGGCGAGGCCACATCGTCGAGGTCGACAAAACAAGTTTAAAACAAAATCTAAAAACAATGTTGGTACCCGCCATCCCGACTTTTGGTTTTTTAAAGGGGTTGATCGGTCCACCAATATGTGGTTCGCCCAGGTCGTGGGCGGAGATCGTACCAAAGCAACCCTGTCACGTCACATCAAAACGCACATTCTCCCAGGGTAAACTTTTTTTAATCTAAAACACGTATACATACTATTGTCTAGCAGTCATATCATGAGTCACATGTGGCCGTTGTACGTCAGTGCGGACGGCCACCATAACATTGAGAATAATCCATTCCTTGCGGGGATGGATTATTCTCACGAATGGGTGAACCAATCGCAAAACTTTGTAGACCCTCAGACTGGCGCCCACACGCAGCGTATCGAGGGCGACTGGGAAGTTCGTCTCAAATATCGTCTGAAAGTATGACTTTTTCTTAAACTGCTACTTTTTATTCTAACTGCTAATTTTTCATAGCAATTTCGAGGCTACCCCAAGGAGCTTATCCCAGGGTACATTAACGAATGTCTCTGGGGGGTATGGTATTTCCCACCACGCCCAACAGCAGAGCAGACGTTTAACCCCTTAATTCCCGGAACTATTTACGAGGGTATATTTTGATCCTGTCCCGTGTAGGTTAATATGGTGGTTTGTATAGGGTGGTTTTTTGCAAGGTTAGAAAGTGCAGAACTGTATGAAACTAAAAACGTGACATATCCAACATTAGTAGGGTATGTTGGCTAAATAGCTAAGGATAGTGAGAGGTTATGATGGCAAAGCCAACATACGGGCTGTACGTTTTATCAGGAAACCATTTTTTGTGACCATTGCATATGATTGTAAGGTAACAAAAAGAGCAAACGTAAACTTGTTTCCTTTGATTGCAAACAAAAAATAGCACTACAATGTGCTATAACCACACGTAGGCTGCATGCTCATAGCTTTACTAACTGACCGCTTCCTTCCCAGGTTAAATGAAGCCACTATTTTTGACAAAAAACAAGAAGTATGGAACTAGGCCGACAAGGCCATAGGTAGTAGTTAGCTCTTGTTAAGTGGACACAGTTTACTTCAGCGATGAATAAGAAAAGAAGAAGTAACGAGCTGTGTCAGCAATACTGAGTACAAATAAGTCTGCACTGATTCGAGGATGTGCCACATCGTCGAGGGAAAAAATAAGACACGTTTTTACTCTTTTTTTCAATAACTTAGTTGTTTTCAATGATTTTAGTTTGATTAAAACCTTAAACGTACCAAAAACTTGTTTAGCATCGAATGCAGCAACCCACTGTCAAATAGCATGCCTAGAAGAACATTTATGGCATTGACCTCAACACATATGGCAGTTATCTTAGGAATTGACAGTACACTTTTTATCACTTTCAACCAAATCTTACTGCTACATAATACCTAACCCTGTGCATATGTCTTTTTTTCGTTTAGCATTTTCTCTTCATTTCACTATAAGACGCAATTGACAATGCATCAATACAATTACCAAGTTTGATTATCTCTTATGTAGGACCTCCAACATAACATAGATGCTGTGCCAAAATTGATCAAAGCTATACATCTCTTATGTTGTAGGGTACAACATATGGGAACTGAGGGGTTAAGAGATTAGTCGATGCTATCAAGCGTCATTACGTCTGCTAAATGTTGTAAATAATATGCTATGCTTTTCAAAAAAATTGGGCAGAAAGAAAGGAGTGCCTGTCGATCAGCTTTCTTGATCGCGGGGGCGTACCGAAATGATTGCATCATGTGACGTACCCGAATGACTACACCATTTCGATCAGGATTCTTGATCGCCATCTGGATTTCAGTGTTCCATGTCGATCATTCGATTAGTACCCGAAAATACCTGTCTCAGATTGATTGATCGGGCTCAGATCTGGTCTGATCGCACCCATCTTCTGAGTCATTCCCAATCAATCAGTGGTAGCCGGGTTCCTGCATTACGCTTCACCACACTCTATAGCCGAGAGGCTATCAATAATCACCACAACTGCGCAGTAGCTAGCCGTGATCCCCGCTGCCCTACGCATGCATCCTCATCGTCGTACCTCAGAACATCGTGCCTCCTGTGCCTATTAGACTAGAGGTCCCTACCGACCAGTATGCACAACTTCCCCCCCCCCCCCCTGAATTCACCAAATGCTGTTGGATCTAGCCGGTCCTTGCCGCAGTACTCCACGCGGTGTATTAGCAGCTTAACGCTTCATAACCGTGCAGAATCGCAACTGAGAGGTAGGAGACCAACCGCACACCCATTGCTACCGAAGCCCCGCTATCCTACTGCCTAGCCTCCCAGTTGCCACCGTCCAGATCGCCCTAGGCTGCGCTTCCCCACCGTTCAAATGTCCTCCATGTACGTCGCTCCCCGTCTCTGCATACTCCGTCCTTGTGCCTCTTCTCCGTGTCGTTCCTCCTGTGCAGATCTTCATCTTTAAGGTCTCCACTTGTCCGCCTTTTGCCCGTATCTCCACTACCAACGTCCTTCACCACTGCTGGGCTCGATTGACTGCCATCAACTTCGACTGGTACGCCACTGTCAGCTAGGGGATGGAACGGGTCAAATCAATTCGGTTAAAATCGAATTTGATTCGAATCAGAACCGGTTAGACCCAGTCTAAAATTATCCGAATCAACGCGAATAAAGTTCGGTTCAAATCGGTTTAAAAAAGGTAAAATGCCATGTTTTAACCTTTGATAGCTAGTAGCCCCCCTATCCAGCATTGATATGGGTGATATGGATCATGAGAGGTAAAATTCTTCTTTCAAGATACACAGCCTGATCGGCTCGTCAAGTTGACTATGTCTATAAAGCCTGTCAGTCTGCCACTGTGGTCTAATTGCCACATCGATCACACGATGCGACTCACATGCCGCGCCCCGTACACTACGGGAAAGAGTCTCTCGGTTCTCTCTGAAACGGAAACGAGGGGACCGCCGAGCCGCAACTACGAACCCGACTGCTCCTATACTATTTAGAGGCTACTCCACAAACGATGCCCACATATATGGATGCCAACACAGCGTCAATAGTCGCTGATGCCACCTCAGTTATCTCATTAACTGAATCCGCTGGCGGAGTACGCTTCCACGCCCTCAAAAACGAATCTGACGTCTACAATTACATGTACACATCAAGAAGCTCAACACTGGACATTTTCAGAGTATGGTGTGTGGGTCACCCGTTCTACAACAAGTTGGAGGGGCCATCTACTTAGCCACCATACCGTGCAGGTTCGGACCTCGGACAAATTCGGACAACCTTTATAAACTAATAAATTATTAGGTTCTGTAATCATGTGTGGTCCCCATCAAATTTACAGTCATACAAAAAAATCAAACTGCAGGTGACGGGTTGGATTGAGGACGGCGGCGTGGACGGCGGCTGCGGCCCGGGGGAGGTGATGGCCACCGTGGCCAGCAGTCGCAGCAGCAGTGGCAGCAGCAGCAGAGTGTGGACGGCGGCTGCGGCCCGGGGGAATGTCGCGAAGCCGGTGAAGCTTTTATCGCGGTGCGGGGGGCGTACAGTGAACCAACGGGCGACAATACTGAGGGGTTCTCAGTAGTCGCGAGTTGTGGCGTGTGATACCTTGCGTATCCTCGTTGGTCCGTTGTCTGAGGAATATGACACCTCCCGGGTCAAATGTTTTGGAGTAAAGATTAGCGGAGCTCCTTGCGAGGCCAGCGACGAAGACGTTCGAAGCCTTTGCGGGGTCCTTCTGTCGTCGGAAGCGCTGAGAACCACAAGTGATCCTCAGAGTAGGTAGTCAGAGAAGTAGTGAAGAAGTCCAATAACCAGGCACGTGAATATCGCAAATTCAGCATCTGGAGGCTTAGACTTAGAAGATAATCAACCGATTAACAGAGTTCAATACAAATATACAATATACACAACCGTCACTTATTCTTTCCTGGCCCTTGGACGGTGGGCTAGTACCTCCAGGTCAACCGGGTATGTTTCTCAGACCCCTGGTCTGTCTGAAAACCCGTTCCTTTCGCGCACCACCCTCTAATATATAGAGGGAAATAAACCAATACAATCGGTTATACACAACAGTCAATCGAGCGTCCTGAGAGCGACTGTCTAGCTCCCAGAACCTGTCCAAACAATCAATATGAAATGGGCTACCGTTAGAGACAAGACAAACGACCCAACTAGGAAATGGAATAGGCGGGTCACTTCAGGTCTCTACGTTACGCTGATCTCCGCCTAAAGGGGTTGGAAGAAGGCGAGAGATCACGTAACACCAAACCTTGTTACGGCTGTATGAACAGCAGATGGAACTCGGTAGCTTGAGCTTCACGAGGCAAATTGAACTCTATTTAACATTTGTCTTCTGTCATATCTTCTTCATACACACACTTCGATCTTCTTCTTGGTCTTCTTTCTGGGTTCCTTGCAGTCAGTCTTCGTATCTCAGGTCGTCTTGGTTTCACTATGTGTCAGGGAGTCTTCACTTGGTCTCAGTATTGGAGTCAGTGCGGCAGATCTTGATGAGTGAGCACGATGAGGCATCATTATGGAGCCTTCAAGTTGCGTGTCACTTGATGGCAGACTGGATTCTCCGGGTTGACTTGGACTCAGTATGGTGAGGCATCGACTTCACTGGGTACATGTCTGGTACGTGATCTTTTGGCTCTGGCATTCATCTTCAGAGTGGTGATCATCATGCTTCTCAGACTTGGAGGCTTGATCTACAGACATGTAGCTTAATTCCCAGGGGTGTAGAGCTATGCTCAATACACATGAAGTCTTGATCGTCAACTGGAACATACTTGGGCTTACTGGGGATGCTTGGGACTTGAGGTAATCATCGTGTGAGAGGTCTGGGATCTGTATCGGTCTTCACCCTGGCATTGGTCTTCAGAGCGGCATTTCTTAGTCTTCTGGTTCTCAGACTCAGAAGCTTGATCCTCAGAATTGAGGCGATGATTCCCGGGGTGTAGAACTCTAATGCTCAATACACGCAACGTCCTCAGGGGTGTCTTGGGTAAACTTCGGGCCTCTTGGGTCTTGTGGGTCTTGGTTGGGATCCTTGAGCCGTCAATCGTCGCTCATGGGTGTAACGGGACGAGGTCTCTCAGAGATACATTCAATCTGAGAGACTTTCCGCCAGAACTTAGGCATTTGTCGTCGGTGGTTGGGCTGAGTGCTAGTATGCCCAGACTTGTGCACAGTCTTGGGTAGCACTTCCAACCCGTTGGGCCCCTATACAAACAGGCGAAGGATGAATCCACAAAGCAAAATATTACACCACAGAACCGGTACATATCAGCCGCGTCCCAACTCCCCTTCCTCCCAGAAGCCAGTATATCCACACACACATCATAGAGAGCAAGCGACCGTTCGCTCGAAAAATGGAAATAGCAATCTCACAGGAGGTGATGGCCCCCGTGGCCAGCGGTCGCAGCAGCAGTGGCAGCAGCTGCAGACTGTGGACGGCGGCTGCGGCCCGGGGGAGGTGATGGCCCCCGTGGCCAGCAGTCGCAGCAGGAGTGGCAGCAGCAGCAGAGTGTGGACGGCGCGGGGGAGGTGATTGCCCCCGTGGCCAGCAGTCGCAGCAGCAGTGGCAGCAGCAGCAGAGCGTGAATGGAGGTGCACGGCGGCTGCAGCATCAGGTAGGCTTATACGTTGAGCAATTGTGGAAAATTAAAAGACACTTATTGTATTGATCTCATTTTGCTTATGAACAGGATCTTGGATCTAGTTGGTAAGTGCAAGATTAATTAGCTGTGATATCTAGGTTTCCTAATGGATGTTGCACTTGCAGGTCGTGAACTGTTGACGTCGGAGAGTGGTCAATGACGCGGCCACTAGCACTCGGAGTTTGGTACCGTACGATAAGCTCGTTGAGCTCTCCCTTAGCATGCATCTCCTTCAGCGTTTTGACCACTGAACCAAATGCTTTTGTTTTCTTGTTGCGCGCCTTTAGAAACGCGAGAATTCCTTCTTCAGCTTCCTGCCCAGCCTTCAGGATCTTCACCTTCACTGTGCTGTTGGATCCAGTCGCATTGTATCCCTCCGGTAAGAACAGACGCATGAATGCAACTGCTACTTTTGCCTCGAGATAACGTCTCCTGTTTTTACTGTGTTTCCATGGCAGACTGGTGAACCATTCAAACCATACAGTCGAAAGCGACTTTGCATGTAATAGGTCTACTAAGGCCTATTAGGTGGCGTACACGTGCGCTTGCGTGTATGAGGAAGCGTGCAATTAGTTAGACTTAAATTAATTATACTTACGTCCGTAAATATAATTAAATTAAATATAACAATATTAAGACTGCAAAATACCGTAAAATGAGAACTGTTATTGAATTTGGCATAAGCCAGTTATGGACCTCCTAAATCTGATTGCTATTTGTTTCTAAAGGTTCTGTCAATGTGTGGTTGACAGAATTCTGATTTCTCTTAAGAGCACTGATTGGTAGAAATGCTTCGCTTTCTACCAATAACATGCGTAAATGTGCGCGAGCCATCCAATGATATGGCCCGCCCATGTATCCATTGGTGTGCTCCACACACCAAGGCCTGAGGTCCGTTTTTAACCTCTAACAGTTAGCGCAACGGTTAGAGTTACAAGTGGTGTAACCACTTGTACGTGTAACCCTGTTACACCATCCCCCCCTTAAGACTTAACGTACCCATCCGGATACGTTAACCGACATAACTTGACAAGGCCGTCAAGTTCCAGGAAGAACAAACGAATTCATGTCCGAATGAACTCGCCAACGCACTAGCCCACGTCCGCAGCCGCGGACGCTCAAGCCTCGCCTGCTGCCTCTGCAGCAAGCACAACAGCGGCAGCGCCCACTAGCAATGCTGCTTCCAGTCGTTCGACAGAGAGTAACCTCTCTGTCTCCGAGTACCATGCTCACCACAAGGAGAAGCAGCGAAGAAGTCCGACTTCGCTGCCGACTCCGACGAGTATCCTCTCGACTACGAGGATTCTGAAGATGGGGAGCTCCATGAAGAGGAAGCTCCCGTCCACGTGTCTTCGTCCGAAGACACACTCGACCCACCCAAGGGGTCTCGACGCCCCCGCGAAGAGGCCTCGGACGCTTCCAGGTCAAAGCGTCCGCGCAATGATGACTTAGCGTCCCCCATGTCGAGGGCGCTCATCTCTCCGCGCACTGATCCACCACCAGTGCGCGCTACATGGATGCCTACTGAGGCAGAGATCCATGACCGGTTCGGTGCTAGTTCACAACCGAACCCGATACTGTTGTACCACGACAACAGTATCACTGACGACGAAGTCGCTGTTGGCATTGTCTTTGAGTCCCCGACTCAAAGACGCGACTACTACATCGGGCTCTTCCATGAACTCCGATACTTCAGCGCGAAGAAGACTTCGCGCAAGAGCAAAGTGCCAGAGTGGCAGGTACTCTGTCAGTCGTGGAATGCCTTTGTTGAAAACTTCAACAAAGACCCGAAAGCCTATCGCGAGCGTATCAAGCATGCTCGCGATCGCTACTACACTTACACCGTGCGCGGTAAGTGTGAACGTCTCCATGAAGCAAGCAGGGAAGCGGGGATCCTGTGTGCCGTTCCCTTCGGCACACCCTGTCCGTGTTGCCCTCCTCTGGCAACACGTATCTCCGACCGTGACCTACTGGGGTACACGACGACCCGTGTACCCGATCACATCAAGGAGCTCCGTGCTCGTCTTGAGTCACGTGAAGCTCCGAGTGCTGTGGGTGACCGCAGCACTCCTCGTGCAAGCCTTAGGCCTGCAAGTTATGGTGGGCTTCGTACGCCCTCACCATTTCCGGAACGTCCTCCATCAGGACGTTCCGTGGCTCCCATGTGTCTCGAT
Organism: Phytophthora capsici; assembly: GCA_030324255.1. NCBI lineage: Eukaryota > Oomycota > Peronosporomycetes > Peronosporales > Peronosporaceae > Phytophthora > Phytophthora capsici. The sequence continues at coordinate 2,524,327 of CM059346.1, forward strand.
GGGGAGGAAACCCTCTCCAACGAATACGAAAACGAACCTCTTGAGAGTTCGTTCTCTTATGAGCCACGATCCGCTCAACTATCCAGCGGATCGACCCAGTCGCGTCTCGCAACGGCGGCGGAGGGGGCGGAAACACTCCCTCCGTATGGTCAACGCTATGACCATGGCGATCATGCCCTGAACGATCATGCTGCGGCGCTCGAGCAGTCTCAGTTCGCCGAGATGGCTGCTCTGAAGCAGGAGGTTCGAGTCCTCCGTGCTGATGCTGCGCAGGCTGCGCAGACTGCTTCGAACATCTCGTCCGGTCTCGGGACGAGATTGAACGCTCTGATCGCTCGCGTGAGCGATCTCGAGAAGGCCTTCCAGGCCTCTCAGGCGAGTCATCACCCGTAGATGACTCGTGCTGCACGTACGGCTTCAACCGCCCGACGTAGAACGTCGGATGGAGTCTCATGCTGGACGGTATGTCCAGCCGGTACGCGTTGCCGTGCCGTTCAAGTACTGTGAATGGCCCAATGAACCGTGGAGCAAGCTTACTTGCTCCAAAATCAGACACTGTATGTTTAGGCAGGTTTTGAGTAGCTAACAAAACCAATGAACCCTTTTTGAATTCATTCATGTTGCCCCTACCAACATTGTCTGCGTTCAGCTTCTGTCGATCGACAGAAGCTGCGATAGCATCTTGCACAAACCGTATTACGGCTTGTCTTCGCTGGACAAAGTCTAGCGCATTCGAGCTGAACCCTTTCAGCTCGTCGCCTTCATCCGCAGCAGGCCCTGCCTGCTCGCTATCATCCCCTATGTCTGTGCCCGGCACAGATATCTCGCACTCGTACGAGACGCAGCTCGCGTCACCGCAGCTGATAGTACGTCATCAGGTTGTTCAGACGCAACCGTAGATCCACCCCACTTAAGGAGGAAGCTACCCCGCCGAGCATGCTCGGCAAACGTGGATGCCGCATGGCATTCACGTAGAACGGTGTATGCCCTGTCGAGGCATGCACCGAGTTGTTGATGGCAAACTCTGCCATCGGTAAACACTCGCTCCAATGCGGGAACGAGTGTGCGTAGCTCTTCAGCGCGTCAACCAGTACTCGGTTGACGCGTTCAGTCTGCCCGTCCGTCTGCGGGTGATCCGCAGTCGACATTGACAATTGTGAACCAAGAAGTGTAAACACTTCTTGCCAGAACCGCGCTGTGAAGCGTGGATCACGGTCCGACACAATGTCGAGCGGCATGCCATGGTGTTTGAACACCATGTCAACAAACAGTCGCGCAGTCTGCGCGGCTGTAACAGTAGCCGGGACGGCAGCAAGATGAACCATCTTGCTGAATCGGTCCACGAAGACAACGATGCCTGTCCTCCGCTTGTTGTCGGGTGGAAGACCGAAGACAAAGTCCATGGACATGGACTGCCAACACTCCGACGGAGTCGGAAGTGATTGAAGAGGAGCCTGCGTAAACGGCGCAGGCTTCACGCGCTGGCAAACCTCGCAAGCACGAACGTACTTGCGTACCCACTTATACTGGTGGTGCCAGTAGAAGTCACGCGTGAGAAGAGTGTATGTCTTCTCACGACCCGGATGCCCTGCCGTAGGGGCATCGTGGTACTCGAACATGATCCGCAGCCGCAGATCATGATCATTCGGAACGACAATGCGATCCGCATTGTCGTCTACTGCGCTGTACAGCAGTAGCCCTTCGTGTACACGATAGCGGTGTACACGAGCTCGAAGGTGAGGAGTTAGCTTCCGACGTGCCTCGTCGGAAGGTGCTGCGAGGAACTCCAGCAGCTCCTTCGCGTCTGCATCCCTTGCATACGCGTCCTTCACGTCGTCAATCAACGTTGGCGACGGCACACTTGTCCTCACGACGCCAACACTGTTGGCGTCGACCGTCTCCGCATAATCAGGTCGACGCGATAACGCGTCGGCCACTACGTTAAGTCTTCCGGGTTTGTACTCCACCCGGAAGTTGTACTCCGCGAAGAAGGACAACCATCTCGCCATACGTTGCGAGATGTGCGGCGATTTAATCGCCGTACGCAGTGATGCGTGGTCGGTGTAGACCACGAATGGTCTACTCCCAAGTAGATACACTCGGAACTTTGCGAGTGCATACTTCATGGCAAGGAGCTCCTTGTCATGCACAGGGTAGTTGCGCTCAGCTGGCTTCAGCTGACGCGACTGGTAGTAGACCACACGATCACGGCCCTCGTGATCGTGTTGCATCAATGCACATCCGATCGCGAAATCGGATGCATCACATACTACGTGGAATGGACAATCTTGGTCGGCGACGGCCAAGATCGGAGCCTCAGTCAAGCCCTGCTTGACTGCATCGAACGCCCCTGGCATTCGATCGCCCAAATCCACTCAGCTTCCTTCTTAAGAAGCTGTGACAGCGGGCGAATCTTGCCCGCGTAGTTCTCCACGTACTTGCACAAGTGCGTGGCAAGTCCAAGGAACTGCCTCAGTTCCTTCACATTGGATGGCGTGGGCCATTCATTGATTACTCTGACCTTCTCTGGGTCAGGGCGCACGCCGTCTTTCCCCACGAGACATCCCAGCACGGATATCTCGTTCGCCCCGAAGATACACTTCTTCAGGTTCGCATAGAGCTTATGCTTCCTCCTAAGCTCTAGCAGCTTCCGGAGATGCACCTTGTGCATCTCAATGTCCGTCTTCCCGTTCACAGGCCGGCTGTGGACGAACACGTCGTCGAAATAACTCGGTGCGAAGTCGCGCATCGAGCGCAATAGATGAGTCAAACATCTATTGAACGTCGCAGGGGTATTCTTAAGTCCCTGCGGCATGACGAGCCACTCCCACAGCATACCGCTGGGAGTGCTCACCGCTGTAGATCTCACGCATGAGGATTTGATAGAATCCATCACGCAGATCTAGAGCACTGAAGACAGCGCTCAAGGCCATCGAATCGATGATCACATCTTTTCGCGGTACCGGCGTCTGCGCCGGTATCGTCGCATCGTTCAACTTGTTGTACGCATGAACGATGCGCCAGCCGCCCTGTGCCTTCTTGACACAGTTGGGGCACTGTGCGGGGACTTCGACTCCCGCACTTGACCTGCAAGACGACGACTCTCGAAGAAGTCGTCGATCGCTTGAACTTGTTCACGCGGCAGTGGCCACTGCCGTGTAACGTAATATTTCGTGCCCGGCACGAGATCAATCTCGTGCTGTACGCCCTTGTCCTTCGGAAGCTCCGAAGGAATCTCGTCCGGGAGTACATCCTTGTACTCCCGCAGCACATCGTAGTAGGGACTCGACCTCAACGAGTCCCAACTCTGCTCTTCGAAGCGCTGCTTCTTAGTCTTCGCACTGAGGGTGTCATCGCCCTCAGTGATCCCATCGACGACGAGCTGCTTCAGCTCCTCGGCCTCGCGGTCCACCCTCTCAATCTCTGAGAGAATGCAAATTTGTTCGATGCGTCCATCGAACAACTCTCGCGCAAAGCCCTTCCAGTTCATGACTGGAAGCGCGGTCAACGCCGACGCACTCGTCGGCGGATTCTCCAACCGCATCCTCTGGTACTGCAATCCAGTACCAGTACGTGTCAAGACGTTCAGCGTCTCGACACTCGGTGTCTGCCGCGCAGAAACACCAGCCTCAGTCTCCTGCTGAGGCTCGCGCAGCTTCAATGGCTTGCGCCGCGAAAGTCTTCACTGGAGCCGAGCTCCAGGTGCTCCGCGTCCAAGGGGCTCTGCCTTGGACGGGTCGTCTTCGCAATCGTCAGCAGACTCGCTCCGCTGACTCGCAATATCAAGCACCGCTTGAGTGCCGCTCATCGCGTGCAGTCCTCCTGCACGTGAGCACGCAGTGTAACAGGATTACACGTACAAGTGGTTACACTACTTGTAACTCTAACCGTTGCGCTAACTGTTAGAGGTTAAAAACGGACCTCAGGCCTTGGTGTGTGGAGCACACCAATGGATACATGGGCGGGCCATATCATTGGATGGCTCGCGCACATTTACGCATGTTATTGGTAGAAAGCGAAGCATTTCTACCAATCAGTGCTCTTAAGAGAAATCAGAATTCTGTCAACCACACATTGACAGAACCTTTAGAAACAAATAGCAATCAGATTTAGGAGGTCCATAATTGGCTTATGCCAAATTCAATAACAGTTCTCATTTTACGGTATTTTGCAGTCTTAATATTGTTATATTTAATTTAATTATATTTACGGACGTAAGTATAATTAATTTAAGTCTAACTAATTGCACGCTTCCTCATACACGTACGCGCGCGTGTACGCCACCTAATAGGCCTTAGTAGACCTATTACACCTGGTAGCACTTTGTAGTCCGTCCCACGACCGACTGCTGTTCGTTCGTATGGAGTCATACGAACGCGGGGTAGAGAACTCCCCCATGGATGAGGGGTCCACGGGGACCCCACACCAGTCTGTGACGCGCACGGACTGCCCCCACCTGTCGGATCCAGAGTGGGAGGCGCTCCAACGACTCTCACGAGTCATTGGAGAGGCAGCGGTAGCGGCGATGCTTCGCACGCTATCGCCGACAGAGCAACATGGTGTTGCTCTGGGGTACATTGTTAAGGAGCAACGAGATGTTGCTGCCTCGGTGGCTTCCCCGAAGCCACGCGTGGAGTCGTTGAAACTCCACGTGAGTACCTATGCGGGGAAGGAGGACGAGACCCTCCTTCGTTGGCTTGTCGAACTCGACACAGCCGTTGCGGCTCGACGTATCGTCGATCCGATGTCGAAGGTCGCGTTCGCCATGTCATGCTTGGGCGGACGCGCGAGGAGTTGGGCCTATGGGCGCCGACTCTCGGATCCTACGTGCTTCGGCACGTACGAAGGTTTTAAGGAGGAGCTCAAGCTCGCGTTTGAGCCCCCGAAGAACGAGTTCAGATCGAGGGCGGAGTTCCTCGATCTGCAGCAGGGCAAGGATGACGTGCATTCCTATGCCCAGCGTGCTCGATACTTGGTATCGAACATAGTGGCCAACCCGGTCGACGAGGCGACCAAGGTCGTCACGTTCATGAAGGGACTGAGAGACGGTCCCGTCAAGACATACCTCTTTCGAGAGTATCCGAATACTCTCGAGGAAGCCATAAGCCTTGCGATGCAAGAGGTGTTTAGCCGGCGTCAAGGTAAACTCCATGCGAACGCGCCGAAGCCGGCGCGTCCTGTACCGAAGGCGGGAGGTCCGGAGCCTATGGACCTCTCGAGTGCTACGACTGCTGGTCAACAGCAGCGTAAGGGCTTCAAGGTACGATGTTACAAGTGTAGTAACATCGGTCACTTTGCACGCGAATGCACAGCGAGTGTGCATCCGGGCGGGCGTTCAAAAAACGCCAAGGACCAGTAGGCGCGGGGCGTCCTCTTGGTGATGCAGTCTCGCGTGTCGAACTTGGACACGCGACGATGAGGACTGCTGCCCCCAGCGAGAAGGTTTCTCGCTGCAAGTTGCAAGATGACAATCCAAACCTTGTCATCCTGAATGTTATGTCGAAGAGAGCTAACTCTCTTCGTGCCCTGGTGGACTCGGGCGCGTCGAATAACTTTGTTCGACAGGGAAGTCTTCGAAGTATGGACTTCGAAGAGGCCGACACGCCTCGCGGCGTGTTAGAGGTGCGGTTGGCAACAGGTGCCACCGTGAGGGCCGAGAAGCGCGTAGGCCGTGCGCGCTTCTCGTACAAACGAAGGACGTTAGTGGAAGATCTTATCGTCTTGGATCTAGACGATAAGTTCGACTTGGTGTTAGGCATGCCGTGGCTTGCACGGCATGACCCGGTGATCAACTGGGAGAAGCGTACGGTCGTACGCTTTAACAGTGTGAGCGCGACAGAGATCGATGGCCCTGTCAGTGCTACGCATGCATCGGCTGATGCATGTGACTCCCCGGTTGAGGCAGCAGCGGCCACCGCTGCCTCCGATCGCCGCAAGTGTGTGTCGGCTCAGATATCTGAGTCTGAGTCTGAGCCGAAGGGTCGCCTCAGAAATCAGGTGAATGTGAATCACCTGAGTGATGGTAACATACCGGTATTACCGGTATTACCGGTATCCTTGGAGGTACTTCAAGCCCCCAAGGGTCGCGTCGACGATTGCGCGTCAGCCTTAGTGGCTGACGAAGCCAATAGAATTCCGGTTCAAGGAACCGACGGACAGACGTCAGCTGCGATGGCTGACGTGACAGACGCGCGGCTAGTTCAAGGAACTAGCGATCGTACATCGGCTCCGGGAGTCGATGATACAAACAAAGGGCCGCTAGCTCACAAAGCTAGCGAAGACACGTCGACTGCGATAGTCGGCGATGTAGAAGCTCCATCAGCTCGCGGAGTTGATGGAGGCGTGGCGGCAGGAGCCGACCACGCGGCAGGAGGTGCTGGCGGTTGCATACGTCCAGCACCAGAACAACCTGCGTGCTCACGTGCAGGAGGACTGCACGCGATGAGCGGCACTCAAGCGGCGCTTGATAGTGCGAGTCAGCGGAGCGAGTCTGCTGACGATTGCGAAGACGACCCGTCCAAGGCAGAGCTCCTTGGACGCAGAACACCTGGAGCGCGGCTCCAGTGAAGACTTTCGCGGCGCAAGCCATTGAAGCTGCGCGAGCCTCAGCAGGAGACTGAGGCTGGTGTTTCTGCGCGGCAGACACCGAGTGTCGAGACGCTGAACGTCTTGACACGTACTGGTACTGGATTGCAGTACCAGAGGATGCGGTTGGAGAATCCGCCGACGAGTGCGTCGGCGTTGACCGCGCTTCCAGTCATGAACTGGAAGGGCTTTGCGCGAGAGTTGTTCGATGGACGCATCGAACAAATTTGCATTCTCTCAGAGATTGAGAGGGTGGACCGCGAGGCCGAGGAGCTGAAGCAGCTCGTCGTCGATGGGATCACTGAGGGCGATGACACCCTCAGTGCGAAGACTAAGAAGCAGCGCTTCGAAGAGCAGAGTTGGGACTCGTTGAGGTCGAGTCCCTACTACGATGTGCTGCGGGAGTACAAGGATGTACTCCCGGACGAGATTCCTTCGGAGCTTCCGAAGGACAAGGGCGTACAGCACGAGATTGATCTCGTGCCGGGCACGAAATATTACGTTACACGGCAGTGGCCACTGCCGCGTGAACAAGTTCAAGCGATCGACGACTTCTTCGAGAGTCGTCGTCTTGCAGGTCAAGTGCGGGAGTCGAAGTCCCCGCACAGTGCCCCAACTGTGTCAAGAAGGCACAGGGCGGCTGGCGCATCGTTCATGCGTACAACAAGTTGAACGATGCGACGATACCGGCGCAGACGCCGGTACCGCGAAAAGATGTGATCATCGATTCGATGGCCTTGAGCGCTGTCTTCAGTGCTCTAGATCTGCGTGATGGATTCTATCAAATCCTCATGCGTGAGATCTACAGCGGTGAGCACTCCCAGCGGTATGCTGTGGGAGTGGCTCGTCATGCCGCAGGGACTTAAGAATACCCCTGCGACGTTCAATAGATGTTTGACTCATCTATTGCGCTCGATGCGCGACTTCGCACCGAGTTATTTCGACGACGTGTTCGTCCACAGCCGGCCTGTGAACGGGAAGACGGACATTGAGATGCACAAGGTGCATCTCCGGAAGCTGCTAGAGCTTAGGAGGAAGCATAAGCTCTATGCGAACCTGAAGAAGTGTATCTTCGGGGCGAACGAGATATCCGTGCTGGGATGTCTCGTGGGGAAAGACGGCGTGCGCCCTGACCCAGAGAAGGTCAGAGTAATCAATGAATGGCCCACGCCATCCAATGTGAAGGAACTGAGGCAGTTCCTTGGACTTGCCACGCACTTGTGCAAGTACGTGGAGAACTACGCGGGCAAGATTCGCCCGCTGTCACAGCTTCTTAAGAAGGAAGCTGAGTGGATTTGGGCGATCGAATGCCAGGGGCGTTCGATGCAGTCAAGCAGGGCTTGACTGAGGCTCCGATCTTGGCCGTCGCCGACCAAGATTGTCCATTCCACGTAGTATGTGATGCATCCGATTTCGCGATCGGATGTGCATTGATGCAACACGATCACGAGGGCCGTGATCGTGTGGTCTACTACCAGTCGCGTCAGCTGAAGCCAGCTGAGCGCAACTACCCTGTGCATGACAAGGAGCTCCTTGCCATGAAGTATGCACTCGCAAAGTTCCGAGTGTATCTACTTGGGAGTACACCATTCGTGGTCTACACCGACCACGCATCACTGCGTACGGCGATTAAATCGCCGCACATCTCGCAACGTATGGCGAGATGGTTGTCCTTCTTCGCGGAGTACAACTTCCGGGTGGAGTACAAACCCGGAAGACTCAACGTAGTGGCCGACGCGTTATCGCGTCGACCTGATTATGCGGAGACGGTCGACGCCAACAGTGTTGGCGTCGTGAGGACAAGTGTGCCGTCGCCAACGTTGATTGACGACGTGAAGGACGCGTATGCAAGGGATGCAGACGCGAAGGAGCTGCTGGAGTTCCTCGCAGCACCTTCCGACGAGGCACGTCGGAAGCTAACTCCTCACCTTCGAGCTCGTGTACACCGCTATCGTGTACACGAAGGGCTACTGCTGTACAGCGCAGTAGACGACAATGCGGATCGCATTGTCGTTCCGAATGATCATGATCTGCGGCTGCGGATCATGTTCGAGTACCACGATGCCCCTACGGCAGGGCATCCGGGTCGTGAGAAGACATACACTCTTCTCACGCGTGACTTCTACTGGCACCACCAGTATAAGTGGGTACGCAAGTACGTTCGTGCTTGCGAGGTTTGCCAGCGCGTGAAGCCTGCGCCGTTTACGCAGGCTCCTCTTCAATCACTTCCGACTCCGTCGGAGTGTTGGCAGTCCATGTCCATGGACTTTGTCTTCGGTCTTCCACCCGACAACAAGCGGAGGACAGGCATCGTTGTCTTCGTGGACCGATTCAGCAAGATGGTTCATCTTGCTGCCGTCCCGGCTACTGTTACAGCCGCGCAGACTGCGCGACTGTTTGTTGACATGGTGTTCAAACACCATGGCATGCCGCTCGACATTGTGTCGGACCGTGATCCACGCTTCACAGCGCGGTTCTGGCAAGAAGTGTTTACACTTCTTGGTTCACAATTGTCAATGTCGACTGCGGATCACCCGCAGACGGACGGGCAGACTGAACGCGTCAACCGAGTACTGGTTGACGCGCTGAAGAGCTACGCACACTCGTTCCCGCATTGGAGCGAGTGTTTACCGATGGCAGAGTTTGCCATCAACAACTCGGTGCATGCCTCGACAGGGCATACACCGTTCTACGTGAATGCCATGCGGCATCCACGTTTGCCGAGCATGCTCGGCGGGGTAGCTTCCTCCTTAAGTGGGGTGGATCTACGGTTGCGTCTGAACAACCTGATGACGTACTATCAGCTGCGGTGACGCGAGCTGCGTCTCGTACGAGTGCGAGATATCTGTGCCGGGCACAGACATAGGGGATGATAGCGAGCAGGCAGGGCCTGCTGCGGATGAAGGCGACGAGCTGAAAGGGTTCAGCTCGAATGCGCTAGACTTTGTCCAGCGAAGACAAGCCGTAATACGGTTTGTGCAAGATGCTATCGCAGCTTCTGTCGATCAACAGAAGCTGAACGCAGACAATGTTGGTAGGGGCAACATGAATGAATTCAAAAAGGGTTCATTGGTTTTGTTAGCTACTCAAAACCTGCCTAAACATACAGTGTCTGATTTTGGAGCAAGTAAGCTTGCTCCACGGTTCATTGGGCCATTCACAGTACTTGAACGGCACGGCAACGCGTACCGGCTGGACATACCGTCCAGCATGAGACTCCATCCGACGTTCTACGTCGGGCGGTTGAAGACGTACGTGCAGCACGAGTCATCTACGGGTGATGACTCGCCTGAGAGGCCTGGAAGGCCTTCTCGAGATCGCTCACGCGAGCGATCAGAGCGTTCAATCTCGTCCCGAGACCGGACGAGATGTTCGAAGCAGTCTGCGCAGCCTGCGCAGCATCAGCACGGAGGACTCGAACCTCCTGCTTCAGAGCAGCCATCTCGGCGATCTGAGGCTGCTCGAGCGCCGCAGCACGATCGTTCAGGGCATGATCGCCATGGTCATAGCGTTGACCATACGGAGGGAGTGTTTCCGCCCCCTCCGCCGCCGTTGCGAGACGCGACTGGGTCGATCCGCTGGGAAGTTGAGCGGATCGTGGCTCATAAGAGAACGAACTCTCAAGAGGTTCGTTTTCGTATTCGTTGGAGAGGATTTCCTCCCCATCGAGACACATGGGAGCCACGGAACGTCCTGATGGAGGACGTTCTGGAAATGGTGAGGGCGTACGAAGCCCACCATAACTTGCAGGCCTAAGGCTTGCACGAGGAGTGCTGCGGTCACCCACAGCACTCGGAGCTTCACGTGACTCAAGACGAGCACGGAGCTCCTTGATGTGATCGGGTACACGGGTCGTCGTGTACCCCAGTAGATCACGGTCGGAGATACGTGTTGCCAGAGGAGGGCAACACGGACAGGGTGTGCCGAAGGGAACGGCACACAGGATCCCCGCTTCCCTGCTTGCTTCATGGAGACGTTCACACTTACCGCGCACGGTGTAAGTGTAGTAGCGATCGCGAGCATGCTTGATACGCTCGCGATAGGCTTTCGGGTCTTTGTTGAAGTTTTCAACAAAGGCATTCCACGACTGACAGAGTACCTGCCACTCTGGCACTATGCTCTTGCGCGAAGTCTTCTTCGCGCTGAAGTATCGGAGCTCATGGAAGAGCCCGATGTAGTAGTCGCGTCTTTGAGTCGGGGACTCAAAGACAATGCCAACAGCGACTTCGTCGTCAGTGATACTGTTGTCGTGGTACAACAGTATCGGGTTCGGTTGTGAACTAGCACCGAACCGGTCATGGATCTCTGCCTCAGTAGGCATCCATGTAGCGCGCACTGGTGGTGGATCAGTGCGTGGAGAGATGAGCGCCCTCGACATGGGGGACGCTAAGTCATCATTGCGCGGACGCTTTGACCTGGAAGCGTCCGAGGCCTCTTCGCGGGGGCGTCGAGACCCCTTGGGTGGGTCGAGTGTGTCTTCGGACGAAGACACGTGGACGGGAGCTTCCTCTTCATGGAGCTCCCCATCTTCAGAATCCTCGTAGTCGAGAGGATACTCGTCGGAGTCGGCAGCGAAGTCGGACTTCTTCGCTGCTTCTCCTTGTGGTGAGCATGGTACTCGGAGACAGAGAGGTTACTCTCTGTCGAACGACTGGAAGCAGCAGTGCTAGTGGGCGCTGCCGCTGTTGTGCTTGCTGCAGAAGCAGCAGGCGAGGCTTGCGCGTCCGCGGCTGCGGACGTGGGCTAGTGCGTTGGCGGGTTCATTCGGAAATGAATTCGTTTGTTCTTCCTGGAACTTGACGGCCTTGTCAAGTTATGTCGGTTAACGTATCCGGATGGGTACGTTAAGTCTTAAGGGGGGGATGGTGTAACAGGGTTACACGTACAAGTGGTTACACCACTTGTAACTCTAACAGTTGCGCTAACTGTTAGAGGTTGGAAACGGACCTCAGGCCTTGGTGTGCGGAGCACACCAATGGATACATGGGCGGGCCATATCATTGGATGGCTCGCGTGCATTTACGCATGTTATTGGTAGAAAGCGAAGCATTTCTACCAATCAGTGCTCTTAAGAGAAATCAGAATTCTGTCAACCACACATTGACAGAACCTTTAGAAACAAATAGCAATCAGATTTAGGAGGTCCATAATTGGCTTATGCCAAATTCAATAACAGTTCTCATTTTACGGTATTTTGCAGTCTTAATATTGTTATATTTAATTTAATTATATTTACGGACGTAAGTATAATTAATTTAAGTCTAACTAATTGCACGCTTCCTCATACACGTAAGCGCGCGTGTACGCCACCTAATAGGCCTTGGTAGACGTATTACACGCAGGTTGTTCTGGTGCTGGGCGTTTGCAACCGCCAGCACCTCCTGCCGCGTGGTCGGCTCCTGCCGCCACGCCTCCATCAACTCCGCGAGCTGATGGAGCTTCTACATCGCCGACTATCGCAGTCGACGTGTCTTCGCTAGCTTTGTGAGCTAGCGGCCCTTTGTTTGTATCATCGACTCCCGGAGCCGATGTACGATCGCTAGTTCCTTGAACTAGCCGCGCGTCTGTCACGTCAGCCATCGCAGCTGACGTCTGTCCGTCGGTTCCTTGAACCGGAATTCTATTGGCTTCGTCAGCCACTAAGGCTGACGCGCAATCGTCGACGCGACCCTTGGGGGCTTGAAGTACCTCCAAGGATACCGGTAATACCGGTAATACCGGTATGTTACCATCACTCAGGTGATTCACATTCACCTGATTTCTGAGGCGACCCTTCGGCTCAGACTCAGACTCAGATATCTGAGCCGACACACACTTGCGGCGATCGGAGGCAGCGGTGGCCGCTGCTGCCTCAACCGGGGAGTCACATGCATCAGCCGATGCATGCGTAGCACTGACAGGGCCATCGATCTCTGTCGCGCTCACACTGTTAAAGCGTACGACCGTACGCTTCTCCCAGTTGATCACCGGGTCATGCCGTGCAAGCCACGGCATGCCTAACACCAAGTCGAACTTATCGTCTAGATCCAAGACGATAAGATCTTCCACTAACGTCCTTCGTTTGTACGAGAAGCGCGCACGGCCTACGCGCTTCTCGGCCCTCACGGTGGCACCTGTTGCCAACCGCACCTCTAACACGCCGCGAGGCGTGTCGGCCTCTTCGAAGTCCATACTTCGAAGACTTCCCTGTCGAACAAAGTTATTCGACGCGCCCGAGTCCACCAGGGCACGAAGAGAGTTAGCTCTCTTCGACATAACATTCAGGATGACAAGGTTTGGATTGTCATCTTGCAACTTGCAGCGAGAAACCTTCTCGCTGGGGGCAGCAGTCCTCATCGTCGCGTGTCCAAGTTCGACACGCGAGACTGCATCACTAAGAGGACGCCCCGCGCCTACTGGTCCTTGGCGTTTTTTGAACGCCCGCCCGGATGCACACTCGCTGTGCATTCGCGTGCAAAGTGACCGATGTTACTACACTTGTAACATCGTACCTTGAAGCCCTTACGCTGCTGTTGACCAGCAGTCGTAGCACTCGAGAGGTCCATAGGCTCCGGACCTCCCGCCTTCGGTACAGGACGCGCCGGCTTCGGCGCGTTCGCATGGAGTTTACCTTGACGCCGGCTAAACTCCTCTTGCATCGCAAGGCTTATGGCTTCCTCGAGAGTATTCGGATACTCTCGAAAGAGGTAAGTCTTGACGGGACCGTCTCTCAGTCCCTTCATGAACGTGACGACCTTGGTCGCCTCGTCGACCGGGTTGGCCACTATGTTCGATACCAAGTATCGAGCACGCTGGGCATAGGAATGCACGTCATCCTTGCCCTGCTGCAGATCGAGGAACTCCGCCCTCGATCTGAACTCGTTCTTCGGGGGCTCAAACGCGAACTTGAGCTCCTCCTTAAAACCTTCGTACGTGCCGAAGCACGTAGGATCCGAGAGTCGGCGCCCATAGGCCCAACTCCTCGCGCGTCCGCCCAAGCATGACATGGCGAACGCGACCTTCGACATCGGATCGACGATACGTCGAGCCGCAACGGCTGTGTCGAGTTCGACAAGCCAACGAAGGAGGGTCTCGTCCTCCTTCCCCGCATAGGTACTCACGTGGAGTTTCAACGACTCCACGCGTGGCTTCGGGGAAGCCACCGAGGCAGCAACATCTCGTTGCTCCTTAACAATGTACCCCAGAGCAACACCATGTTGCTCTGTCGGCGATAGCGTGCGAAGCATCGCCGCTACCGCTGCCTCTCCAATGACTCGTGAGAGTCGTTGGAGCGCCTCCCACTCTGGATCCGACAGGTGGGGGCAGTCCGTGCGCGTCACAGACTGGTGTGGGGTCCCCGTGGACCCCTCATCCATGGGGGAGTTCTCTACCCCGCGTTCGTATGACTCCATACGAACGAACAGCAGTCGGTCGTGGGACGGACTACAAAGTGCTACCAGGTGTAATAGGTCTACTAAGGCCTATTAGGTGGCGTACACGCGCGCGTACGTGTATGAGGAAGCGTGCAATTAGTTAGACTTAAATTAATTATACTTACGTCCGTAAATATAATTAAATTAAATATAACAATATTAAGACTGCAAAATACCGTAAAATGAGAACTGTTATTGAATTTGGCATAAGTCAATTATGGACCTCCTAAATCTGATTGCTATCTGTTTCTAAAGGTTCTGTCAATGTGTGGTTGACAGAATTCTGATTTCTCTTAAGAGCACTGATTGATAGAAATGCTTCGCTTTCTACCAATAACATGCGTAAATGCACGCGAGCCATCCAATGATATGGCCCGCCCATGTATCCATTGGTGTGCTCCACACACCAAGGCCCGAGGTCCGTTTCCAACCTCTAACAGTTAGCGCAACTGTTAGAGTTACAAGTGGTGTAACCACTTGTACGTATAACCCTGTTAGATTGCATGTGATCGCCTGCGTGGTGTTCTTGCCGTTCGTGGGAAGGCGCTTGCGTTCGGAGTGCGCCTACTGCACTACACTGTGTCTGAGCTCGGGTCAGATCCCTCTAGCGACGCTATCCGCTCCTTGAGCTCCGCCAATTGAGACGAGAGGCTCCCGATAACCTCCATCTGTCGCTGTATAAGCGCTGTTTGCTTCTCGACGAGATTGTTTACAGTCGGAGCAGCAGCAGGTTCGTCCTTCGCAGGAGCATTTCGGCGTGTGACCAAGTCACTGTGAATGGTAAGTGCCCAGCTAGCTAGTTCCGTCTCGGTGATCCTGAACTGACTGATTGTTCGTTTGATGCGCTCGATGTAGGGTGCCGCTGGAGAGAGCATTAGCATATCGTGGTAGTGCAGCACTGCCACTGCCATAAGAACTTCCAAGACGTCGTCACGAAGGTTCATTGAATCGGAAAAGCCGAAGGAACTTGCGAACAAAGCGTGTTGGAGCTGCTGGACCTTGTGGCTCACTACAGAGTCAAAAACGCGAAGGGTAGGTAGGCAGGGCTGCGTTTTGGAATCCCAACCCGCCAGTATCTTACCCACTTGTTGATCCTCTTGTGTAGCACTGACGACGTAATTAAATTCCTTGCTTATAGATGTCATGCTCCAGCCCCCACGATCCAAAATCCAGGGAGTACTGATGTTGCTGTTGCTGTTGGCATTTTGCGCCGCACCTCGCCTGAACGAGTGCGACGACAAACCCTGCGTCAGTTCGATGTCGTCTGATGCACACTGCTGACTCCACCTACGCAAAAGCCGATTGACGTAAGCTTGTGTCCCAGGGATAGCGACCTTAAACCTCTGGTTGGTAACCGGCGGTTGCGCATCTTCTTCGGCTGCAGTAGGCGCGCGTCCCTCGAGGAGCTCTAGTAGCGGCCGAGCTGTAAGTGACTGCTCCGAAACCGTAGCCTCGTCGGTGCCATCTCGTGGTAGCTGATCCAGGAGAAATTGGCTTGGGGCCGTTTGCATAATTGTAGCGACAGCTAAAGCATGCAATGGACACGTAATAAAGTTGATAAAGTCGTAAAATAAAGAGGCACCATGTAACGAGGCAGACTTGATTCGCTTGAAGTGAATGTACAGGCAGCCACCTAGCAGTAATACATATTAGATCGGTAATAACAAATTAGACTCTAAGCGAACTCACTTACCAGGATACACAGCAACTTGGTTTTTTACGAGGCATGCTGTATCGGAAGAGCGCCCCAGCAAATACCACAACAAACTGATGAGGCCTGCATCCTTGTAATCTTCTGCTGTGGTCGCGCCCTTGTAAATCACCGTCGCCAGTGCTCTGAGATCCTCTTTTGTGCATGGAGGCGCTTGATGGGTAAACTCAGTGCCTCGCTTGGCACAGTTTTCATCTAGTATAGACGCAATTTTGTGCAACCGGCGACTTACAACAGCATTTTGAGCAGGGAACAGCTCTAGGAGGTGGTTCTTGACGTTGCCGAAGTAGCTAGACGCAGAGGTTTTAGACAGTAAAGAGGCCCTTGATGTCTCTTTGAAAGCTAAATGCATGGCAAATTTGTCTAACACGCTACACAGAGCATCACCTGACTTATCTGCCGCTATAAACGACTGTATTTGATCCACCTTCATACCTTCTGACTCGGCGAACCGCTCGAAAGCGTTCAGCGCTGTTATGCGCGCGCTCTGTGAGTTACCAGGTATCAGCGCTTTAGTTGTCATTGCTCGGGAGTGTGACTTTGGTCATGTCTCGTCTGCCGGAGACTCCATTCATTCTCCCCCGTCTAAATCGATAATTGTCTGAATAGCCACGATATTTTTGAAATATGGCGCTGACTCAGTTTTACTAAAGCAATATCAAATATTTTGAAATCATTCGGACACAATATGTCCGAAAGGTCCGATAGACAGCTGGTGAGATTGAAAGCTCTCTTGTTGGCTACGGAGCGTCAAAGTACCGATTTGATTGGCCAATGCTTATTGTAATATTCGGAATTCCAACGCTCTGTGTCCGAATGGACATGCTATTCTAGCGACGTTTACAATCCCCAAGCCGAATCCAGCCTTTGAGAATTTGGCCGTCGAACAAGGTTCTGTACGGAAGCCGAAAGGATGCCTCCTTAGAATGCCAAAGTTTGCGACGACAAACTGATGGATTGCTGTGAATGCCTATCCTTTTGCTGTTGTAGGCCAATAGAAGTTTGTGACCTTCTGTAAAGCATTACACTCCGGGTATAATGCACCTTGCCAACGTACAATTCGCAAAAAAGTGTTTCGACAGTGGAAGATGGAGAAGGAAGCCGCTCAGGTCGATATTCGACGCGAGATTGCAGGCCGCCGTTGCCGTTTTAACACTGATATGTGGGCATCTCCCTCGAAAGCGGTTATATGGCGATCACTATAAACTAAACCGACAGAAATTGGGAAATGCGCTCTGTTATCATTGTATTCAAACGGGTGCAGTACCAGCACACGGGTAAACGTCTCCCTGAGCACTTTATTAGGACTGTGAAGGATGTGGATAACAGAATCATAAGCTCCATTTGGACGGTTACCGTTGATAACGTAACTAACAACATCGCTATGGTCCGTTAGATAAACCGCAAATTTCCGAGCGAGATTACCAGACTGGCACGAGCGGCGTTTGAAGAAAATGTGACAGTGTCGTTGCCGTCTCCTTCGGCTACCTCGGCTCAGCAGATCGCGCAGTTAAGTTGTACTGTACACGTCCTCCAACTTGCAGTGAAGGAAAGGCTCTCGAAGTGTCCACTCGTTAATTCAGCTATTGGCTACTTTCGCGATCTTGCAAAAAAAATATCGGAATCTACTAAACTGACAGAGGCACTCCAGCAGGTATGCTGCACGAGTTTATCACTCCTAAGCTGGATGTGGTTACGAGGTGGAACACATGCTAGCTAGTCTTCTCATTAATCAAGCTGCCTTTGGACGAGCTGCTGCGGCGCATTGGGCTAAAAGAACCTCCCTATACTGGATTTACTATTGGTCCAGGGAATAGTATCATTAAGGAGATAACGGATGAGCCGTGGACAGCAGTGAAGACACTATACACCTATCTCAAACCTATTAAGGAGGCCACGGACATGTTATCAGCGTCAACGTACACGTTCGGCATTTTACTGCTTATGAAGCACGTTTTCAGGTTCCATGCAGTTGAAACAATTGAAAAAAACTAAGGACGAGCATACCAAAAGTTTGCTGATACAGTTAAAAGCTCAGCAGCCATGGAACCGTGGGCCCCCATCTTCACAAATAAGAAGAAGGGCAACGTCTATTTCTTGCGCGCAGCACCCGCCGGGTTGCTAGTGCCGGTTCTGTTGGGGTCAATGAAGAAACCTTCGATGCCCGTTCCAATAACAGCGTTTTCGTTGGTGAAGCGGGTCGAAATCGAGGTGCGGTGAGCGACGACGATGATTCCTTTGCTAAGGAACTCGACCAATGGTTAGCTGCCGATGGAATGAGTGAAATGACTGAACGCAGAGATGTGTGAACCTAGTTTCGTGTCACGGGAGACGTCTACCCGTGTCTCAAACTCATCGCTCAAGATTTCCTTGTGATAACTGCAATATCAGTCCCAAGTGAAATAGCTTTTTCAGCTGCTGGAATTGCTCTTTGCAACCGCCGTACTCGACTGGGCGATGATGCCGTGGAAGCCATTTGCGAGTTGAAGTCCTTCTTTAAGTTCAACCAACGCAAGAACTCGAAATCCCCCGACACACATTAGTAGTTCCATTGCTTTGAGGTGCTTGAGGTCTAGCATAGATCAAAGAAATACATTTACGTAACTGCGTAATACCACCTACTCTGGGAATCACTTGTGGTTCTCTGGGCTCTCGACTCCAGAAGGAGCGCAAAGGCTTCAACAGTTCGCCGCTGGTCTCGCATGGAACTCCACTAATCTTCACCTCCAAAAACTTCATCCGGGAGGTATCACATTCCTCAGACAACGGACCAACGAGGATACGCAAGGTATCACACGCCACAACCCGCGACTATCGAGAGCCCTCAGTATTGTCGCCCGTTGATTTCATTGTACGCCCCCTGCACCGCGGTAAAAGCTTCACCGGCTTCGCGACGCTAGCCGCTAAACACCTTAAGCCGTATTGGTACTGGATTGCAGTATCAGAAAATGCGGTTGGAGAATCCGCCGCCAAGTACGTCGGTGTTGACCGCATGAACTGGAAGGGCTTTGCGCAAAAGTTGTTCGATTGAAGCATCGAACAAATTTGCACCCTCTCAGAGATTGAGAGGGTGGGTCGCGAGACCGAGAAGCTTAAGCTGCTCGCCGTCGATCGGATCAATAAGGGCGATGACACCCCTCAGCGCGAAGGCTAAGAATTAGCGTTTCGAGGAGCAGAGTTGGGACTCGTTGAAATCCAATCCCTACTACGAGGTGCTGCGGAAGTACAAGGATGTACTCCCGGACGAGATTCCTTCGGAGCTCCCGAAGGATAAGGGTGCACAGCACCTCTTCGAGAGTCGTCGTATTGCAGGTCAAGTGCGGGAGTCGAAGTCCCCGCACAGTGTCCCAACTGTGTCAAGAAGGCACAGGGCGGCTGGCACATCGTTCATGTGTACAACACGTTGAACGATGCGACGATACCGGCGCAGACGCCGTTACCGCTAAAAGATATTATCATCGATTCGATGGCATTGAACAAGCGATGAGGAAGGTTAAACTTAATACGAATAGACCCAATTCTCGGTAGAATAAACTCTCTTTTAAATTTGGACCAGGGCTTGAGACCTAGACCTCTGTGAACCACTCATGTCTAGGCCGCCTTATGGTTGGCTATAGAGTTTGTTGTTAACCAACCAGAATGCGACAAAACAGCACGCGCTACTCACGTGCTGATGTACCTACTTTTGTATGTAAATCCTACCTGCTTAAGTAGGAAATGCCCATTACATACCCATTCTAACGACTGCATGCCGAATCTCAGTTAATGGTGGCGGCTACTCCTCTGTCAGAATTGTTTCGTTTTAGCCAATCACAATACGGGACGTTTTAGCCTATCAGGGCGCTGATATATCTAAGAATGTCTTCTGATTGGCTCAGGGAAAGCTAATACTGATTAGATGGAAAGAGGCTGTTGTCAAACGTTTTGAGGACATAAAAGTTCACCTCTGTGAAATTGTCCCTTTTCTACACCACTATGCTGGGACACCTTTTTCCACACAACTATGCTGGAGCACCCTTTTCTACCAATCCAATCTTCCAGAAGCGATTGTTTAGCCAATAACTGCAGCTTTGTTGGAGACAATACGGACTTATGTCGTTTTTGGCCAATAATATATAGATGCTGTCTGATAAATGCCCTTTTCTACCTAACGGTGTTTTACCCTTTTTACCAACACCAGCCATAACCGTTATCTTGATTGCGCATATAAAGCCTTTTAACGTTTTTATCCAATCAAAAGATGTTTCGATCTGAGAAATGTCCCGTTTCTACCTATTTGTGTCCTCTTTTGACTCTTACATTTTTACTCCCCATATAGGTAAATTCCCAGCCGAATGCGTTGTATGAGCCAATCAAATGACGTGTATGTCCATTTTCTGTATAAACTGGTATTATGCATCTTTTCTACCACACTACGAGAGGTGTTTGGATGCTCCACCTTTTTCTCCCCATATCGCTTCTCTAGCCAATAACTCTGTATGACTTAATATCTGGTTTAAGTATGTCCTTGTTCTACATAGCCTGTAACGTATGGCTCTTTTTTACTAACAGTGTTGTTATCCTTGTTCTACCAACCCCGATATTCCAAAAACGCATTACAGTACCAATTAAACTTTCTCGTTTTTAGAACCTGTAAAAACCTGAAGCCAATCTCGCCAGAGCTGTATTCTACTTTCATCTTGAAGTGACGAAGCGCTGGATGTCTTGGTTGGCATGATGTCACAGCCGAATAGAGTAACAGATGCATTCGACAAAAAAATGAAACTGTTGTATAATCTGTGTCGATTCTCTCAAATGATTAGCATTAGTAGGCTACAGGCTGTAGCGATGTGATGGCTTCTGTGGTGCTGTTGTTAAAATTGCATGGGTTGGGAGTTCCAACTTGGAACCAATCTGAAATTGCTTCTTGCATCCTCATTTTACAATTCACCAGTAGAAGGAAGCATGGTCATGCTCTTCTGCACGATTCTTGGTCAGGCGGGTCGACCATTTGCTGTGAAGATTGCCAGGACCGAGACAGTTGCTGCTTTAAAGCGTGCGATCATGGCCGAAGACCTGAACCCCTTGGAGGATATTGAAGCCGAACAACTACAACTCTTCCTGGCAGTGGTGCCGGGCGGCAGAAAATGGCTACGGGATGGCAGTGCTAGTGTGTATGATCTGACGGGTGGAAGGCTTAACAACTCCATCAGAACGATGATCGCTGGTCCGAACATTCTGCCTGATGAACGCACCCTTAAAGATGTATTGTCAGCGGTGGAATCTACTGATACCGGCATACTTAGAACGGCATTCATCGATTCGATGCAACCAGTTCACGTTCTGGTGAAAGTAAGACAGCGCACGCTACCGCTAGAGGTTCCTAAATCAACAACCTCAGAACCTAAGGCGTCAAGATCTACAATTTCACCAGACGCTGCACCTCCAGCGCCTACGGGATCTATATTGACGGGCAGAACAATTACCAGAGGTGCCGATGAAGATGCGTCCTACTGTACAGTTCCCCGTCCTGTTCAATCGAGGATGTGGCAGTCCGTTCTCCGAATCAGGACGGATATGGCCTGGGGAACTGCGCTGGTCATGGAACGGACAGCAAAACACGTGTACTTGCTAACCAATTTACACTTATGGATTGCCGAATACGATGACGAAGAAGAACTATTTGTTCCCATCATGAGTGACCAGTTCCAGGAGGAAGTCAATAAGTATGAGGAACTGAACCCCAAGAAGAGCGAGGTACGACCGCCTTCCAAATTCGACAGACGGAACAGCGACGGTGGTGGAGAACCTCCTACTCGTAAATCGCTACGTCTGGCAGAGAAGAAAACGAAACTTTCGGTGGACTTACCCTGGGTGTTTTTGGATCAACATGTTCCTGGCAACGACGGCCTGGAAGAAATTTGCAGGTTTCAGTTTCACTGTGGTGTTTGCTTGAGTAGTTCAGGCACTCGTGACTTCGCACTCCTCATGATTCCGGTCACATCAACAGCTAACAAGCTCACTGCGTTGGTAACGGCGGATACGAGCACACTTATCGTGGATACAGTGAAAGTTCATGTGTTTGGGTTCCCTAGTGCTCTCGCTAGCGATTTCAACCACTTCTACACTATTACGCCAGCGGA
The DNA here is from genome assembly GCA_030324255.1 of Phytophthora capsici. Lineage (NCBI taxonomy): Eukaryota > Oomycota > Peronosporomycetes > Peronosporales > Peronosporaceae > Phytophthora > Phytophthora capsici. The sequence continues at coordinate 2,546,157 of CM059346.1, forward strand.
AATTACTGGCAGCGCCAAAGGTCTAATGCCTCTTTCGCCATTGTCGTGTTCCGGCCTCTCCGGAAGTGTTATTGTGTGCACCGAGACTGACCGTGCGCTTGGATATCTTTGCGGTGTGCTAAATACACCGGAAAACGAACAATTTCGGCTTTTGCTTGATGAGACCGTGTTGGACAATTTGTTACTTGAGGAGCCGAAGCCATCTGCCGAAATTCACACCAAGTAGCTGCTCAATTTGCATTACATTCTTTCAGTTTCTTGCTTGAGTCTGACTATTCAACTGTCGCGTCCCAAACACCGTCGGAAATTCTTTCAGCAATCGTTCAGTTTGTTGTAGTAGTTCGGAGTGCAGCGTCTTCGGAGCCTCCGTGGTGCTAAACAGCCAGTCCAGTCGCTTAGCAGCTTCCATCCAATGACACAAACCAGAGCTTCGACCTTGCTTCGACCTTGTTTTTTTCCTTATAGCTCAGGCTGTCATGTGTACTTAGTTGCTGCCGTAAAGGCTCGAGATCGTCCAGTACTAGCTGGAATTCACTCTACTTCTGGACATTTGACAATTCAGACTGGCTCCATAAACTGCACTGCTTCGTTTAAAGCTATGAGCGTGATTTTCGTCGCACAATACGTCGATATCGTCGAGGTGGTCGTGGTACTTAAATTGCCAAAAAGTAGACACAATTGGAAATTCTTGAGAAAGTTGACGAATCCAATACTTCACTCCTTCTTGAAGAAGAAGTTCTTCCTCATTCCAGAATTCGCCAGTTGAAAGAAAGATGATGATTAAACTCTTTTGTGCGATTGTCGGTGAGGAAAGAAACGTGTTTGAAGTGGGCATTCGCGACGTTGAGTCCATTTCTGCGTTGAAGGGGATTATTAAGACAAAGATGCCAATCACATTGAAATACGTTGATGCGAATACGCTGCAACTCTTCCCGGCGAAGATGCCAGACGGTAAATGGCTACGAGATGACAGTGTTGCAGCGCATGATTTAATGAGCGGGAGAATTCATGACGATATCAAGGCGATGATTGCAGACTCGAAGATATTGAGACCAGCGTGTCGAATTCGCGATGAATTGTCAGCGAAGAAGACTGGATGGAAGTGGTCTTTGCCTTGGTCGCCGATAACTCCGAAGATTAAGACGAAGCAAATTCACGTGTTGGTGAAGGTCCCGGATATGATGACCGGTACTTTGCCGTTGTGTGGTGTTGCCCCTGAAGCTCAATGGCGTCTGTGGCAGTCAATTGTTCGAGTAACTTCGGGAACGTATTCTGGAACTGCGTTGGTTTTGCATCGATCGTCAAGAAACCTGTACTTGTTGACCAATTTGCACTTTTGGCTCGCTGAATATGAAGACGAAGAGGAAATCTTTCTTGAGCACATGAGTGCAGTTTTCAAGATGGATGTCGAGCTTTATCTGAAAAGGAACCCGAGGAAGAAGAGAAGTGGAAAGCAGAAGAGCGACGGGGGTGTACTTCCACAGACATTTAACGGATCGCCAGTAGTCATCGTGGATCAACTCCTCCCTGGGCATACAACATTGACTGAAGTTCACAGCTTCGTCTTGAAAAGTGATGCTTGCTGGTGTAGTTCAGCTTATTATGACTATGCAATCTTTAAAGTTCTCGCTCCACCACCACGAATCCAGCTCCTCGGGGGGAAAACGTCCGTGAACCATTTTCCAACGAATGTTTACGTGTTCGGGTTTCATGATGATCATGAAGAGAAGAAGTTAGGTCACTCGTACGCAATTGTTCCAGCCCGGATCAAGTACCACAGATATAAGCGGCTAATCTCGTCGCTGTCCACAGTTAGTCTCCCCGAAAGTGGGATTGTATGTACCGGAAGAGGAATTCCCTTTGGTTATCTTGCTGGTTTAACAGTTGATGAGTCAGGAAACGAGGTCAATCAATGTCACGAATTCGGCTTTTTCCGTCGAATGTTATGATTGGGTACACGATCCAATATGATGGCTTCAGCTGGCACGATTCCCCGCAAACTTGCGTGCTACATGTAGTTTTTTATCGAGCTCCAATGGATTTGGGAGTTTTTTTGTGAGGAATGTCTGATTTCCGGTGCAAGAAGTGACCAGCGAGGGATTTCTCCCTCCAAATCGTCTAAATTGTAATCGTAGTCGCCACCAGCAATCGCGAACTTTTCCTCTTCTGATCTCGGCCATTGTCATTGTCAGGTAATTTGTCATAAATCGCACCAACAAGTGCCCACCACTCAACATCAAACTTACACGACGATTGTGAATGAAAATCGTCAACTTCCTCAAGAATTTCTCGGTGTGATGCGACAGTTGGCTTTGGAATATGTGCTCAAGGGCTACTGCTATTCAATGGTGAATGTCCGTCCAATCAGTTGGGCAAATTTCAGCAATAAAAGCAAACACAGCGAGGTAATCGCGTGCTGCATTCAATATTTCACCACTTCAACAGTCAATAACGACTCCACCTAGTCCTCCATCGGCGTAAACGATGCATCTGCGATCAAGTAAGGCTGCTGGGCAACCAAAGCGGCGGTCGTCTGACGATGTGGCGGGTCTACTACAGTGCATCCACTCGCACTAGCTTCATGCAGCATGGCTTCTGCCAGGTTCCGTGAAATCAAACTCTCGATGCGTTCTTTCAGTTGCTTGTTCGAGCCTGACTCGTAGAACTGTTGACGATCAAAGGAACGGTCCAGTTGCTGCAGGAAGGTCATCAGAGCATACAGTTGCCGCGTCCCAAACACCGTCGGAAATTCTTTCAGCAATCGTTCAGTTTGTTGCAGTATCTGACTGTTTTAGTTTCCCAGAAGTTGGCTTGGCTAGTGAAATACCGTGAATTCCAGCTAGTACTGGACGATCTCTAGTTTTTACGGCAGCAACTGAGGACAGATGAAAGCCTGAGCAATTAGGAAAAAAACTGGACGATCTCTAGTTTTTACGGCAGCAACTGAGGACAGATGAAAGCCTGAGCAATTAGGAAAAAAACACGGCCGAAGCTCCGGTTTGTGTCATTGGAAGCTGCTAAGCGAGGCCCTCCATAAACTGCACTGCTTCGTTTAAAGCTATGAGCGTGATTTTCATCGCACAATACGTCGATATCGTCGAGGTGGTCGTGGTACTTAAATTGCCAAAAAGTAGACACAATTGGAAATTCTTGAGAAAGTTGACGAATCCAATACTTCACTCCTTCTTGAAGAAGAAGTTCTTCCTCATTCCAGAATTCGCCAGTTGAAAGAAAGATGATGATTAAACTCTTTTGTGCGATTGTCGGTGAGGAAAGAAACGTGTTTGAAGTGGACATTCGCGACGTTGAGTCCATTTCTGCGTTGAAGGAGGCCATCAAGGCAAAGATCCCAATCACATTGAAATACGTTGATGCGAATACGCTGCAACTCTTCCCGGCGAAGATGCCAGACGACAAGTGGCTACGAGATGACAGCGTCGCAGCGGATGATTTAATGAGCGGGAGAATTCATGACGATATCAAGGCGATGATTGCAGACTCGAAGATATTGAGACCAGCGTGTCGAATTCGCGATGAATTGTCAGCGAAGAAGACTGGATGGAAGTGGTCTTTGCCTTGGTCGCCGATAACTCCGAAGATTAAGACGAAGCAAATTCACGTGTTGGTGAAGGTCCCGGATATGATGACCGGTACTTTGCCGTTGTGTGGTGTTGCCCCTGAAGCTCAATGGCGTCTGTGGCAGTCAATCGTTCGAGTTGCTTCGGGAACGTATTCTGGAACTGCGTTGGTTTTGCATCGATCGTCAAGATACCTGTACTTGTTGACTAATTTGCACTTTTGGCTCGCTGAATATGACGAAGAGGAAATCTTCTTTGAGCACATGAGTGCAAGTTTCATGAAGGATGTCGAGCTTTATCTGAAAAGGAACCCGAATAAGAAAAGAAGCCTAGAGAAGCGTAAGAGCGACGGCGGTGGTCTTCCTCTGATTTCTGACGAATCGCCCTTAGTATTGGTGGAGCAACTCCTCCCTGGGCATACGACGTTGACTGAAGTGCACGGCTTTTTCTTTCACAGTGGTGTATGCTGGTGCAGCTCAGCTAATTATGCCTATGCAATCGTTAAAGTCCCCGTACCACCACCACGTATCCGTCTTCTTGGAGGGAAAAGACCGTCGTTGTTTAATCCTCCAATGAGATGTTACGTGTTCGGGTTTTACGATAACCGGAAAAAGAAGAAAACTGGCCAGTCGTACGCAATTGTTCCAGTCCGGTTCACTGGGTACCTCGGATTCACACGGCTTATCTCTTCGTTGTCCACTGTTGATCTTCCCGCAAGTGGTTTTGTATGCACCAGAACAGGAGTTCCAATTGGATATCTTACTGGTTCGACGGTTGATGATGAGTCAGGAAACAAGCTCTATCAATGGCACGACCTCGCCTTTAATGACATGCCCGACGAATATTATGATTGGCCGGACGATGATCTATGACGACTTCAGGAGTCACAATTCCCCACGAGGTTGCGTATGACGGTTGCCACATTATCGTGACCTTATCATAGTGGATTTTGGGAGTTTTATTTGTGAGGAATGAGCAAGGGGAGAAGATTATTCTTCCCGTGATCGTCTGAATTGTAATACAGCAACAAAGACACTGTTAATCGTGAACGTGGAAGGTATTGTGCACGGAAATCTGACGGAAATGTTGACTCCTTGCAAAACTAAAAGATAGTTGCCATTTCCAACAATCTGCGACTTTCCCCGCAGCAGTATTATTCTTCTCGAAAGCAGCATTTTTGTTGTTGTTAGAAGACAGAAAACGTTTGATAGAATATTTGCACGACTTACTCGCTCCCTCTCCAAGCAGGTCAAGCACATCCGACATGAAGTCGCCACCCTCCAGCTTGAATTTGCAAGCGGCTTCAACAGCTTCTTTGAACACTTTGACTACGTTCGTGCCGTCAGCAGCAGAGACGAAACTGAACTCGAGATTGTGCGTTTCAGCAAATTTGAACTTTTTGTTTGTCACCTGCAAGTTGCATGCCGATAAACAAGTGAGTTGATCACATGAGGGACAAACAACGTCCAAGATTATCACACTGACGTTCATATCAACGTCGATCTTGTTCGCAACCAGGAAGCATGGGATATTTTCGCAGTATTCGCGCAACTCCTTGTACCAATTCGCCAAGTTCTGATACGTAACTTTTCGTGTAACATCGAAAACCTGCCACATCTTCAATGTCAAAGTGACGAACACAGGTAATAGTCACTTGCATTCCAACTCACCAGGATACACGCTGTAGCCCCGTAGTAGTAGGATGGATGCATGCTAGAAAATCGCTCTTGTCCAGCTGTGTCCCAGAAATCTATCAAACGAGCACGATACTAAGCCATTGGTACAATCACCGCCCTTAGCGTAGGTTTCACGCACCAACTTTCACCGTGCGCTTCCCTTTGTCTTCGTCAATCTCCACCTCCTTCCTGTACAACGTCAGTGCAAACGTCGACAGCTACAGAGATAAAAATGCAATTATTCATCATCACTCAACTTGTTTAATACATCTACAAAGGAAACTCACTTGTCGCGGCTGATACTCGTTCATCATAAATCGTTCTACCAACTTCGACTTCCCAACAGCCGAGTCGCCGAGCAGAATAACCTGGCAATAACGTTAGACGACATAGTGACGATCAACATATTAGCTAAATGGGTACATACAACAAGCTTACCTTCACATCAGGTTCACCAAGACTGTCTTCTAGCACTTCGCTGTTCCCTGCCATCATAGAACGGATCTCATCCAAAGGTCGCAATCAATTAGGTTTTATTTAACCAATCAGGATCAGTTAATAAATATATGTGTCAAACATAACTTTTCTGATCCACCCACACAAAACAAACAAAAAAAACACCCTTGGCGACGATGGCGGAGCTGGACACGGAGCATGTGCGCATGCTGGACGCTGGCCGACAGCGTGTGGCGTACTCGTCGCCATTTACGTCTAAATGCTTCGACTCGGTGGCGTCCAAGAAGACGCAGCTGCTACAGCACGGCAATATCTTCGGCTTGAGCTTTGTGGCAATCGAGACAGGTGAGTGCGGAATGGATTCTCTAAGTTGATAATTCATTATACCGATTCCAAGTTTTCTTACTTTTATGTATTTATGTAGGTTTCGCTATGACCGATAACAAGGAGCTGGAGAAGTCTTGCAATGACTACAGCAAGCGACGACAGGAGGCCATGGACCACGGCGAGAAGCTCACTATGGATGAAATCCACGAGTTACCAGTGGCCAAGGAAGTCCAGTTGCCATCCATTGCCTACTGGATCGCACTCTCGCAAGATGAACTGACACTTGCAGTAGCTTATGGAGACTCGGTCGCGCTCTTTGAAGTTGCGCACATCAAGGAGGCGGTACGTTATGCTGCAGGTGCTGTCGGATCCATGTTTCACTCGCTAAAGATGCCGCCTCTTTATCTTATTATTTTTACGCTTGTTGCAGGCGGTTCCAGCACCATTTCACACCTTTTCCAAGATGCAGGCGCAGGAAATCATGTGGAGCACGGGTTCTGCTAGCGAGGAATTGGTGGTTTTGACACTTGAAAAGAAGGTGGTCGTGTGTACTCTCGAAGGAAAAATGCATTTCATTGACACACAGACAGACGCGGCTTCGATTTCTTGGTCCCCATCTGGAGAGCAGATTGCAGTTGGTTTGGTTGATGGATCAATTGCCATTTATGCGCGGAAGTCTCTCGAGTTTGTTCGATCAATTGGCCAACCGCAGCCCTGCGCTGAGCTGGGTCTTGAAGCGCATCACGTTAACTGGGCGGAGGAAGAATTAATTATGGTTGGATATCAAAAGTATGATGAAGAAAACGAGGAAACGAGCGCGCTGGCTTGCATTTTCGACAAGGACGAATGTGTAAAGCTGGACGAAGTTGTTGCGTTCTTTGATGTGGAGGGCAGACAGCACCAATATTTTTCGGTGTTCTTACCGGACTGGAGAATGTTCTTCATTAGTTGCTCGCTAAGTGCAGATATCGAGTTGTTGGTTTCAGACCCTGATGGTGGCGAATGGCAACTATGGAAGCCACTGGAAAAATATCAAGCACGCCTTCCCATGAATGCTGAAGATGGAGAATCTTTCCCAATGGGGTTCGCTCTCAATTTAAACTCGACTACACCCGTCCCCGTGGAAGAAGATTCTTATCCACCTGTTCCTATTATCTCATGCACTAACACTGAGGGGCTATTAGTCAACTTTTCGTTCGTTGACACTACGGTGAATGAAGTGGACTTTGTTAAGATTCCATCGCCGTTTGAACAGAAAGCGATTCGGGCCACGAATGCGACTTCAAGTATAATTCCAGAAGTCAAAGCTGAGGTGGTTGAAAGTCCTAAGAAAATTATCTCCCACGAGTACGGTCAGGATGCTGATAACGAATTCGCTGATTCCGACGGAGAGTCAAGCGACGAGGAAGAAGAGCGCAAGGAAGAAGAAGAGAACGCCAGAGTTACGTTCCGCACGATGGCGGCAGACGGAACCGATTATATTGCTTCCGATTTGTTCCCAAAGCTATTCAAGGCGATGGGTTCTACGTATGACGAGGACGTGCACGCGAGTACTGTGGCGAGCCTAGAGAAGGATGGAAAGATCTATGAAGCTGATTTCGTTTCGTGGTACGTGGATTGGATTTTCGGTCCTGATGACTCAGACTCTGAGGAAGAAGACGATGCACCAGCACCATCAGAGGCAAAGCCCGCCGAGATGAAGTCGAAAGAAGAAATCGCGGCAGCATTTTCGAAATTTACGGCGAAGGAGGGAAGCTGGAAGTGCGCGATGTGTATGATCAACAACGATCGTGAGGCAGTTAAGTGCAGCTCTTGTGAGACTCCGAATCCTGCTGCACCAAAGGTGGTTGCTCCAGTGACGGCGGCGAGTGCTACATCCGCAGGCTCGATTGGTTCGGGTGGTTTTTCTTTCCCGGTGTCCTCGGGAGATGCGTCGAAGACGTCGTCATTTTCTTTTGGTTCATCCCCATCAACTGACTCCAAGGCTGCTGCTGCAACCAAACCAACCGGATTTTCATTTGGTGGTGCAGCTACCAGTGGTTTCAATTTCTCCAATAACTCGACGTCGTCTAGCACAGGGTTTAACTTCCCGAGTTCTTCGAAGGCTTCGACAGGTTTTTCCTTTGAACCAGCTATAACAAAAACTGGATCTGATGGAATATCTGGTAAAGAAGGAACCGGAAGTTCAGAGTCTGTAAATGAATCTTTGTCGGCGAAGAAAACAATTTCCCACGAGTACGGTCAGGATGCTGATAACGAATTCGCTGATTCCGACGGAGAGTCAAGCGACGAGGAAGAAGAGCGCAAGGAAGAAGAAGAGAACGCCAGAGTTACGTTCCGCACGATGGCGGCAGACGGAACCGATTATATTGCTTCCGATTTGTTCCCAAAGCTGTTCAAGGCGATGGGTTCTACGTATGACGAGGACGTGCACGCGAGCACTGTGGCGAGCCTAGAGAAGGATGGAAAGATCTATGAAGCTGATTTCGTTTCGTGGTACGTGGATTGGATTTTCGGTCCTGATGACTCAGACTCTGAGGAAGAAGACGATGCACCAGCACCATCAGAGGCAAAGCCCGCCGAGATGAAGTCGAAAGAAGAAATCGCGGCAGCATTTTCGAAATTTACGGCGAAGGAGGGAAGCTGGAAGTGCGCGATGTGTATGATCAACAACGATCGTGAGGCAGTTAAGTGCAGCTCTTGTGAGACTCCGAATCCTGCTGCACCAAAGGTGGTTGCTCCAGTGACGGCGGCGAGTGCTACATCCGCAGGCTCGATTGGTTCGGGTGGTTTTTCTTTCCCGGTGTCCTCGGGAGATGCGTCGAAGACGTCGTCATTTTCTTTTGGTGCAGCCCCATCAACTGACTCCAAGGCTGCTGCTGCAACCAAACCAACCGGATTTTCATTTGGTGGTGCAGCTACCAGTGGTTTCAATTTCTCCAATAACTCGACGTCGTCTAGCACAGGGTTTAACTTCCCGAGTTCTTCGAAGGCTTCGACAGGTTTTTCCTTTGAACCGACTGCAGTAAAAACGGCTACCAGTAGTGCATACCCTCCAGACACGACGTCTAAACCGAAGCCTCCTTCGTTTGGAGCTGCTAGTGGTGCATACCCTCCAGACACGACGTCTAAACCGAAGCCTCCTTCGTTTGGAGCTGCTAGTGGTGCATACCCTCCAGACACGACGTCTAAACCGAAGCCACCTTCGTTTGGAGCTGCTAGTGGTGCATACCCTCCAGACACGACGTCTAAACCGAAGCCTCCTTCGTTTGGAGCTGCTAGTGGTGCATACCCTCCAGACACGACGTCTAAACCGAAGCCACCTTCGTTTGGAGCTGCTAGTGGTGCATACCCTCCAGACACGACGTCTAAACCGAACCCTCCTTCGTTTGGAGCTGCTAGTGGTGCATACCCTCCAGACACGACGTCTAAACCGAAGCCACCTTCGTTTGGAGCTGCTAGTGGTGCATACCCTCCAGACACGACATCTAAACCGAAGCCACCTTCGTTTGGAGCTGCTAGTGGTGCATACCCTCCAGACACGACGTCTAAACCGAAGCCTCCTTCGTTTGGAGCTGCTAGTGGTGCATACCCTCCAGACACGACGTCTAAACCGAAGCCACCTTCGTTTGGAGCTGCTAGTGGTGTATACCCACCAGACACGACGTCTAAACCGAAGCCTCCTTCGTTTGGAGCTGCTAGTGGTGCATACCCACCAGACACGACGTCTAAACCGAACCCTCCTTCGTTTGGAGCTGCTAGTGGTGCATACCCACCAGACACGACGTCTAAACCGAAGCCTCCTTCGTTTGGAGCTGCTAGTGGTGCATACCCTCCAGACACGACGTCTAAACCGAAGCCTCCTTCGTTTGGTCAATCTATGACTACATCTACGAACAAAACAGCGCCTTCCTCTTCATCTAGCTTTGGCTCGTTTGGAAAGAGCCAATTTGGATCAAATCAAGACTCATCGACTTCGACAGAGCCGTCTGCAACGAAGACAAATTCCTTTTTCGGAAATGGATTTGGTAGCAACGGAACCGCAGAGAAGGTAGCAGATACTTCGTCGTCTCCCTTCGGTGTTGTCCCTTCAGCGAAATCAAAGAGTGCGTTCTCGTTTGGATCAACAAGTGCTACTGCCGTCAAGGCAGCTCGACCAAGCTTTTCGTTTGACAATGTGCCGGCAACGCTGGAAAGCACTGATACACGTGGCAGTTTAGACGAGCAACCTCGAACAAAGCGCACGTTGAATTTTGGAGATGTCAGTCTTTCTGACGCCACCACAAATTCAGTTTCATCCAGTATGGTTAAACCAGCAACTTCTGCTGATCCCTCTAAGGGCATCCCTTCTTCACGGATGGAAGGTCAGCTTTGGAAACTGATCATAGACTTCCATAAGTCTTTAGAGCGGGTGAACACGAGATCAAAGACCATCACCTCTAAGGATGGGGAGTTTTCGAAGAAGCTTATAGCGCAGGTGGAGACGATTCGTGCGCGTATATCGAGCCTCTGTGATGAGATTAACAGTTTGGATGAGTCACGGGATCAAATCGAGAAGAATGTGTTGTTTGTCATCGGAAGTGATGGTGATGTACACGAACAGCTCGAATATGGTCGTGAAATTTTGAGTAGCTTCAAAGATGAGGCTTTAAAGAGAACTTTGGAAGAGCAGCCTCTTGACCAGCGATCGAAGGAAACGTGGGAGTCTCTGAAGGACAAATTGGCCGAGGTAGAAAAGAGCTGTTTTGAGCTTAGCAGCCACCTCTCTTCCTCCAAAATCGGTGTTGATGGAGCTGGCGCGGTGTCTTCAGCACATTTGTTCCGTGTGTTGAAGCAGACTTACGACAACTCGAAGATGCAGTACAACAACGCGTGCAAATTGGCTGAAAATTTGGAGAAGTTGAATCTGTGTGGCGACCGTCTGCGTGAAACAAACGGTGTTAACGGGATTTCTGGAATCGCAGTTGAAGCTCATCCCATGACAACCAAGGCGGATATGGTTCAGATGATTGTGGAGACTGAACAACGTAGTCAAGATGTGCGTCGGAACTTCTTGTCTCTATGTAATAATGTTGTTACGCCTCGTGATGTATTCTCAACTCCACGGCGAAAGTTGGCGCCTCCCACGCCCTCCAACTCGTCTAACTCGCCGCTTCGGGTTAAAGCTTGCAGCAAGCTTATGCCAAAAACACAGCTCAGCGTTGCCTCTCCTATGAGCTCAGCGAAGCAGTCGTTACGGTCCGTCTCATTCAAGGATACCCCCGTGAAATCTGGGTCGAAGTTGTTTACGCTGGCGGAGGCTATGGCACCTAAGGAGGAGCCTGCCAAACTTGTCAAAACGCCTCAGCCTACACCACTGAGTGTGGGCGTTGGCAAAGCCCCTCAGAGGCCAAGTCTAGGGGCCCCGGCTTCAGAGAACAAATCAGCATCAACAAACTCAGCAACTTCAGCGAAATCAAATATTTTCAGCTTGCCGAAATCAGGGAAGGAGACTTCAAGTGCGTTGGGAGAGTCTGCCAAGGAGGAAAAGACCACTTCAACTACTACTTCATTTGGCGGGTTTGGAGTTAACTCTCCACCAGTGAAGTCAAAGCGAAAGGCTGACGGAGACTCGGCCCCTTCCTTCTCTCTTGGAGGAAAGGAGCCCCCTGCAGCATCTTCGGCGTTCAGCTTTGGATCGAAGAGCTCAGCACAGCCGCTTTCAACAACGTCTGCTACGACGGACTACAAAGCTCTTTTGGAGAACTTCTACAAGGTACATAACCCGTCGAAGACCGGAAGTGTGCTCGATAAGGCTCTGACAAAGTACAAGGGCAAAGAAGAAGACCTGTTCGCTCGGATCTTCACGATGTACGTCCCGGAATCGACCCCAGATGGTATCAAGAAGTATTTAAGCGGGGGGCCAGTTCCTCCGAAATCCGAGACCGTGGTAGCAGCTTCGAAATCCCCCGCGCCTGCAAATACAGCTGCTAAGAGCTTGTTCGGTGGATTCGGAGCGACAACTACAACTCCTAAAGACACTGCAGCCAAGCCTAGTCCATTCAGTGCTTCGCCGTCGGCGTTCAGCCTCGGCCCAGCCGCTAACTCGTCGTCTGGATTTGGCGGGTTCGGCTCGAGCTCTTCGACAGCGCAACCGACGACTATGACGCCTACTGCTTTTGGCCAGCCCGCGGTAGACTACCGTCAGAAGTTAGTGGAGTTTTACCAAAAACACAATCCGGACAAGCTGGGTAGTGTGGATGCCACGCTTCAGAAGTACAAGGGAAACGAGGAGAAGCTTTTTCAGAATTTGGCTGTAAAGTACAAGCTGAATGGTGCGACCGGAGGCGTGCCTGCAAGTCCCGCGGCGCAACCTTCGAAGCCGAATGTTGCGGCTAGTCCGTTTGGCAAACCTGGAGCGTTTGCAGCTCCCAGTACTTCAACTGGCGCAGCTTTCGGGTCGACCAGCTCGGTTGGCTTCGGTGCTTCCAAACCTGCCCCCAGTGCGTCACCCTTTGGCGCTCCTGCTTCGTCACCGTTTGGTACTACCACTCAAAGCTCCAGTGGTTTTGGTTCCAGTGGTGGAAGCGGCTTCGGTGGTAGCTTCCAGTCTACTTCAGCAACGACCCCAGCGTTTGGGGCACCTACTCCATTTGGTGCGGCTGCAGGGGGATTTGGAGCTTCTGTCGGTGGCGTTAACTACCGCGAGAAATTGACGGCGTTCTACCAGCAGCACAACCCCACGAAGCTGAGTTCTGTGGATGCGACGTTGGAGAAGTACAAGGGCCGTGAAGACCATTTATTCGCGATGTTGGAGCAGAAGTACCTAAAGAAGACCCCCACAACAACTGCAGCTGGGGGCTTTGGTATCCCTAGTACTTCGACATTCGGTGGAGGCAGTGGCTTTGGCGCGCCAGCGGCTTTAGGGTCTGCGAGCGCAGCTCCTGCGTTCGGGTCTGCTTCGACGTTAGGAGGTACTGCGCAGCCCGCGTTTGGTGGAGCTGCAGGCTCTGGTTTTGGAATGGCATCCCAAATGGGCGGTGGCTTTGGATCGGCTGCCCCTGCTACTTCCAGCGGAGGAGCTACCGGGTCAGGGTTTAGTTCTTTTGGTTCTCAGAACCCGTCGTTCGGTGGTGCCGCGCAGCAGACCGGTGGCTTTGGTGCTGCTGCTAATACCGGAGGTTTCGGTTCTGGCTTCGGAGGTGCCGCTGCAGCTGGTGGATTTGGTCAACCTACAGCGTTCAACAGCTCCAGTTTTACTCAAATGCGATGAGCAACGATAGGAAAGTATGAGTACACGAGGAGATTCAATTGATCGTACACTCAAATGCGATGAGCAACGATAGGAAAGTACGCTTACACGAGGAAGGGAACGAGATTCAATTGATCGTGGTTTGCATTGCACCAGGTTGAAGTGACGGACCAACAGTAATACCGGTATTGTCAGTTGTACCGGTTATAGTTCGACAATGACTGGCTGCAAAAAGCCATTGCCAACGACTCGTTCGTCCAAAACTGCCATTCGACAATTGGACAAGTGCTAAGAAGTATAGGTTTATGGTTGTTAAAGTCTCCATTATCGCAGTCCTATTTGCGACAGACTTGGCGTTGCCTCCTCATGCTGCCAGGTCTTACAAGTGACTGCAAAAGCAACCGTTTATACCAGCGAACGATCCCGTTGAGTTTGCGGCCTTGTTTCCCCCAAAGAGGCCGCGCAATTACGGATTAAACATCTTTCACAATGCAATCAAAATCGCAATACGCCCTCATTACGCGTGAAGGGGGAATGCATGAGTAGCATGCCAAAAAAAATTCAATTGGTGAGAAGGATACAGGTAGTTAAACTCTGTCATCTGAGGGCATCCTTTGTGCAGATGACTTTGACCCAAAATGAAGTGCTGACATAGGGCACCGTAAGAAATAAACGCGCGAGAATTCTATTCCGTCTGCTGAAAACTCAAATTATGTGAGCTCTGAGCTCCTTCCTCGTCTTCAGCAAAAACTCGCTACGGAGTTTCACACCATAGGGCCATCCAGTTCCTTCTTATCTTCCGAGTCTGGTGCTTTCCTGGCGACATCAATAAATGGACAGACGTCGCCCTGGTGCGCTCCATAACCTGAACCTCGCGTTGCTTCCTGGTTCTTTGATAAGCTTAAGCTTCTTCGCACCACTTGTTCTCCTCACGAATTTGTGCCTCCTCCTCAGGCGTGAAGTCGTTGACAATGTTGAATGTCTCACGGATCTCCTGGGGAGTCTTGCCCTTGATCATGCTAGCCACCTTAGCGCAGGCCAAGTCCAGCAGACTCTTGATGTCCATGTAGTTGGCAGCAAGAATGAGCTCGAACAGGATCTCCTGCTCGATGTCCACGAAGTTGGCGTCCCAGTCCGACACCACATCGTGCATGTCCGCGCTTTTCAGAGGCTGTAGCAATACACCAAAAATATTCTTAGTACCAATCCATCAATTAGCTCTTCCCTCTAAGAGAGTGTACCTACCTTCTCAATCTCGCGCATGGGGTTGTTGTGGTGGTGGCTACAGAATTCGATCACCTTCGACAGCACGGGGCTTTTGACGTTGGGCAGCGGGATCTCCTGCACCTCCTCGTCATCGGCATCATCTAAACCACAACATACAGCTCGTTAATTAAACTAAACCAGGGTATGAACAACATGGGTTGATGGGAACGCACCGGAGATAAGAGTCTTCACCAGCTCACTCATGGCGGCAACACTACGCGAGACTTCGAAGCTGTCTCCGTCCATGGACACAAGGTTTACCTTGCGCGCATCCTCCTCCTGCTTGGGTACGTCTTGGGCGGGGGCGGCGGTGTCCGACATGGCTTGTTAGTTTACTTCGAGTTTGTATGTAGCAAGAAACCGAGCTGTGTCTCGACTCTTGGATGTGTGGAATGTGCTTCGATTCCGCCCCCTAAGAGCCAAAGCCACGCGGACCAATTTTGATTGGTTGAAAAAAAACTCGAGGAATTTCTCTCAATCAGGTCTTGTATACCGTTTAGTATACATAGTGGTTCTTGTTGAGAATGATGGTCTCACTTCAACCTACGTTGGCTTCCGAATCCGCATTGATCCCAGCTTTGAGTCGGCGCTTTCCCCTGGTCCCGACCTCTGCAAGCATCCGAGCGGCCATGGCGCGCGCACTGTCGTGTTTGGCCAGGTCTCGTTCCCTACGTAGACTCTCGGAGACTTCTCTAGGCACGGAAGGCACAGCACAGGCCAGCCAGACCTTGAGCAGCAGAAGCAAATGCTCGATACTAAACACAATCCAAACCTTTTGAGTTGCTGTAACGGACGGAATCGCTCGCTCCAAAAGTGTAGTGGAGTAAGCCAGATGGAAACAATTCGTCAGCACTGCCAACACGCTCATTATCTGCAGCACATGCAGCCAGACGCCAATGCCACTGGCCTTGTGAGCAAGCGGGCGTTGTCTTGTGTGGCACAACTTGAAGGCATCTGTACGTAACTCAAGGAGATTGTTGAGCAGAGCGAGAAGAGGAGCCAATGGGAAGGCCAACGAGAAGAACGACACGTAGCCAAACTGCACCAGCATTTCTGTGTAGTCCTCGAACGTGTCGTATTGCTTCAGTCCAGCCTCTTCCCATGCGCGATCAGAAGCTTGTTCTAGTCGGACGCATTGCTCGTGAATCACAGCGTTGCTACTCATCATCGCCTCGGGTGCCAGCTTCGTGGACGTGGCATTGCCACGGTGGTGGTTGGGCCCTCGAGGACCAGAAGCGGCATTTATGCCATTGAAAACAGTGGATTGGTTGAACTGTTCGTTGCTGGCACGCTTTTTCGCTCGAGCATCCAGTCTTTGACGAACAAACGGGTATAGCGTCTCCATGACGTTTTTCCATAGCTGTCCAGTTACCATGAAAGAGGCTAACTGGATTGCAACACGGACCATTCCATCGGACCTTGGTTCTCCATCTCTAGCTGCCTCGGCTGGTCGTGCAAAGGCGTAATAGTACAAGGAAGCAAACACGTGGACGAAGCGAAAGGAGAAAACTTTCAGAATAAGGTGGCTCTGGTACCTGGACTCAGTGCGGTGGTTCTCCCAATTGTTCAGTGATCGCGCTGCTCGAGTGAAAGCAGCATCGAGTACGGGGATCAAAAGTCCATAGAGAATTGGAGTGAGGAGAAGGTAGACCCAGAAATCCCACCTCACCCCAAGGTGAGCCAATGCCTGTAGGTCTTCTAAGGTGATCGTCCCTGACGTTTTGACCTTTTCGGCTATTACCGCAGCGTTATGTTTGGTTTCCAGAGATTTTGCTTCTAGTCGATCTCGCGTTGAGAAGGCAAAGTACGCGGCGGCTACTACAGTGATAATACTCCCAGCTACACAAGGGAACGTGACACTGTACTTGAGCACTCGCTTCCAAAGCGCATAGTGCCTCTCAGCTGGCTGATCAACTTCTTCGTCGTGATGCTTGCTGGTATCATCACCATAGAATTCTGGGCGAGTGACTTCCTCGTCTTCATAACCCCACGTGCCCCAGTGATAAGCCAGCGCTGCTGCTCGTCGACGCCACGCAATGATAAAAGCCGATGTCCACAAGGCCATGAAAAGGGCGTACACTGGAGCTGCAGGATGATCAAGGTGATGGCTGTGAACTTGAAGCCCAAACAGAATCACACCTGCTACTGATGGAACTACGAGCCAGCGAGTGTACATTTCCATCCATGCAAAGTAAAATGCGACGCTCTCTCCAAAGTATTGAGCGACATCATCCAGCGGTTGTTGTAGGATACTTCGGAAGAAAAGGCATTTCGTCTTAGAACTCGGCGTTGGAGTGTGTTGGTGCTTGCTGGAAAGAAGTGATGCCCGCCAAAATGTCACCCAGCGGGTTTTCAACGACGCTAGATCCTGTTTGTGCAGTGGATACATCTGTACTACATGTCTGGCAGCAACTGGGCAGGATTCATTAAGTCCAGCCCCACCATCCGTCTCCGAAGCAGTCAACAACGCGTGTACTATGCTCTGCTTCTCACTATCCAGAAAGTTGATACATTTCCGAACTGGATCGAAGTCAGCGAAACTAGATCGCAGTTCACATGAGAACACCATCCAAACCTGATCAAACCGCCGTTGTTTCCGAAGCCGAAGCCGTTCTGCTCCTAGTTCCAGTACGCGTTGGGGAGCGCGAACTTTGAGTAATGATTGTTTTCCATCCAACGATAATAAGCGCTTGACGTGGAGACCGGTGCGCCGGATTCTATGCACAATTACAGCGCGGCCACTTGTGGGGTCCACTTTCGTATTCGGCCTGAGAGTGGTCAGTGATCTTGCTGTAGTTTCAGGTAAGTCGACATGCTCCTCGTATTTTGAAGGCTTTAGTAGAATGGCAAAATCAAACTCATCTTCCTGACGTGAAAGTTTGCCAATACGTTCAGGAACTCCAGTATTTCGGAAACTGCTGTCATCTCCACTTCCCTCGTCACTGGGTCTTCGGTTAAACTCAGGATGTAGAGCATGTTCTGAAGTCTTTTCAACAGACTCTTCAATTGCGTTGCTAGTCTCAGCTCCAGTTCCGAACGTGGAGGAAACGCTAGAAGGTTCAGCAACGGAACAACTTTCAACATTCGAGTCGCGATCTTCTTCAACTGTTTGGAAAAACAAGGTTTGCGGTTGTTTGGGTGGTGTTGAGATCGCGGTGATCCCAGACTTACGCTGTTGCAGCGGTGGAGGTAACGATTGGTGCCGATTTTGTACTTGTTTTCGTCGCAGTAGGGGCAAAACCGGAGGTTCAGCGGTCGGTAGCTCTTGCGGTTGGATTGGGTTTGTAGTTTTGACTGTCACTGGGTCGCTTGCTGACTGTTTGTGCAGCTCTTGGTCTTCGTGTATGTGCCGTTCTTGATCTTCGTGCTTGTGTATTTCTTGATCTTCGTGCTTGTGTAGTTCTTGGTCTTCGTGTTTGTACTGTTGCTGAAGATTCTGATCAAGTTGGCTGTGCTGCTGTAAATGTTTTTTGATAACTTTGTTGGCAAGCCTGTGGCGCTCGTCGGTCTCAATTGGGTCGTGGACAGTTATTGCAACCTGTGTCTGCGCTGCATTCGTGTCGTCCCGCTTCTTGTCTGGTACGGGATGGTTTTCATTCTTGCCATGTTGAAGCTGGCTCCCAAGCGCCATTTTCCACGGCCGACCATAAGAACCAGGAGAAAAAGCAGCCCGGGATTTCACTGTTGGGCCTTTCGGATTTCTCTGTGGTATTGTACGTCCTGCCGTCAATATTGAAGATGTTGGCTTCCTCGTTGGTGGGAGTCCAATCTCTCCCAGTGCTTGGCTTACAGCAGCCGCAGCATTTGTTGGTGACGTTTCGTTTGCCATTGACTTCTTGCTTTTGAAGAGAATATCGTCGATCACAGACGATCTAGCTAGGATTCTGAGCGCCTGCGATTCCGTTGAGGCGTTGAGAATGGGAAATAATGGTTTCACATTTTATGGAGATGCCCGAAAATACTTTAGGATCTTCACTATCCTCACTACCAACGACTCCAGTCAGATGGACAGAATTGTAGCACTTCGACGAATATCCGAGCGAAATTCCTCAGCACCTGTGAAGTCCCGAAGTGGTGGGAAAGGTTTAGATGGATTATTCACTAGTCGGACTCGACGGGTAAGTCGTTTGGACAATGCGTTGCATGAAGCGAGGAAGAACCCAATGATCTGTACACCACGGTCCCAACTCCATGTGACAAAAGTTGGCAGCTACGATACGAGCGTAAATCAACTTGAGAACAACTACCTTCAGATTCATCAGCGCAATGCGTTAGCTGAGCTACCCGCTCGAATGCCAATGAAACAACTTCAAGCAGCAGAGCAAGCTGTACAAGATTTCGTTGACAAAATGCGTAAAGTGGCAGAGTCTATAGATGACCAAACCAGATCCGAATTAACACAAGCTCTGACGAACGACATCATGGTCTCTAGATGCAACATTGTACCTAACGCTGGTATTTCGAATCAAGCGGAGGACGTTTCAAATTGGTACTCAATGGGAAGCGAAATTGGTCGTGGCGCATTTGGACGTGTTCGTGTAGCTACTCACCGACTCAGTGGGACCCCCGTAGCAATTAAAAGCTACGGTCGTTTGCATGCTGCCAAGTCGTGTTTGCCTGTAGATAAGCGATTTATGGGCGATTCAGGTGGAGATGCACTTGAATGGCGTCGTGTCCGTCAAGAAGTGAAAGTTCTTTCACGATTACCAGCACATCCGAGTGTATTGCGGTTCGTTGAAAGCTTCGAATCGCCAACACGAGTGCATATTGTCACAGAACTTGTTCAAGGTACCAACTTGTGTGAGGTGTTGCAACGGTCGCCCGGCCAACGACTATCAGAATCCCGAGCCAAAAGAATATTTCTACAACTCGTAGAGGCGGTGGAAGCTCTGCACGGCCAAAACGTGATTCACCGTGACTTAAAGCTTGAAAATGTTTTACTCAATGAAGACTCAGGTTACGCTACAATAATTGACTTTGGATTCAGTGACTTCGAACAAATGGAACCACAAGGTTTGGACTGCACCAAGAGGCCGAGAAAGAAAAACTATTGCGGAACGCCTGCTTACATGGCCCCGGAGGTGATTGCCAGCGAACGATATGATGGGAAACCTGTGGATATTTGGAGCTTGGGCGTGTTGCTTTACGTGATGCTGTGCGGTAAATTCCCATTCCAAGGTGGTGCTAGTCTCCAACTCTATCAAAAGCTTCGTAGCAATGTTTATCAACTTCCGATTCCATCAACACTCTCGTTTGATGTTCGTGTGCTTCTTCAGTCCATGCTTAAGTTTGACCCAGCAAAACGACCGAATGCGAGAGAACTGCTGTGTTGTTCGTGGCTACAAACGTTACCCCAACTTGGAGATACGTTGAAATTGTCATTTGACGCATGGCCAGGGACACGCCAGGCAATCTATACGGCACTTACCGAGTTATACGACTTACCGCTTAAGGTCTTTGACTTAAACAGTGACAATAAAAACTCTCGACGCACCAGACTACGTTCATTTGTGACACTCGCTACTGTCGAAGCCTGTTATCGTTTCCAGAGACTCGTGAAGACATCACAATCATTATCATCGAAAGATAACCAAATGGAGTTGAGGGAGTGTACTGGATTCAAAGCATCTACACAAGAGTAATTGGAAAATTATTTGGACTTAAGAGATCTTGTGCTGATTCCCTTGTTCTTGATGGACCTTTTCGTTTTCGAAATGCGTGCCTTCAGTGTAGAAAATGAGCTCATCATAATTATGGTATCCATTTGTCGCTTTGGTAAGCTTAGAACTAAATAAGATAAAGCCACAAAGATTCGATATACGTTGTCCCATCTCTAATACGAACCTTATACTAGAAGATGCTAAGTATAACACGAGATACCATTAGTCACAGGAATAACCTCGAAAAACACAAAACATCCACATACAAATAAACAGCAGAATCAAATAGGCGGGTGCTACAGCCCATGTTTTCTAAAAGGGATAGGGTAAGACACATATTCAAAACAAGTCATTTCTTTAAACATGATGAAACCCTAACAAAACCATGGACAAAACCATGGATCAATAGTTTTGGTTGGGATGGGTGTCACGGCTCAGATATCGACCACAAATCCTTCGGGATACTATGAATCGAAGCTGTCAGAAGTGGAAGAATCGGCACTTTGAGCCCTAAAAACACCGGCCCAGCGTCTCACAGGGAAGAATAGACCTACGAATGGCCCCGGAGTAAAAGCTGGGGGCCGTTAGTGTCTCTAAAACGCTGCTGGCGTCAATTTAGTTTGCGCGCTCCAGTGAGATTTGTGGGCTATTTCACCCCTTCCATTCTGAAAACATGGGCTGTAGATTTACCGAATCAAATATTATGCATCTCGATCACAGATGAATATCACGATGTTTCGGTTTTAGACATTAAAAAACCAACCAACATTGGTTTGTGCTCCGCGTCAGTAAGTTAGGTATAATGCGACAAATGCTCAGTTTGAAAATCATCATGAAGTCTGCAGATGTAGTCGGCCGATTGAGTCTTCTTCAGCATAATAAAAACGAAATATCGTCAACTCTAGCCTACGTCGACTTCGTCAAAAAGTCTTGTAGCCATCTTTTAGAGTACTCTATAAATTAATTATTATGGAGAATACACAAATCTTATTAAATATCAGCGGTTACATAGTGACAAATCTTATATAAAAAGCAGCAATTTTCCGAATATTATTGTCTCGCAATATGCCATTGCGTAAGAGCCTGTTCACTACGTAGCTGGAGATGGAGATGGATTTACGATCAGTTTTTTTCTAATACTTGATTGGCCGAAATTTTGAACTTACAACCACACAACTGGAGAGTTTCACCCTGCATCCTTCTCCACCTCTGTGAGGTCGAGACGGCTGGAGACGACTAAATACCGTTTTCAAACTATTTCTGTGCAATGGATGATGAAGAAACTATTATAGTTGCTACGTGAGCTGCTGTCGCGCAGACGGCTACTTGGCTCGCCTCCACGCTGGTCCGAATGTAGACGCCAGAGGGGATAGCTCGTCGGTGCTACTGTTGTCAACTGGAGGATGTAGTCCTCCATCTTCACGAGCGGCAGCGCATGTGAGGAGGCGTGCTGGCATGATGGCAATTGTCTGACTGACGGACGACTCCGAACAACATAGGGTTTGATTGGTTGAAATTTAGGTGGACATGATTTCTCTGGCGACCAAACTGGAGATGGAGACGCAAGATTTGTTGCCTTCATCTCCATCTCCAGCTACGTAGTGAAGTTCACTGTGAACAGGCTCTAAAACGGAAATAATGACCAAATCGAGAAATACCGTGTAATTCGTAAAAAAACAGGAATATAATTGTTGCTGCTTTTATCATTTTGTTATCTAGTGATGAGGAAACGTGCTTTACTTGGAGAAAACACTTGCTAACATCTCGACTACTCTTCGATGAACCACGTCTGAAGCATTCGTAAGTTAAAATACTTAGATGATCGTGGCTTTGTCAAAACCAAGTTCAACAACTCCTGAACTGAACACTGCGATGGATCAGAACGCAGTATTGAAGAAGCTGAAGCGTATCTGCGATGCATTTGCATTTCACTTGCCCCCGATCCACTCAAATGCAACGATGATAGGGTGAACCAAGTAAATCAATTGGTGTGCTGCGCGAATTTATTTTTTGCTTATGATAAAAGGTACTAATACACTCGCGTGATAACGATCTACGGTTATGAACAACCATGACCGCCAACTAATACATGACATGGTGAGAAAATTGCCAACATCGTCAAAACAATGACCCACAAGAACCCGAATGCATAGAGACCGATGACAACAAGACCGCCAATCGGAGAGAGTTGGTGCTTCATTTCTTCCAGTTGCCGTGGTCCTTTCGGTAGCATCCGAGTGGTAAGGAATACCACCGGTATCAAAGGGATGATACTCGAAAGTACTGAAAGCTTCCACACTCCACTGTAGTCGTGCGGTGTCTTTCGAAGATCACTTAGCTCCACTGGCCAAATGTGAAGAAGCATGTTGGATATTGTACTGGAAAAGGCCTGAGCGAGATTCGTCACACTTGTGAGAAGAGCAAATGCCGCCCCTTCTTGCTGATCTGGACACACTGCAACGAACATTTGAGCCACTGGGAGGTACTGGAAGCCACGAGCAAAGGATTCACCAGCTGCGTCTCCCATTGCGAACCAAAAGGGAGGAATCCCAAAGGCTTCGTTAACTTGTAACACAAGCAAAATGTTCAGGAGTGAAAAGCAGGCGACAACCAGCCCTGTAACGAAATAAACGTCATGCCAAGGCGCTTCGAAAAACGGTAGAATGTGCGTCCGGTACAAAACAATCGAGACAAAAGTGACGGAAGCTCCAATCCCACTTAGAGCTCCGTACTGGAAGGCATCAAAGTCATAAGCCACTTTAAGGAAATTCCCCCACGCTGCATTCTGCACCAGAAATGCGTTCATCAAGACCAGAAAACACACTGGCTGCCATGTGGCACGGCGCTGTAGCATGAGCCAAATCCCTTTCAGCTGATCTTCCAGAGCCATTGGACTCTTCTCTTCCGGTTCGTAGAGATATTTGAGCGCTGGAAGCACCGAAATTACCGGCACAAAGGCGAGGAAAGCGAACTGCTGACCCATCGAAGCTCCCCACCCCCAATGAGACTTGTTACTCAGCACAGCACCCAGCCAATAGCCCACCATTTCACTAGCAAACCTACAGAGATACACTGTTGTCTGTAAATGGGATCCCTCTGGTTGGTTCTTCACTTCCAGCTCTTCCTCTTGTAATTTTGGCTTCTTCTTAGGTGATTTCAACTGGATTTGCAGCACTCGATGAGCCACTAATGCGTCGGCTATCACATCCGCCATTACCACTCCAACTGTAGCTCCAAGAAGCAAAAGAGTGAAGGAAACGACGGTCAAGACGTTCGAGGCGCTGTAAATCGACAGCAACAAGTGGAATAACGAGGATATAACACATCCAATGAACAAATACGGTGTAAATCGTTGGCCATGGATAGGAAACACGTCCGGCAGCAGTCCAAAAACCACTTTGAACGTCCAGGGAAGTGCACGCACCACTGCAACCGTACTTAACTGAGCATCGGAAGCGCCTAAAGTCCTCGGGAAGTACTCAATGTTGGCTTGAGGGAAGGAATACATGAGTCCCGTACTTATATACGTCATCGGGATTGCCAACGACTCGAGACTCCAGACGGATCCAGAGTATTGCTCTGGTAGAATTGAGGACAGTAGGAGACCTTCATCTTGACTGGTAGTACGGGTGCGCTTGATGTGATCACTTAGAGACACGTAACACGTCGAGTCGGACTCACTTAAAGCTTCATCAGGTGTAGCTGTACCTCGCCTCATAACGAATAGAAGGAAGAGACACCACTTAAAGGATCGTGTATCTTCAGCCAAGGGCGAGGGCGCTGATTGGGAGAAAATAGTCCACAGTAGTGCATCGAAATTCCGAAACTCCGAAACGCTGCTGCGCGGCCCCCAGCGCGAATCCAGCGCTGAGACTTGGCTCACCATGTCCGCGGCAGCATGGCCGACCTGCAGGTCGTCACTGCGGACCCGATACTCTCGTGGGCTGTCCGTGCGGCGGCAATTTATGCGCCAAATGCGGTGCGGTGCTTTTTTCCGGATCGGAGAATGGCAATGATATGTAACCTGTTACATGTTAAATAGACGGTATCTGTAACGACACAATAAAAACACGTCAGTTCACATTTGTCGACGAGCGACCAAAGTCCATGAGTTCTCCTCAACTGAAGCCTTTCGGTGGGTCTCCACTTGCTTCCGCCTCTGTCTATTCTAACACGTCCGTTCCTTCTCAGGCCAACTGGAACCGCTGTCTGCGTCTGTACCATGGGCTATTTTCCCTCGAAAGAAGCTGGACGTGACGTATCGGGACATTGGGGCAGGTCTAGCGGCGTGTCTGCAGCTGAGGGAGCATCAGCGCCAGGAGTATGAGCAGAAGATTGTGGATCTATGGGATCCCAGTGGCCACGCGATGGTCACGCTCTCTATTCGGTGACGAAATGATACTCGAATTG
This sequence comes from Phytophthora capsici, assembly GCA_030324255.1. NCBI lineage: Eukaryota > Oomycota > Peronosporomycetes > Peronosporales > Peronosporaceae > Phytophthora > Phytophthora capsici. The sequence continues at coordinate 2,570,761 of CM059346.1, forward strand.
CTATTTTTTTAGTTGTCAAGTGTTAATTTGTCGCTCTTGCTGCTAAACAGGACGGGATTCGACCTGCTGTTGCAGACACTGAAGCTGCCGGTGGGCAGTGAAGTTCTATGCAGCGCTATTACGATCCCAGACATGATGTACGTGCTCAAATACCATGGACTTGTGCCAGTTCCGGTGGATTTGGACGCGGAAACGCTGGCGGTGGACGTGGAACAGCTGAAGAAATCCATCACAGAGGTTTGAAAGGATCTTAACTGGATGAAGAGGGCTGTTGGGGCTTATTGGGGTTATTTATTATGGTAGAAAACAAAAATGCTGCTGATTGCGCACATCTTCGGCTCTCGTTTCGCTCTGGATGAAGTGCTGGAGGTGGCACGCAGTAAGAACTTGCTGGTTGTGGAAGACTGCGCACAGGCATTCATGGGCATGCAGTACACGGGCGAAAACCGTGCAGATGTGTCCATGTTCAGCTTCGGCACGATCAAGACGGCTACGTCCTTTGGTGGAGCGATTCTCCACGTGAAGAACTCTGCTGTGCTGGACGAGATGCGTCGTCGCGAAAAGAGGTGGGTTGAAATGAGTATTTCCTCATTTAGAGAATTACAGACTGATTGTATTCATCCTGTCTTTGGTAGATACCCGTGCCGTACGAACGTGTTCTTTTTTAAACGACTGGTGAAATACGGTGTGCTTCACGGGATTTCGACGCCTGCAATCTACGGATTGTTCCTCCATGCCTGTCGCGCTGTTGGAGGTATTTATTGCGTGTTGCTCTACGTTTAGATGGGAATTTACGGGTACTGAATGATATATATTCTCTAGCGGACCACGATAAAGTCATCACGTCGGCTATCCGCGGCTTTAGCGGTGGAGAACTGGTGTCGCTGATCCAATATCGTCCGTCTATGGCTCTACTTGGCCTTATGCATCGTCGTCTTACCTGTATGGACGAGCAATATGTTCTCCTCAGAAAGTAAGTGAGCTCCTGACGGTCTGAGACTGTAACCTACGTGTACTGATTTTACTATCGTGAAAACTCAGGTCGAAGAGCGAGCAATTGATCAATGCCATTAAAGATCTGCCCAATGTCTCGGTATTGTACTATTCCTGATCTTATTAATCATATTTTTATCGGTGGGCTAATGCATTTGAGTTGTGCTTGTAGATTCCAGGCAACCATGCTGAAAAGCATTACTACTGGTTGTTCCCAGTTTGTGTGCCGTCCCCAAAAGATGTCGTCAGCTACATGAACAAACACGTACGATACCAATTGCAATCGCATCAAAAGGTCTTAATTAACTAACCGGGCTGGCTTTGCTTACAGGGTTTTGATGTAACCTCCGGTGCGACGCAGTTGGCCTACGTTCCAAGGTACACTGAAAAAGTATCTTTGTTTTCAACGTTAGTTGAAATTTTTATTTATTTTTGTGTACATGTAGCCCTCTTGGTCAAGATCACGATCCTGTTCACGCCAAACACATCATGACCAGGTTCGTCGTGAAGAATTACGATAATATGAACTCAACTCATGCCGTTACCTGCTGCACAGCTTGGTCTACCTTCCAGTCACACCTGAAACTCCAGACTGGGCCATTGACAAGATGCTGTGCTGCTTCCGTGACGCAATTCAATCATCCAGCAGACTTTAACTCCGCAACAGCCAGTTAAGGTCATGTCAACTTGTACTGAAAATGGACCGCAAGTTCGCCTTTTATCGACTATTCAATCTAAATTTCCCGCCAGCTTCCAACTCCTTAAAAGAAAACAAAAAGTGTCGATAACACAGTGATCGTCACTGCTGTAGTCAGGGAAATGTGAGAGCTTGTTCCGGTCTGGGAAGATGTCGTGGTTGCCGTTGAGCCGCTGCTGCTGGAACCAGGAGTACTAAAAGTACCCGATCCGGTACCAGTGGCCCAGACTCCACTTGAAGCTTGACCTTCGCAAGTGTGGGTCTGTAGTGCTTTGGGGCAGTCAAACTCGCTCTCAACACCGTCAGTGGTCCACTTAATGGTCGATAACTTTGGGAAATCTGCAGGGCAGTCGGGGAAAACGGTTCGATCCGGGCTGAAAGAGCTCATTTTGGCCTCGCTAGTGATATTGACAGCCTTGTACTGTGTCGAGAGGTTGTAGTAGTTGGGCATCGGAACGTATTCGCACTTGACCGTGGTGTGGTCGCACGTCTCTGGTTTTAAGTACCCAAGACCGAAGTTTCCTGTATCGAAACTTGTAAAGGGATACGCAGTCTTTGCATTGACGATCTCCGTCGAATACTCAAAGGCAAAACCTCCCGAGAAGACCTTGCGGAAGTCGGATGAATAGAGCCAACCAGCCTGACGCCACGTACGTTGGGCCTCATAGTCTCCCACTTTCGGGAAACTTCGATCCAGACACCCGTACTCTGTCAGCATGACGGGGACGTTCATTCCGAACGACAGGAAGTCCGTCTGAAGCTTGTTGAAGCCGTCCGCAGCCTTTAGAGTGGTTGCGTCATTGTTGCAGTACTGGTACGCGTTGATTCCATACCACTCGACGTTTTCGTATTGATCCGAAGCATCTGTACGACAATTGTAGTACTTCGCATTCACTTCTCGGTTGTTGTTCCTTGTATCTCGGTCGGAAGTCACGACACCGACAGGAATTTTACGGAGACTTGGACAGTTGGCAATGAACGATCGCATATCACGAACGAATTTCTTCTGGCAAGGTGCGTTAACGGATGCGTCTCCTTCTACAACATGGTTCACCTCATTTCCAGCACTAAAACCCTGTTAGACAAGAAAACAGCGTTTGTTAAAACAGTAAAAATATGAAAACTTAACGCCACCGTACCAGCACATTGTCGTACTTGGCAAATGCAAGGATAATCATCTCACCACGAGATCGAAGAGTAGTGGAGTAGCAGGCTGGATAGGGGTCTTTGGTAACGGCGCAGTTCTCGCAGCTTTTGTCCAAAATTCAGATATTTACATTCGATAGTAAAAAAGGTTAGGCATCTTACCTAGCAGCGAGATCAATGAGCGCATACATTCCCTTCGCCCGTAAAGCACACATGAACTTGTCATGCGACTTGGACGGATCGACCGCATACAATCGAACAGCATTGGCACCGGTAGCTGCTAGGAAGTCGATATCATCCTTCCAAACAGTGTACATATCGTCCGTGAATAAATCGACATTGTTTTCGTTCAGCTTCCCAGCGTTGGGGCGAGGGTAATAGTCGATGCCTTTGACGGCGAAAGCATCTCCGGTCTTGGCATCAAACATTTTGTAGCCCTTGATCGTAACCGGGTTCGTGTAGCCATTTACGTTGGACACAGCAAGAGGAAACAGAGCTGCAATAATCACCAATAACTTCATACTTGTAGCTGATCGGAACGCTTTTGAAGACTGACATGGGGAAGCTAGAGGAGCGTGAATGGTTTCATGGCAAAATTACTCGATCTCATCTTGGTTCTGATTGTACAAGGTGTATTTTCGCACACCTAAATCAAAAGCACCTTTACTTGAATATCAAGAGCTGTTCTTGGTATGTTTCTGCGATGATGCGGCTTGAGTTGGAGTTACACCTTGTCGAAAGCTACATCGCAGTAAAAAATACTACCGAAACAATGTAGCAAGGATAGTATTGGATCTAGTATATTTTCCAACTTAGACCAGAACCCCCGCAAGAGCTGCAACCACAGCAGCCATCACAAAGGAACGAGTCAATGTCGAGGACGTAGAGCTCGTATTTCCACCATCCGTAGTGCCCGTTCCCGATTTCGCTGTCGAGGAGCTCCCAGTGGCCTCCGCGTTCTCGGAAGTCGTCGAGGAAGAAGACGTTGTCGAGCTTGAACCAGCGTCACTGGCCCAATCTCCGCTTGGTTCCTGGTCCGGGCACTCGTACTGCTGAGCTTTGGATGGACAAGTCAAACTGTCAACGCTGTCCGCCTCCCATGTGACATCGGACAGTGCAGCGAAGCCATCGGGACACGACGGGACCGTGGTTCGATCGGGTGTGAAGTCATCCTTGTTGCTCTCGCCTGATACATCGGTCGCGTTGTATTGCTTTGCCAGGTTGTCGAAGTTTGGCATCGGGTTGTAGACGCATGGCACTGATTCGTGGTCGCAGTCTTCCGGCGAGAAGTAGCCGAGGCCATAGTTCTGTGCCCCAAAGCTTGTAAATGGGTAGGGTGACTCATCCTTCGCATTAGCGTTCTCCGTCGAGTACTCAAAGGCGAAACCTCCTGCAAACACATCACGGAAAGTCGAGTCGAACATCCAACCAGCCTGTAGCCATGTTCGTTGAGCTTCATATCCGTCCACAGTCGGGAAACTCGGATTCACACATCCGAATTCCGTGAGCAGAACGGGGATCGTCAGGTCATAGGACGAAAAATCGGTTAAGAGCTTTTCAAACCCTCCCGAAGATGCCAACTCCGTAATGGTAGCATCACAATACTGATACGTATTGAGTCCGTACCATTGTGCATTTTCATACTCGTCACTCGAGTCTGTTCGACAGTTATAGTATTTGGAATTCACCTCTCGGTTGTTGTTGGTCGTGTCTGGGTCAGCCATCACGACTCCAACTGGAATATCACGGAAACTCGAGCATTGGCCAAGGAAAGCTCGCATATCCCGGATGAATTTCTTCTGGCATGGAGCATTCGTCCACGCGTCTTTAACAATATGGTTCACTTCATTTCCAGCACTGAACGCCAGTACATTGTCGTACTGTGCAAACTCAGAAATGATCTGTTCACCTCGAGTTTTCAGTGCACTCGGGTAGCACGTCGGGTACTCGTCTTTAGTAATAGAGCAGTTTTCACAACTGGCACCAAGATCAACGAGTGCGTACATGCCTTTAGCACGTAGGGCACACATGAACAGGTCGTGGGACTTGGACGGGTCCACCGCGTACAGTCGAACGGCATTGGCACCGGATGCTGCGAGGTACTCGATGTCTGGACGCCAAATGTCCTCGTTGTCATCCGTGAAGAAGTCGAGGTTGTTGGCGTCCAGGTCTCCTGCGTTGGGGCGTGGGTAGTAGTCGATTCCTTTGACAGCGAAGGCGTCGCCCGTCTTGGCGTCGAACATTTTGTAGCCTTTGACAGTCACCGGATTTGTGTAACTCTGGGCCGTCGGTGCCAGGGCGGCCATTGCCAGTGCGAAGGTGGCAAGGAGAAGCATCGTATTCGCGTTTAGCTTAGGAGGCGAATTGAGGAATGAACTTGAGGTCGAGAGAGAGAGAGTCAGGTGTTCGACAATGGGTACAAGCGTAGGCAATGTTCGTGATTGAATTGCCCCGAATTTCTGATATTTTCTTATCTTTTGTATGGGTCTGAGATTTTTAAAGAGTGACCAGGACACTTTTCACCGGACAACACTAATATTTTGATCCACGAGTTGCGTCGGCAGGATAGAATGCAACTTACCTCGGTTTCATGTCGACTGCAGCCTTCATCGCCAACCATCGCAGGCAGATTCTGTCGGTCGATCCATGGCAAAAACAATCGGAGGAGTACTCAGTGACAGTGAGGACACGTTTCGTTCGCCCAAGAGAAAGACAACAAAACGTTACTCACGACGAGTAAACAACACTCCTTTTGTCATCGAGCAAAAGAAACAATTCAGCAATGATACAGGTAATGACAAAAATGACATTGGTTAGAATACAATCTCGTTGCAGTCTGTGTATTGTCTGAGGTTCTACCAGCTATCCGTTGCTCGCTGCTCGTTAGTTCCGTCTACAAGATGGCAATTACAGAACACACCAGGAGAGCCGAAGCTACCGACAAGCTCAAGGCGGAGGCACCCGACGAATCGCCGCTGCTCTCGGCAGTTCCACCGCTAGCCGCGCTCGAGGTGGTTCCTTCGTAACTTGTCCAGTCACTGGCTGTCTGACCCGAGCATTCGTAGTTAAGCACTTCTGACGGGCACGACGCGTCCTCAACGCTGTCGGACTCCCACGTGGAATCCGCAAGAGCAGAGAAACCCGACGGGCAGTCCGGAGTGCTCGTGCGGTCCGAGTCAGCGGTGAATTTATCGTAAGACGATTCGGACGAGAAGTCGGTATCGTTGTACTGGGTCGAAAGGTTATAGAAGTTGGGCATCGGGTTGTACGAGCACATCGTGTTGATCCAGTCGCAGTCCTCAGGTGAGTAGTAGCCCAGACCGTAGTTCTGCGCTCCGTACGACGTGAATGGGTACGCTGAAGCGGACGAGCCCGACCCGTCCGAGTTCGCCAACTCAGTAGCGAATTCAAAAGCGAAACCACCCGAGAAAACCTCGCGGAAGCTGTCACCAAGCAACCAACCAGCCTGACGCCATGTACGTTGCGCCTCGTACTTACCGACCGTAGGGAAACTCGGATTCACGCAGCCGTACTCCGTCAGCATGACCGGGATGGACATACTGTAGTTAGCAAAGTCCGTCAGCAGTTGTGAAAACCCATCAGCATCGGCAAGCTCCGTCACGTCGCCGTCACAGTACTGGTACGTGTTGAGGCCGTACCATTCGGCATTCTCGTACTTGTCACTTGAATCCGTACGGCAGTTGTAGTACTGAGCGTTCAGCTGACGGTTGTTGTTAGTAGTGTCCGGATCGGCCATAACGACGCCCACAGGGATACTACGCATGGTGGACGAGCAGCCGCCGATGAATGCGCGCATATCGCGGATGAATTTCTTCTGGCACGGGGCGTTGGTGCTGGCATCTGTGACCAAATTGTTGATCTCGTTACCGGCGCTGAAGCCGAGAGTGTTGTCATACTGAGCAAATTCAGTGATGATCTGCTGACCACGGGTTTTGAGGGCTCCCGGATAGCACGCCGGGTATTCATCGACCGTGATGGAGCAGTTCTCGCAACTGGCACCCAGATCCACAAGCGCGTACATGCCGTACTTGCGCAGCTCGCACATGAACTCATCGTGAGACTTGGACGGATCCACAGCGTACAAACGTACGGCGTTGGCGCCCGCCTCAGACAGATATGCGATGTCATTCTTCCAGATGGAGCTGTTGTCGTCTGTGAAGAAGTCGTAGTTGTTGATGTCGAGTTCGCCTGAATTGGGGCGCGGGTAGTAGTCCACACCTTTGACGGCGAAGTACTCGCCCGTGTTCGAGTCAAACATCTTGTAGTTCTTGATCACAATGGGGTTCGTGTAGGCGGTGACGGACGCCACCGCCAGAGCCGCCACTGCTGCGGACACCTTGGCGAACTGCATTGCTGGTTAGCGGTCTCTGTGTCTTTTTACGAAAAATGACCTGGAGTCTGAGGAATCTGCCGCGTTACGGGCAAATTTGGGAATGAAACAAGGTCCTGAGCCGAGTCTCCTCTACCGGCCACCAAGAACCATCGCCGATCGCGTTGGACTCGCCTTTCTCAGCGCACAGGACTCCGTGTGATCCTTGCGCCAGCTGTGCATTACGCGCCGATCGCCCAACAATGAGGCGTGCCGGTGCGATCAATCTCATGAGGTCCGTGTCCATTTGGCCGTTAAGCCCTGATGGATTTTCAGCAGTGCCGCACATACTCCGCCAAGCCTTCACTTAAACTAAGTCTTGTGTCCCGCTGACAACGCGACGCTCGTTGTCGTTTACCCCGGTACCAAGCTGGCACTGCCAACAGCGGCAACTTGTTCGTCTCACCTTGAGATTCTCACACTATTGCAGTAGTCGCCCACGTTCCTTCGCGCCTGTCGTCCGTTGATTCCTCCTCCCCGCTGCAATGGGGACTGGATCGATGCACAAGTCTATGACTTTTATCCTGTCGATCTCCACCAGCAGCGGATTTTTTGCCGGATTGCCCTGCTATCAACTCGAACTCGAGGATATCAACTCGAACTCGAGGATCTTCTACAGTCGTGTAGTCAAACGGGTGACACGACGTTAATCTCGTCGTCAACTTATCAGACGAAGTTGATCTCCAAGTGAGTAAGAAGAATCTGTACGATGGGGATGACATTGAATATGTCTTCTAAGGAGTCATCCATAAGTTATGACCTACAAGTGGACCTGCTGCTCATCGCAATTGCCTTTGGTCCCAGTACCAACGACCTCTGCTTCTTGTACATGTAGGTATTACAACTGCAAGCCAAAGTTGCCATGGTTGAAGTTGTGCGTCTACTTTTGTAATTTTCCAATCCACTCTAACGTGGTCCACACCACGCAAGATTTCGGCTGGAGACCGCAAGAGACGCTCGACCCCTAGTGTAACACTAAGTGTTGCTATCTTCGCGTAGCCCCACTCGCTTGTCCTCTTCTTCATAGTAATATCAGTTAACTGAGATGATGGTGCGTTGATATCCACCTTCCAATATTTCTAACAACTTGTGGTTGTAAAGATACAAGTTAGAAAATGATACAGTTGGAATTATGGCTTCTAAACTTATGTGGTTTTACTGGCCTTAATTACTGGGCAGGTTGCAACTACCAAGGCCAAGGAGGCACTAGAGAAGTCTGTGAGCGCTAAAGAAGCGGCAGATGAGGCGAATCAAGCCCCGGAGGAAGCTGGGGACGATGACAGTGTCGTCAAGAGCGACGAGGAAAGTGCTGGCGCTGACGACGAGCAGGAAGATTCAGTAGGGGAGACCGAAGAGGACGCTACTAAGGAAGAGAGTGACGGAGAAGAGGAGGAAGAAGAAAATGGGGAAGAGGAGGAGGAAGTGGGGCTGTCGTATCTCTATACCAACTTTGAGGACGACGAAAACGATGAGGACTTTAAGGTGGACGCTACAGCTCAAGATGACGACGAAGGAGAGAGTGACGGCGAGCAGATTACGGCAGACGACGAGGAGAATGATGGCGATGCTGACGATGATTTCGACGAGAACGAAACTGTAGAGGATGGAGACGATAATGGTGGGGGTGAGGAGGAGGCTGAGGAAGAAGTGGAAGATGGCCCACCAGGTGTGTGATTGTTGGTTGATCTGTATGTCTGGTAACGCCTAACGTTCATTTGTTCCCGCAGCCAAGAAACAGAAGAACTAGCCTCTCTTGGTAAAGATTAATGGTACTTCAAGTAAGAATTATTGAGTGGGCCTGCGTACCCAAAGGTGACATCAGCTAACTTTCTTTGCAGACTGCAATTATACACTCCTTTCGTTCTATTGGAGCCTGACGCAAACTTCAACTCAAGTCTTGTCGGATTGCTCGAAAGATTCTCGTTTAAGATACTGAGCAGCACAAAGCCAAGTTGAGACTACGTATTCACTAGCGGAATCTATTCTGCATTTCCGAATCAACTAGCGATATTCACCATTAAAGTTCATCCCACCATCGTACGCTTGCGTCCACGGAGACGCACTTGAGAGAGCTTCTGGAAGATCGCATCGGAACGACGAGATTTTGCTCGGTATGCACGCAGCACTTCCTCAACCTGTCAACCACCACACCATTTAGTTCTCAATCCAACAATATCATACTTTCGTCCCGCACCAGTAGCTCAGAGTTAACGTGCGTGCTGGCAAACGCACGCTCCATCACGTAAAGGTCGACAGCCTTGTCCTCCGGCAGCGGTTGCGAATTGGCCAACCCGAAATCAATCATCGTCTGCACCACGAGCGTAACTTATTACCTCCTTCAGCCCACAGGTATCAAATATCTATTCACGTACCACTTCAGTAGCATCGTCACTGCTCAGCATCATATTGGACGTCGTCAGGTCTCCGTGGACAATATCCGCGTCATGCATTTTGGCAATGGCTTCACCAATGTGGTAGGCCTTCTTCAGCGCTTCGTCGCCATATTTAGGGTCTGTAGCATCAGCCAAACGTGAATCAAGAAGTCCCTACCTCATCCACGAACAAATTCGCCAATCAACGCAACGTACCAAGCTTGTACGCTCGCCGCAGGTAGTCTTTGAGACTGCCACCCAGCACTTTTTCGAGGTAGAGACGGCTTTTCTGCTCGTCTACCAGGAAAATGACGGGCGTAAGGACTCCAGCACGGCGGCACTTGAGGATGCAACGCGCCTCCTGCACCAGACGGCGATGCGACAACTTCTTGTCGAGTATTGGCAGTCGGTAGTTCTTCTTGACGCGCTCCTTGACGACGCAGGGGCGGCCAGCGAAGTCCGTTTCGAACACTTTCTGTTACGACAACAGTTGAATTTTAGTATTCAACTTAAATATGCAATTGCTGGTGGATTGGAGAGCTACATACCGCCTCAGCGCCCTGGCTAATGATCTTCCACTCGGTCTCCGCCATGTTGCTATCGAAAACTTTTGTATGGTAAGCATAAGTAAACTAATTTTAACCAATCCTGATAAATTATCATTTTGATTGGCTGAAATAACTTGAATACTTACAACTACCGGTATACTCTACCGGAGTATTTCAAACTGATACATGTATTATACATGATGTATACCAGCCTTGAACCGGTTGGACAAGAGCACCTTTGTAAATACCAGTATACCAACCTGATATCGGTTGTTGGGTGACACCTACTGTAGATCGTGGGGCTCTGCGAATACCGGTATACCAATCTGATATCGGTTGCATTGTAGGCTCTACGCGTACCGGTATACCAACCTGATATCGGTTGCATGGTAATACTTTGGGCTCTACGTGTACCGGTATACCAGCTAAATCGGTTCCAGTCGTGGTCAATAACAGTACATGTACCGGTAGTGTGAAAGCAGCGGAATTGCAGATTCCTGTACTTTCATAAGTAATATATTGAGTTTCGCGTCAATTCGTAAGCGCAGACCACTTTTCACTTACATTTTATCAAAAAGAAATATTCTAACTCGTGTTTTTACTTAGGCTCACTATATAGCGACTTGCCATCCCGACTTTCCAACAAATCGTAAGTGGAATCGTCTTACGATACCACACTGTTCCTATTGGCAAAAATTGACCTAAAACTACCCAGAAGCCAATATAAAATGAATGAAGGAAGCGCGCAACACACCAGCGATAGCGCGGCCTGCGGGATGGCTGTAGCTGACGTGGTGGCAATCCAAGATGCCTGCGTTACCAAGCAAACACGAGGGAAGTACAAGAGTAGCTTGAACGGCATTGCAAAGTGGATTCACAAGGAGCTTGCTAAAGTCGACCACAACACGGATCGATTCTTTGATAGCAGTGGTGAACTTAATCTAATGGAGTTCACGCCTCCGTATTTTGAGCAGTTTCTTGTTTACAAAAGCCGTGATGTGAAAGCTGGGACGTTCAGTGGTTATCGGAGTGCAATTAAGGACCTTTATAGTGTGAGGCGCCACTTAGGCGCCGGAAGCGGCTGGTAAACACCACTCTCGTCGCATCTCGAGGTCTCGGATCTCCTTTCGTAACGCGCGAATGCTGTCATTGAGTTCTTCAAGACGCCGACGTTGCCTATTCCGGTAGCGGGCCTGGTTTATCGGACTTCGCTCTCGTTTCGCAGCAGACAGCCACCTCCTGTATGGACGTCGAACTACTGATAGTTCACACTGCTCCACTGGCGTATCCAGAGCGAACGTAGCTTGAACCAATCGCGTTTGGTACTTGATAGACGGACTAACCGACTCCGTGTTGTAGCTGGGGCTTGGGTAGAAGCCTAGCTGACTGTACGACCGCCCATTGCTATCACCGTCTTGTGCAGGCAGTTGGTGCACGCGCCACAGCAACAGTACCTGCGCGACAGGGAACTCAGTGAGTGATGTTAGAGTAAATTTTCTAGTGCACGACTCAGCGCTAAAATAACTGTTTTCATCCAATCAAAAGGCTCCCCCATAACGTCGGCGATTGCATCTTACGTTTTCTCAACTCAATTGATTTGAAGCTGTATACCTCCAGTCGCCAAAGTATCAAATCCATACGGTCTCAGGATGATAAAGTGTCTGATGTGCTGCGTATGGATTAACGCCATTGTTCAAGAGTCAAGCACTTTCTTTGACTACGAGTACAAGCACTTTCTTTGACTACGTGTAGCGCTGCTTTCGCGCTGTTCGTTGACGGAGACTCGTTGGTCCCGCCATGGCTCTCACTTCTTCAATTCCTCAGACACTGGTCGGAGTCCCGACGACTTTACCACTATGATGCATCAATTGGTAATTTCGACTCTCTTCCTCCTCCTTGTGGCCAACGTAACCGGAGAAGCGGAAGTGGCTGAGGTCGACATCGATGACGATGTGGGTCGGAATGTTGTGGAAATCGTCCAGGCGCGCGGCTTCGACGTTGAGACGCACAAGGTCGTCACTGCTGACAAGTACGTGTTGACAATGTATCGCCTGCCCAAGACGTACGCCGAGACTCAGGCTAAGACTACCCCCGCCGCTGCCAAACCCGTCGCGTTACTACAACACGGTCTCCTTGACAGCAGCTTCACGTTCGTGTCCAACTTCCGCAACCAGAGTTTGGCTTTCGTGTTGGCAGATGCTGGCTACGACGTGTGGCTAGCTAACAACCGCGGGACGACCTGGTCGCGAGAGCATTTGACCTACACGGACGACGACGACGAGTTCTGGGAATTTAGCTGGGAAGATATGGGCAAATTCGACCTTCCAGCAGAGATCAACTATGTGCTGAACGAGACAAACAGTGCCAGTTTGAGCTTTATCGGTCATTCCGAAGGGACAACGCAGGCATTTGTGGGCTTCTCAATCGACCAGAAACTCGCAGAAAAGGTGTCGTATTTCGCTGCGCTGGCGCCGGTTGCTTGGACAGGTCACCTGACTGCGCAGATCTTCAAAGGTATGGCGACGGTCCACCTTGAGAAGTGGTTCCAGGCCTTCGGAATCTCCGAGTTTTCCTCTAAAAGCACGTTTCTTCAGGAAATGATCGCTGGTTTTGCCTGTACAGTCGCCGATAAACTCTGCAACTCGGCTGTGGCACTTGTTGCTGGTCCGTCCGTTAGCACAAACACGTCTCGGATCCCAGTGTACATTTCGCAAACACCAGCGGGGACCTCAGTGAAGAACATGGCTCACTACGCACAAAGTATTCGGGACAACACGTTCGCTTCGTACGACTACGGCTGCAAGTGTAAGCGCGACAAGGGGATAGAGAACTGCGCTGAGAAAAAGTGTGAGAACAAGAAGGTTTACGGCAGCTTCGACCCGCCAGCTTTCCCGATCGAGAAAATGGTTTATCCGCGCACAGGTCTCTTCATCGGATCTGCTGATACCATCGCAACAGCACCGGATATTGAGCAAATTCGAGATGCGCTTCCATCGGGTACCATTGTCCACGAGCTGGCAGTCAAGGAATACAGTCATCTGGATCTCACGTGGGCGTATAATGCCAACGAGAAGATTTACCAAGACTTGGTAGCACAGCTTAATAAGTACCAAGGAGTCGGGTACACGGACGTACCCAGACCACGTACTGCTAACTCAGCTAATGTTGGGGCTGAAGCGGATGAAATCGAATCCAGAGCTTCGTTTTCATTCCGTCAACTAGATTAGAAATCCATTTCATAACTTTCGCATGCCGTAAAAATACCAACGAACATGAGAACAAACACTAATCGAAAAATAGGAACTCTGTAGTTGGTTATCAGCTCACTCCTACAACCGACATGAAGGTAGCAGACTTACCACCCGGTTCTGTATCTACTGACCTTGAAGGTGGCTGGGTGGGGCAGGAACAACCGTCCAACGATGGCGGCGGCAGTACTCAACAGTTTTCCAGCGTCGTCCCGTTCTCGGAAGACGCGCCTCCGATGATGGGGAGTTGGCTCGTTGGGCTCTGTGGTTGCTGCACTGATGTGATCCCGAACTGCTGCATGGTGACGTTCTGCCCTTGCGTTTCGTTGGCTCAAATCTCCACGCGACTCGGGGTCACCTCCTACTGCATCGGATTGTTAATCAGCTTCTTCTTCGGGTGTTTCGTGTCCGCGTGTCTGCCGCTGTGGATCTGCCACCTCCGGTCGATCACCCGCAAGAGATTTCGGATCCCAGGCAATTGCTGTGGTGATTACTGTGGCTCACTCTGCTGCCCATGCTGTACTATCGCTCAAATGGCGACTCGTACAGGGAGTTACACGCCAGGAAGCTGTAGCTTTGGTTCTCGCGATACGTTACCACCGTACAATCCTGAGTAGCAATACAATCTATTGAACGGGTAAGAATTGAATGCTAAAACGATAACAACAACAAAAACACTTCATTCCATTCAGTAACTCTTCCCTTCGTACAGTTGAATCTGTGCGATGAGGTCGTCGTACACGTTTTCGTGAGCATTGAACGCCCACGTGTAGTCGATATGCCCAAAGTTGATAGTCTTGTCGTACACAATCGTTCCACGCGGTAGACCCTTACGTAACTTGTTGATGTCAGTCGTTGTAGCCAAAGTATCCTGTGCTCCATTGAAAAAACCCGTCCGCGGGTACACCATCTTCTGGATCGGGAAGGCTGGCGGGTCGAAGCTGCCGTATTTCACTTTGTTCTTGCAGATCAAAGTAGAACACAAGCCAATCCCCAAAAGACGCAGACAACTACAACCGTAGTCGTACGATGCAAACGTATTGTCACGGATTCCCTGCGCGTAGTGCGCCATATTCTTCACCGAACTACCAGCGGGAGTTTGGGTCACGTATACATGAACACGGGAAGCGTTGATATTGTTGGAGGGTCCACCGATTAAATCGATGAAACCATCACAGACAACACCAGCCCAGGCACAGGCATATTTCCCCAGGATATTTTGTAGAACGGGGTTGTTGGGGCTGAACTCGTTCACCCCGAAGACTTGGAACCACGTATCCACGTACGTCTTGGCCAATGTCACTAGGATAGGGGACGTCGCGGCCCCAGTCCACGCTACAGGGGTGAACGCCCCAAAGAAAGACACGACTTTGGCAAGCTCTTGGTTGTTGGAAAACCCGACGAACGCTTGGGTAGTTCCCTCGGAATGGCCGATGTAGCTCAGTGTAGGCCGTCCCGATACGCTCAGCGCGTAGTTGATCATTGCAGGCAGGTCAAAATTGCCCATGTCCTCCCACGTGAAGTCCCAGAAGGCGTCGTCTTTGGTCGAGTAGTCCAAGTGCTCTTTGGACCAAGTGTTGCCTCGGTTGTTGCCCAGCCAGACGTCGTAACCAAGGTCAGCGAGGATGAACGCCAAGCTTTGGTTGCGGTAGTTGAGGACCCACGTGTACGAGCTGTCCAGTAGACCGTGTTGCATGTAGACAACCGGTTTATTGGCGGCTGCAGCAGCGTTCGATTGAGTTTCCTTGTAGCTCTTGGGGATACGGTGCATCGTGAGCACGTAGCGATCGGCAGTTGTGACCTTGTGTGTCTCCACCGCGTACCCTCGAGCTTGGATGATCTGCGGCGTAGTGAGTCCGGCGTCCGGGTCGACTGCAGCCTCTTGCTTGGCGTAGACACCAGACGAGTGTAGGACGATGGATACGCTTATCAACGACAGCAGAAACGTCTTGAACGACATGGGATACTTGGGTTGTTGGTCTTGAGCAGGAGAGAGGAAATTGGAGAATGAAAGAAGTTATCGAACGGAAAAATGAGCCTGGACATCGATGGCACCGAGCACAGAAATGGAATTTCATTCGAGCTGCGGATGCTGCCGACCAGCCTTTTGACAACGTAGCACCTCGACTAGAAAAGCCTCAGAAAAGCCTTGGTTGAAGCAGGCAAAGCGCCATCGAAATTCAAGAGGACAACGTGACACACCTACCTTGAGGACGTCTTGCACATCTTTTAATGTAAAGACGTCTTGCACATCTTTTAATGTAAAGCTAACGGACTAAACATCTCTGTTGAACCAAAACTCACCGAAATGACAGAACTTAATGATGATTTAGTTCATACACAAGACTTAGTACCCAACATCGACATACTTTGCAATCTGCGTGAGTAGGTCTTGGTAAATGAGTTCGTTGGCGTTGTAGCCCCAGGTGAAGTCCAAATGGTTGTACTCGACGCTTTGGTCGGTAAGAATTGTTGCACTCGTTAGCCCAGCGCGTAGTTGCGAGATGTCCGTGCTAGTGGCCAACCAATCGTCCGCTCCAGTGTAGAACCCCATGCGTGGATACGTCACGGCTCCGAGGTCGAAGCTCGGAGGATCGAACGCGCCGTACACCGCTTTGTTCTTGCAGATGAGCTTGGAGCACAAGGCCAAGCCCAAAGCTCGCACACAACTGCAACCGTAGTCATAGTACCGGAACGTATTGTCGCGAATCCCCTGCGCGAAGTGCGCCATGTTCTTCACGGACGTGCCCGCCGGTGTCTGCGAGATGTAAACCTGCAACCGCGTGGTGTTGACGTTGTCTGACGGCCCGGTAAGTGCATTAATGATCGATCCGCACGCCTGATCCACGAACGCACACGCGTACTTGGCCAGGATGCCCTGAATCAACCAATTCGTCTCCCAGAAAGCTCCAACGCCGAGGATCGTGAACAGGACGTCCAGGTACGTCTCAGCCATGAGTTTGAACACCGGGGATGTGATGTGGCCTAAGTATGCAACAGGCGCGAGTGCGCCAAAGTACGACACCTTCTTGGCCAGCTCCTGGTTCACTGAGAAACCTGCGAACGCCTGCATGGTCCCCTCTGAATGACCGACGTAGCTGAGTGTGGAGTGGCCGGTCGTGGCCAGCACGTAGTTGATCATAGCGGGCATGTCGTACAGTGCCATCTCCTGCCACGAGAAGGCCCAGTACTCGTCGTCGTCTGTAGTGTACGTCACGTGCTGGTTCGACCACGTCGTGCCGCGGTTATTGCCGAGCCAGACATCGTAGCCAGCGTCGGCCAACACGAACGCTAAGCTCTGATTACGGTAGTTGCACACGTACGTGAAGCTGCTGTCGAGCAGGCCGTGGATCAGATAAACCGCCGGTTTGTTGGCCGCGGCCGTGGCGTTCTGTTGGCTCTCCGCGTACGTCTTGGGCAGGCGATACATGGTCAGAATGTAGTTGTCCGAGGTCGTGACCTTGTGCTCTTGGACGTCGTAACCGCGGGTCTTGACGATCTGCATGACGGTCTTGCCGTCGTCCGGGTCGACGTACGCCTCAGCCATCTCTTGTTCGGCCTGTACCGACGTCGTTAGGAACGCTATGGCCAAGGTGAGCAACAGGACGAAAGCTCTGGAGTTCCTCATGGTGTGGAGCGGAGCGAATTGCGTTGTGGACGGCGGTTCGAGTCTCTTTCGAGATGATGAAAGCTGCAAATCTCACCTTCATAGCAGCTTCGGTGACAGGTGGTGCGCAGTTTTTCCAGACGCATGGATTCCTGTCAGCCGGCGGGCGAACAGAGTCACGCAGAGGACTGCAGCGTGACATTGGTGAACGGTGGCTTCTTGACGTCATTTTGATGTCATCACGCTCCACACCGAGGTGTGACTTATGAGCAGAAAACGACCGGCAAGGTGTTGGACGTTCGAGCAGTTTCTTGTTGAAGACGGCGGAACTGGTTCAACTGCAGCCACGACCAGAGTTCCAGAGTGTGCACTACATGACCACGATGTGTGTGTGGGTTTGGGATCGATGGAACATAATTCATGTAGCTGACGGACATCTCGGTGTTGGATCAGGTATCCGTCGCAGTTGATCACAGAGGTCTCCTCTTTGACTTACAAACACATCTCCGCTTTTACATGTATCCGAAGCAACTTTCGGCCCACCGTCACTAATGGTTGGCCACCCGAAACCATACTAATAGGGGGAGTCAAACCTGACGTAAACTTTTACAAAATGACATGTCAACTTTAAAAATCACATGTATCGTTTTGAGGAACCAAAATGGCATTTGAAACATCAACCACCTCGGAAGGTGGGTGATATTCGAAATAGCATGTTGGATAATCACACTCAGATTTCACAGTGATTTTTTCGAAATGAAAGTGTGATATTTCGGTTTTTAGCCCAGGTTTGACTCCCCCTAATAAACCGGGCTGCACGGAGATGATCAGTGTGATCTTGAACCGACGCAGTGATCTTGAACAGACGCAAGATACTTTATCACCATTTTCCTCTAAAAGAGCAAGGGAAGACGAGATGCCACTGGTTCCTCGCTATACATGGGAAGAAGACGTTTCCAGTCTCACGTTAAAGCTGCATCTGCCCGGGATTCCGCTTCGAAACATTGACATTTATGGTAGGAAAGTATTTGTTCGCTGTAGTTCATGCTGATGTCTGTAACCGTATGCTTGTTGCAGTGAGCGACCTGGTGGTTAAGGTCAACGCAGCGCCGTACGTACTGCTGTTGGATCTGCAGGACGCAGTGGACGATGAGTCTGCAGTTGTGAAGAGTTTTCCAGCGTCAAATCTGCTTCGGATCTCACTGCAAAAGCAAGAGAAACGAGTGTGGAAGGAGCTGCAGTATCTCGGCTCGAAAGCAGTTCTGAGGGAACGCCGTGACGCCTCCATGGAGCGAAAAAGAGTGAGTGAGACCGCACTGAGTGAAAAGCGGAAGGCCAAGAAACACCAAGAAGAGAAGGATACTTTACGAGCACAAATGGCTGTGGACGACACCAACCGTCAACTTCTCACCGACTTGAAAGCAGAGGAGAAAGAACGTGAAGAGGTAAAGTGCATAGCTGCTTTTGTTCCGGAAACAATTGCTAATTTTTTTATTTTCAGAGAAATTTGTATGAATCCTTTCGCGATTTCCAAGTGCAGAAACAGAAGATAAACACGGAAGTCAAAGCTCCAAAGAATCGTAAAACTATCGACGGAAAAACGACCAAGAAGGTGTCTTTTGCTGACGAAAATGGTAGAAATGTCAATCGCCAAGACGATACGATCATCGAATTAACTGACGACGGAACCTTCGACATCCCCAGTGCGAAACAACCAGCAACTCCACTCGATGGAAATCAGTGCAGTAGTTTCTGTGAGAGTTTTCGAGAGGAGGCGATTGAAACGGAGAGTGAAGATGATAGTGAAGAGGTAATCGAACTACCGCCTCCTCGACAGTCTGTACAGTCGGAAATTCGCTTTACACCGCGGGTTTTCCCCACCCCGTCACGAGAGTCCAAGGCTGCAGAGGAGGAGGATTGGCTACTGAAAAACCGAAAACATATCAGCAAACACCAGGGGCTCAATCGCACGTCGGACTATGACATCAGCGAAACAGACCGTAGGTTCTCAGATGTAGTTTGCCATCCACTGCACGTCACTAACGCTTGTCTTTGAACAGCAATGTGGTTGAAAGCTAAAGGCGACGATTTCTTCCACGCAAAAGACTTCCGAAGTGCCACGAACGCGTACGCTGAAGCTATTTCAGCTACATCCAGCGACAATATCGACTTTATAGCCACGTGCCTGTCCAACCGAGCTGCTTGTCTGCTTCAACTTGGAGAGTTTGAGGTACGTCCGTTCATCTTTGAATGTGTAGGTAGTGGATTCATTTGTATCGTATTTGGATTGTAGGACTGTATCAACGACTGCTCTAAAGCGCTATCGTATCTCCCTGACACTCGTGAGACGGATGGAGGTTCGAGTGTATTGAAGCATTATCGACTCAAACTCAAACTCTTTGTACGGCGTGGCACCGCCTACTGTCGAGTTGGACAGTTCAGCCAAGGCAAAGCAGACTATGGGGTCGCGTGCTCTATGGACAACCAAAACCCGCAGCTTCGGGACGACTTCATGGAGCTCGTGGCGATGGAAAAGGCTCAGGAGCTGAAGGAATCTGGTGATCAAATGTTCAGGGAAGGCAACGACCTCAACAAAGCCATCCAGATGTACTCGGACTCGTTGCAGCTCAACCCTCTGTCAATCGCCTGCCTCTCCAATCGAGCTGCGTGTTATTTGATGCAGAATTCTGCCAAGGATTGTATTGAAGATTGTACTCGAGCGCTGGAGCTGCTGCAACAAGACAATACTACGAACAATTCTAGCGGACTTGCCTTTTTCGCTATAGGACCTGCAGCTGGGTCATCCCAACGCCGGGCTTGGGTGGTTAAAACGCTGGTTCGACGTGGTGCCGCGAACGTATCGCTTCACAACTGGGAACAAGGTATTGCTCTCAATTTTTAGATTGAAGGGATACAATCTAATCCGACTATTGTCCCAATCTATTGTGTAGCTGAACATGACTACGCTGCAGGTGTCGAGTTGGATCCCTCTAACGACGCTCTCAAGGCAGATTTAACTCGAGTTCGGAAGGAACGAGAGCAGAAGAACAAGCCCCAGGCACTAGCACAACCACCAGCTTAGAAATTGAAAAATAAAAGCATCTTTAGTATCTAGAGCAATCCGATAGAAAGGTTGGGCGCTGCCACGTTCAGGCGACTTTGAGTTCTTGGAGCGCATTGGCCAGCCTCCTCGTCCACTTCGAGCAACGGCGCCAAGCGATCGAGTTTCCAGCTCGGTACAGTCTTTCCAGGCGGAGAATTCGAGCGGACACCAGCCAACGACGTCTTGACGACTTGCGTGCAGTACGAAAGCAGGCGACCCACGTGTTGCTTGGGCACTGGCGTGGCTTTATGAGGTACACTGCATACGGAAGGCAACCCGTCCAGCACGATTTCTTGTCCACCTGAAGGTTTGGGTAAGGTTTCCGCCGCTCGACTGGATGGGGACGACGCACAATACCCGACGTAGTTGAACCCTTTAACTGGATGATTCTTCGTGCGGTGCCGACCAGGTGCAGGCGGAGGAGATTTATCTCCATTCTGGCTCGTGACGTCTATTTCCGCTCCGTAAGAATCGGGAACTGGCCACTGCAACGGATTCTGGTTCAGTGTGCTCTTGTTTGAAGGTTCATCGCATTCCGGAGTGTCCGTTGTGCCAACCCACAGCGTGTAGGGCGAATCTGCTCTTGGCGTTACGGTCAATTCCAACTCATTGGTGTGTGAATTACGCTCTCGTTGAGCTGCTCGTTGCACCTGACGCATCCAAGCGGTGACGCGTGTTAAGACGGAGCGCACTTTGCGAGCATTTTCGGCTGCTGCTTGCTGTTCTTGCAGTACAGTTTGAAGCTGCATTTTCAGTCGCTGTTCGATCTCCTTGTGGGTCTGAATACTCTTCTGCAGCTTCGTCTCGAGCTTGTCGATTTGCTGAGAGTGTTCCATCTCCATCCGTTTCAAGCACTGCTCAAGGATTGAGTTCTTATTGCGAAGAGTTTTCAATTCATCACCACTGGCATCCTGATCGTGACAACTTTCCGATTCCTTCTCATCGTCTTGCTGATTGTTATCCTCTTCGTCTTTGGTAGCTGGTGCCTTGACAACGACTGCAACTTTTGTGATTGGGCACAACTTACCCGATGAACTCAGTGACGCCATTGGATCTGGTAAATTCCCCACTCGGTCGAAGCAGGAATGACCTCTACATCCAACGCTATCGTAAGTGATAAGATCCCTCACAAAATCACTTACCGTTGTACGCAGAAATACATCAACAAGGCAAAAGACCGCTGAGATCAACAAGCAAAGTCCGAAAATAGTAGTCAACCTTGCTTGGAAATTGCAGGCACTTGATGGTCATCATTGAAGTTGGTTGCTCGTCACGTTGTAGCGCCGTTCGACTTCGCCTTCCGAGTCGGAGTACGGAGCTCTTGGTCGGAAGTTCCGACCAATGTCCGCTACCGGTAGTGGACATTGTGGAGCATCCGTCTTTACATCTGCAAATTTCATTCGAAGCAGCAACAGGCAGTCACTATGAAAAGCCGTTACTTTTTCTTAACGGTTTTTGCCAGTCATCACGTCAATGATGTTGGACCATTGCAAAAGAACCAAGCACCACGACTGGTATAGCAAGCACAACAAGTACTTGCCAGGCAAAGAGAGCAAAAGGAACGGAGGCAGATCACCTCCAAGTCCGAACCGATCCTCGCGTAAGTCGCATTTGGTAGTGCGCCAGCTGTTTCCAATCGAAAAACTCGTCGTCGCATTGCAACGAAATTGTTATATAAAGGTTCTTCATGGAATCCCATTGGTTCAACGACACAATAACCTGTATATAACGATGCAACATCAGCTTCTCCAGATGATTAACATGACCTCAACGATGCAGAGACGCTGGACGGCGGACCGGAGCAAGCAGAAGGACCTTCCCAACGCTCATTCCCCCACTTCCTCTTCACGCCTCCAGTTGCAATGCCACCAATGCTCAACAGCAGCGCCACCCACGCGCGTATGTCACCGCCATCACCCCGTGTGCGCAAACTGGAAGCTGTGAGTGACTCAAAGGACTTGGGCCACGTGATCCTCGCTACGCTGCAGCAGCGTGTGGCCATCACATCGCTGCGGTCGCTCTTTAGCTGCATCGGAGTGGGCGAGACAGAACCGTTCAAATTGCCACCGCAGCACCGGATGCTGATACAAATGAAGACAAACGCCAACTACTTCGCGGCCAACTATTTGCTGCTCACTGTCGGCGTCTTCGCCTTCCTACTGTGAGTTTTGTTGTCAATTTTGCCAATTCTTGGACAAAACTAATGTTGTTTGTGCTGTAGGATGTTTTTCCACCCGATTCAACTGCTGGTGTGTATCGTCGTGGGCTACGGGTGGCACGTGTTCCTCACCAAGAAAGAAATCCCGACTGACAAGCTCGAAATCTTCGGTCGACGACTCAGTGAACAGGATATTCTCCTCGCAGCAACAGGATGTACGTTAGGCTTGCCATGGCTTCGTACTGGAGACTTGGTTCCTCATGCTGTTGTGGTGTATCTTTACTGCAGCGACGATGGTCTTCCTGCTCTTCTTCGTTCTACCCAGCGTCATCTTCGCCTTGTCCGTCTCGTACGTTGCCGTTGAAATTTGCAGTGGATCTCGTGTCAATTGCTGACTCACAGTGTCGTTTCCTATGCAGATCGTTGGCTAGTGCTGTCCACGCGTTGCTGCGTAACAATCGTCTGAAAGACGACTCGTTTGACGAGCGGTCAGATCCACCCAAGGCCGAAGAGCTCGTGTAACATCCGAGATGATTTCTATCTAGCCCAATAGCGCGACTGACCAACAGATCGTGAAGGAATGCGCTGGTACATTTCTTCTCACGACTCATCTGTATACTCGTTACCCACGACACGTTTTATTAATCCGAAATACGTTCATCCACTCTGCTTCCTGCCGTCCTTCATTCGAGCCGCTTCTTGACAACAAACCTAACCGTCTCGCCTTGTTCATTGTAACCCATTTGTCGAGTGTGCATGAGAACATTTGCCAGCACGGGGATCTTAAAAACCAGGAACGGGAACGAGAATAGTCCGTACGCTGTTCGGATCCAGTAGAACAAAGCCTGACGCTGCCACGATTCGAATGGCAGCCAGAGCACCAACCCAGCAACAGCCATGATCAAGATGAAGGAAACAGTCTCGTATCCGCAAAACTTCATGAGGTATCCACCGCGATTGAGGTGGACTTCGTTGCCAAAAGCATCGTGGAACACGCGACGTTCCCGTATTTCCATGGACTTGGTCCTGTATAAAGCTCCTTCTTGAGGCCGAACTGTGTATGGCAAGCGGAAAAATGCCGCCCAAACGAGAACGATCTGCAGTACGAAGAAGCACGCGGTCCCTTCACTTAGGGCAGGCCCACCGCCATTTTGACACGCCAGCATCGAGCCTTGCGCGACGCATTTCACGTATAAAAAGATCCCAAGCAGCATGTGAATGATGCCAAGCGTAATAAACTGGGCCGCCTTGAAACCCACAATGAACTGGCACAACTGATGCTCGTTCGTCTTGTCTTTGATGACGAACAGGAAGATCCACCACAGCTGACCCACCACTGGTAAAATACCCACGCTAGTGTATACGATCCACCACGGGTCCTTAAATGATCTCCAGATCGTCTTGTCATGCGGGAACAAATGATGCAGAACATGTCCACGGAGACGTCGGAAAGGGCCAAACCTTTGACTCGTGACTGGAACAGCATCACTCCCTCCAGACCCCTTAGGTGAAATACTGCTTCCTCCATTGCTCTTTGCAGCTTTCTCCGATGAACTCGTGGGCGAATCTTGGCCGAAAAACTCCCTCGTCTTCTTGAAAATCTCCATCTTCACATCCGGCATAAACTGTTCAATCCCAATGTCAATATTCGTCTGTAGCACAGTACAATTCCCACATTAGTATTTCCCTGTTCACTTTAATTCCACACGACTCACCTTCAAATAACTCGGCATATCTGGATCTTTCAGTGTCTGTTTCAACCTTGCTGCAACAATATCCAGCGCTCTCTCCAACACTTTCCTCACTGTACGATGCATAGCGAACTGCACCTCGTCCTTCGTATCCTTCGCGATATGGTTCAGTCTTTTCCCCGTGGACAGGATCATCGTGCTCGTACTACCAACAATTCCTCCCCAGGCTGTCGGCAACTGCTCGGCTGCATCTGCCGCTTGCTCAGCAGCTTCCAGCACCTGTTTCTCTGGGAAAATATCTGGGAAAACACGCTTGTATTCCTGTGCGAAGAGCTGTACGTCTCTGACCAACAGCTCGGCGTTCGCATCCTGTTCAGTATCCAAAGAATCGCTACTGCCTATGCTAAGTCGTCTCTGTAGCTTCTTATTGGTCAAATTTCGCCAGAAACGCCGCATTTCAAGCCGCTCTTGGGTCGACAGTTGCGGCATCTTCTCCATGGCCTGAAAGAAGAGCTCCGTGCTCACTGGGCGCTCCGCCGACTCCATCTCCTGGTCCTCCATCTCCTCTCGCTCCTGCAGAAACGAGAACACGAATACGCCGGCCGACATGGCTACAGCGCCGTACAGCAGACGTCCACGCAGTAGCGACTCCAACATCTTGTTCCTGTTCGAGTCGACTAAATGCACGCTTCAATGATGATGTGGTGGACATCAAATTAATGTATACCACAAGAATCCCGGTCCCGCGGGACAAAACTTGATGTCCACCACATCATAAAATTAATTTTGGGCTCACACTTTGAAGAAGATGGCTGAGTACATATCGGAGGTGGAGGATCTCGTGGCTCGTGCGACGGATGAGACGCTCGCAGGACCCGAATGGGCTCTGAATATGGCGCTCTGTGACTGTGTCAACGCCCACCACGCAGTGAGCGACGATATTGTGCGGTTGTTACAGCGAAAACTGCAGAGTGGGAACGCCAAGACGACGCTGTTGGCGCTGGTGCTGACGGAGACGGTTGTAAAGAACGGACCGCCAGCTATTCACAGCCAAGTTGGCTCCAGACGGTTCCTTAATGAGGTGGCGGCTCTGTCGGATGGCAGTTTGGGCGTGGACGTACAAAACCAAGCGCTGCTGCTGATCCGCCAATGGGCCGACGCTTTCAAAGGCAGTGAACTCCAGGCTTTCCAGGACGTATACAGGCAGCTGAAGATGCAGGGAGTGGCCTTCCCTGAAGTCGAGAATGATGTCCCGATCTTCACTCCGCCGTCGTCTATGGCTGCAAGTGCTAGTGGACGGGAAGCTGTTGGATCTGAGCGACGGACGAGAGAGCAGCAGCTGGAGAAGCTTCACGTCGACTTGAAGGTGGTGCAGGAGAAGATTAAACTGTTGAGAGAGCTGCATACTCGTGGACAGACGGGAGAACAACTGGAGGATGTTCTGGACTTCTTGCGCCAGTGTCAGCCAAGGATGAACACACTGATTGAAGGAGGAATCATGGGGAAGATCGACGAACGCACGCTGGAAGAGTGTCTGAATGTCAATGATAATTTAATGAAGACCTTGGAGGAGTGCAGTAAAACGAAGGCGATGGACATGATGACCTTTTCACCACCGCGCACGACTCGATCTGCTGGCTTAACGCAAGCTGTGAACGGGCTGACCTTGAACGAAGGATCTGCTGTAGCTGCTCGACTAGTGACTTCTCCTCGCTCGACTCTGACCACTATGGATGACGGTATGTTGTAGGGGTGGTTTTGTGACGAGGCTGCGAAGTATTAAGCCTATGTGTTTGCCTGTATGTTGCTTTAGAGTTCGACAATTTCCTGAGCAAGACATCATCAAAGTAACGGATATATCCACAGTCAAACTATGAGGCAGGATCAAGACTTCACAACAATGTAGTGGATTGATATCATTTCTTCGAGGTCTTACTCGTATATCATGTATTAATCAGTTGATGGACATGTCTTTGATGGTAGCTTTTGGGGCTCTCGTCATAATCCACTCCTTCTCCTGTTCAGTAGGTTCGCGAGTTTTCGACGGGTCGTTGTAAGCTGATACAAGACCTGTGGACGGCGTGTAAATCCCGTTGCCAGCGTCGAACGATCCGAGAGGAACCACACGACTGACTCCAGTATCAAAGTAGTTGAGTTCTCCAGCCGGAAGGACGCCACGAGGTGATACCGACTCGGAATAATACTGTCGGTTGGCATCCGTGCAGTAGGTCCAGCCAGTGGGTGCATACTCGAGCCCGTCCGAGAACGTGAATGTGCCTTCAATTTGCTGCAACACAGAAAAAAAGTGTCAAACTCGTGCGGATTTCTCTCTCTGTGTCCTATTTTACCTTGCCACATGCCCAATCACCTTCAAGCCTCCCCTCAGGGAAATATAAAGTGCCGTGACCATGAAATTCACCGTTCTGGAAGTCTCCTTCGTACCGGTAGCCATCGGGCAGATGAAGCACCCCTTTGCCGTGATATCGTCCAAACTCCATGCTTCCTTCATACTACAAACGTCATCAATTCAATGGGCTCGTATGAAAAGATAAAAGTTTGGTGGTGGGCACCTTCGACTGACTGTATTCCATGACGACAAGTGGCTCAAAGGTAAAATGAAGGAGGAACATGTGCAGCTGAAAATATATGACGCAAGTTTAGCTCAACCCCCTTCATTATTTTTACCCCCTTTGGGAGTTTCCTTAATATGCTATTTTTTCGTCAACTCGTAGGCCAAGGACACTACCGACACTGTTCTCGTCATGGGTTCAAGGGCGGTTGCAGCATTAAAACAAACGCCCACGAGGTAGTAAACTCTGTTTAACGTGAATCTGCTCGCTGGATGCACCAAGAACCCAATCACCCCAAGCCGATGACCATGTTAAGTGGTGTTTTGAAAAGTGCTACTTTTGAGATGGCGTGGTTTTCCACCGAGATGCAGATCAGATCATTTGTCAGTGACAAATTGTCACGATGACTTTGCCAACAGCTTCAATGTACATGTATTTGAAGACTGTCCTTTTTCCGTTATTTCTCGGAATGAAATCAAGATCGTCTACGGTACAGGCTAGTGCTGGTATCTGACATTGCTAATGAACTCCAGAGTTCGGATGATTAATTTGTTTTTCTCCTGTTAAAATTATTTGCTGTGTACCTTATCAAACCACATGCCTGGGTGAGTGGCAACACTTCCACATTGCACACTTGCCCCTGTTGCTTGGACAGGACACGCGACAGCTGAGCTCTTTCGTAGCTCTGGCCAAACTGAAGGTGGATATCTGTTTCTTGGATTTTACCAGTTTCCATCACGCAACAGAACTTGGGGGCAAATGACGAATTCATTGTCGAGTCGAGGGCGTGGTGAGGCGGGTTCGAAACCGAGTAAAAGAAAGAATGAAACCTAGCTAGTTGTGATCCTTCTGAAAGTCTAAACTTGGTGTTGTGTCTCGACCTGCGATGCAACACCGTCTTCGTTCCTTATGCTTCCGGAAACGGGAGTATCCATTCAACGGATACATCCGTTTTCCATCACGCAACAGAACTTGGGGGCAAATGACGAATTCATTGTCGAGTCGAGGGCGTGGCAAGCGGCCCCATAGTAGTTCTTGGCTTCCCACGCGTGATGACTTGGCCTCGTTGAACCATTCGTTGTGATAGGCCACTTGAGTGAGTTGCTGCTAGTCGCGGGTATTCTTCGTAACAGTTAGAGAGCCACCGGCCGAGATGCTTGATAGCCAGCTTGTCCGCACCTCCAGATGCTAATGCGGTGGCACCTCCAATCCTAATTGAGTGTGAAGAGTAGCTTGCTGCCGGCACTCCAATTGACCGTGCAGTGGATTTAATTGCCGCCGCTACTTCTTGGGCCGTGAGTGTTGCACACAGATGGGGATTAGAGTCTTGATGAAGAAGCTTTCTAGCTCGGAGAACGTGTCGTAAGCCTTTTAGAGGACACAGCAGCTTGTCACCTGAGGAATTCATCGTGCGCCAAGCTCCTCGTCCAAACTGGTCATTTTTTGCACCTTCGAGGCCCATTGTGACGGATGTGGCTATACCAGAGTTCACCTTTCTGCCATTGTCGTCTGAGAAGTAAATGTTGCATGTCTTGAGGCAGTAGAAGTGGCGCGTTTTACCGATTTTCAGGAATTCGGAGCGTCGCAGGAGGAAGAAGTAACCAATGACGATGCTCCCCCAGAGCAGGCGCTGCCTCGGTTTGGCCATGCTGAGGGAGCGATACAGTAGACGGAGAAATGGCGGCGTCAGCGGTTGTTTCTTCCGACGAGGAGTTGAAAGTCGTTTGATACCTCGGAGTAGCAGCTCTAGTCGGGGGGTAGAATCGAGGCGCCGATCTTTATAGCACCGATGAAACCAGCGAATGCTTGCGAGTTTTAACTTGATCGTGGAATGTTGATTGCCGGTGCTTCTGGTGTTCCAGCCTTGGGCCCAGCAGTAAGTCGCGAAGTGTCCGAGTCGGTTTGAAGCTGTGGAAGCTGTGAGCCACCTTGACCAGCCCATCCGGTGTGAGAATCTGCACCATTGGCCCCAATGTCGTGTACGTGGCAGTGGTAGAGTCTGCCAGGGCCTTTCGACGCAGCATTGATCCCAAACTACCGATAGATCGTTGAAGGGTTCTTCGATCTGGATCTGTTGCCACGAACACGACATGTTAGACCAGATATTAGCAAGTGGGTGTGTGGAATCCCACGCTCGTGATCCAGCGTCCGCCATGACGTTGAGTTTCCCGGAGATATGTTCTGCGGTAATAACGAGATTGTACTGGAACTCAGCGAGCGAAAGGAGTCGATTGTACAATTGGGCGACTGGATTGCGACTGGTACGGCGATTTGCCCACGTGACTGCGCTAGTGTTGTCAATGTGGAATTGTACGTGCGTGCGGACGTCAGTGGATTCGAACCAGTACGGACCCCAACATAATGCCGCTAGTACAGCACTGCGGAACTCCCGAATGTTGATGGACAAATCTCGAATATCGTCGGCCGAGAAGCGCTGACGGATGTAGCACTTAATCGATGGCTCCAAGACGCATAGACCTTCGCCACTCGCATCCATGTAGACGTGGTACTGCGGTGTCGAATCATCGGCGAAGTGAACCACCGGGATCGAGTTGAACCTTAACGGATTTTGTAGGATGCAGTAGAACCACCGGAGGTCCTGTAATGCTGATGTGGATAGTGCTTGTTGGCCATGGCGAGGGCAAGTCGACGCCATTTCCTGCATACACTGCAGAAAGGCTCGTGCAGGCGGAAAACAGCTAGCTACGTGCCGCAGACTGCCGATTGCCTGTAGCAGCGTAGTTTTTGACGATCGACGTGTAAGTAGTAGACTGCGGACTCGTGATGTAGCCTTTTTAAGCTTTTCTGCTGGTATCGACACAGTTGCAGCTTCCGTGTCCCAAAGCAGCCCCAGTGACTTCCCTTTTGTGGTCCATTGAGTGAATTTTTCCTCGTTGATAGCCGTGGGTCCCAGGACCCTTGCGATTGCTCGTCGTAGGGAAAGGTTGGCGTCGAAACACCTTGTCCCGACGTCCACTTCGACACAGGTATGGTCATCACACCACACATTCCCTATGAACTGCCGATTAATCGTGCTGGCGTGCTCATACAGGGTGTTGATTATTGAACCTGCGAGCGAGTAAAATGCTGGGGACCCACACCAACCGAAGCCACACGACAGGTCAATGATAAGAAGGTTTTCGAACAAGAAGGCAAACATGTGAACTGCGTCAGCATGTACCGGAATGTGCCGAAATGCACCGGAAACATCTCCGAGCATCATTAAGATGCGTCTTCCGACATGAGATGTTGCGAGGAGATGAATGCGTTTAGCGATATCCCGAGGTGGATTATACGAAATCGAGGGCAGGTTGTCACGAATTGTGAAATCGTTGACCGATTGACCGATTGGCGCGGAGTAGTCGTTAATTGGACGTATGTCTCCGCTAGTTGAACCCGTTTTATCGACAGCTCCTAGGGGGCTGATAAAGACTTCAGGCCACTTTTCGATCAGACTAGCGTCCACAATAAGGTACCTGCCTTCACGCTGCCCGATACGAAGATGACGACGAATTTGAGCGGACAACCTTCGGATGCTAGCGTGATTCCGAGGCCGGATTGATTGTCGTGGTGCTGAGATAGTCGACCATTCTGGTTGTACGCCACTTTGAACGATGGAGTTCCACCTCTTCACTATCGGTTTCAAACTCGAGTCGACCGGCACGGATACCTCAAAGAGGTCTTTGTTAGGCCTTGGATCGTCGGTTGTTTGGCCTCGGAGTAGACGTACGACCTGAGATATGCTCCATTTGCTTTGTGTAGCGAAGTCTGACCAGAACCGGACTTGTTCTGTGTCAACATCATCGACTATTGATTCCTGATTGGGTGGTACTCGTAGCCCGAATTTTGTAGCGCATTCCTGAATTGTTTTGGTCACGGTTGCTTGGCTTGCAGCACGGACTTGAAGTAACGTCGAAATAAATTGCTGATAACGTGCATTGTTGATGTCTTCGTGACTTAATATACCACACGAATGGAGTCATAAATCCTGGTATTCTGTAGCGAAACCACCCCATTTCTCCTTCACCACAGCTTTTGCTCCTTCTGGAAGCGACGGGGGGCGAAAGTGTGCGCTAGAGCAGTTCGCATACTGACACCCGACTTTTGACAGAAACTTCAGGCAGACTCGACGATCGTCATCAGCTTTAGGCAACTTCGCGTACACATCCGTTGGGATGCGACTGGAGGCTGGTGTACGTTGAGGTCGGGGACCCTTCTCGCTCTCTGTAATGCGGGCTCGATTGCTGTGTGATGTTGGTTTCCAAGCCTGGCATGAGTCGCGGAGTGCGGAGAGTTTATCGTCACTTCGGCAAAACTGGGAAGCAATTCCTGACGCTGAGGCCAGGCCTTCTACTAGCAGTGTGCTACGAAAGAGACTGAATTTCCCATTGATCCAGTGAGCTAGAAGTCGAGCCATTGTGGAATCTGTGCGTGCGTGATCAGCATAGTCAATAATAAAATCCCTAGCTGCTGAAATGAAGTCCGACGTCGTACTGTTGTAGAAATGAAGTGCGAACTTGTGTAGCGTCGTAAGGGCACTGATTAATTCTCCAACGCTGTTCGCCTTTGGAGGAGTTAAAAGATTGTTCTTGGACGAAAAATCACAAATTCACACCTTTTTCAGTTGTGGTCACCTCATCATTCCAACGTACACGTCTGTAGTGCATAATCGAAAGCCCGAGACCAAACGCAAACGAGTACAATCCACGTAGACAGTGGGACGTGCCAGAACTCAACCTGTGGTTACTGTTAGACAGATTGAAGCAGAGTTTGAGCAACCTTACCTCTATGTCGTCGATTTACGATCATGCCGAGTATACGGCGATTACTCGGGGAGGGGTGAAACACGATACCCCGTTGCAAGTTGAGGTATCTTCCGCCTGAAGAGCCACAGCTACTATCGGAGTCAGCGTTGTCATTATCAGTGCGCTACCGTTTAACCAGCGAGGCGTTCATATGTCGAACTTCTCGTACATCCTCACACTCTGAGAAGTCCGATTCCTCCTCGGCGTCCGAGAGACGATGGTTGAGACGCTGTACTGGTCGCTTGGTATTGCTGCGATCGCTTTGAAGCGGATGAGTCGTTCCGACTGGTTGAGTCCCACCTCCACACGCTGTCACATCGTCTTCACCGGCTGCACTGTCTGTATATAGATCTCCTGGTCGATTTAAGCGAGGGGCAGTAACAAAGTCGACTAAATGCTGGCGACGGACGCGCACCAACTGGAGCGATGATGGCTTCACGAGTGGAACCAGTTCGTCCGGGGAAAAAGGGACTGAGAGACCCGCCATAACCGCTGCTGGAATACCGTTTTTCCGCCGCCGACAGGCAGCTAGCAGAGTGTCTTGTTGATGCAGAAGCTCCAACGGATTTAATGCCGTTGAGTTGGTACCACCGCCTGGCTGTAAGGCGTACGTGAGTGGGTCCACCTTGATCACCGATTGCAGATCTGTCAGCGGATGGCGGGTGGGTTCGTTCCTTCCAACAATGTGCAAAATATCCGTTGTGTCCGCTGAGGTGTACCCCGCAACCACGCCATAATCCCATACATCGACTCCGTCCTTTGTTGTTTTACGAAAGGCAACTGGGTGGGCTACGAACGACCCGGGCCAGCACCGGCGTTCTGCTTCCGGTACTCGGCGGACCTTAATGACGTCGAGTGGCGCCTCGAACGTCTCGATTACGTGGTCGTCGGCTTCACTGTCATCATCAGGGCCTGTGGTCTTGACGATGACTGTATCTTCCTTGACGGCCACGACTTCGACGTACTGGAACTCTAGGAGTTGGTCGAGGTGGGCAGGTCCGAGGAACGCAAGCGTCCCTATACAAACGGAAGAGTCCATTGAAGCGAAACGGGGTATTGATGGAAGTTGTCGAAACCGAGTAAAAGAAAGAATGAAACCTAGCTAGTTGTGATCCTTCTGAAAGTCTAAACTTGGTGTTGTGTCTCGACCTGCGATGCAACACCGTCTTCGTTCCTTATGCTTCCGGAAACGGGAGTATCCATTCAACGGATACATCCGTCTTCCTGCCACACACTGAATTCCTGAAACGTTGCTGTCTGACATCGTCTGCACCAACCTGTTCGAGATCTGTAACTCGGGTATTGGTCTCATCGCGGAGCCGTCCGATAACCTCAACACCACTCGAATCCCCGTGTACCTTTCGCAAACACCGACAGGAACTTCCGTCCAGGATATGGCTCATTACGCTCAAGGCATTCGAGACGGCACGTTCGCGAAGTACGACTACGGCTGCAGTAGTCTCGAATCTCTGGACATCGGTTTGTGTTCTTCTCTCATCTGTGAGAACTAGGTCAAGTACGGATCCTTCGACCCGCCAGCCTTCCCACATGATTTACCCTCGAACGGGCTTTTATATTGGCGCTACAGACACTTTCGCGACATCCACAGACATTGAACAACTACGCCTAGGACTTCCAAGTGGCACCATCGTGTACGAGAAGACTATTGACGCGTTCTCTCACTTGGATTTCACGTGGGCTGAGATCGCTAATGAACTAGGATCTGTTGGTGCAGCTCAACAAGTATGCCGGGGTGGGCTAGTACCGTTGCCCCCCCCCCCTTTGCTTGATCATTGTGAATGATGAAGTGATCGAATTGTTGTTATCGTTTGTATTTCTGCTTTTTCTTCTCCTAGTGTACGTGTTTGTGCCTCCTTCGGCCTCTCCTAATGCAAGGCCTGGGCTGGAAAACGGCCTCCCATTACTAAATAACAAAGCGTTTGGCATCCCAACCACCTTCGTTG
Organism: Phytophthora capsici; assembly: GCA_030324255.1. Taxonomy (NCBI): domain Eukaryota; phylum Oomycota; class Peronosporomycetes; order Peronosporales; family Peronosporaceae; genus Phytophthora; species Phytophthora capsici. The sequence continues at coordinate 2,604,053 of CM059346.1, forward strand.
CACAGTGGTGGTCCGGCTTGTGGGTTCCAGCGCTATGCTGGTCGTATGAATTCTCTCTTGCTCCGTGATACTCAAAAGGAAGGCAAGAGGTCACCTGATCATCCCCCCATTCGGCTTTACCAGCCAACTGTCATTGAGCCGACATCTTCATCGGAATCATCCTCCTGGTCCATAAGGTTCAGAGCCTCACGGAACACCTCAACGGCCTTGTCGTGCTCGCCCTTCGAGTGAAGAATCTTGCCAAGCATTGACAGGGACGCATAGTTCTTGGGCGTTAGTGCCAACGCGCGCCGAATGGCGATCTCTGCGTCGTAGAACTCGCCAGCACCATGGAGAGCACGAGCCAGGTTGATCCACACATCCACGTCTTTGCGGTCGGCATCCACAGACTTGCGAAATTCAGCAACAGCGCTGCTGTACTCGCCACGGTCCAAGAAGACTTGACCAAGGTAATTGCACGTCTCAGCGACGTTCACTTCTTTGTCCTCGATCAACTCAATATTTTTCTCGACCTGCACCGAGAACTGGCGGTGCCTGCCTTGCATGAAGCTCTTGGTAAAGTCGGGGGCCTTCTCGTTGCCGTTGTTTTGGTTTTCATCGTTCTCTTCATCATCATCGAAAGAAATGCGGTTAATATCGATAATCCGATTGTTGCGAAGTTCTGCCACATTCGCATCCACTGCACTGCGCTCCTTCTTCGCATCAGCAGCAAGACGGGTCGCATCTTCCAGCTTCTTTTCAATACGCGATTTCGCTAGCGTCAGATCGTGCACATGCGACTCGAGCTCTCGCACTTGCTCTTGCATGTCTTGGTATTTCTCTGTTGAGTCCACATCAGTCCAAGCGCGAGGGCGTGCTCGCGAATCGCCTTCAAATGGCAAATCCGACGTAAGCGTCGGGTCACTGCCATCATTGTTGTCTGTGGAGCTCCTGTCGTCCAGAACGATGCGGCGTGGTGTGTGAGCAGTGTGGAAGTAGAGATCAGCATCAGACGGGCTCTGGAACGCTGAGTCACGACTGCTCGACGAAGTGTTAGTCAGCGACACTGTGCTGTTGATGGAGCGCAGAGGTGGTCGGCCTCCTGCCTTCCCCGAGAGCGGTGTTGACTCCTGTCGCATCATATTGGGCTCCATGGGCGGCAAACCACTATTACGTCCATGGCCGTACATGTTAACTACAGCTGAGGGTGCGCCATTCTCTCGCAAGTCATCGTAGCACAGGATACACACGCGCTGCGGGGTCTTCAGTCCCAAATGGTGCAGCGGAAGCCGTTTGTTCGAGTGTGTACTGCACACGGACTCACCACAGGAACGGCAGTGGTGGCGCGTCTTGAAGTAACTGAACTTCAGCTGGCAGATATTGCAGCGCTTGTCCAATCGCCAACGTGGTGGAAGCGGGACGCCTGCCAATCCGTCGGGTAGTCGTAATGCGCTGCTCACAGCGTTCACGGCGGTCCTGTTGCTCGCCCATTCGTCGTCGAGTGCAGAGCCTCCACGGCCACTTCCAAGTGCTGTTGGAAGGCTCCTGAAACTGCTTACACTTGCTGTGTCATCCGATGGGAGTGAGAAGCCTCCAGGCTGGTTCAAGAAGGCCTGGAACCTGGCACTGGGACGATCCGGTGCTTTACCCTCAGCTCGTAGTTGTTGCTCCATCTCCACTAGAAAATTGATCTTGTCATCTGAAAGCTGGTAGGCTCTCGCGAGTTCCGTCGGCGTCTCCCCCGTGGGGGTTTCTTCAAACAGACACGTGGCCACATCCGGCGCTGCCTGCACCAAAGCACGCAGCACTTCAAGCTTCGTGGCGGCCTTGACGGCAATGTGGAGTGGTAATAACCCGCCCTTGTTCTTGTGGCTCAGAGCAGACGGGGCCACGTCCACCAATTTCTTCACGACGCGCAGTGGCACGTGCGTGTCAGTGCAGGCCCAATGGAGCGGCATCATGCCGAAATCGTCCATGTCTTCGGCGCGCTCGCGCTGGGCTGTGACGAGGCGGTCCAAGGCGCTCCACTCGCTGGACTCGGCCAGCTCCAGCGCCGTCTTGCTGTCGTTGGGACCTTTGGGCTTCATTTCTCTCCCTGTGTAGAGGTCCACGGACGTCCACGTGCGCGGTCTGAGGGGTTTTCGATTGTGAGACCGTCACTGGAGTTGCTGCGAGGCAGAGGACGGTCTCGAAGAGTGATTGTCAGCTGCGTTGCCCTTTCTGCTCTCCTTTAAGCAAAAACCGAGACATTCGTTTCACCTGTTGAATTACATTTTTATCAGCACATCTAATGTATCAGAAAAAGGAAACTATAAGCACTAGAAGTGAAGAAAGGCTACATTTCAAGTTTGTTTTCCAGGAAGACATTCAGATAGTTGGGTTAGCGAAATTTCTTCCAAGAAGACATCAGGATAGTCGGGGACAAATTTCTTTTTTAGAGACTTTTGCAACAGGCAAGCAAAACAACACTTTTCAAAACAGCATTTCGGCAACTTGACCCCTTTGTGTCCTCCCCAGCTGCTGGTGCTGTCCCAAAGCTGGAAAATCTCCTTGTGGGCTCCAGGTGTTGACGAAGTCCAACCTGTTTAGCCAAAACAACTGCTCTTTTCACTTTCGAAGAAGAGATTTTCTCGAGTGGAAAGGGACACATCAAGTCGATGATTTGCAAAACCAAGAGAAATGGGCAAATGGCTTCTTCCAATTGAGCTCAAACCCAAATTAATCGCAGAGATTCAAGAGCTCGGAGTGCACTCGCGGATCTGCCGGTGCGTACGTATGGAGCAGAAACGGCGCTGGAGCGCGCTCTTTTCTGCTTTTTTGTCCAAGCAGCGGCATGGCCAAGCGGAGCTAAAAGATGCCGAGCGCTTCAACTTGCTACTGCTGCAAAAAAGATTTATCTACACTTGATTGCATTGGAAGAAGGGCTGCATTGGAACGGCGCGTTGCGTATCACTTAGCTTGCACCAGCGAACCTGGGAGAAATGCTGCCCGATCAAAGACAGCACTCCACCCACCACGCCACGAGGCACGTCAGCAACGATGGATCTGCCGTGCCGTCACCCGAAGCAGACAGCACTTTAGATGGGATCCCACGCAGATGAGGAAGGCGGTCTAATGCGCACGCCACCTACAATTTCGGAACTTCTCTCTCATGGTTATCAAACATTTTGGGATCGCTATTGGAACCGTTACGCCATGGCTAACGTCTGCATTCTACCGGCTGCGTCTATCTGTGTATATACACCCGGCAATCGCTCCGCGAACATTCTTCGGCGCATTAGCTTCGAGTAACGGACGCGAAAAGTAGAAGAACCACTTGCACTAAAGAATCAATGAAGCCAGTAGCTCCGCAGCAGCAAACGCCGTAGCCACTTGCCAAGGCCAGCCAGCACCACCGATGGTCTGGATCCAGTCGAAGGCCCAGGTGGAACCGTTCTGGCGGTCTTCTACTCCATTTCCTTGACAACGACCTTGTTCCGGATGTTGGTGTGGGGTACAGCGCCCTCCTTGGCGTGTGCCCGCCGGTTCGCCATTTTTTTCTGCTCGCGGGCGCTGGACTCGCGCTTGGCTTCCGCTGCCTTCTTGATGGCTTTGGGGACGTGTCGGTGCCTACAGTTTAGTTCAACGTTTTCGTTTAACACATCATTGGTTAGTGGGACCAGGCAGATATCATTCACGTGAGCAACAAAAAGCAAACGATACGTACTTGGAGATGCGGCTGATCTCACGCAGATGCTGGTATCTCTCCTTGAGCGACTCATTGTACTCCAATTTGCGGCGTTCACGCGGGGCAACCTAATCAAGCGCAAAAACGTAGAAGATACCAGCGCAAAAAGCGTAGAACCCGACGTTACGTCAGTATTTCTGCAAAAATACAAGAGTCTGGAAGTAGCTCGTACCTTGGAAAGCTTCTTGGAGGCTTCGGCCTTCCAGATGCGAATGTTCGTGTCGTCACTACCGGACAGGACAAAGTTCGAGTCGGCACTAAACTTGACGGAGAAGATCCTGAGCAGGCGCAAAGCAAAGCAAAAGAGAACGAGTCAGTAATTAAGTCATCGAGACGTGGACGGACGTCAAGAGAATAAGACAGTGGACGGTTTGCCACGCAAGTGTTCCCATTGTCCACGCTACGCTAGTGCCGAAACGGCCCAAAGCGTTGGGTGACACTGGTGGAGGGTTGAGCCCGCATGACAATGCTCGACCGAGAGCTAAAGGTGGTAATACGTACCGCTGCATGCGCTGAGTGTGGTAAACCTCGCGGCTCTTAGCTGAGCGCACGTTGAAGATACGGATCGTTCGGTCATATGAGCCTGCAACGAACTCCCGGCCTGTCGGCGAGTAGGCCACGTCCATTCTACAGGAACAAAAGCACAAACACGTTCATGTTAGACACCAACTTTGTATACCACTGTAAACCTGACTCAAAATGACGCACACTGCCGAGACGTGGTCCTTGTGCACCATCATTGCGCGGTTCATCTTGCGCATATCGAATGTGTACAGATTGTGGTCCTCATTGGCCTGGAAAGAATCAGTAAATGACACACAAGTTAGTCTTTCGTACATTCAAGCCAACTACCAACGTAAAATGGAGCCATGAGTGCAAAGGAGACACTTACGACTGTGAAGTTCATAGGCTCCATCGGGTTCCATGCCAACGCGTTGGAACGCATTTCCATGACGATTTTACGCATCGAGGAAGAGACGCGGATGTCGTACAAGGTGATGTTGCGGTCCGAGCCCGTGGACGCCAGCAGTGACGCCTCTGCAGGGTTGAAATGCACCGAGTTGATTGAGTCAGCACCCCACGCGAACTCGTGCGTAGGTGTCGAACGCGATGGATCCCACACTTGAACCTTCGATCCGCACGTCGCGAACATATTCTGAGACCAATGATGGTCAATTCCACTGCAGAAAACAACCACAAACATGTCAAAACCACAGTTCCAGCATCAATTCCCGCCCAGTAAACGTACAGGAATGGTTCCTTCGACGTGAAAGTGGCAAGTGCCGTCGGGACATCCTCATCTTCGTCCTTCACACGCAGTGCCCACTGCTTCACTGTCTTGTCCTCACTACACGAGTAGAACGTATTGCCATCCGGTGTCACCGCCAGTCCACGCACAAACCCGCGGTGGCCGTAGACGTTCCAGACGCATTTGCGGCGTGGCAGATCCCACACGCGCACTTCTCCATCTGCTGCGCCACTCACAAATGCCACTAGACTCTTGGGGTTCGTGGCCAGTGCAGTGACACCGTCGCAATGGCCGTCCAGAGCTCCCACGAATGGTTTGGCGAACATCCGCTCGAGCTTCACAGCATTCAAAGCACGCGTGTACTCGCGCGGTCGTTCGAACGGGTGGAGCGCCGGGTCATAATTGCGGAAAACCTTTAGCTTATCGGATTGCACCTCTTGCGTAAAGTCCTTCTCCACACGGGAGATCGTCTTGACCTTCATGGTAGCGTTAGTGTCTGTGAAGAGATGTCAATGCTAATGAGCTCTTCACTGGACGGCGGAGCTTCGTCAGTGATTGGGTGAAAATGATCTTCAGAAGAAACGATTGGGTAAAAAAATGCAACAAAATTATTTCTCCTTTCTCACACGTCACAGATGCAGTACAAGTTGCTGTGGTTGCACTTTACAGCTTGAATTTCTCATCCAGAGAGTCTTCACTCAGTTTCCAGAGTTTGTTTGCATTCTCCAACGAATGGCTTGACTTGGCACCTGCCTCGAGTGTAGGATAACCTCGCATGTGTAGGAATCCATTGGGGCCGTAATATTCGCCGCCTTTGACACTCTTCACAGTCGCAGCGTACAAAATAGGAAGGGCTCCCATTTGCGACGTCATGAAGGGCAGCAGTGACACAAGCCACACAAAGATCTCCGCCAGCCAATGAGGGAATGTGCTACGATAGTAGCGGTTCCAGATGTCACTGTGCGTGAAACCAGGGTGTGCAGCTACGGACACGACGTTCTCCACCTGCGCGGACTGCAGACGGCGCTGTAGCTCGAAGGTGAACAGTAGATTGGCCATCTTGGACGTCATATAGTCCCGGAGGCTACCGCGTGTGTGTCCTAGTGTTGAAAAGTCCAGGTACATCCACGCGAAATAGTGCGCGAGGCTGCTCACATTGACCACGCGCGCCTGATCGTTCGAGCGGCGCAGCAAGTCCAGCAACAAACTAGTGAGGTAGAAATGCCCCAAGTGGTTAATGGCGAAGTGAGCCTCCAAGCCGTTGGGCGTGTGACGCTGTGCAGGCACCGACACGCCAGCGTTGTTGATCAGCAGGTCCAGACGGTTGAATTTCTCGTGGAACACGCTCGCGAACTCGCGGACGCTGGACGGATCTCCGACGTCCACCTGCATGAACTCCACAGACCCGACAACTTCACTTGGTAACCTGGCCAGTTCTTCACGAATCAGCTCCTCTGCGCGTCTTCCGCGACTTTCGTTACGGCACGCGAGAATGACGGAAGCCCCGTGCGTTGCCAATGCCTTGGCCGCTTCAAAGCCGATGCCTGAGTTGGCACCGGTGACGATAGCGAGCTTGCCCTTCTGGGACGGCATTGCTGAGCCATCCCAATTCCTTTCCGCGCTGACGAACGCACCCATGCTCTTCTAGAGATTCCCAGTGCTCCTGTGAGGTTGAGGTGGAGCACAGTTGGGGGAGATTTGCTAGATGACATCGCCGTTGGAAGAAAGCTGTTCATGGTCCCAGACAGCTCACGTTTTTGCAAAATAACTTAGGTCTGCGAATCCAAGCAGAGACCCGACGAAGAGCGGAATGAGATGCAGGTTTCAAGCATGTTGAATTGACATGTAATCCATGCTGCAGCTACACGTCAAACTTGACACCCAGTAGGTCTTCACTTAGCGTCCAGAGTTTCTTACCGTTGTCACGCGAGTGGCTGGCCGGGTGTGACTTATCCAGCCTCGGGTACCCTCTCAGCGCCATGACTCCATCGGGAGCGTAGATTTCGCCTCCTTTCACACTCTCCACCGTCGCTGCATACAGTGTCGGAAGTGCGCCGATCTTCTGAGACGAGAACGGCAGCAACCACACAGCCCACATGACTAGCCACTGCAAGAACGGCCACCCCGCCAGCTTGGTGCTAATGTACTTGTTCCAGATCTCTGTGTGACAAACGCCAGGATGCACCACAACCGCCAGGACATTATCAGTCTCTGAATCTTTCAGGCGTCGCTGCAGCTCGTATGTGAATAACACGTTGGCCATCTTGGACTCGGCGTAGTCTCTCATGCTGTTGCCTGGCGTGTGACCCATCGTGGCGAAATCCAGCCGGGCAGCATGGTGCAGGCCACTCGAAACGTTCACCACTCGAGCCTGCGTCTTCGTTTGCCGCAGCAGATCCAACAACAGACTCGTCAAGTAGAAGTGGCCGAGGTGGTTGATAGCAAACGTGCACTCTAGTCCCTTGGAGTTGTGTCGCACTGGCGGACACGCCACACCTGCGTTGTTAATGAGCATGTCAAGACGGTCAAACTTGGCCCGGAACGTCCGTGCAAAGTCTCGGATACTGTCGACTTCGGCCAGATCCAGTAGCATAAACTCCACCCCACCACTTCCGCCGGCCTCATTCAGCGCGTGACGAATCAATTCCACTGCATTTCGACCTCGAGTTTCGCTTCGACACGCGAGCACCACGTGTGCCCCGCGCAACGCCAGCGCTTTGGCAGCTTCGAAGCCGATCCCACAATTGGCGCCTGTCACAACAGCGAGCTTGCCCTTCTGAGAGGGCATCGAGCTGCCATCCCAGCAGTGCGCGGAACCTTCTGCCATCGATATTGATACTGGCAGTAGAGTCCTTAAAATAGGCACGGAAAATTAAAGTAGGCGATTGATCTTCTTCTTCAAATTCATATAGGTGTGCCTATTTTTTTAGCAGACAAGAGCTTGAGAGAGATGTTTCACTTCGGAGCGGTTCAACACGAGCTGCACGGACTGTGAAGTACTTGTAGAGCTGCTGCCGATCTTCACGCGACCGAGAAGAACGGGTGGTCGCTCCATTTCAGGTGGTTGCCAACCGAACACATTCTCTCCGCGGGTGATGGCCTTCGTGATATCCTCACTCCAACCGTCTTCACGCATTGCCACACCAATACGTTCACGAAGGGTAACCAGATCATGTTGAGTGCGCGACTGCTGTAGCTTCTCAGTCATGAGTTGATCCTGTGCAGAGGAACCCGTTGATGAAGCCGCACGCTTCAGATCCACAAGACGCGGCATGGACAGTTGAGCCTTCACCTGCCTAGAGAACGTAGCCACTTCCTTCAAAGAGCTTGCCAACCTGTCAGAAGGCTTCAACTTGCGAGTGTTCAAGCCAGCATTGGGGCCAAGAAGCTTCTCCAATCGTTCCTTTGCCAGTGTCGAGCGAACCGTGTTTAGCTCGGTGTGAAGTTGGTGGAAAGCGCGACGGAACGCCTCAGCGTCTGCTGCACCCATGGCCGATCCTTTTCCCGTACCAGCGCTTCCACCCTTCGCGTTGCTGCCGGCGTCGCTGGTGCGCTTCAACTGCTTGCGCAGGTCCCGGTTCAGTGAGTTCAGCAACGTCTTCTCCTTGTTCGACTCATCCAGTGCAATGTCGAACTGCTCACGCTCCTTTGCAAGCTGCGTCTCCAACTGAATCTTCTCGCTCGTAGAAGCAGCGGCGCTCTCGGTCAACTGCAGCACTTGACTTTCCAATTTTTGAGCCACAACTCGGTGCTGGCTGTCGGCACGTTCAAACTCGCGGATTCGCTGGTGTAGACCGTTGCACAGTTCTGTCATTCCCGCTAAGTTGCTGCGCAGCGTCGATGCGTCCACCAACTCCTGGTGGATGGCCTGCGCTCGGATACGCCACTGTGGGCGTCCGTGCGCTCCGTCAGCGTTATCACTACGAGTGCGGGGCGCCACCGCATCAGTGAAGGCTCCACGGCACACCAGCTTATACAACAACGCCAACTTCTCCTTAAATGCTACAGTGTGATCGTACACGGTCTGTTGAGTGAACGGGAGTAGCTCTTCAGCCGATTTGGTGTGCTCCAGGAGGCCATCTTGAGCTAGCTGGGACTGCAGCGACGTCCAGAGCGACTGAGCCTCCGTAGCGTAACTCTGGATCGAAGTTACAACCTCACCTCCAGCCGCCACGAGTCCATCAAGGTCATCGTCAGAAGCCGCTAGATCAATCTCCGCGCGGCGGTAGAGCAGCTGAGCAACGCTCAGCACCGACAGGAGCTCTCCAAGGCACTTGTCCAGCATCGGCACCAGCTCCGTCCGTAATGCGGCAGTTTGATCATCATCAGGCATCTCTGAGCTTGCGAGCAGACTCTTCGTAGTGCGTAAGAACGTCACCATCGCCGAAATTGAGAACGCCAGCTTCGCCACGCTCTTCTTAGCACGAAGCTTGATCACGGCCGAGCGAGCACCGAAACTTTCAGCTCCTACCGACGACGAAACCTGCGTGACACGGCCATAGTGCCATTCATCCGAGGCCTGAAGAAGGCGGTCATACAACGCTGCAACGTCACCACCACCACGAGGGCCATTGAGCAGGTCACCGTCGGAGAAAGCTGACAGCGCCGAGTCCAACAAACTCTCCAACGCTGCCGTTTGCGAAGTATCGAGCGCTGAGCACCCTTCAGTAAACTCCTCCTCTGTAGTCAGGTGACATTCCAGCATGAACAGGTCCTCCTTAGCTTGACACGAGATCGCAGCCAGTTTGTCACCCAAGACAAGTTGCTCGAAGCTTACTGCTCCAACAGGAGCACCGTCTTCCTTCTCATCCTCCACCTGGCCGCTGGAAATTTGTTGTTGCGCAACTGTGTCGAGGTCCTTCTTCAAATGCTGCAGCAAAATATCGGACTTACCCGCGATTCGCCCCAGTGTTAGTCGAACGCGAAGAACCTTCTGGTCCGTTTCGGAGAAAATCGAGTTGGGGACGACAGCACGCAGAAATGAGTTCTCCAATCTCGCTTGCTCCGAAATAATCTTTTGCTTTGCTGCCTCTGTTTCGTGCTCGCGGGCTGCCGCAACTAGTGCGCGCAGCCCCATCGTCTGGTTTAGTGCCAGATGTGCCGTATCCTTTAACGACTCAACAGCGCCAGTCTCCGCGCGAAGCTTCGCCTTCAGCTGCGCAATTTCTTCGCGGTGGCTGTGTGCAAGGTCACGAAACCGTGCAATAGTGCGTTCCTTGTCCTCGAGGACCGTTTTCTGGTCGATCGCCGCCTGCTTCAACTCCTGCAACGTCACACGCTGTGAATCGATCTCATCCCGCAGCTCCGCTTCGTACTCGGTATGCTGATGTTCCATCTCCTGGTCTACTTCGCGCAACGACTCAAGGGACTGCACTGTCGTCTCCAGCTCTGCGAGTTTCTCGCCCAGATTTAAGTTTTTATCTGTAAGATCTTCCACCATGGACTCGTACGCGTTCGCAACGTCCAGCATCTCCTTGAGTTCCTCTGCCTCGCTCTCTAGCTTGTTCTTCTTCGTAGTTAGCTCTTCCACTTCCTCCCGCAAAGACACCAGCTCAGCGTTTTCACGTTGAGCCTGACGCAGCTTCTTGCTTAGATCTGCCTTCTCCTCTGACGCACGTTCATGCAGCATCTTGACAGCAGCTCGGAGCTTGTTGTTCTCATCCGCCAAATCCCCAGCGCTAGCAGAAGATCCCTCTGAGTAGTCAGGCCCCGTAGTTGCCGAGAGCGCCATGGCTGCTTTAAGCTTCTCCACCTCCTGCTGCAGCTCCTCAGCGTGCTCTTCGGCGATTTCCTTATCCATCTCAATGGTCTCTTTCTCCAACGTCATCATCTCGATCATGTCCTGGAGCTCAGCGGCTTGTTTCTCCAGTGTCTCTACCTTACGTGCACCTGAGCTCGACTTGGCCATGGCCATGGCCACCTCCTCAGCCTTCTTCTGTTCGGCAGCAGTGAACACCGCAATGCGGGACTTCTGCTGAGCCACCTCCGACTCCAGAGCCTTAATCTCCGACGCCTGCGTGGCATTCTCTAGTCGCAGCTCATCCAGCTGCTCCTCGTGTTCACCCTGCAGCTCTGCAATATGGTCTTCCAGCTCCGCACGCACCGAGCGCACGTGCTCCTCCGCTTCTTCTCGGATGATCTCGATCTGCTGAGCGAACTCTTCCTGCGGGGACAAGTCCATGCCCTCCTCTGTGTCCTCCACGCCCATGTCCTCGTCCATCTTTTCGTCTCCATCAATGTCCACCTGAACCTGTTCCTGGTCCTGAACTTGCTCGGCCATCTCCTCGAGCTGCTTCTCCTGCTCCTGTCCCTGTTCCTCCAGCAGCTTGATCTTCTCGCTGTTAGCTGCTGCCGCCTCCTTCATGACCGTCACACTCTGTCTCAGCTGCTCCACATGTCTGTTCTTCTGCTCCAGTTCTTCCTCTAGCTTCGAAATTCTCGCCTTGGCTTCTGATAACTGATCGTCCGAAGCTGCTGCACTTCCTGTCATTGAACCGAGTCTCGTCCTCGGTGCAGCAGCTGCAGAGATGCTGGATCTACTGCTAGGAGTGATCATAGACGCCCTCGTCTTGGGCGTAGAGAGTCTGGAACTCGCAGATCCACTGGGGGTCGAGCCGGGAGGCGCCGGAATCGACGAGGACGACGCGCCGATGGCCGAACTGCGTCGCGCTGCCACACTGCCCACGCCTGAGAGTCTGCGAGCTACAGGCGACTTGGAAACGGAAGATAAAACACTGCGCACCATCGTCTTCTTGATGAACAGTCCGTGGTTGGGCGCGCAGGTGAAGTAGACGCGGCCGTTGAGCTCTCCATTGTTCTTTCCCTCGGGTCGCTCCAGCTCGATGCCCACCCACTCGCCACTAGCGAAGTCTGTCTCGCCGATGAAGCGCACGACGCCGGTCTTACCGGCGCCAAAGGCTACGCGGGCGCCGACCTCCAAGTCCATCGTTGCGGTAGCCTTGTAGGGAGGAGGATACAACTGGAATCAGTTCTGAGGCGAATGGTTTTTGTGTGGCGCACATTATAGAAATGTTTCTAAACTGCAAGATCTAATTAGGTTTTGGAGCCTGTATAAACAGATAACACTATAGGTAATATCTACCAAAAATAGTAAATGCTAGCATTTTATTTAGCCTCTCAAAATGGAAAAGAATATTTTTGGATCGCAGCTGTTACCCCAACTTGGATAAAGCATTCGGCGTGCTTTTTAGTGCTTACCATATACAGTATTGCACTCGCACGGGCAACGCGCGCTTGACTGCCTTGAAATTTCGGCTGCCAAGTGCATTATGTTGTTGTGCGTATACTGGGCCATCGCGCTGCTGGCCGCTCGGTGGTTCACGTTTATAAAAACTGCAATCTCGTGTATTGTGAGACCGTATAAGAAATTGCAGTCATATCGGAGACTTTGATATCGTCTGTTCGACACCAGCTTAGTGGCAGATGGGACTTGGCCTCGTCAGCTCGACAGGAGGCGTCAGGTGATTTGACTGATGATACACGCTGGTGTCCAGCGTTTTACTTGCTGTGTTCTCCGCTATAAATTGCTGCTGGATGCGCTCAACCGAACCAACGCTCACCCTGCCCTCGCCATCTTATGCCGTCCGGTGAGACTCATTTTGGTCCGCCCCCAGCTAAATAGAGCCAGAATTGTCCAACTCTTTCGATTTGTGGCCAATCCGCGATCTTGAAAGAGCAGCAGACCGTGCTTTTTCAAACTAAAAAGCGCGCCATTCCAGCCACCGACTCACTCGCCGTTGCACTGGGATCCCTCGTCGCCTGGTCGCGACTCTCGTCGGAAGTTCTTCAAGCGCAGTTTTCTCTGTCGTCGTGCGCCATTCAGAGTTTGCCCAGATACAACAGCACCGAGAGTACAGTTAGTGGCAGCCGCGTCAGCATGACAGTGCGCAGCATCGTGGAGATGTTCGAGAGTATGGCCGCGTCCTCGGGCGACGGCGCGTCCACCCATTCGCTTGAGTCACCGGAGCGCGGCAATGTGTACGGACTCGTGACGTACTACGACGCCCTGGCGGTGGTTGAGGAGACACCAATCATCCTACCCACCAAGACTGTGCGCATTGGCCAGGATCTGGCAGTAGCGAGCGCCGAAGTGGAGTTAGACGGCGTAGAGCAGACACAGGAGCCACAGGTACAGGAACAGATTGAGGAAGAGCAACAGAAACAGGTTGAGGAAGAGAAACAGGAACAGGAAGCAGAAGAGCTGCAGGAGGACAATCAAGACACAGGCGACGTTCCATCTGCGCCGGTGTCGTCCCCAGCTCGCCTAGAACGGAACTGCTTGCTGCTACCTATGAGCAGAATCCCGCAGCCAAAGTCACGCGAGTTCCACCTTGCTGCCTGCTCGGTTCGCAAGCCTCGCGCGGAGGACTCATCGCGTATCCGCACGTTCTCCTCGAACTCAGACGACGCAAACCAACAGCTTTATGTGCCTCCTCCGACACCTATTTCCGCTCGGATTCGTGCTCCGTGCACAAGTTACGCTGCGTTCGTGACTCGGATCGAGAACTCTTCGTCTCGATTGCTGGATTTCGAAAAGGACGAGCGATGGCTAGGACAGGTGGAGACCATGAAGTGCCGTGTGGAGACGCTCAAGCGGAGGAACCACATGAATCTGGCGAGAGAGGTGGCGTGTACCCCGCGTAAGAACAGGAGTATGAGCGAGTGCAGTGGCGTGTCCACAGCGTCCACAGCATCGATGTCGTCTATGGATACGCCCGAGGTCAGTTGCCAGTAAGTGGAGACTCCCCAGACAGTGCTTTGAGCACATTAACTTATTACTAGTATCTAATGTTAAGCTGCACAAGCAAATGTTCACAACCAAAGCAAGGGAGAGCATAGTGTCCATCTTTGCCCACCATTTTTCAAAATTCAAAATGTCCCGGGCAATTAATTGATTTACCGCCGGTAACTTACCGGTATTATTCTGTTTTTTTTTCCTGTAAAATGTTTTACATGAATTCTTAAACAAGGGGTAGGTTTCAAATCCAAAAACCTAGAGAAGCCAGATTACTAAAATTTTGTATCCACATACAAAACCCCGTCAATTCGCTTAGAAGCCTGCGGTAAAGCGCACCAGCCCTTCCCAAGACAGCGCGTGTGTGCGTACACACAGAGAGAGAAAGCATTCGCAGGATGACCACCGAAGCCAACACCTCCGTGCTAGGAGGAACTGTGCTAAATGCTGGACCCCTGGGCACCGAGTACGTCCCACCGAACGACAGGGGACAATCAATCAGTTTTTCTAACGATTTCTATCATTCTGTTCCTAAATGCAGCACGACGTACGGCAAGCTGCCGCCTCTGAATCCGGATGACCTGAAGCTGCCGCCTCCACCTCCGTCTGCTGCTGACAAAGTGACCAACACGGCGAACGCCATCTCCATCGGCGAAGTGTGGGACGAGATCAAGGCCAAGACACGGGAAATGTGCGTGTTTGATGTATTTATTAAGCTATGATATAACGGATGCTGACGATTCGTGCTGCAGTATCATGGGTTCGTCTGTGTCTGGAGTGCTGTCAGCCATGCGCGTCGTGAACTTGACTATGGCCGGTTGTATGATCGCCTTGGCGGTGGGTCAGATTATCCAGTCGGACTCGGCCTTCTCTGTCATGGCAGATGCGCTCTCGGTCATCTACACCATGTACGATCTGAGAAGAGAGTTTTTACTTTTGGAAGGTTGGTTGCTGACATTTGTACTGGATGCTACAGCTTCTTCGCGTTGATTCTGGTGGGATACGAGCTCCGTACTGCCTACATTGACAAGCTACTGCGGGGCAGCTTCGGCTTCATGTACAGTCCCTGGGGACGGTGCCTCTTCTTGAGCATGTGCGTAGACTTGGGTACTATTGGCAGTTGAGTTGTGGAATTGACATGTAGCTGTTGTTCCAGGATTTCCATCTTTCCGTTCGGCATGTGCGGCGTTTACGGCATTTTGGTGTCGCTCGCGGGCTTCACTAACGCGTACTTCAACTACTTTGTCATCACGAAGCACCCGTCCTTCACACGCGGCGTCCCGGACTACACTCCACCTGAGGAGACTCCGGCAGCTAAGACCACTACACTCAAGGAGGAACAGGACACGACTGTCTAAGGAGCTTAAGATTAAGTACCTGGCACTGACGTTACTCTTTCCCAGCCATATCAAGTGACACAAGTGCTATCGTTGCAGTTTTTTAGTCTTGGCAAAAAGTGGAAGTGCCATGGAGCCTAGCAGCCTTGCATATCGATCTTCATAATTTACTGGAGCGTTCATCGTGCCTGTGTTGTGTCATTAATTCCTCTGTTTTCGTTGGCTGCTTCCCTCACAAATTCTTTTAGGTCACAAAATCGACAGGAAATGGCTGAAAAGGAGCTGTGCGAGCGAATGTGCAAGAAGCAGGCATGTGCCATCCAGTTCTGTCTGCAGCGCCGCAACTACCAGGAGAGCAAGTGCGCCGAAGTCATCAAGAGATACTACGACTGCTGCACCGCTGCCACAGAAGCAGAGCACAAGTCCCGTTCCAGTTAACTGAATCGACTGTTGCTTATCAAACGTGTTCTAAAGTCGCGTTTCTATTGGTTAAAATTGTGAGGTGAGCTTGCCATCCAACTTTATGTGTCATTTTCGCAAAAGCCACCAGAATGCTACGTCGCGCAGCTCTGTCTTCGCTACGCTGCGCGTCTCGCCACGCCTCCACTCAGCGCTTTAAGGCTTTATCCGCTGCTTACTCCGTGTGCAGACGTAATGGCGCAGTTGTGGTGCCTCGTTGCTTCCCTGTTCAGACCGCACACTTCTCTACAGACGCTCCAGCGCCTCCGCAGATGACGGAGCACGAGTTCATGGAGCTGGCGGACGAGACTCTGCACGACATTCAGAGCTGGCTGGACGGTATTGAAGAGATGCTGGAAGAGTCGGACGTTATGTTCTCTGTACGTTGCAATCCATACTGCAACTTTAGATGCAATTACACTAACATTTGTGGGCTGGCAACAGCAAGGAGTCCTGAAGATCGACTTGGGTGACCACGGCACGTGGGTGATCAATCGTCAAGTGCCCAACAGGCAGATCTGGTGGTCCTCTCCTGTTAGGTATGAGTCGTTATGGCGTCTTTGAAGAGGAGAATGAGAGGCTGAAAGATGTGTTTTTGTGTAGTGGTCCTCGTCGCTATGAGTATGATGCTGAGAGTGGGAACTGGGTGAACACACGAGACAGGGGCGAGTTGATGGAGCTGCTGCGCTCTGAGATCCTGGACGCAACGGGAATCGAGATTTACAATTGAGCTGTAAAGGGGATACAGTTGCTTGACAGGTTTTAGCAAGTTGGAGAAAAAAAGAAGAATCAGTACGACAAGTGGCTCTCTAAGAACACTGCTGTACTTTTGATATGTCTGCTCGCTTTGCGCTCTTCCGTGTTGATGTGGGTCTCGCTCACGCAGCAGTTGGTTGGCTCTACTCGTCTAGGTTTCGATCTCTTCGTCGTCGTTGTCTTCACCAGTCTGGGCAGCTGCCTCCCCTCTATTCGCATCTACGTCGTGCCGCTCGCTCATATAGTTCTGGTCGTCATACACGTTATCAGTAGCCGTTTAACATTTGACATGCGCACAGACGGAACTCACTTCAAGCAGGAGACCGCGGAAGTAGTCGGAGGAAGCCTCCAGAGTGGTAGATGCCAACAACCCTTTCCGACGAGCCTCATCTTCCTCCCAGTCGGCAATGGCACGATCCCGCATGTCCAAAATATGATCGCGACGTCTCTTTTCGTTCTCAACCTCCGTTAGTTGCGAGTAATACTCTTTCTCCTGGTCACACGAAAGTGATAACGTCAGATCATCGCGAAGAGAGGCAATATGACTTTGGACATGATTTCTTACTTCTTCTGTGCATTTGCGCCACATATCGCCCATAATTTTCCTCGTCTCAGATGCGGAGCGCCGTGTCTTGCCCAGAGCTTCCTTCTGCATCTGGCAGTAGACGATGAAAGGGTTGATTGGTCGTGGAAGACGGTCCTCCTGGAGTCCAGGCATCAAAAACGTCGTTAGCTTCCATCCAATGACCATAAACAAGCTTGGGCAGAATTTCGCACTTTTGCCACTGGCCGTGGTGGTCGTTTTGACCGCCCATTAGTTTCAGGAACGATCGGGGTGCTTTTCCAAGTGGTAGGTCTGTCCAACAGCGCAATACGTCAGTATCAGTGGCGTCTATCATGCATTCCTTGACCTTAAAAGCAACGTACGCTCGCGCAGCTGTAAATCTCGCAGATAAATATGTCCTCTCTTCTCTGGACAGTTCGCTTAAAACGGGCTGCCATAACTCTGTGAAAACAATTGTAGAATCAGAAACAAAAACTGTCGAAGGAGAACACATACATACAAGGAAACTTACTTGCGTCACTTGTACTACGAACGACATCGTCCAGCGGCGGCATGACCTTAATGTACCCTGAGCTAGCTGTTGGCAGCGTGAGGCCAGTACCCTGGACTTGAAAAGGATTCTTTCCGATCCATTTACGCCCACACAGTGCAATACGATAGGCTGCAACCTGCTCGTAGATGGAAAAAACGATAGCTGGCTCGATAGACTTTGGCAAGTTCAGCTCTGCGCGTAGCGTACTTGCAAACTTTTGGGTAGCAACACAGTCGTTCGATATGTCCCATTCGAATTGGTCGCGTAGCTGCAACGACAAAGAAACCAACCAAATCAGTATACCAGCTATTAACTTCCGTTTGGCCACGTACGGAGAATCCTTCAATGATGAGATCTAAGTAGATAGGGTACAACCGTCCATTCGGGTACTCGGTGGTCACGTAAGAAGAGGTAAACGTCAAAATTTGCCTTCGAATAGACTCGGCAATTGTATCCTAGAGTGATAAAACATCTACAGCGTTAGGCATTCCCCACATCTAGGCCTAAATATTCACTGCGCACCTTGAGCTTATTGCTCATCTTTTCATCCTGAGCAATTTGCGTGGCGAGAACTTCTGGTGAAGCTCCAGTAGTTAAATCTCTATAACATCAAAAATTAGAATGAAAACCTCACTCGCGCCAGTCGCGACAGTAATGACAAGCAGCTTACGCGTTGACGAGGAAGGTATCCTGAAATCGAACGCCATCCAAATCCACATCGAGTCGAATAGGGCAGATAAGCTCCGGTTTGCCTGTTCGCCTTGGCTTCCGTACGTCCAATTGATCTGTCGTTGACCCGATACCCTTCTTTCCCTCCTCAGTTGCAGCAGTCGCACCTGAGGCATCCAGAGGCTGTACGATGACCTTCCGCTTCCGTTTGCGATTGCCTGTCGTTGGCTGCTCAACTTCCGCTGCCGCTTTCTGCACCGAATGCAATCCATTAGCTTCCATTCACGCATCTCTTTACTGGAAATTGTAGAAAATTAAATACCAATTGTGCAGGCGTGACATCAGCATGGATAATGCTTCTCCTGTCCCCCACATTGCGTCCAAACTACAACCACAACCAATTAATACCCCGTTCTCTTCCACATTAGCACCCTAACGTCATATAACCTGTGTAGATGCCGTAGATCTCCTGGAACTGCCGTCCAAAGGCTTGAGAGGCTTACTTGCAGCGCTTTTGAGTGTCTTGTGCGCCAACGCCACGCGATATCGCATCAGCAGCTTGTCCACCGCTGTATCTGCAATCTACAGTCCATTGCACAGCAGTTAGAGGCCTGTATACGGTCCATAAGGTCATGTTGACGTTGACGGACGTACGTCGGACGCCGCTTTTGCTCGCCGAGCCGCGGGCGACAGATACGCGCGCAGCTGCTCCTCGGACCAGCCCAACTGCTTCGCCACCTTGTCATCTGGAACGGCGTAGCGCTTCATGAAGAGCATCAGGCGGTCGGCCGCCGAGTGGCAGTCCCCCGATCCCCCGCCGCTCATTAGCTCGTGGTCGTATGGAGGGGAGCTCGATGCCCAATTTGGCGGAAGCGGCGGAAATGTTGCGTACACCACACTAAGGACAATGTATTTTGTGTGCGATTGGTGTGGTAACAAAACGAACTTCCTCTTTGTATGGTTGATAGTTGATGGTCCATGCTGAGCTGAGTGCATGTACATATCCTATAGTTGGAAGAGATGAACGAAATGGGCGTTAATGTTTCTCTGACATTGATTTGGTATTAGTCGACCTCGACACGACCGGTAATCGACAATAGGACACCTCGTCTCACGGAATGCAGAGAATGTCGGCGAGTCACTTCTGATCTCGCAACAGACCTTCAACTGTCACTATGGCGCTCCTTGGTCATCGTGACGAGGCACCTTCACTCCGGACTGCTGTTCTTGTCTTTGCTCCTGCCGCCGCAACGCTTGAGATCTGCGATCTTCCTGACTCAGAAGCACGAACGGCGCCCGTGGAGACCCCAGCGCGTCAAAGGACAGAGACCCCGGCACGATCGCATTCCGACGACGAGCAGCGATCGACTGGTGAAAACCTTCACGAAGTCCTGTTCTCGACGGAGTGATTGTCGGCTCATTCCACTGCGTCCCAGCGTCGTTCTGGCCACACGGCGAATCCGGAATACTGAAACCCATCGTGAAGCTGCTTTGACTCGAAGACGCAATTCAGCGAGAGCGTGAGGTGTATATTCCACACACGGACGGGTGTCCTTCCAACCGTGTGCGAAATTGGGAATGACTGTCCTCTCATTGTTCGCTAGAGGCATCGGAAGAGACTGCATCAAATTGCCTCCATTCCGCGTTGAGGTTTGAACATTGACCTGATCAAGTTGCATCGTGTCTTATTCATCAAATTAAACAGGTTTAAAGACCTGTTTAACCCGATCAAAAGTATCCATATCGTAAACAGATTTCGTATCTGTTCAGCACATCGACATGGCTCCTCGAGGTAGCGGGGCGCTGGACGCCCGCAAGGCGATTCTGCTGGGCATGGGACTGCTGTTTGTGGCCTATTTCGTTGTAGTGAACGTCTTCTTCGACCTGTCAGCGCAGAGCCCTCATTTAGCGCTGCAGGACGAGGAACAGACGCGTCAATTCGCGGACGAAATGGCTAAAGAGGAGACTAAAACGGAGGAAAAGACTGTCATCCCCCAGCCAACGCGGCTCTGGGAACCTAAACCAGACCGTAAATACGTGTGGCTGGATGTGGCTATCGACGACGTCTACGTAGGCCGCGTCACCGCTGAATTGTACGCTGATATCGTCCCCAAAACGGTGGAAAACTTTCGTGCCTTAACTACAGGCGAAAAGGGCCAAGAATACTCGTTCAAGGGAAGTGTGTGCCACCGTATCCTAAAGGATTTTATCGTGCAGTGCGGAGACTACACGAAGGGAAACGGAACCGGAGGACGCAGCATTTACGGCGCCAAATTTGACGACGAACCCAATGGACTGAGGCTGACGCACTCCAAGAGGTACATCCTACAGATGGCCAATGCTGGTCCCAATACCAATGGCAGCCAGTTCTGCTTCATGCTCAGAGCGACCCCACATCTTAATGGCAAACACGTCGTGTTTGGTGAAGTGGTGGAAGGCTTTGAGGTCATAGACAAGATGGAGCAGGCTGGTGTGGAAAGAGACGGCATCCCGCTGCAGCACAAAGTCGGCTTCACGGACGGTGGTGAGATCACCTTCTAGATAAAAGGCAGGAAGACCCACAGCTGCATACAGTATACTCTAAACTGCGTTAACAAGGTGACAGTTATCTCCGCTACACTTATGACAAATGGCCCATAGCCTCTGCGAACTCGAGGTAGTCACGCATGGACTCTTTAGAAGATACAGGCGTGATACCAGGAAGAGCTTCGTCAAAATGGCGCATGCAGACCTTCTCTGCATCCAGAGACTCTCGAAGAGCAAGCAGCGCTGCCTCCCGACAAAGGTTCTATCCAAACGAGCATCATGTCAGCAAGCGGACTAAATTCGAGCAAAAAGAGATGAATCGTACCTCAAGTTCAGCTCCGCTGAAGAATGGCGTACGACTAGCCAAAGCAGTTAAGTCGACATCGTCGTTTAGTTGCATAGGGCGCGAGTGGATCCGCAGGATATCGACGCGATCCGGTTCGGCCGGTAGGTCTACGAACAAGATGCGATCGAACCGTCCAGGTCGCATGAGCGCTGCGTCGATACACGCTGGACGGTTGGTTGCACCGATAACCAGAAGTCCTTCCGCTGATTCGACGCCATCCATTTCGTTAAGCATCGTGGAAAGCACACGCATAGCAGTGGAAGTACCACCTTCGCCACTCCCGGACCCGTCGAACTCGCGCTTGGCAACCATCACGTCGATCTCATCAAAGAAAATAATAGCGGGGAGAGCCGCACGGGCATCTCGGAAGACCTGACGGACAGCAGCTTCAGCGTCACCGAAGAACGGAGAGAAGACTTGGGCAGCAGAAAGTGACAGGAAGGTTGCTCCACTAGAGTGAGCCGCTGCACGCACAATGGAGCTCTTGCTGCATCCTGGTGGACCGTAAAGCAACACACCACGAGGTGGGGTGACTCCTAATCGAGAAAAGGTCTGTGGGAACTTAATGGGCCATTCAAGCGCCTGTTGCAGCGCAAGTTTGGTCTCTTCTTGGCCTCCGATGCTATCCCAGCCTTGACGCTCGAAGTGTTTCCTGCAAAAGCGTTAACTAGGCGTTAGTACAAATCAATAAACCTTAGAAGCTGTACGTACGTGAATCCACTGGCACCGCGAAGGGCTGAGGGCACCACAGTCTGCATGGCTTGGTCGAAATCTTCCATGGTCACTTCAAAGGTTTCCGTCTTCTGATCTTCAGTAGGAGGAACCAAAGTGAAGCTCTTTGCTTCACTTCCTAGTAGAAAGCTGAAATAATCCTGGCCTGAGGTTCTCTCCCCATCCTTTGTCTGCTTGGCGAGAAACCACAACGGAATAATAGCCGTAGGGTTTGCATGCCAAGCTCGACCTGCAACAACAGCTCCAAGTGTAGTTGTTGCGTTTTGCATTGCACTGAGAGGCTCAACTCGGCGCTTCCAGTCAGCCCACCACTGCTGAAGATCCTTGTCCCGAGACAGAGCTACAAGGTGACGCGTAGATGCAACCATAACAGCTTCACGACACAGAGCAGCGATATCTGCACCAACGTAACCCACAGCCTTCGCAGCTAATTCGCCGACAAAAGCATCGCGCTGTTGATCAGCTTCGTCTGGAGACCCACCACTAATAGCGTATGGCGTCTGGTTCAGATGCACGTTAAAAATCTTCTTCCTCAACGCAGTATTCGGCGGAGAAACAAAGATTTCGCGGTCAAATCGCCCTGGACGACGCAAAGCGGGGTCAATAGAATTCGGCAAGTTCGTAGCAGCGGCAACCACGACATTTTCACGTGAAAGTCCGCCCTCCACGCCGTCCAGAAGTGTCAGTAGCTGCGCAACAATCCGACTATGTGTCGATGAAGCACCACCTCCTGTTGCTTCACGCTTGGGACAAAGAGCATCTAGTTCGTCGATAAAGATGACACTGGCAGCGTGACGAGCACTACGAGCATGGGTCACCGCAGTCTCAAATGTATCGCGTAGAGCCTGCTCCGCATCACCACGACCACTGGTCATGATCTCTGATCCGTTGATAACTTGCAGCTTCAAATCCAACATAGCACCATAGTCATCTTCCACCTGGCGACACTCGTGCACTACAGAGCGCACCAGCAGCGTTTTACCAACACCAGGAGGGCCACATAGTAAAACACCCTTTGGGAACTCCACTCCTAACTCAGAGCGTAGCTTTGGATGAGCCACTGGTAGTAAAATCAACTCACGTAGCGCAGCTCGCTCGTCCTCCATGCCCCCCACCTTCACTGTCTTGGGCTGTGATACTGGAACAGCGCTCACTACATCGTCACGTCCATCCTTCAGTCCTTCTACACCTTCACTTGACTCTGTTAATGTGACTCGAGTTCCATGTGTCACCCGCGCGAACGGCGAGGCAGGATACGTCGACACTACTCGGAAAGTCAGCACTTGATCCTGATCCTCTTGATTTAGTTCTCCTTTGCTCTCCGCCACTAGTCCAGCCAACGTCAGTAACTTAACGTGTGCTCCAGCACAAATTACAAAGTTCCGCTGTAGTGTCTGTTGCAGAATGGAGCGAGTATCAAGGTCACGCAGTAGCTGAGACTTGGACGACGGGAGCAGCTCCAGTGTCACAGCTACAGCGGCGCGTACAGACCCACGAGAGATCCACTGTAGGTTATGATATTCAAAAGCTCCTCCACTGCTTGGTTGATTAGTGTGGCCAAGTAGAGACGACTGCAACTGGCTGAAAGCCCGCGAGTCTTGTCTAATTGTCACGGATGCGTCCACGTGAGGCTCTTGGGCGGCCACAGAGCTCAGTGCGACGTGACAGATGGCGGCAATACCACCACCAATGTTGCAAAGGACATATTGACTAGACCCGCGAGGACGGGAGCGTACAACTGCTGGGGAGACGCGACAGCGGCATGTCAAGTGCACGCCGATGGCATCCTTTGCAGCACCATCTATTGGCATTTTGATCGAATGGCTACATGGATGAATACTGGTTTTTTTAACCAAAAGATTTTGTGTTTTTACAAAAAGTCTTTTCAATGAGTTTGGTAAAATAATACCGTCGCAAAACCGATTGGCAAATCAATCACATACCGGTATCAGTACCGTTTGCTTCAGTAACTTGAAAGTACGGTGTGCATGTTGTTCGAAGTGAAGGTAAAGGTACGTGTTCGCGTAGCCAATTCACACACAGCTTGTTCGAACTGGTGCAGTTCAATGGATCTGCCAAGCGCCCGACGGGTAATAGCGTGGATTGCTCATGATGGAGTGCTGTAAATTGATGCTGCTTTTCCTCTTGGCACGGATGAAGCTACACTCTGGACGGAGTATCCATTCCCGTCGGTCTGTAAAGCTGAAGGCACGTATACACCCAAATACGTCTACAATTCGTGTTGTGGAGAGCGTCCAGCTGGGGTCTCACGAACGGGTTTTGATCCAAGGGCTACTGTTCAGTGGGAAAGATTCTATTGCTACTAGCAATTTGCTAGTACTGATGATCCAATTCTATTAACGTTTGGAGATGTGGAAACGAGAGGCTGGAGCTGGTTATGGAGCGGAAGGTCTCGGGATGTGTGCGACGTTCGTAGGTGCACGTTACTGTCTTGAGGAAAATCAATTTACCCACGCTGGGAATAGGATCACAGTGAACGACTTGTGGGTATTGGAGCAGGTAGGAAGAAGATGACAGTTGGTGGGTGTTATCTTTCGGTAACTACTCGACTATTGACGAGATTGACCTTGCGGATGGCACCCGTGATGGATCAAATTGTGACTTTGTCGAGATCAAGCGACTGGTACTACTGTACGCAACTCATGGCGATGTTGGTACGTCTGACACGACGTTGTTCCCAGTTCTCGTAGGAGTCGACATCACAGAAATGATAGTCTGCAGTGGAGACTCTGCAATGACAATGGCTCGTACCTGCTGAGCACGCGAATGGCTTTTTGACGTCAGGTTCGTTCTGAGTAACGCGGACTCAGTTGATACTGGTACAACCACGAGTTCTTGGTCACTGTACACTCACTGCATCAACAAACCAGCGGATTATTGATAACGCCAACAATGGCGTGGGTACGCTTATACTTAACGTAGGAGCAAACTCGTTCTTACTGCAAGATCATACTAGTACGTAGACGGTATAAGCTTCGGTCGCTACGTTAATATACTTCAAAGGAACCGAGTATTTAAGCGATTTCCCTTTTAATTTGTAAGAATTAGTTGTCGCTTTATCAGCCTTAGTTGACAATAAATGACAATAGAACACAATTTAACAGCCTCAGGCAGGGCTGGACTCAGACTTCCTGACAGAGGCTCCAGTGAGAAGAAGGCTATTGCTGCATTAACTTTCTTAAGTCTCTTAGTTGAAGACGCAACTTCTCATTAGTTATAGGTACTTCTTCAGTGCTAAATGACGGACGATGTGTGCGTTTAAGCTCCCTGTATCAGCGTTTTCGGATTGATGATGAGGGCCTTACCAGCAGCATTGCTATCAACCCAATATTTAAAGTACTTGGCCCACATCTGATACAGCGCGTTTACCGCTTTTTCTTCTTCTGACAAATCACCAAATTTAAATCTGGCATACAGGTCAGAAGGGACCACCTTTTTCCTGTACATCTTCGGGAAGTTGGTTTCGCCTTTCATGAGCTGCTTCGTGAGTCGCTTTTCAACGTCCGCCCAGTTCTTTAAGCCAGTGATAAATTTCGAGATGCCCGGGATGCTTCTTTGTTCGCTGTCGTTTACGGACTCTTCATCTTCGCTCTCTGTTCTGTGGCTCCGTACAGCTCGCTTCGTAGTGGCTCGAATCGGTTCCACGTCGCTTGTTTCGCCTGCAGAGGGTGTAGTCTTTAGAGCGGTTGTCGCAGAGGCACCTTCGAAGGGGTTCACTAGGAGGATAGTCAGAGTCAAGAGCAGAATGTGGCACGCGCGCATCGTGGAATCAACAGGCGTACTCGTTGGAGTGCCTATCGCGGAGCAAATTCTGGAATGAATCGAGGCTGTGCGGTACCGACAGCATACTCTGAAAGTTCGTGTTTTAACACCGTTGAGTTGCTTTCTTGACCAATGTTAGAGGAGAAATCCGTCACAGGTGTACAGGTGTACGGGCAAGCATATGGCTTTATGCAAATAATGGGATGTGAGATTGTTTATGCTACGGCTTGATTATGGGATTTGATTTATTACGAATGCGTTCTACAGACATCTCACTTAAGGGGCTCTCTTATAGCTGTGTGCTACGAAAAAGAGAAAGATCAGTATTGACAAAAAACTATGACCCTTTATGAAAGTGGTTGTCGTCCCGGTATTATTAATAGTATCGACTCAAAACTGATACTATTCTGAACCAATCGAGTCGATACTATCGATATGGATAATCCTTGCGCAAGTCTGCCATCTTGTGCAACGAGATGCCACGTTCAATAACTTTCAGTACATACAGTATTATGTACTCTAAAAGTTCGTATTTTAACACCGTTGTTTTTTTTTCTTGACTAATGTTGGAGGGTTTCTTGAAGAAATCCTTCAGATGTACATGTACATGTACAGTTAAACCCGTACTAAATGATTATTGCACTACGTTATATCCTGTTATAGATGATACGAAGTCGTTCCACCGAGTTGATAGTCAGTAAAATGTATGGGGTATAAATGATAACTCTTAAACTTCAAACTTGATACAGGTTTGAGCCCAACTCAATAGTCAGTTTTGACTCTGAAAGTAGCTGGTGATCGTCATCTGTGTCAAAGCTTCTTCTGTCTCAGCGCGGAGATCATTAAATCTCCGCGGTGAGACAGAAGAAGCTTTGACAGAGAAATTTTCTAACACGTATTTGCAGCGTGCGGAGACCGGCCAGCAGCTTTTGCTCGATATCAGGATGATCTGGCAACAGGAACAGCACACTGCGAACGGCATCAACCTTCGCTTTTGTTGTGAGCTCCGTCGACGTAGCAGCATCTTCTTCGTTTTTGTCGGGATCATCTCGATCGGTATTATCTGACACCGTGCTCAAAAACAGATCGTCCGTCGAATCGTTTAATAGCTTCTCGCGGGTCAGTGTTTCGGTCTCTGTGTCGTCCTCTGCTGGGTTGCAAACAAACTCCTCGACGCTCATCGGGTCACGAACCCGTAGTCGCACCAAACACGACAACAGTTCCCCTTGCAGAATGTTGTCGACTTCATTACGGGACCGTCGAGATGAGCTTCGACCCAGCACGATAGCTGTGTGTCGGAAGCTATTCAAGACAAGATCCTTTGGTATATCGCGCCAGCACGATTTTACCCATTTCATGACCAGTAGCTGGTCGACAGCGTAAATATCACGGTCGATTCCTTCTTCCTCCTTGTCAAGAGCGTGTTGAAGCTGTCTGCGTCGATAACGACGTTTTAATGCTTCTGTTCGAACGTTAGGTTGCCGACGTGCTTCTGCTTACGACCCATGGTGAAAATGAGATAATGACACTAGTGCCTCGCTTTCAGCGCCGCGGAGCTCAGACGTTGTGGTGGTGATTGGGTAAGAATAGTCCTCATTCGTAGCGATAAGACCGAGGACGAGTATAGGGTATTTGCTTCAAGACGGGGGTGCTGCTCTACAATTTGATAATATTGCTGTACATTATACAAGGTTGGTCCACGGGACTTATCATTTAGTACAGGTTTAACTGTACTATTGTTGAGTAGGTGCACCTCTCATGCACGGTTAGAACGGCCCGGAACGGTTCACCTGAACCGTCCCTGATGAAGCGTGATTGGACGGAAGAAATAACTGGATGGTGGACGCTCAAAGCGCTACGAGGACACAACAAGGAGGGCTACTAGGAGAGAGAAGTAAGGAGGACAAGTAGGATGAGTTTAACTAACACTAATCTTATCACTTCGGCATTTGCCTCCAACTCCTCAAGCGTCCCTGGGAACCGTTCTTCAGAACCGTCCCTCAACAGGTTAACAGCCGCAACGACAAGCTCCACCAAGCCCCAACGATGTCTACGACCAAGAAAGCCGAAGTCCTCCTGGGTAGTGACAACTACTATCACTGGGAGTACAATATGAGGATGACCCTCGCCAGGAAGGGACTTCTGGCGCACGTGGAGACGGTCAAGGCGGAGAACGAAATCACGGAAGCGTGGCTAATCAATGATGCCAAGGCGCTTGCCATCATCGCCCAAGGTGTGGAGCTGCGACACCAGACGAAGATCCGTTCTGCCAACCGTGCCATGCAAGCGTGGAACACTCTCCGCGAGTACTACAACCGTACCACGCTGCAGAACCGTGTCACGATGACTCGCCGCTTGCACGAGTTCAAGATGGAGGAAGGTTCGTCAATGTTCAAGCATCTCGATGCGTTCGACGAGTTGGTCGTCGGTCTACAGACGCTGGGGGAGCCTGTTGACGAGGCTCGGCAGCTCGTGGTATTGCTTAGCAGCTTGCCCGCTGAGTACGAGTTGATCTCATCCATTGTGGAGAACGCCAAGGATGTCACGCTCAACGACGTCAAGGAGAAGCTACTGAAAGAGCACGAACGGTTGCAGAAGAAGGAAACCACGGAACGAGCGTTCAAGGTGAACACCGGACGGTTCAAAGGAGCCGCAGGACGGTTCAAGGGTGACCGAGGGAACGGTCGCAAAGGGAACGGTCCAAGGAAGAACGGTGGTGGTTTCAAGGGCAAGTGTTTCAAGTGTAACCAGGTTGGCCACATGAAGCAGGACTGCCCGGAACGGTACGGTTCCAACGATGACGACGCTGTCTTCGCAGTGGGCCAGGAACGGTCAACGGGATGGCTCATCGACAGCGGTGCGACGGCGCACATGACACCCAACCGTACTGATCTGTTCGAGTACGAGGAATTGGGTGGAGGTATCAACGTGACTATTGCGGACGGCAAGAAGTTGAGTGTGTCCGGGCGTGGAACGGTACGGTTGACCGGTTTGGACGGTATACGGATTACCATGAAGGAGGTACTTCACATTCCAGGGCTTGATAGACGGTTGCTGTCGGTCGGAAAGCTTGCCGAGCGTGACTTGAACGTGGAATTTCAGCGTTCTTCGTGCGTCATTTGGGGCAAGTCCTGCGCGATTGCGTTGGGAAAGAAGATTGGGAAAGCGTACATGCTTGACTGCCAACAGGAAGAAGCTAACTTCGTACAGTACGCCGGGGCTGACAGCCAGTGGGAGCTATGGCACGCTCGCATGGGACACCCGAGTGAGAACGGTATGGTCCAGACCCAGCGTGTTACGGACGGTGTACCAACCGTCAAGCGTGCTACTAAGACGTTGTGCGGAGGTTGCATGAAGGGGAAGAGCACGGTTGAACCGTTCCCGTCACGGTCATTGAAGAAGACTTCGCGTGTGCTGGAACTTGTTCACACGGACGTGATGGGGCCCATGAGAACGGTATCGAAGGGCGGTGCCAAGTACGTTCTGTCGTTTGTGGACGATTACTCGAGGTATGTTGCAGTGTACTTCATGAAGAAGAAGAGCGAGGTGGCCAGTAAGCTGAAGGAGTTCAAGGCGTTCTACGAGAATCAGTGGGGAGAACGCTTGAAGTGTCTGCGCTCCGACAATGGTACTGAGTTTGTCAACAAGACGGTTGCGGAACTGTGCCGTCGGAACGGTATCATGCATCAGCGTACCGTGCCCTACAGCCCGCAGCAGAACGGTGTTGCAGAACGGATGAACCGTACCATCATGGAAAAGGCGCGCAGTATGCTGTACTACAAGGGTGTGTCGACGGAATGGTGGGCGGAAGCAGTGAGTACTGCGGTGTACCTGATCAACCGTTCTGCTAACACGGTCAACTCGGACGCTACACCGTTCGAGTTGGGGTTCAAGGTGAAACCACGGATGGAACACCTCCGTGTGTTTGGGTCGCAGGGGTACGCACATATTGACGACTCGAAGAGAACGAAGCTCGAGCCCAAGAGTTTCAGGTGCATGTTTCTCGGATACGCTGAGAACGTGAAAGGGTACCGAGTGTTTGACTTGGAACGGTCCAAGGTCATGGTGGCACGGTCGGTACGGTTGGAAGAGCGTGAAGTGGACGGTATATACGACACGCAGGTACCCAACCAAGGAACGGTCATCAACATGACCAAGGAAGTTGATTACGCTGAGATACCCGCGCGTACGGAGCGTCAAACCGTCCAAGATGAACCGATGGAGGTTGCTGACGATCCCGTGCCAGACGTTGAGATGGAGAATGTCGAGCCAGAGCAAGATGTCCAAGTGCTGGAGCTGCCTCCACCAGAGCGACCAGCAACAACCGGACTGGAGCTGACAGCGTACCGTCCCCCAGTCGAAGCGTTCCAGGAAGATCGTGTGGTGTTCCACCCGGAGACGGAACGGTCTAGGCGTTCCCGTGAACCAGTGTATCTCTTGGGGAACGGTTCCGATATCGACGAGGATCGGAAGTCGGAAGGTAGCGATCGTCCACCGTCCCCAAAGCGAGCAAGGATCGACGAGGACAGTTTAATTGCGGAGGCGGTGCTGGCATATGCAGCAAGTATCAGTAACGCGACGGACCCACCGACTACGTATGCGCAAGCAATGGCAAGTGATGAAGCGGACGCTTGGCGAGCGGCAATGAACGCGGAGTTGCTGTCGCATGAACGGAACGGTACATGGACGCTTGTACCGAGGGGAACGGTTAAGCGTACCATTGGCAGTCGATGGGTATATGCCAAGAAGCGTGACGAGAACGGTCGCGTGGTACGGTTCAAGGCTCGTGTAGTGGCGAAAGGATTCAAGCAGAAGTACGGTGTTGACTTCTTCGAGACGTATTCACCGGTGGCGAACATGAACTCAATTCGAGTGGTTCTTGCGGTTTGTGTGGCGTTGCACTACGTGATGGAACAGTTGGACGCGGACACAGCGTTCCTGAACAGCGATCTGGAGGACCGTGTCTTTATGGAGGTACCGGACGGTGTTGGGAACGGTGAAGACCTGGTGTGTCTGCTGAACAAGGCAATCTACGGTCTGAAGCAAGCAGCAAGTGCTTGGAACAAGACCATCCACCATGTGTTCTTGCGGGACGGTTTTAAGAGCTGCGGTGCGGATCAGTGTGTCTACGTGAAGCGTTCCCGGAACGGTTACATCTACGTGTGCTTGTACGTGGACGACATGATCATCGCAGCGAAGACGAGCGATGAAATCCGTGAAGTAAAGGGTGCACTCAAGTCGGCCTTTAAGATGAAAGAGCTGGGCGCTGCCAAGTTTATCCTGGGGATGGAGATCGACCATGATATGACAGCTGGGACGCTCATGATCAAGCAGACACGGTACATCGATGATGTCACGGAACGGTTTGGCCAGCAGAACGCCAAGCCCGTGGATAATCCGTGTGCAAGCGGGCTGAAATTATCCAAGGGACAGTCACCAAGGACGGATGCAGAGCGTGCTGAGATGCGGTCGAAACCGTACCGTTCCCTCATCGGTTGCCTACTCTACATCACGACGTGCACGCGCCCGGATGTCGCCTACGTGGTGACGCAGCTGTCAAGATTCCTGGAGAACCCTGGCCAACAACACTGGAAAGCAGCTATTCGTGTGTTGCGGTACCTGAAGACGACACGAGAGCACGGTTTGGTGTACGAAGGCGGTTCAGGAACGGTTACGGTTGAAGCGTACTCGGACGCTGACTGGGGCAGCAACATCGACGACAGGCGTTCCGTGTCGGGTGTGATGATCATGATGGGGAACGCACCGGTAGTGTTCAAGTCCAAGTTCCAGAGAACGGTTGCGCTGAGCTCCGCTGAGGCAGAATACATGGCACTCAGCTTGTGCATGCAGGAGGTGCTATGGGCGCGCGCAATGCTAAAGGACATGGGTCACGAGCAGGAAAAGGGGACTCAAGTGTGGGAAGACAATCAAGGTGCTATTGCGCTGGCAAGCAACGCCGGGTACCATGCCAGATCGAAGCACGTCGACATCAAGCATCACTTCATTCGCGAGAAGGTCGAGGACGGAACGGTTGAAGTCGCCTACATCCCAACCAAGGAACAGTTAGCAGACATGTTGACGAAGGGGCTTGGGACAAAGAAACTGGAGTATCTTCGCGAGGTAAGTGGCGTCAAGAACAAGGTCACCGTGCCTTAGAGGTGAGTGGGAGTGTTGAGTAGGTGCACCTCTCATGCACGGTTAGGACGGCCCGGAACGGTTCACCTGAACCGTCCCTGATGAAGCGTGATTGGACGGAAGAAATAACTGGATGGTGGACGCTCAAAGCGCTACGAGGACACAACAAGGAGGGCTACTAGGAGAGAGAAGTAAGGAGGACAAGTAGGATGAGTTTAACTAACACTAATCTTATCACTTCGGCATTTGCCTCCAACTCCTCAAGCGTCCCTGGGAACCGTTCTTCAGAACCGTCCCTCAACAACTATTAATAGTATTTGTTTAGCTCATCAATTGTATTGTAGTCTAAAAAGTGTTAACCATAAAACGTGATACATCTAGCACTGTAGGTATTAATATATTACTGTACTGCAGCGCACACCTTCGTCATATGTTGTTCAAAAGCATCGATGTCCGGAGCACGTGTGCGCTGCATCTTGATTTTAAAACCTTCTGTTAGGCCCATGTAGGTAAAGAGGCTAACTTTGCACAGTTTAAACTTACCTACGCACGATCCCTTGTGTACTGAAACACTATATGTAACTTCAGGGTACACCAAGAGCCTCTTACGACAGTAATAACTTCATTTGTTTTTTATGACAGTCGATAGAATAACAGGCGACATTTTGGTTGGGTCTGTTTGGCTCCCAGGATAATGTTTATAATTATGGAGGAGCGTATCGTTAGTAACGCTCTTCGTAAACTAAGGTACATGTATAGATAGATGGAATTCGTGGTGCAAAACGTATGATGAAATGTGATTGGTTGAAAATTAAAGTGTAGTTCTTGAAAAGTCACTTTGCGAAAATGAACGATCTCGATGCGCGAAGTTCTGGAGACGTCATTTCATTAAAAAAATGCAGTAAAAATCTTCACAAGCTGCCCCCCGCGGTTCCCTTGAAGGCCCTTATCACTTCAAGCACACACAATCTCGAGTGCAGGAGTAACGAACAGCAAAAGAGACTTTCGGGAGCTCTACGACACTCTGGGCGATCTTGGCGAGGACGATAACCGG
Source organism: Phytophthora capsici (assembly GCA_030324255.1). NCBI lineage: Eukaryota > Oomycota > Peronosporomycetes > Peronosporales > Peronosporaceae > Phytophthora > Phytophthora capsici. The sequence goes on from CM059346.1 coordinate 2,636,657, forward strand.
CGAGTCGTGGACACTCGAGTCTTATACAGTGAAGAGGTAGTGGCCACTTTCAAGAGGAAGACTCAGGATTTGTGTGACGAAAACCGTGAGCAGTATGAGAAGAGATTGAGCGCCGAGAGCTCAGCACTAGCGCCAGGTGCAAAACCTACAGCGTCAACTCGAGACGTGGTGGGGTCCAGTGTTTCGCTTACATAGCACGAGCAGATTCTAGTCTCAACCACTAAGGAACAGCAGCTCCAGCTCGAGGGGACTTACCGTTTGGAACTGTCTGAACTCGAGCAGAAATGGAGAGGCAAGGTAGCAACCGCTCAAAAGCAGAACGAGTAGGAGAAAGCTGCTATTGTTGCAATGATCGAGCAACTGGAGCTACGGGAGAACGAGGCTGCAGCTCAAGCGAAGCAGTTCGAGCTGTCAGAGCTGCGGGTATTATTCTGGAGTTGCTAACGAACGGTGAGGTCCAACGAGAGTACAGCTCTTCAGATGAAGCTGGTCTTTTTTCTATACGAGCAAGTTAAGCCCCACCTTCCTTTTTCGTCGACGTCAAGTAAGGGGAGAGGGCGTTGACTGGATCAGCTATCGTGACGCACATTTGCTCGTGAACTACTATAAACGCACAAACATGTTAAGTTCTGATTGTTATTAGCTTGATTCCTTGAATTCGTACCGATTAACCCTTCTAACCCGAGACTCTGTATCCTACAGATTAAGCAATATAATAGGATAAAACATTCGGTAATGTACGCTATTGGTAGTAACCCCGCATATAAGTCTTTGTATTGGGACAATATCATTTAGGATCGGCGCTGGGAAGATATGTTGTGATAAATAAAAAAGCCAGTATAAACGACGAAGAGGTTTGAAAATTCAAACAGAAACCCAAAATACCCTCCCCCCTCTTTCATTTGTGGCCTCCCATTTTCAAGAACTTGCAGCATGAATAACCTCAACGAGAAGACGTTCAAGCAGCTGTGGCGTCAGCTCTCAGCCGAAGGTTGGAAGGCGCGTAAGCCCAAGGGGCTAAGCATTGACTTCACTTATGTAAAACCTGGGGTCAAGGGTCAGTTAGATCCATCCAAGCGCGGCAAAGACTTCTTTGTTGGTACGTGTCAACGCTAATTCTGTATTTGTACGATTTGTATCTCATGCTCTACGTATTAGGCGAGCCGGAACTCATGGCGTTTGGCCGGGAGAAGGGCCTGCTAGCGTTGGGTCTGTTGTCTGAACCCCAGCACCGCTCGGAAATGCCGGATCAGGCTCCGGTTCCAGCTGATCCTGCTCCATTGAACGCTGCAGACATTCCTATAGTGGCAGTAGCAGCTCCAGTGAACAACGGTGCAGGCTTGGTAACTACTGACACAGTATCTCCGAGAGTTGCTGTTGTCGAAACTGCTCTACCAGTTCTGTGCAATACAGAACAAGACAATGCCGCACCCCGGCTTATTCTGGATGATGCAGATTACGACGAACAGCATCGTCGCTCGGATGAAGCACAGGACGAGAGCGATTATCATGGTGATGACGTCCCTCTGGATGCGTTTGATGGAGATTCCTTTTTGGATGCGATGCGGAGTGAGAACCTGTTTGACAGCGTCAGGGCTGACGACGTCAACTATGTCAAGAATGCAGACAGTAATTGTTCCGAGTCAGAAGCCGATGATGATGACAATGGCGACAACGACTCAAGCAACGAGGGGGTTGACGACGTTGAGGACCTTGATAGTGACGAGGAAATGGATTACACCTTTGACATGGCACCCGAAGACCTTCGTCAACTTGGTTCTACCGGTTGGAAAACTTACGATGAGGACCACAGTGGTAAGTCCGCAATATACAGAATAAGTATACGAGGTCAATGGCTTACTCCGTATTTGATGTATTATGTAGCTGACATACGCTTGGATGCTGCCGATGATTATTACACTGGACCTTCAGGACCAACCCGCTCTGCTGTTGCTTTTGCGGACTCTCCTCTGGGAATGTTCTTCTACTTTCTGCCTAAAGCGATGTGGAAGAGAATTGCAGATGAGTCGAATCATTATCGTGAGCAAAGTATCGATGCGTTGGCTGCATCCCGACGCACCAAACTTCTGAAGCGGCAGCAAAAAGACCCAGGTGTCCGCGTACCCAGTGTTGAGGAAATCATGAGCGGCTTGCGGAAGTTCAAACCCATCAAACCACACGAAGTTGTGCATGTGATAGCGCTGCTATTTGCTCGAGCTGTAGCCCCCATTCGCGACGGACTCGCTGGTCATTGGCGGCAAGGTGAAGATGGAGCAATTCCCAGGGGAACTTTCTCTCGCTACATGAAACGTGAGCGATTTGAGGCCATCATGAAGTTTCTACACTTCAACGACAGCTCTAATAGTTCAGCCGCGCAAGATCGAGCTTGGAAAATTCGTCCAGTATTACAGACAGTGGAGAAAACATTTCGTCGTGGATATCGTCTCGGCAAGGTGATTTCTTTTGATGAGGGGATGATTCCCAACCGCAGTAAGTTCAACCCAGTCCGTGTCTACATGCCGAACAAGCCGAGCAAGTACGGAACGAAGTTCTATCTTACCTGTTGTGCTGAGACAGCATACTGCGCAAGGTAAGTCACCTTATGCTGTATATTACGGAATGTGTAATGCCGTATTGTACAGAATAAGCTAAATACTAATACTCGTATTCTGTATTTGTATCTGCAGACTAGAGATTTATTGTGGTGCTGACAAAAAGAAAGCCAAACAAGGCGAAGTGTTGGGGGCAGGGCCCAAGGCCGTAGTGCGCAATATCTCAAAGGCACTGAGTGGACAGCCTACCAAGCGTCTGATAGTGACAGACCGCTTTTATTCTACTGTGTCACTCAGCCTGAAGCTACTGAAAATGGGCTTGTATCATGTGGGTACGACTCGGCCGGATCGTCTTGGCTGGTGTAACGATATCAAATTCAGGCAGAAGCATCGCCCGCAGAACATGGCGAGAGGCACGTATCGTATTGCTCAGTCTCGACAGCATCCAGAGCTGGTAGCGTTGAGCTGGATGGATTCGCAGGCTGTGTACATGCTCGCTACGGGATGCAGCACCCACCCTGCCACCGTCCAGCGAACCGAGAAAGATGGAACGCGTAGTACTGTGCCATGCCCTGAGCTGGTCGTGGACTACGCAAAAGGAATGGGAGGGGTAGACGTACACGACCAGCTCAGGCTTCAGCGGTATAGTATCCAGAAGTGTGTGGCGTTTCGCAAATACTACAAACAGCTATTCTTGGGTATAGTCGACATGGCAGTGGTGAACGGCTTCATTATTCACAATATTGTACAGAAGCAAAAAGGAATCAAAACACCCACCCATGCTGACTACCTGCGACGTTTGCACACGGAGCTGCTTGGGTTGCAGCCCAGCCACTTCGAGACCAACCTGCATGCAGAAGACCTCGTCTCCATTCCGGTTCCACGTCAAGAGCACATCCTTGAAAACGTCGAAGACTTGTACAAGCCTGGCACAGACAACAAGCATCGTCAGCATTTGTGTAAGGTATGCTCGGCATTTGCGCCGCCCAAGACAAAATCGTACGAGAGTATGTGGTTCTGCCCGCGTTGCAGCGATGCAATGGGAGGGCACGTACCGCTTTGCATCCAGGTGAGAAGACTTGAAACGGGCAACACGCTGACATGCTCCCAAATATGGCACCAAACCTGGAATGATGGCACCGCTATCCCACCAGCACAGCGACGTCGAATTAGATTCAGGAAGCGGAAACGTGGAGCAGAGGCGGAGGCGGAGAAGTAGTCAAAAGACAAGCGCAGGAATAATTTGGCCAGGTCCTCCTCACTAAGACGTTAGTTAGGAACTGGCCAAATTTTTCCTCTGGCTAGCACAGCTTCGCGCCAACAATTTTTCATTTGGCGCCAAAGGAAAATGTAAAAGCGTTTTGAAGGGAAATACATTTTGGAAGGAAATTGTGATGATTGCATGATAGCAGGGGCCAATAGAAATCTGTTATTTCTCCAGATGTTGAGTAAATGTCGCTGTTTTACCCGTCTAGTCGGCATTTATGTTACGTTTTGTACGATTTCTTTCACGTATATGATGGAGGGCTTGTAGCGGCATTATTGTGGAGCGAGCCGAAGTATACTTAATATAAGACGGTTCTTAATCTGTATTATACAGAATAAAAGTTCGGGTTAAAAGGGTTAAGATACTGTTAGTAATTTCGTGCAAAATGCACGACGATTTCCAGTACATTTGGCATGGTCGGATTATATCTTGGCTTTTGTATACGTGCCATTTTCGATGTAAGGAAATCGCCAACCATCATGAACCACGAAATGCATACAAAACACAAGATATGCACGACGTTTTCCGTACAAGTAGTATTTTACATTGTTTAGAAGTATTTTCTTGTCATACCATTGGTCCAATCAAGCTGTGATTTCGTCTAATCAAAACCGTCTTTTCTCCGCCGCTCATTTTGGGGGCCAAGACCAGCGGAACCAAGTGAATCTCGATCGATATGCGTGCTGCCGGTTTCCTCGCTCGCCGCATGGCTGCGGCCTCGAGTCGTCGTGCCATGTCTTCGGCACACGGTCACGGACACAACTACCCGCACGGCATGCACTTCCACGTGAGCCCCGTGCACAAGAACCTGGCGCTGGCGTATGGCACGATGCTGTGGCTTTGGGTCTTCTGGCGGGCAAAAAACGACGGCCTTGCTGTACTGGTACGCTACAGCGATATCTAGAATTTACCATCTCTATAGACCCTAACTAATTGATGTATCGTATTGCAGGGCTTCGAGCACCCGTGGGACCACGGCCACGGCCACCATGACGAGGCACATGCTGAAGCGGCACCCAAGGGAAACTACCTGCTGGTAGACGGCAAGCTCAAGTACGAGCGCTCAGAGATCGGAGCAATCCCTATGCCTGTGGAAATCGATGGCGAGGAGGAGGACGAGTCGACGGACGACGTGATGGCCGACCTCCATGACGAAGACGAGGAGTAAATCTCCAATTCACACAGCAGACACAGGTTCTTCTTCTATTTGGACAGCGCTAGTTGCGTTGTTTGAAGAGAAGGCAATAAAACCCAACAAAAATGGACGAATGGGTGGATTCATGAATGTATCTGAAGCTGTAAATATGGACCAAGTTTAAAGAACAATTGTTAAACAGACACGACACAGAAGCGCAAAGTTAAACAACATCGTATTTGTGCAAACAGGGACAGAATCGGTGAAGAGCTGTCCGTAGTGGGGTTACATGGTCGGCAGTTTGGTCTGCAGCTCTTCCAGATCTTCAGTCGTCCTGTACGTCATCTCGGCTGTTCTAGCTGTAAACCGCTTGCGCAGTTTGCGGAAACTGCCACGAGTAGCTACTTTCGACTTCTTGAACTTCCGGGTGTCCTCTTCTAACGCTGTCTGGATGATGTCCATTTGCACGAATGCTTCATGGAGAGCAGAAATATGCTCAGCCGTTCGTTTCAATGGCGAGATCGTTCGCTCAGGTACATCGTCTAGAAAAGCCACCTGTGCAACGAGATCCTGGAAGTGTTGTGTGCGCTGATCCAGCGCCTTCTTCTCCATCTCCAACTGCTGATTCGATGCTGTCAACTCCCGAAGCTTCAGGCGCAGCGTCTCGAGCTGATTATCCACTTTCCGCTCCTCCCTTTCCTCCTTCGATAGCAACGAAGTATCTTCTTCCTCGTTTATCACTTCGTCTGCTCCGTCCTCTCGTTTATGCTTTTCAGCTCGGATCTGCGCCACCTCGTCAGCCAGCGCTTCAGGCACGGACACAATATTGCGTCGCACGTACAACTCAAACTTGTCGAAGTTCTTCTCGAACGCGCGATGCACTTTTGACATGTACTTCCCGGAGCCCTGAATGGCGATAAATAGTTAGAACAACGCTCCACGAAGCCGCTCAGTTCATTCATTACTGCGTTTCCCACCTTTGCGACGGCGTTCAGCTGCCTCGCTTGCTTCTTCTTGCTACCTGTTGATTCCAGTCTCTATAGAATAAAATTGAGCGGGGTTAGTGTATAGTTCCATAGCAACAGAGTGTCTTAGCTCCTATGTCCCCACCTGGTGAAGCGCATTTTCCACTTCTCCAGTGACTTCCACGATGCTTTCGGAGATCTGCTCGGTCACTGCAGAGTATTAAACACAGTACAGGGTATCGTTAGAACCACATGACGACGTATTTTCTAGACCCGTCGATAGCGGTAAAGGAATTGTCCTGTTAGACAACGTACACGCTGGGAGGAAGCCTGCCAAGATGCCAGTCTCGGCCATGCTTTTAAAACGCCAGAATAATTTTGAAAAAATAAATGATGTGTGGTACACGAAACAATAATTTCAAATCAAATTTTTCGTAAATATTCTTTTCGTTAATTTGTTGTATTTCAACCAATCGGATCATCGTCCGTTTCTGCTTGGACCAATGCCGTTTCTGCTTGGTGGGCATGTCTATTGTTCGATTCAGTTTCCCTGACTCCCGTCCAGCAGTGCTGATACGATGCTGTCCGTGATGCTCAAGCGCGTAACGACTGGCGCTCCGCTTGTGTGCCGCAGATTCTCGTCGCACACGAAGCCTTGGGACCTTTTCCCAGCAAGTACGACCCCGCTGAAGTGCAATTCGACCGCATTTTTACTGACCTTTTACCCCATTGATGTGCTGCAGAAACCTTCGTGGCCAAGCCTGAGGCTCCACAATACATGATGAACATGCGAGACAACCTCGAGTTCGCTTTAGAACGCATGCGACTCACGGAAGGACCAGTGGCGCTGCAGCTGCTGAACCGCAATGCCCGCCGACCTAGGAAGGTTTGTTCCGGTGCTGCAGTTCGATTGTCTTATATTAAAGCTAACTCGTGGAATTATACCAGGCGAACCACGGCAAGCGGCCATGTTCCCACCACCGCAGGAGGTTAAAACGTCTTGGTCGCAAGTAGACAGCGTTCAATGTTAGAAAGCTGTAGGTTTTTTGCTAGGTTACAGATGACAAGATGCATAATAGACTGGAAAAGAGGATGGAATGACGGGCTACTGTAGGTTAGGGATCGCTGTCTTGACTACGCTGTCGCCTGTGAGCACGTACATATGCTCGATCTCGGTCTTGAAGCGCTTCTGAGCGTCGGCGCGTCGCAATTTGAATGTGGGTGTGAGCAGTTCGTTGTCGACGGTGAAGAGATCGTGGAGTAGATAGATTTCTCTTACGCGTTCAAAGCCTGCGAGATTCGCTCGCTTCGATGCTTCTTCAATCTCCTTCTTGATGGCGCTTCGAATCACGTCGTGGTCACACAGTTCTCGAAACGTGGCGTTCAGCATTCCATTTAACTTCGCAACCAAACGGATCGCAGGTTCATCCGGCACGATAATACCAACAACGTGCGAGTGGAAGCTGTCACCAGCCACGAACACTTGTGCGATACTTGGACAAGTAACTAGAACGTTCTCGATCTTCTCTGGGGCCACGTACTCGCCTTGAGACAGCTTGAAGATGTTCTTCTTCCGGTCAATAATACGCAACTGACCAAACGGTGACCATAGTCCGATATCACCGGTGTGTAGCCATCCATTAGCGTCCAGTGCTTCTGCCGTCTTGTCTGGCTGCTTGTAGTAGCCCTTAAATAACAGTGGACCCCGCACACAGATCTCTCCTCGACCCATGCAAGGCACCACTGCAGATCCTTCTCCATGGGTTCGATCCGTCACTAGGTAGCCCATATCCGGCACGGACTCTAGGCGGATCTCTGCGCCGGTATTTGGAGTACCAACGAAACCGGTTGATAAATCCTCGAAGGGTGAGGCAGTGACACCGCCACAAGTCTCCGTTTGACCGTAACCTTCGACTACAGTAGCTAAAAGAGCGATCCGGCAGAAGTCGAGGACATCAGGAGCTAGTGGAGCCGAACCAGAGATGATAAACTCACATCGGTCCAGACCAAGACCAGCGCGGATCTTACGGAAGAGTAAGCGGTCCCAAAGTGCGTGACGGGTATTCCCGGTTTTCCGTAGCTGACGAAGCTTGGACCGAACGCCCGTAGTGAACAACCAAGCAACAGATTTCTTTCCATTCAGCATCTTGGAGGTGATTGAGTCGTAAATCCGGTTAAGTAGTCGAGGAACAGTGATGAAGACGGTCGGACGAAGTGCTTTGATGTCTTCCACAAGCTTTAGTGGGTTGTTCTGTGAGAATCCCACCCGACTACCAACACTAAATGAGTGCACTATTGCAGTACGCTCGAGGATATGAGCCAGAGGAAGATAGGATAAATACACGCTCTGTGTCGTGAAGGCGTGTCCACCTGCAGTCACGAAGTCTTTGACGGCCGTACACCCGCAGAGAATAGCAGAATGGGTGATCATGGCACCTTTCGGATCGCCTGTAGTGCCGCTTGTGTACATGATCGTTGCCAAATCATCCCCAGTCGGTAGTTCGGGAGCCATTGGGTGTTTTTGACCCTCCGTCTCAACTACTTCCAAGTGCAAGACGTTGAGTCCAGCTGCACGAGCATCGCACTCGGCTTCAAACTGTGCGTCCCCAGTGCAGCCGCCGGAAATGATGACGTTCTTTAGGTTTGGACACTGGGGGCAAACTTGGGTGAGCTTGGGCAATTCAGCAGCCGTACAGACAATGGTAGCGATCTCAGTCTGGTTGAGGATGAATTGAGTCGAGTCGGGTCCTAATGTGTCGTACAGAGCTACCACCACAGCACTGAAGGAGTATGCGGCATGTTCAGCCAGTACCCAATCAACAGAGTTCTTCATGTAGATGGCAAGCATTCGATCACCGTCGCCCCCATTGACTCGAGGAAGTAAGTCCAGGTGCATCATTCCAGCAGCAACGTTAGTTACTCGGGTACTAATTTGTTGGTATGTGAACCACGTGAAAGGCTGCGCAACACCCTCGACCAGCGGACGTACACCTAGACAAGGAAGCGATCCATTTGTCTGCACTGTACGAAAGAAGCTGTGATAGAGGCTTGGAGCGTCTGGGCGAGTGAGGCCAACATGCGGGTCATCCGGGTTTGCTGGATCCTGGAGAACGGCACTCCGTGGTGCTGCTAAAGACCGATAGATGGGTCCGGTTGAGGCCGTTTCCGTGCCCAAAAGCACCTTCGAGTACCCCAAAGGCGTCGGCATGTTGGAATTGTCAGTGGAACAGAGAGGAATCTGAATGAGGATGACACCACGTACGCAGGTCTGTACAGTGCAAATATAGCGAAGCAATCTCCGTCTATATATGTACACAGACAACAGGCCTTCTAAATCTTGGCGGGCTTTCTGTCTTTGGAGTTGATCTGCATGGTCACTGGTCCGTCGTTCACCTGCAACCATTCAACGGGAATGTTAACGTCGGAGGGCAAAAGTTAATAGCAACCGCCACAATTCTTCTTACGATGGATACTTCCATGTATGCACCGAACTCGCCCTCTGCGACTTTGTCAGCGATGTGCTCGCGACGCACACGCTCGCAGAAGGCGTCATAGAACTTCTTCGCAGGCACCGGCCCCACTACGAAACCACATAATGCATAGTACAACACATTAATTAACGATCCTTTCAACACAACTGTACTTGCCAGTGGTACACGACGTACTTGACAGGTGGAAGTCGGGCTTGTTGCCGGCGAACTGGCCGTGCAGCGTGAACTGGCTTACAAGCAGCACCTCCAAGTCATTCGTCTTCACCGACGACTTCCACGGACGCTCATCCTCCCCAGGCCACAAACGAGCGTTCTAACAGTAGCAAGTAGTTGTAGAAATAACAGAAATGCATTGGCATCAGAGCTCTACAGGTTGGGTTGGCATTGATACATTGCTATGCATTGAGTTTTCTTACAAGCAAACGACGACAGCACCACTCTGCATCGTCCTCAGTGTCGTCATGGGCGATGCCCACAAAGCACAGAAGTCCCTTGCCAATTTGGCCCACAATTGCGCCCTCTACACGCACAGAGGCGCTTGTCACGCGCTGCATCACCACCTTCATGTTTAGGGCCAGGAGCTCCAAATCAAAAATGATGTCACTAATCCGCCAATCATCGATTTTGAGCAGATTTCCACCAATCAATAATGATATAAATGTTCAATTTCATCCAATAGTGACAGCTGACCCCTCGCCATCAATGCGACGAGCACTATTGACCATGCCGCGAGAGGTGCTGCTGTTCGGGCTGTCGGCCAACCCCCCGACGGGCCCAACCGGCCACATGGGCGTCGTGAAGCACTGCAAACCCCTGTACGACGAGATTTGGCTATTGCCAGTGTATCAACACATTTATTCAAGCAAGAGACAGCTCGCGCCGTTCGAGCACCGCTTGGAAATGTGTCGCTTGGCTTTAGAGACTCTTCAGCATGAAAATGACGCCGGCGCGAAGCTTAAAGTGGTTGAGGAAGAGCGCGAGATCTTTCAGTTCGAATCAGCCAAGAGTGACGCCCCGGAACAACTTCGACTCGGCAGTATCGACTTGGTGCATTACCTACTGAACAAGCACCCGGACACAAGCTTTACGATGCTGCTAGGCGGTGACACGTACGCAGATCTATTGGCTGGTAAATGGAAGCGCGGGGATGAGCTAATGCAACTGGTCAAGCTGTTGGTGGTGGATCGCAAAGGGGTTGATTCGCCCTGGAGGTATCAACAAGCAGATGGGGATCGGGTGCGGTACATGAATGTGCCGGAGCTCGGTGACGTGTCGTCCACGAAGGTACGGGCCACCGCAGACCTCACTGAGCTGGCAACGCACCTGGATCCGGCAGTACTCGAGTATATTGTCCAACATCAACTCTACGCCTTCGCGACGGATGAATAGATGGAAAGAATTAATAGAAGCGTGTGTTGCATTGATGCTTTCGAGTGCGTGGCTGTCCTGAGTGAATCCTCCCGGCAATGCGATCCTCTCTCTTGTCTAGCGCCGGCAGCGAGCCGCCCCCTTCTCTTATCTGGCAGCGCGTCATATACAGCATCGGCAGCAGGTCAGGACAGGCCAGTGGACAATCAATAGACCAAGCGTCTGTCTACCTGGTCGCTGTCCGCTTGAAGCTCTGGATCCGGGTGCCTCCTCCGTTCAGCGAGCACTCGATGATCTCTCTCTTGAGTCCGTACTTGGCACTCTGCACGTCGATCTCCCGCTCTGTCTCTTCATCGTAGCCAAAGCTTGAGCACATAAGGAAGACCCCACCGGGGGATAACAACCTGTCCACTGTCCAGAAGAGTAGAGGCACCACCTCACGGGCGTAAATGACGTCCGATCCGACAATCAACTCGGTCGCACCGTTGGTGCCTTCCGGTCCGGCTTGGAGTTTCTCCAGTGCCTCAATCTCCTTTGCTCCATCTGGTCCCCAACGCAAACTTTGCGTAAGGCACGTGGCTTGTGGTCGTTCCTGCTGGCCAGCATTATGCTCAATGACCTTGAGAACACCAGGATCGTGATCCGTGAAGATCACCGTGGCGTCTGGCCGTAACTGGGCTACAGCCAGCCCCGTAAGGCCACAACCAGCGCCCAATTCCACCACGTTGCCGCTAGGGATGGCATCGCGGTATTTGGTCAGGTATTCACAGAGCGCGGGGGCTGCAGGCCACACGTAGTGGCCAGACTGTAGCGCTCCTGGCTCCTCTTTGGCATATGTGAGCAGTACTGACACGTCCGCGTTGGCTCCGTAGTCGTAGCGACACGTGACCTTCTCCAGACACGCGTCGAACATGAAACCCACGTCCGTGAGCATCCCTTCCGTGCCATCCTCCATGTCCATCGTCTCCATCTTTACGAGCTCTTTTTCTATTGTGACGATGGTCAAAGGGCCAATACAAGAATGAAGGCCAGTCACTGCATAGCGTATGTGATTACGTAGTGGAAGTCAAATCGAAACCTGTGTATCCTACATAGAAAACCTGTGTGAATACTGAAGTAACTCGTAAACGTCCTATGTCCTGTCATAGATATGATTCAACATAGGAAATTGGTTTTGGCGGGAACATCCAAATTCGGAAAACCCCGCCAACTTGTTGTAATGAGCTACCCGCTACTGCGGCGTCTGCCTTTGGGCGAATTGGACCAGCAGGTAGCGCGTGCGAGTATGCAGGTCTGCCACAAGATCGTCATGCAGCAGCTCTACATTTCTCGTGCAGATGCGATCAAGCAGTGGGTTGTAGTGTCCAATCCGTCGGAGCAGAGTGTGGACCTCACAGGCTTCACTTTAAGTTGCAGTGGCTGCAGCGACGTTTTCCGATTCCCAGCCAGATATACGCTATTACCAGGTGATGAAGTTACGGTCTGGTGTTCTCCTGGAGGTCTCAAGCTCAACGAGGACAATTTACTACAGCCCTATCTCTTCTGGACACAATCCGACGGTTCTCTTCGACATTTACCGTTCTTCTCTCTCAAAGGCAATGAGGTGCTGCTGATAGACCCATTATTGGTAGAGGTGGCTTCTGTTCGGGTGAATGCGGACGGAGGAAAGGAATTTCGGGTGTTACACTGCAAGTCAGCGCATTCCAGGACAGTTCGCAGCGACATTGACACTCGGTTCTGCGTCGGTTGTCTGTCACCTCCGGAGTTTGAGAAACGCACGTCACGACCGACTCCAGAAAGCGGGAAAATCACGTCTCCACCGCCGAATCAACGGGAGGTTTACGTCTTTTCGAGGTACTGGGGGGTGGTGTCCGACAAGTCACTGGTTGAACACTTCCTGGCGCTGTTGTTGGTGCCGCTAGTGGAATCGATCCGGGCAGTGTTGATTTACATCATGTTGTGTATGTTTCAACCTGTGACCAAGAGTGAGTTGAGTCTGGAATTACGTTCCAAAGTGACGACTTTGCTGCTCATGATGCTGGTGTGCGACGTCATCGCACGTAAACTCATGCTGAGCATCAAGAGCGGCCTCCTTGTCACCATTGCGAGCTTCACTGCTGTGGTGCTGGATCAGCTACGTGTATTGGTGCTGTACTTTTCCCTGCAGAGACTCTACCCGGCGTTGAGCGTCTCGTTCCAGTACATGGTCACGTTTGATCTAATTGTCGGTGGTATCAACGCCGCTGCGGTGCACGTGCGGTTCCTCGAGGCTCGACACGACTGGCACCCGTTGTTCAAGAAGTTTGCACGACTGCATCATCGATCTCAAGGAATCATTTGCGTGTGTGGAATCGGTCGCGAGTTGTTGCTACACCTGTTGCTCCTGCTCCCGTTCAGCCAGCCATCACCGATGTGGAAATCCATCGGATACCTACTCGTGCCGCTCTTCACAGTGGCCTCAGGTGTGGATTTCTTACGAGCTGTTGCCACAGTGTTGCATATGCTTCGGTACCAAGTACAAACTCAATGGCAACGTCCACAGCACCATCCACTAGTCTACGACCAAGAAACCTACATGTACGAAGAAGAAGACGCTCTCTCTGAAGAAGAACCTCAGAAAGAGGACCCACCGATGGCCTTCTCCACCCCCAAGACCCGCTTCCGAGCTCGCCGTCCGTATAGTTAGAAGTATTTAGCAATAGAATGTTCTGTCACAACCCATCCAGTATGCAGTACTATCATGCATTAGGCTTTACTTGAAGTAACAGGATAAGCTGCACGCTTTACTTTCTGCTGCTTCTCTCTCCTTCTCTCTCCAGATCACCTGAGCCTCGTCCCCCATCCTTCTAAAAGTTGGTGCCCTCAGGCGGCTGGGGCAGACGTCGGTTAGTAGGCGACGCCATCTCGGCACGAATAGCCACCAGCACATTCTCGATGCCATTGTTGCGGTGCCAGCTGCCCAGTGCAGCCAGTCGTCGCGGATCCACGCGGCCCGACTGGGGGTCCACGCAGCTCATGTTGATGCGGCTCGTGAAATGCACCTCGGGCGGGACATGAGGGTACTGGTCACTGCAGTGGATCCTCAGGCTGTAGATGCGTCCGTCATGGCATGTCTGTATTATAATCACCAGCATAAAAATATTAATTACCACTTCAAGAAGAAGAAAAAAAAGTAACGTACACCAGCAGGGCCGAGGATGGTGCCGATCCAGTTTGTGAGGAAAATGTCGTCTGCCTGCTCTAATCCGTACGAGATGCTCATGTCACCATGGCCCTTCTCGCTGTTCTCCAGCTCCTCCAGCAGCTTAAAGTTACGGGGAACTAGAACAGTAAAACCGTCAGTTTACCTCGTTTTAATCCGGAAACAAAGCAATTGAAGACTCCTGTTCTTCAGGTGTTAACGCACCGATCACCACCTCTGCACCATGCTTCGCCATGGCTCCAAACGCGTCACTCGCTGCAGTAAAATTCACAGAAAGAAAAACGTCGTCGGAAAAGATTAGTTTTTGAGTCTTGTAGGCATCTTTTAGAGGCGTGTGGAATCTCATTAGAGAGGCCAGACGCTGTTGCACGTGATGGTGCTGCGTAGGGTGGTACTGGGTTGCTGTAAACCCCAGTAGTGAGCGCAGTAAAGTGATGTGATCTTACCTATTCAGTCCGCGGTGGTTCACTGAGTTCTCGCTTGGAAAATGGCTCTCCAGCTCCCCCCTCGAATACTCTATTTCCATTGGTTGAAAAAGGGAAAAAGATTATCAACGAATCAAGTGTTACGAACTCAAATGGACCCTACAAAATGTCCTCCAGTGTCTACATGGACGTCTATTTCTCTATCTTCCTATCTACACTTGAAATTCTATTTCACGCACGAGGACAGCACGAAGTCGCTCGAGTTCGCTACGCCAAATCTGAGCCGGGGTCGTGGCTTGCAACTGCTGCAACTTGTTCTGCTTGGTGTCGTGCTCCTTCTGCAGTCGATCCGTAAACTCCTTCGTGAAGCTCATGAGCGACGTATTCAGCAGATAATCATAGTCTTCGCTCTCCTCTTGCTGCTCACGACCAACAGCAGCCAATCCGAGATCTCCAACGTGGTCGATCGCCTCCTCTTTGAAAGCTGAAGCTGGGTCGAACCCGTTCTCCTTCAGCACGTGAACCAGTTCGGCTTTGGGAATCCGCTCCTTCAGGATCATCTCAAGACTGCCGAAGGAAACCTCCTGGATGAACCGGATGCGGTTACTTAAGCGAAGAACCTCCTTGGCCTGGTGTTGCTCCAAGTGCTGCTTCCGCTTCGAGTAAAGTTCACGTCGAACTCCGTAAAAGTCACGTAGAATATCCTCGCTAGTCTCGTACTTAACCAATAGACCGTCAGCATTAAACGCGTGCATGTTGCTGGTACTCAGCGGTGCTTCAAGACGCAGTAGCTTCACCAACGCTTCACTATCACCAGTATCGCTCTCGTCCACGTACTTCGCAAGGTCGTTGCGGGTCATGGAGATGTCAAAGCGAACGTCACGTTCCGAGTGGTGCTCCGAGAACGAGCGGATCGCTTTCTTGCCCACGAGATCCCATAGAAACTTCTTGTAGTCCTCCACCCACTTGCCAACAGGCAGCTCTGTCACGCGAACTGTCGACGTGTTCACCTGTTCCACGTCACCTCGAGACACAAACGAATGCTTTCCAGTCTGGCGAATGTCACCGCTGAAACCCTTGGCCCACGGCGTCATCGGCACCAGTTCCACCTTCTCAAGCTCTTCACCTGCTTCCTCTGCGTCTAGAAGCTTCAGGATATTATCGATCACCAATACTGGGTGATGGCAAGGAATTGAGGAAGACCAACCAGTACCAATACCTTCGGCTCCATTCACCAGCAGCATCGGGATGATAGGTACGTAGTAAACGGGCTCAACCGGGAAACCATCATCGTCCGCATAGCGTAACAACGCGTCGTCTTCTTCAGGGAAAACCAGTCGAGTGTACTTCTGAAGTAACGTGAAGATGTAACGAGGACTTGCAGCATCTTTTCCTCCTTGCAACCGGGTGCCAAACTGCCCAGACGGATACAACAGCGGGAGGTTATTGGAGCCTACGAAGTCCTGCGCCATATTGACAATCGTCGAGTGAAGAGAAGCTTCTCCGTGGTGATATGCAGTGTGTTCACTACAGTAACCAGCCAGTTGCGCCACCTTCACTTCACTCGTTAATTTCCGCTTCAAACAGGCAAAAAGCACCTTCCGCTGCGAGATCTTAAGCCCATCGACCACCGAAGGCAACGATCGCTGGTTGTCGGCATGAGAGAACTGGATGAGTTCTCGGTTCACAAAATCCCTGTACGTGACGTTGCCTGAGCTTGTATCGAGAAAAGAGTCGGGCGAGTACTCGTTCAGTAGCCACTTCTTGCGATCCGCAGCTCGAGCTTTACTGAAGACTTTATCCAAGGCGTCTCCGTCGCTGTCTCCGCTCCAGCGGAAATCCACAAGGTGGTTGTCCAAGTCACTGAAGTATTCGCGTCCTTCGGCACTTGTACTAGTTCCCAATCCCTTGTAGTACTTGATGGCGTAGTATTTAAGAGCTGCAGGGTCCAGCGCAGCTTTCCATTCGAAATACTCCGGCAGACTGAAGAATCGACGGGTTTCCAGGCCGTGTTCAGTACCTACACGCTTGGATGTAGGACTCACCTTGATAATGGGGGTGATAAACTCGCTAATGAAGCCCCCTTCCTTCAGCAATTCCGGCCAGAACGTGTGGAACAAGTTGAACAACAAGCCTTTAATGTGCGATCCATCGTGATCCTGATCCGTCATCGCAATCACGCGGCCATAGCGCAACTTCTGACGCGCTTCCTCCGTGCCATAGTGTTCATCCATACGAAGACCGAGAATCGTACACAGGTGCGCAAACTCAGCGTTTTTGCCGAGTTGAGCTACAGTTGCATCACGTACATTGAGGAGTTTGCCTCGGAGCGGGAAGACGCCATACTGGTCCCGTCCAACGACTGCAAGTCCAGCCACTGCCAGAGCTTTAGCTGAATCTCCTTCAGTCAGGATCAACGAGCACTCATTAGAGCGTGGGCCGCCAGCGAGATTCGCGTCCTCGAGCTTGGGCACATTGACCGATGTGCTCTTCGCACGTGTAGACGAGACCTTCTTAAGCAAAGCAGCGCGCTGTCGAGCTCGTGCACTCTGAACGACACGTTCCACAATCGCAGAGTCCGACAAGATGAGCTTCAAGAGCCTTTCGGACAAAACGCATGTAGATCCATACGTTGATGGGCGGGACGACATGTACTCCTTCATCTGCGAATCGAAAGTCGGGTTCTCGATCTGACAGTTGATGAAGACGGCAATGTGCGGTTTCACTTGAGCTGTGCTAACGGAAAGCTCTGGGTACTTCTTGTTCACATGCTCAGCAACACGACGACAGATCTGGTCGCTGATGTAGCCAACGTGGGAACCACCACGCAACGCGGACATTCCATTGACAAAACTCACCTGGACAAAACCCACGTCAGAGGGCAAGACACCGATCTCCCACCGCTTGTTCACGCGCGAATAGATATAACTAGATCCTGTAGCTGCATCGTCACTGCCTTTAGGTGTCTTCGAAGCTGGAATGGTAGTTGTAGAGTGGTTGAAAGCCTGTACATACGACTCAAACCCTGAAATCGGCACCTTCTTCCCGTTTAAAGTGACTTCCACGTCTGACAAACAGCCAGCCACATCGTACACGCGCTTCTTCAGCACACGTTCCATACTGGCAGTAAGTTTCTCCATCTCGAATTTCTCCAGGTCAGGAGAGAACGATACTTTGGTGAAATCCCTGGCCTCTTTACCTGTAAACTCAGTGATTTCCGGCTCGCCTCGACTGCGCATGTTGTTGTGCCAGACCTGCTTGTATCGTAAACCCAAGGACGTATCACCCGTCTCCACCACGAACTCCTTACTGAAGATATTCGTCAGTTTGGCACCGTATCCGTGTCTTCCACCGGTCAATCTCGCGGCTGTATCGTCGAAATTCGAGCCAGTAAGGAGATGGCCGAGCACTAACTCAGGCACGTAGACCTTCTCCGTCTTGTGGAACTTGACAGGGATTCCTTTGCCATCATTGTAGACCGATATCCACGGCCTGTATCCGTTAGCTTTAGTACCAGGATCAATAACGACATCCAAATGCCTCATATTAGGGTCGCGAACCTTGTTATCCACGGCATTGACGATGATCTCGTCGAAGATCTTGTAGAGTGCAGGGACGTACTCAACTGTCTGCTGCTTCATCCGGGGCCCTTCCACGTCTTCTTTTGCTGTAGATTCAGATGGAATCATCCACATTGTGTCCTTTGTAGCCTCCACTGAGCCGATGTACATGCCTGGACGCAGCAGAACGTGCTCCAAAGGTGTCTTCTTCTGGTAGATACTTTCAACGCTGCTGAAGCCACGTCTATCGAATGTGGACAACACAGAGCTGCTAAGAGGACCATTCAAACGCTTCAATAGCAATGGACGCTCCGCAGTACTAATAAAAAACCGAGCAGTAGGCCTAGAAGCAGGCGATAGCAACGATACAGCACCACGTGAACATCTCGATGTAGCGTAGCCCACAGACGTCCTTTGGAGCCCGGAATTACACTGTACTGTAGCTCTCAGAGTACTGATTGACGTCTTCGCAGTAAAAACCGTTGAAGATGCTCGTGTCGTGCTGGAGACGCCGTGCAAGGCACGTTGCCGACCAGCTCCGCAACGCCACATTATTGAGCCCTATGTGTGGATGAAGACTGTCTATATTTACCACCAATCAAATCAAATTGTTCTTTTACAGAGATGTCACTGTTCTCGCTCCCCCGACCAATCACTTGCCAATTGCGCCATGGAGACAGCCAAGAGTGCGCGCAAGGCTTCAGCGACTTTGCGCTCTTCTTCTGAGACTGAGAGCGATTCTCAGATGGACTCAGTGGTTGCATCTCCTTCCTCTCTAGTTAAACGTGGTCAGGATGACGCGCTGGCGTCTATTGACGCCAAAAAGCAGCGTAAGAGCAAGTCCAAGACGAGCCCCAAGGCGATGGAGACGGAATCAGATGAGTTAGCTGTGATCTCTGAGTCTAAAGAAGGTGTGGTCCCGCCTACAGACGTGGTTCAAGCTACTGTAGCCTCTGCTGCTGTTCTCAGTGGAGCAACGCAGCCTGTGGACATGATCATTACGTCGGAAGAGGCTGCAGGACTCAACGCAGCCGTGGCAGCCTCTGAACAAATCCAAGAGCAGCTTCAGCATGTTCCTGACCAGCTCCCGGTCCAGCCTCCTGCTCCTAAACCTCGAAAAGGTCGGCGTGTACGCAAAACGAACCTGGAGAAGATGGAGATCTTGGCTTTTGTGGATCAGGGAGGTTCTCAAGGAGCTGCAGCGGAGAAATTTGGCGTCTCACGCACTGCTGTAACCAAAATGGTGAAGGAACGCGCTGCTATTTCAGCTCAAGCACTAGTGGAGAGCGCCACGAGCAGCCGCAAGGTGTTGCAGTACCAGCACAAGCTCAGTGTGATTGAAGATATGCTGCACAAGTGGCAGATGCAGGTCGAATTGGACGCACCGGCGTTGAAAGTCACTGGAGAGCTGCTCCAGTCGAAGGCCATGGAGTTCCGCAACAAAATACTGGCGGATTACAGTAGTGAGCTGTCAGATGAGGTGATCATGACGCTCACGGACTTTAAGGCGTCTAATGGATGGCTACATCGGTACATGCAGCGTCGGAGCATGCGCTCGTTGCCCAAACATCACGCTCAAGCGGAAGTGGGGTCGGTCGTCCCGGACAGAATGACGCACGACCAACGCGTTCAGAAGATCCGTGATTTGTTGATGAACGTGGCTCCGGCTTGTATCTGGAATTTGGACGAGCTGCCACTGCGCCACCGGACCACGTCAGCACGACTGGATACAGTCGTTAATATGGACGTGCGTAGTCTCGAGCGTATTTCGGTTGCCATGGCGGTGAGCGCGTCGGGAGAGAAGCTGCATTTGCAAGTCGTTGGCAAGGACCCCACCCCAGACTCTATCAAGGATGTGGATACTTTGACAACGTACGGCGTCCAGTACCGGGATCACTGTCGTGCCACGCATGACGCTTCTACAATAGCGGATTTCATTCAGGCAATGAACCACGAGGCAACGGCGAGGAAACAGGTCTGGTATCTGGTCCTGGACAGCTGTACCGCTCATGTTGCTGCCGCCCATTCGCTAAACCCGTCTGGCTCGTTTCGGAATGGCTTCAGCTTTAACTCGATCGTGCTTCTCTTCTTACCTCCTGGACCTTCAAGCGATGCCCAGCCCCTACATCAAGGTATCTTCCGGTCGTTTAAACTACGATTCCGCCGAGAAATGCTGCAGACGCTGGTTCGTGAATATGAAATATGGGTGGCAGCCTCGAAGAGTCTTCAACAACAGGAACAAAGCAACGGATCAACCCCAGACGAAGGCTCTCCCGTCATCGATGTATTTGACGTCCATGCTCACACTCACATGCGGAACACGTTGAGCTGCTTGCACATGGCGTGGGAATGGATCCCCGCTGCTTTCATTCGACACGCGTGGGGTGCATCGTTGTACCCATCTGCCCCTGAACCTGGCGATAGTGAAGACACAACAGTTATTGCAGAAGCGAATTCCAAAGCGTACGCGGATCTGCTGCCTCAAGTAGTAAAGGTGCCTGTACTTCAGAAAACGCTTGGACTTGACCTGCTGGAAACCCCCTACCAGTTTATGGTGGAGTTGCTGGACTTTGACAAAGCCCATGCGAGTGGAGCTGATGAGCTTGTCAAGGACAATGAGATCGTCGTCGAGAGTTTAGCCGCACAAGGGCTTCTTCGCGACACTCAGAGAGCGCTGGTACTGGAAAGTATCAAGACGGATGATCTCCCGGTGCTTACCGCTAGTGAGGCCACCTCGACAGTATCTCGGCTACTCCATTTTATGTCGCAGGAGAATAATAATCTGCTGAGTCTCTCAGAGCGGCGAACAGGACGCGCAAACTTGCTGATCTTGCAACGCCTGCTGCTCAAGGCTCACGAGAGAGAGCGCGAGAGGGAAGCCGCCACGGACTTCACTGTATAGCAGTGCCATTCAAGGATCGATTGGGTACGTGATTGTCTAAGGGCAAAAAAATTGATGGTGAATACATACGCTCCATGCTTAGTGGGGGGCAAAGGACTAATTCACCTGGAGCTGTCAGCTTTCACCTGCTGGCTGTGCACCATCGCTGCCGTCTTTATTCTTGTGAAGTACAGGTGCTGAGTTAGTTCGAGTTACTCCCTTCGAGTTGGTCGAAATGGGCGGCAGCTTCTTGCTCGAGGCGTGCGACGGACTGGACTCCATCCCACCTGAACGACCGGCCCACTCCGCTTCTTTGCGAGCTTGACGCTTGGCCTCTTCCTGACGTTTCTTGCGTTCTAAAGCGATTCGTTCACGTTGGCGCTTCAACGCAGCAGCAGACAGAGGTCGTCGCGAGAACAGTCTGTTGCTGCTGTCACGGTCATCCATGGCCTTCCCGTTGTTCGTATCTGCGTTGATCCCAGCCAGCTTCAGCTTTAAGGTGCTTCCCGGTCCTGTTGGTTGTGCAATGACTCGAGAATCGTCTGCGAAGTCAATGAGAAGGCTAGTGCTGGTACTACTCGTGTCCGGCTCCGTCTGCTCTCGAACATCCACGACGCAGATCGTCTCGACACCAATTAAGGACGCGTGTGTGGAGCCAGAACTGCCCAACGTCGCAGTACTCGAGATCTGAGCGTTCACGATGGCTGTCTGAGACGCTGGTGAAGTGGTGCCTAGAGCTTCGATCTTGCCGCCTGCATGGACGTACACGTGCTTGATCCGTTCACTCCGCTCAAGCGCCTCTGCAAGTACTTTGATGCCGTCTTTGCCGATTTGGTTACTCCTCAAGTCGACTTGACGTAAACGACATGTGGAAAGACAGAGCACTGCAGCAATAGCTCGTGCTCCTTCGCTTGAGATGGAATTCCCTCGCAACTGGAGCTCACAGACGTTCGTGGCATTTCGTAGCAGAGCTGCAATGGCGTGGACTTCTTCATCACCTACTCCACTCTCCGGAAGCTTGAGGATTCCAGCTTTCCGATCGTCACTGGGGTCATTTGGCAGCATCAGAGCTCGAGATTTGACTTCGTGCACGTAACGAAGCAGCGTTTTGCGTTTCGCGTCTTCTTCTGTGGTAAGTCGGTCCTGCATCCACCGAGTTTTCCGCGTCAAGTGGCCGATTTGATCCTCTTTGGCGAAAAGCTGCTCCTTGACGTCTGCTACGACGTCTTCGCTGCTGATAATAGCAGTGAGCAAGGCTGCTATGCGCTCTACGAGTAGCTGCTTCGTGTTGAGACTCTTCTGGGCTCTCTTGAGGAAGGTGTTGATGCCCATTCGTTCAAGAAAGTCGATGGATTGCTGCTGTGCCTTTGGAGTGAAGTTGGTTCTCTTGGCTTTGATAAGCAGCAGACCACCGTGTGAAGCTCGACACTCGACGAAGAAGCGACCATTAGCTGCTGCGGCGGCGTCTTCCGGGTGTGTAGCCTCTTGGTTGCCGCGATGAGCGTCCTGGTTGTCTCCATCCGGTCCCATACTCATCGGCACTCCGGACTGTTCCATGGCAAGCGCCATCTCAGCCAATTTCTTCTGTGTGGCATCGAACTTGATCGCTTGTGCGTCCAGTTCGTCCTGCTTACAACGCAGAGCTTCCGTCACGACTCGATTGCTGTCCGCCGTTGAGTGAAGTTTGTGTGCAAGTTCCGCTCCTTTCTCCTGCAGAGTCACGAGCTGAGCCTGGAGCTTCTTCGTCTCCTCTTTACTCACGATCTTCGCCTCTTCATCGGCCTGCATCTTGTTCAACAGGAAGGCAACACGGGAGCTCATGGTTTTGATCTTCTCCTCCAGCTGTTTCCGCTCCTCGGCTTCTTTGAGTTTCGCCTTCACTTCGTCACTGCATCGTAACGACAACTGGGCGTTGTGTTTCTTCAGTGCTTGGAGTTGTTCAAGAAGAACCTTCTTGTCCAGTTCGGACTTAACGCGTGCTTTGCCTTCCTGAGTTCCTTCTTTCAGCAGTCGGGCGTTCTTCTTCTTCAGTGCCAACAGCTCAACCTCCTTCTGTTTCAGACCGTCGATGGCTTTGGTCTTGCCTAACTCAGCCAATTTGAGTCTTTCGAGCAGTTGGAAGACTTTTTCAGCCATTTCTCGCAGTTGATCAGCGGAATCTCGGTTCTCCGCTTCCATTCGCGAACGTTCCTGCTCGGCCTTGTCGAATCGGGTCTGGAGCTCCTGTTTATCCCGTTGGAGATTCCCATTCTCGATGAAAAAGTTCTTGTTGGCGTCGATTTGCGCACGTTTAGCCTTAGCTTCCAGCTGCACTTGCGTCTCCAGCTCCTGATTTCGAGCATGGAGCTTCCGCGCCTTGTCTTCAGCTGATGCGAGTTGGTCGTCACTCTGTCGCTTGGCTTCCTCAAGTTGTTGCAGCTTCTCTAGAAGCTGGTACTGCTTCTCCTTGCGAACTCGAAGCTGTTCCTGGAGAGCTTCGAGCTCCACTTGTGTCTTCATTTTCAGCTCAACATTACAAGCGCGAAGTTGATCACTCTCGTTCCTCAGTAAACGCACTTCTTCCGCTCGTAGTTGGCCTTCCCGAGTTGCTCGAGTGGCGATTTCTTCATGAGTTTTGGCTGATGCTAACAGTGACGCGTATCGAGTCTCCAACGACTCAAGATCCGACTTTAACGCGGTGGTTCTTGACGCTAGAGACGAACTTTGTGCTTCCTCGTGCTCAAGAAGACGTAAGAGCTCTGTGTTGTGGTCGGTTAATACCCTCACTTGAGTCTCACGCTCCTCGATTCCAGTCTACCACCAAGCAACTTCAAGTTACACAAGACGATCTTTACACTATTTTGTCTGATAACTTACCTGAGCTTTGATGAGTGTGGTTTCAGCGGCACGAGCTTTGCTCTGCAGCTCAAAGTTCTGGTCGCGAAGACTGCGGTTCTCTTCTTCGAGCCTGAGCTTGTGCATCTTGAGAGTCCCGATCTCGTCATCCATTGCATTCAGTGACGTGAGCAACTGGGCATTTTGGGAACCTAGAATTTTCATCTGCTCGTCCTTCATGGCGAGTGCCTCAGCCGCTCTCGTCTCCTTGGTGCCTTTTTGAGTCATTGAGGACACCAGTCCTGCTGCATCGGGATTTGGTCGCTGCAAAACGACTTAGACCGATGTTGCGGCGTCTCAAATACAAATGAAGCAGAATGTACCTCGATCCCTGAGCGCTGGGGTGACTGGCTCATCGCTATACCTACAGTCGTGCACTACTCACACGCAGGAAGCTCGTTCGAACGCAGTGGACTGTCAGCTCCAGCTCTGTAAGACGTGGAAGCCTAATCATAGCAATCCACCCACCCAGCACGTCTAATTTGGTCTAACATCCGCTCTACTTTATTGGAACGATGCAGCAAGTCTATCCAGCGGGAATGCGTTCTGCTTGTGATTTCTGGAGGTTGTGGATACCTTTTTGAGACTCAGTCTGAGTCACTCTCCCATGTTCAATTCGAGTAAACTGCTGTAATCGCGTCACCAATGAGTCAACAGCGACTTAGTCAGCAACAATGGAGCCATACCTGACGAGGCATTGGCGACGCAACCACCTCTCGACGAAGCAATCTCTTGATGGCGTTGGTTTTGCTGTTCGAGCTCGCAATCCGGAAAGTCTGTCACAACGTCGGACCGGGGAATTGCAAGCTTCTGTGTCGGCACACAGTGCAGATCCACGGTGGCGTTGTATTCACAAGAAATAAGTCTTGCTTGCAGTGGAATCTGGCCATCTCGCGAAATGGCTACATAACTGCCTGTATAAAATGCTACTAATTCATACAGGATGTTGAGCTGATGTCCTCAATCCCACACCTGTCAAGTTGAGACCATCATCGAAAATTAAGGATTATGCTCCATATATCAAGTGTCCCGCGGCTCGTGTACAGCGACTTGGCGAGGCAATCCAGGCCATTGCTGTCTAACGGAACGTGGTTTTTTGCTGGTGGGAAATCCATGCGCCAAGGCATCAGGTCACCTTGACCCGGCACAGCAAGGCGAGTGGCACCGCTGCTGCGTATGACATGGCCCATGAAGCTGTGGGTAAAGTCTTGGAAGATGGTGGTGTACGCAATCACTGCTGTGTCTTCAAACACGTTTGCGCTGCGATGTTGCTGACGATCAGAAAAAGTATCTTGCCGCCGGAGTGGACATGCCGCGTAGCGAGACAATGGTGTCATTCTTTGACTTACCAGATGGAGGACGGAAAGCGATTCTTTTGCCCAGTCGAACACTGCGGCCGTGCCTTCAACCGCAAGTATACACTGACAGAGCACATGAAGACACACACAGGAGACAAACCGCACGCCTGTCGAGCAGCAGGATGTGGTAGGAGGTTCGCCACTTCAAGCAACTTGGCGCGGCATATGCGGCTACACGGACCCGTTCCACTCATGCGGTGCCCTCGAGACGACTGCTCTCGGTCGTTCCTAAGCGATGTCCAGCTCGCTAAGCACCTGAAGCAGCACGACGCACCTCGGACGCATCCGTGTAAAGTTGCAGGGTGCACCAAGACGTTCAGTACAACAGGCAACTTAAATCGCCACTTAAAGAAGCACTTGACCGGTAGTAAACGCGAGGAATTGGTGAATTCAGGACAAGCGAGTTGGCGTGTTCCAGTCGGCAAAAGCCCTGTTGGTGTTGAACTCGGCTACAAGACAGATGGAATGACCCCTGCCCCAATTGACAAGCCGTGTGACGAACCCTGGAGCCCGGAGACTCTCGAAATCCTCGGCCACATGCTGCTTAGTTGAAGTGTTTAAATGTTGAGAAGTCTGGATGTGGTAAATGCGTTGCAATTGCTAGCCAAATGGTTATCGTCTAGCTTAGAATACAGTCGACGACTCGAACGAATACATGTAGAAAGTCGACCATTTTGCTGTTCGAGTGAAGCTATTCTGAAATTGACAAGGAGCCCAGGTGAAAAGAACTCATCGGCATGTGCGATCGACTTGAGATCGCAACGCCACAAACTCAGCGGATACACGTCCGCAAAGCATCGTATCTTGGGCTGGGATGCCGAGACGGAATTTGTAAGCGTTGTTGTTTTCGTTGGCGGCCCATCGAGTTGAATTGCTTGGATTTTCCACCGAGTGTCTCCCCAATGTTTTCTGTGACGGGCTCCGTGGATCCAGTGGGGAAAAGTCGGTTCAGGCCGGGCTGTCTCTGTGGCCGTGCGAATCGCATTGCGATGTGCCGGTCACCCAGAGTCGGGTCATGAATGTTGTGTGAGCAGAACTCAAGCAATTTGGCACGCCGCAGCCCGCCAGCTGGAAAGTACATGTAGACCCAGACCCTGCGACTGTATGGGCTTGATGAGCTGAGGTCGCTTTGGTGCAGCATAACCGGCACGAACGGTCCGCTGACGAGCAGGCAAATCGCCGAGGCAGAATCGCGTAAGACATCCATCACGCTGCTCCTGGCTTGTCCAGCGTAGTGATTGTGCGCAGGGTTCGGAAGACAGCACCGCAATATTCGAACAGCTTTTATCGGTCTCATTCTACAATTTGCCCAACACTACACAGACAACAGCTAAACATGCAGGACATTCAGATCATGATCCCCACCGACATGAGCCCCAAACACGACAGCGGCAATCGCGCCTTCCAGTGCCCCGACGTGCGCTGCGGACGCCGATTCAACCGCAAATACACGCTCACGGAGCACATGAAGACGCACACCGGCGAACGCCCGCACGTCTGCCGTGCCCACGGCTGTGGCAAGCGCTTCAGCACGTCGGGCAACCTGTCCCGGCATATGCGTCTGCACGGCGCTATCGAACCTGTGCACTGCCCAGTCAACGGCTGCACTAGCAAATTCATGAGCGACATCAAGCTGGCCAAACACATGCGGTCGCACTACGTGCCGCGGACACACACGTGCAGGGTACCGGCGTGCGCCAAGTCTTTCAGCACGACGGGGAACCTCAACCGCCACCTCAAGAACCAGCACACGGAGGAGGAGCGCGAACAGTACAAGGAGTCAGCGCCGGCCTCGCCCGTGTTGAGCGCCATTTGCAGCACCCCGATCAACCAGAAGTGCAGCACCCCCACGCGTGAGAGCCCCACGGGCATTGACCAGGATTGGGAAAGCAACGTGTGGGAACTCGCTTCAGAGTCGATTGAGCTGGAGCTTCCGGCCCCGTTCGAGAGCGCCTGCACGACGCCGTGGACCCCTGGGATGCTGGACATTTTGTCCCAAATGCTGCTAGATTAAGGCGAGCGCGTAGACGACTAGGATAGTGTGTATAATAAATTAACAGACCGAATCAACACGTTGACCTCAATACCCGATCGATGTCTTGGTACATGTATGAAAAGAAGCAGATAACTCATAGAACCTGTTAAGGGTTAATCCATTTAGCAGCAACAGAACATGTAGGCCAGAGCAACACTAACAAGGAGCTACACATTGTAATTAACGGGTTGCTAGGCCGCCGCCGTCACTACTACAAGCTACACAAGCAAGCTGAACTCTGATGAAAAACTGTCGTCTCGCCGTCCCGATATGCGGACAATTGCTGTCGACACCTGGGATGCATGTACCGCCGGTTGTCTCGATGAGAAGCGTAGTGTAAACAAAATTTCAGACGCGGCAGGCTTTTGCAGCAAACTCGACGGCTTCGTACGTACATGGACATCTACAGTGTATACGGGACGAAACAGCATAGCTACGATCTGTAGCAGAATCATTGCTATAGTAGCGTGACTAAACACCTTCCTAACTTGCTGCCTCAATTGAAATTGTCTGCTTTCAGCGCTTCACTGCGCCTCCAGAGCCGTGATTGGATCTTGAGGTTGTGGCTTTTTGTAACAGTGCACGCTGTACATGTACTAGTGTGCGTTACACCAAATTGAAATGGGGTGTAAACATTTTCCAGAGTTGATGCTCCATCATGTCCACTTTTCAAAGGGTGGTTTTATGTGACGACATCATCAACGTCAAACGTCGTTGTTTATTACATGTAAGATAAGGCCCATGCCGAACCGGGCGTTGATCGTGCCATCCGTGCCATAGGGGTAGGCATCAACTCAGGTGCCATTTTCGTCATGCCGAACCGAACTCGGTTCGTGCCACCGTGCATGCCATGCAGATTTCGTCGAACAGCAACTTCTCCCATACTCAGCTTCGCAGTTCGTAGCGGAAGACCGCTGTGCTGCGGTGGGCACTGAGCACCATTGTGTGATTTCAGATGGAACGTGAAGGCCTGTACTAACAGGGATGGAGGCCAAGTAGAGCGCCACTAATTGCAGCGAGAACACAGCGACAACCAGTACCGAATCCTTCTCCATCTTTTGGCGAGAAAATGGAAGGGCAAGCCCGCACGGAATCGCCGTAAATTCGAATGTGGCGCGTGGCATGGCATGGCACTACGTGGAGCCATGGCACTTTCGCGGTGCCATCGATGGCAGGTTGCCCCCTAACCCGCTCATCTGGCAGACCAATCAGATGCCGTCGTGGCACGGATGGCACGACATGGCACGATCGACGCCCGGTTCGGCATAGGCCTAAGAAATTGCAACGCTTCCAGCACTTTGTTCACCTCTAAATTAAAAAACTCGCTTAGGTTTTCCTTAAACGGTTGAGGCTGGAGTGTAAGGCTTCTTAGACGTTGGGGGAATTTGCCTACATCATGTCATGTTACAGTATTACATGTAGTCCGTGGTGAGTCAGACGAGCCTGGATCCAAATATACCACTGCAGCGTGAGGAGCACATGAGATATTAGCATACTTTATTTCATATTATCTCGGTGTTCGTATCCGATCGACGAGCGCCATGAAAGGCCGTTCTCCTCACGCTGCTCAACTTGCCTTCTTGCTTCCCAACACCTCCGCGCTCAACAAGTGCAGTTTGTGTATTGTCATCGTCCTCTCGCACAATATACTCGAAACTATAGCTACATGTACACTTCTGTAGTGCAATCTGCGTCGACTAACTTTTTCGCTAGTGCGCGAAATGGTGACAAAATGCCACTGCGGCAGTAATGGACACCTTTGAGCTACAGAAGTGTACAATGGACACTTTGCTTCATAACACTAACGTATATTCACAATAGCAAGGCTCGTAAGCCTCTCCTAAATACTTTAACAACGAATGGTGGGGTCGTGGAGCACGTTCACAAGTGTATCCAGCATTTCGGAGTTCCACACGTCCTCGAACAGCTCTGAGCACGAGCGTGTGGGCGAGTAGATGCCCTGTGGTATCTGCTGACTGTACTGGGGTAATTGTTGCTGGACTGTAATCTGCTGCGGCCAGCACGTTGTCACGCGTGGCTTGAAAACGGGCATTGTCATGGGCCACTGTTCCGTGCTCGTGGGACTACGGTGGATGAACTGTGGCGGCATCACTTGTGGCGTAGTGACGACCATCAGAGGTGCCACGATTGGCTGAGTCTGAATCTGGGCTTCGACCGGGAGATCCGGGTGCTGGTGCTTCAGGTGGCGGTTGAGGTTGCCCGTCGTACTGAAAGTCTTGCCACACCCTGGGACGAGACAAACCTTGACTGCTCCACCGTAGTGGAACTTCATGTGCTTCTCCAGCTTGTTGTTGCTTGGGAACGTGCAGATGCAGCCCTGAACGGGGCACTTGAGCGGCTCAATGTAGCCGTGGAGTCGCTTATGTCGTGACAGATTGCCGGAAGTACTGAAGCGCTTGCCGCACGTGCGCACGGGACACACATGGGGACGCTCACCGGTGTGGGTTTTGATGTGCTCGGCGAGCGTGTATTTGCGGTTAAAGCGGCGCGTGCAGCCCGGCTGTGGGCACGCGTGGATCGCCGGCCGTGGCCGTTTAACGCCAGCGGCCTGCTGCTTGGCTGACGGCGACATATTCGGCTGTTCTTCGCTCTGCGCTGCCATCACTTAAGTTTAAATGCGGTGTGGTTCGTGTAGGGTCAATTAGATAATGACGTGGGATGAAGGCGCGGCTCAGGCGCGGCCGGTCTTTGCTTGCGCCGAGTCAAGTCAAGTGTAAGCTGCCCACCTCTCGATGAGCCGTGTGACTCGGTCTGTAAGCCATCACGTTCCCTGAGATCTTAGGTTTGTCGAGCCACTGTCATCTACGAGCGGCCCAGCTGGACTTCGTGGGCGGATCACGCCGTGATTCACGGTGATCATCACCCGGCCGTGAGAACGGCGGCCATTACCGTGTCCAGCTATCCCCGGTCCCACCTCGGTCACCGATCGCAGTGTTACAGGCACTGAAAACTCTCCAGGTGCTCGAACACACAGATCGAGGCAGACAACAAGACACGGACAATGGGCAAAATGTAGTGTAACGATCGAACTCCTTTTTACCTGCTTCCACTCACAGGTATGGCGACGTCCAGCACTGCGCTGTGTTGTTTCGCCGGGTTCTTAGATTCCGTAGGCTCAGTGCAATCGACAACTACAACACTCGTCGGGCCCAGTTCAACTGCGCCGGAACGTCTCCGTTCCTATTTGTATTTAATATTCAATCACGAAGATAAAAGCTTTCGCCCTTACCTCCCGTCCAACACTCGTCCAACAATCAATCGTTCGCTTCCGTCTTCTAGCCGCTCGTGACACTAAGCTTTCACTCACTGCCCCGCAATCTTCCGTTCGCTCGTCTCGTGCGTATACGCGCCCGTCGTCCACCGTCCGCTTTCGTTCTGTGCGTTCCACTCGCTCGCTTGCTCCCTACTCCTAAGCCAGCAATTTCCGCTCGTCTCCGCGTCAGCCGTACAACCCAGAAGTATGGCGCTCGCTTCACCTCCGTCTAAGCCGGCAATTTTCGCTCGTTCTCGCGTCAGCCGTACAACTCAGAAGTGGTGCGCTCGTGTCGCCTCCGTCCAACTCAACAGTCCACTCGCTTTCGTCCTTCTCGTCCAATTCCGGAGCGTCTGTCGCCCTTCTTCGCCAATTCGGAAGTCACCAGCTTGTCGTCCTGCTGGCAAATTCGGAAGTGCCTTGTTGCTCCGCCGGCCAATTCCGAAGTCGTTTCATCGTACAGCGTCCCTACAGCCTCGGATCTTCATCCCAGCAGCCGCTTCGCTGAGTTGAATACGTTCCAGCTCGTTTCGTCTTCAACGTCTGCTGTCACTTCAACGTCGTTAGACGCCCGTTCTCCTTCGTGACGTGCTTGAATCGCACTTCCAGCATCCCAATCACTTCGGTCGCCATTAACTGCCATCCGATCTTCCGTCAATAGTATTGTCCTATTACACGCCTTCTCCACCCTCAGAGTCTTCCATGACTCTGTCGGCTTGAAAGAGTTCGTCATACTCTCGCAATGACACCCAGACTCGTCCATCGTCAACGTCATTCCGTCCCGCTGTTCGTTCCTCGCTTTTGCTTCGCAGTGGTCGCAGTTCGACCTCCAGAACATACTGTCCTGCGGCGTTCCTTCGTCTTCGGCGCCGTAGCTCCACCATAATGTTACATTGCTGCTCTTGCTCGTTCGTGTTCGAAACTGTTCGTCCCGCTCGTTTTTCAGGTCGTCTCGTAGTCGCTGAGTTAACGTGAGCCGTCGTTGCTTCCACAATCTCTCTTGGCGTCGCTGCATCTGCTGCCCGTTCGATCGTGCCTTCATTCTCGAGCTCATCGACAACGTCTTCCGCCACTTTCGCTAAATGCTCCGCTGGATAATGATATGCCACTAAAAATGACACGTGCGCGATAATCAGCTCACCAACTCCGTACTGATCTTCTCTTCGCAACAGAAAATTGTCGTATCCCGCTGGTTCCAACACCTGCAACGGCCCGATCCAATTATGGACGAATTTCGACGCTTTAGCTCCACGTGGAGGCCTGTACATCCACACTTTGTCGCCACTCACGAATCCTCGTCGCTTTCTCGTCCGTCGGTCGTAGTATCTAGCTTGCCTTTCCTGTTCTCGCTTCCGAGCTTCGTCTGCACAACGTACACCGTCCTTCAGCGCTTTCAATAACTTCTGATGGTGTTCTGTCAGTTCGCCGGCCTCTGTCACATGTGTCGTCCGTAGCAATTCGTTAGGCGTTCGTAGTTTTCGCCCCATCATCAACTCGTTAGGAGAGAGAGCTACTGTCGAATGCTTCCCAGAGTTGTAGGAATACACTGCAAAGTCTACCCAATTATCCCAGTCACATTGTCGTTCGTCGCTCATGTACGTAGCCACACAGTCTTTCCAAGTGCGGTGAAAACGCTCCACCAACCCGATCATCTGTGGCCGATACGGCACAGGATTCTTCTGCTGCGCCTGCAACATGTACACCAACTCGTCAATCACCTTGCCCGTCAATTCTGGTGCCCCGTCAGTCAACAATTCACGAAAAGGCCCAAATTTCAGAACAATCTGCTTCATCAAGAACGCTGCGACGTTCTTCGCATCGTGTGTTTCCACTGTGGTAGCGACTACGTATCTCGTCACGTATTCAATCGCTGCAATCACATATCGTTGACCGTTCTCTCCGACAGGTAGTGGCCCAGCAACGTCCAAGGCCCATCGATCGCCAACGTCTCCTCCTCTCAAACTTCTCAACGGTGGTATTACATCTCGCGGTCGTGCTTTCCGGCTGCCACAATCTTGACATCCTCGTACCCAACTTCGTACTTCTCTTGCTAAGTTCGGCCACCAGTAGATTTGTGCTACTCTCGCCTGTGTGTGCGTCGTCCTTAGATGTCCGGCCCAAATCGAATCATGGCACTCCTTAAACGCCAATGCCCACAACGCAGGCGGTAAGATCACTCGCATTCCATCTGGGGTTTCAATCACAGCCAGGCCGTAACTCGTCGTGACGTGCATGTTCCGATAGCTGCCCTCTTTGATCAACGTCTGAACCATCTTGCTCTTCATTTGCGCGTTCGTGATCTCTTCGTCCGTCAATTGCAACGTATCTCCATGTGCTCGTCGCTGTCGTCGTTCTTCAGCACCTCGCTCTAACAGCTCGTATCGCTGGCTCGGGTTCAACACCTCTCGCACTTGTACGTCACTTGGTCCTCGGATCATCTCTGGACTCTCGGGGCTCCGTTCGTTTGTCAACCGCTTTTGTGTCGTGGTCCGTTCACGTGTCTGCTTCCGTTTCGTCGCTGCACTCGCCATGGGTTGCTCGTGTGTTCGTTCCGGGACTTCGTCGTCACCAGATTCATACAGACCTTGTACTTCTTGCGATTCGTCCGGCGTTCGTTTTAGAGCTTCACTTCTGGGTCTCAACCTCGAGTTCGTTATCGTTCGTGCTGTTCCTGCGGTTCGTCTTTTCGTTGGCGTCCTTGGTGCTTTGCTCCTCTGGTTATTCGTCCGTCGTTCGACTCGTTTTGTCTTCGGATTCTGACTTTCCTTCTTACTCTCGTTACGCTTCGTGGCTTCTGGAACTTCGGCCGTCCGATTAATCTCGTTATCGCTCGCCCTCTCCAGTTCCGACTCGTTACTGGTACATCTCGCGTCGCGTTCAACTTCCGATGCTGTACCGCGTTCATTCGTCTCTTCCGGCCGTTCATTGACACCGTTATCATCGGCGGTCGCCGTAGCCGTCATTGCCACACGTACAGGGAGTTCTCGTTCACCGTCAGGATCACCATCGCCCAAATTCCGTTCTGAGTCACGCCCTCGTGGTGTGTCGCCGTGTTCCACGTCATCGTCCACCATCGTATTTCCTGCAGTCGCCGTAATAGACTCCAACGTTCGCTTCTGAGTCCGTCTACGATGTCGTCGTCTCCTTCCAGCCGCTGCTCTTACTGCATGTACTAGTGGCGCCCGCGACAACGCATCAGCAACAACATTTGTGTTCCCTGGTCGATATTCCACGTCGAAGTCGTATTCTTGCAACGTTAACGCCCAACGATGTAGTTTACCAGTCAAATTAGTGCTCGTCATCAGCCATTTCAACGCCGCGTGATCCGTCACTATCACGAATCTTCGTCCATACAGGTACGGTCGAAACAACTTAATTGCCCACACTACAGCCAAGCATTCTAACTCGGTGATTCCGTATTTGGTCTCAGCTTCGTTGTTCACCTTACTCGCGTACGCAATTGGCCTCCACCCGTCTCCATCGTTCTGCATCAGACTCGCGCCCAAGCCAATCGTACTCGCATCGGTAAATAGTCGGAAAGGAAGTCGGAAGTCAGGGTAGCGTAGGACAGGTTTCGTTGTCAACACTCGTTTTACGTCTTCGAATGCTGCATCCTGCGCTGGTCCCCAGTCCCAATTAACACTCTTCCTCAACAACTTCGTTAATGGCTCCATCATTGTACCAAAACCTTTCACGAATTTTCTGTAGTATCCGGCCAAATGGACAAACCGCTTCACTTCAACCGCGTTCGTTGGCTTCGGGAATTCTCGTACAGCGTTCACCAACCGATCTAATGGCCTCACTCCATCTCTACTGAGTTCATGTCCGAGGTACTCCATCGTCTCCGTAGCAAACACGCACTTCTTCAGTTTCAACGTGAGACCGGCCCTTGACAACCGCTCTAGTACGCACGCCAACTCCAAGATATGCCGTTCAATGCCGCCTCTAGTGTAGATTACAATATCGTCTAGATATACTAAGCACGTCGTCCAAGTCAACCCCCGTAGTACATTGTTCATCATGCGTTGAAAAGTCGACGGTGCGTTCATCAACCCGAAAGGCATCCTCAAAAACTGAAATAACCCTTGCTTCGTCGTGAATGCTGTCTTCGCTTTATCCTTCAGTGCCATCAAAATCTGCCAATAACCCGCTTTAAGGTCTAAAGTAGTGAACAACAATGCACCGCCCAACGCTTCCAAAGTTTCATCAATTCGGGGTAAAGGATATACATCTTTCCGAGTAATCTTGTTCAATGCTCTGTAGTCGACGCAGAAGCGTACTTCGCCGTCTTTCTTGCGCACCAACACAACGGGAAAGCCCCAGGCTCCATTGCCTTCTTCAATCACTCCCGCTGCTAACATTTTCTTGACGTTCTCCTCAATAATGGCGTCTTCGGTCTGGGCATGCCGTCTTCTCTTCATCATGATCGGCGCTGCATCTCCGGTATCAATATGATGTTCCACTGGTAAGGCGGTCGCTGGCGGACATTCCTCCTTGTTTGTCAACAGTTCAGGGTACGCTCTCAACAGTTTGAGTACCAACTCTCGACTCTCAGTGTCCTTCACGCCCGTCACAACTTCACTTTCATTGTCCAGTGGTGTACCATTGCTCATCTCGTCCAGCCACCGCTTCACGCGGTCTCGCTGAATAGCTCCGTTCATCTCGAGAATTTCAACGTCTTCATCCAACGGAATCCAAGTACCGAGCTCCTTCTTCGAGGGCAATCGCACGCTTCCATTCGCAGCGTTCACCATTGGCACCCATGCTTTTCCATTTTTCACTGTCGTTACTGTAGCGCTCAACATCACAGCACCAGTTCGTTGAGTGGGCACGAAGATTCCAACTTCGCCATCAGGAGCTGCCACTGCTACTTCAACAGAAGTTACTGCTCTGCCCTGCAACTGCATGTGTCTCGCCATTCTCACTGTTGCCACGCGTGCTCCGTCCGTGTTTTCTTCGGTTCCTTTGGATGTATGGAAGGGGATCACTACCTTCCGTTCACCTTCTCGATAGCTCAGCTCATTGCGTTGGAAATTCATGGTGGCTCCGTGTTGTTTCATGAAGTCAACACCTAATAGGAAATCGCTCGTACATCCATCTACGATGCATGCGTCCGCACAAACTGTTTCTCCGAACACCGTGGTGAACTGAAATCTCCATACGCCCACAACGTCCAGTAGAAAGCCTCCGATACCTTCAACATAGTCGATAGGCGCTTCGCCTGCTACTCGATCACCATGCTTCATCCAGTCGGTTCCTGCTATAGTGTACCGCGCACAACTATCGAGCTTAATGCCGTGCCAAATATCGTTCACCTTGACCTTCGCAGTCGGCAACCCATCGTCCGAGCTCACGGTGGCTATCTCGACCTCGCCATTCAACTCCGTCCGCTCAGTGTCAACTCGTACTCGCTTCACCAATCGTACCGACTCAGATTTCGATCGTCCTTGGCCATCATGCGCTGTCGAAGCTGACTGTCGCTGTCTCCGTCGTTCGTGCAATGCGTGTATCCCGTCAACAGCATCCTTTATCCGATTCAAGCGTACTTGTAGATCGTTCCGAGTTCGTTCAGCTTCAGCCTTCGTTGCTTCTTCTCGCTCAGCCCTCAACTTCGTTTGTCGCCGTTGTCGCGCTTCTTTCCGAGCAGCCCGCCTCACCAATCGTCTCTGCGTCGTCAGTTTCCGCCGTACTTCTCTCGTATCACTCGGGCTAAGGCTCGCGCCTTCTCCAGATTGCAACACACCCAGATCTTGATTCTGCGCCGTCGGGGTGGCTTCAATACCAGGTACACTCATCTCCTTCGCCGTTCGTGAGGTTCTCCTGGTCACATCCATGCTCGTTTCAACTTTCTTCGTTCCGTGCACAGCTTCATCGATGATCGACGCTGGAGGCCTCGTCGTCACCAATCCAGGTCGTACGGTGGCCACATAAATCTCCGCCCGTGTAGGATCTCGTTCTTCTGCATTCTTCTTCATTCTGGCTATGACAGGATTCACTCGAGTTTCCATCAACGTTGATGGTCCCAACACTACCGTTCTCTGTCGTTCGTCGGTCTTCGCTGTGCCATCATCGCTGCGTTGCTCGGTGACAGCTCGTCGGGGAGGCTCGTTCGATTTCGGACGCGGTATTCCCCGTACTACGCCCGCTTCTCGTTTCCCGACGACTGTTGTTTCTCCTCCGCTCGCTTCTGAAGGTATTCATCGTTTCGTTTCTTGGCATCTTCATTCGGGCAGTCTCTCGCAAAATGACCCCGCTTCTGACACGCATAGCACTTCGGCTCAACTGGACATTGCGCAGACCAGTGGCTATTCTGCCCACAGTGGCAACAAGGTCCCGGTGGCGCACGTTCTCGTCGTTCTGATGTCGTCTGTCGGGCTTCCACGAATCTTGTCGTACCATAATGTCGGTTGTCGGCTGTTGCTCGCTTGACCGCCGCCGTAGTCGTTGTGGTCTTAGGTCGTTTGATGCGTGGTGTCTCTTTCTCTTCTTCGGTACTGGAGTCTGGTATCGTGCGTTTCACTGGCTTCTTCGTCTTCGTTTTCGGGACATCTGGCTTCAACTTCGGCTTTGACTTCTTTTTCTCGACCTTCGGTTTCACTGCCCAGTATCTGCCATTCCACGATTTTCCAGGTGGGAACTCATACACTCCCGCAGGTCCATTGTAAATGCCCTGTTGATTGTTGCACACCGCCATAGCATCCGACATTTGCTTCAGCACTGCACTCCCCTCCGTAGCATCATTCGGTTTCTCGGGAATCTTCAACGTGCCAACACCAGGTATCACCACCATCCGAGCTTCATCTGTTGCAGTCGTGGCCGACGTCGCTTCCGAGACTGCAAGTGGGTTCATGCCCATTACTACCGGTACGCCGTAGTCCATTGGGTCGTCTATCTCGATAGCTTTCTCCACTGCTTCTTCCAACGTCAGGGGTGTCGGTGGCTGCTTCACT
Organism: Phytophthora capsici; assembly: GCA_030324255.1. Classification (NCBI taxonomy): domain Eukaryota; phylum Oomycota; class Peronosporomycetes; order Peronosporales; family Peronosporaceae; genus Phytophthora; species Phytophthora capsici. The sequence continues at coordinate 2,673,994 of CM059346.1, forward strand.
AGTTGCCGTACCGTCCGATCCAAGCACCGGTAAAACTGCGCCAGGAATACTCTCTCGCTCACCTCATTTCGATCGGCGGCTTCGCGTAATACTGCGGCAAAATCAGCGTACGGCTCGTCACGGAACCTGAATCTCGAGTTCACTCTTGCCTCTGCTGCAGACTTGTCGACGCGTGGACCATACCGCCTCAACAAAGCCACTTTCAAGTTCGTCCACGTTCTTTCTCTTCTGGTCAGCCTCCTATCCATGTTAACCCACCATCGCGCTGCGCTCTCCATCAGTTTGTTTCCCAAGATAAAGTATAACGAACGATCCGACCATTCTCCACGTCCAGATTCTCGCGCTCCCTTCAACGCTAAGTCAATGCGGTCTACCCAGGTGGATACTGAAGCTCGTGGTGTCGGGGTAAAGCTCGGTAGTTCCAAATCCTTGATATTCCGTGGGCGATGTCGGTGTCGCGTGTGACGTTCTTCACGTTGTCGCTGTTCACGTCGGCCCCGTCGGTCGCGTCTATCATGTCGTTCTCGTCGCTCCCGTTGGTTACGCCGCTCTCGTTGTCTGGATCGTCCTCGCGATTCTCGTCGCTGGTCGCGCTGTCGTGGCCTCCGGTGTCGTCTATTATCCACCGATCGATCGCTGGAGTCACTACCCCCTTCGTAGCTGGATCCGCTGTCTGAGTTATCGTCAGAGCTCCCGCCGTCACTGTCATACGGCCGTCCGCCTCCATTGTCGGAACTGTCGTCTCCAGAGCTACCATCGTCATCTGCAGGTTGACCTCCAAGTCCTCTTCTGCGGGGTGGTGATCGTGATCCCCGTTGTCGTCGATCATGTCTACCTTCTGGTCGCCATTCACGTTCTCGTTCACGACTCCGTGAGCGTCGTCCTTCTCTGCCTTGCCATCGTTGCGTACTTCGTCGGTGTTCTCGTACTCGTTGGTGTGCTTCGTGCTGGTCCGAGTTCCGTTGCTCCTCACCCTGCTGGCTGTTTCGACCGACGTCCCGTGCTGCCTGTACTTCGTCTTCCGTTTCCGCCCGGTTTTCGACTTGTACGACACGTTCCATGGATCGTCCGTGGTCGCTTGGTTGCTCTACCGTTCCTTCGAGGGCTTCCGGGGCTCGATTCATTACTGTAGTCGTCAATCGCTGCAAGCTCCTGGCCAACTCCTTTATTCCGCTTGGTACTTGGCCCGGTGCTTCCGTATCGCATCGCGACACAGCTTTTCCCAGTTTCTCAATCATCTTAGTGAAGACTGCTAGCTCAGCGTTCGTGGGTTCACCGCTGTCCGCCTCATCCGGTTGCTCTGCCACTTCCACGTCTGTGGCTCTCGGTGTCAGGCATGGCTCCGGTGCGTCAGCTCCTCCAGCTTCAAGACGGTCCCCTTCAACTGGTCTCGCTTCAGTATCGTCGCTAGTCTCATTGTCTTCAGCCTTTTCTTCGCTTTCCAGCAGCTTTTTCTTCCTACTGCTTTTGGCTCTCGCCGTCTTCGTCGCAGCCGTAACTACTGTTGTGCGTGTAGTCATAGTGCTTAGTTCTTTCCGTAAATTTCTCAATCCACGTCTTTTCGAAAATTGTCCGTCTCTTTTGCACTGAGGCCCCTGTATGACCACCATGTAACGATCGAACTCCTTTTTACCTGCTTCCACTCACAGGTATGGCGACGTCCAGCACTGCGCTGTGTTGTTTCGCCGGGTTCTTAGATTCCGTAGGCTCAGTGCAATCGACAACTACAACACTCGTCGGGCCCAGTTCAACTGCGCCGGAACGTCTCCGTTCCTATTTGTATTTAATATTCAATCACGAAGATAAAAGCTTTCGCCCTTACCTCCCGTCCAACACTCGTCCAACAATCAATCGTTCGCTTCCGTCTTCTAGCCGCTCGTGACACTAAGCTTTCACTCACTGCCCCGCAATCTTCCGTTCGCTCGTCTCGTGCGTATACGCGCCCGTCGTCCACCGTCCGCTTTCGTTCTGTGCGTTCCACTCGCTCGCTTGCTCCCTACTCCTAAGCCAGCAATTTCCGCTCGTCTCCGCGTCAGCCGTACAACCCAGAAGTATGGCGCTCGCTTCACCTCCGTCTAAGCCGGCAATTTTCGCTCGTTCTCGCGTCAGCCGTACAACTCAGAAGTGGTGCGCTCGTGTCGCCTCCGTCCAACTCAACAGTCCACTCGCTTTCGTCCTTCTCGTCCAATTCCGGAGCGTCTGTCGCCCTTCTTCGCCAATTCGGAAGTCACCAGCTTGTCGTCCTGCTGGCAAATTCGGAAGTGCCTTGTTGCTCCGCCGGCCAATTCCGAAGTCGTTTCATCGTACAGCGTCCCTACAGCCTCGGATCTTCATCCCAGCAGCCGCTTCGCTGAGTTGAATACGTTCCAGCTCGTTTCGTCTTCAACGTCTGCTGTCACTTCAACGTCGTTAGACGCCCGTTCTCCTTCGTGACGTGCTTGAATCGCACTTCCAGCATCCCAATCACTTCGGTCGCCATTAACTGCCATCCGATCTTCCGTCAATAGTATTGTCCTATTACAGTAGTCTGAAGCGCTCCTATCCTATCGGCAACACAAGCTGATCCGTTCTGGATCCACCCGACCGCCTCCGGACCGATAGCCTCAGACGAAGGCTTGCGTCTTGAGGCGGGCAGCCAAGATGCTGGGATCGGCTCTCGGTGCAGCACGCCATGTTGGCTGCTACACAAGATGACAGCCATCTTGTCGAGCTTGGCTTGGCTAAGTGTATTCTGGTCCGAGCGTTCGGATACAGTATTTTTCACGCAGCACACCACGCTCCTACATGCAGGAAAACGCCGTTTGACAGCATCGCAAAGCCATCGAATACCGGCGATGGTGTTCATGTCGTCGGCGTGAAAAGTTTGGTGCGGACCGCAATATGACTGCAGTCAAACGTATCCAGGTCTTACTGCAAATCCTCGTATTTGAGATCTACACGAGCAGGTCGCTGTAGCCATGCACCTGAAGGCGGACTGACGTCGCGGATCACCAAGGTGCTGGCAGACTGGCAGTGCGTCAGCAGAGAAGCCGTATGCTGCACTCCAAGCACATCACACGTTTGACTCGAAAGCATGGCATTGTGTTGTTTTTTTCGCGTTACTATTAACCTACAGCAACTCGTTTTGGTTTGCTCCTTTCTGTTCCTGCACCACGTCAACATCATCGTCCAGGATGCACGCTAAAGTGTCTAGCAGGTCGTCATTCCATACACATTCGAACGAAACTGCATTGGTGCTGGGCTCCGACCGCCACGGCTCAACAGAAACGTCCGAGTCCGTGTCGGTCTCGCCGCTCGTGCTGGCGCAGGGACTCCACGTCTTCGTGTTCACCTTGTCAGCTAGATCTTGCTTAGGAGTTGTTACTACTCCGCCGTGATGCCGCTTCATATGCCGATTCAAGTTGCCCGTCGTGCTAAACGTTCGCCCACACTTGTCAGCGTGGCACACTTTCACGTCGCCGCCGTAGTGAAATTTCAGATGTCGCTCCAACTTGTTGGTGCTGGGAAACGCGCACATGCAGCCGTCAATGGGGCAACTCAACGGGTCGATCTTGCCGTGGAGCCGTTTGTGGCGCGATAGATTGCCCGACGTCGTGAACCGCTTGCCGCACGATCGCACAGGACACACGTGCTTTCGCTTCCGAGCAAACGGCTTATTAGGCTCAGCACATCGAGTGTTTTGGCTGTACTGCTGTTGGAATGGATGCATCAGTAGGAAACCTTGACTGGTCATTGGCATCGGTTGAACCGGGAAAGTGTAGAACTGAGGATTCATGTTGTAGTACATTGGTTGTGCGTTCACTGCGACTTGATACGCAACTAGGAAGTCCGAAAATGACTAAGTTCGCTGTGTCAGATACAGCACCACTAAGCTGACAGGTGTTTCAGGGTCGAGGCAGAGTATTCAGAGACTTTAAAAAGCAGGTGGAAGGGATTCTGCAAACGATAACCATGACGAATCGACTGCTATGGTGAAACACGCAAGTACTTTGGCTTAAAGCAGCAAAGGTAAGTAGCTCCCTCGGATTTTCCTCTAGCCGGTGAAGGTTGTCTATCCAAGCACCTGACTCGTGTGAGCCTTTGTAGGAAATGCTTGCCAGCGACAACAGGAACAACCGTCTGAGACACCGGTCGTCTAGATCCTCGCGACGATGTGTGGAGGGGAAGGGTGAGGCGCTAAAGCGCCATTTCACCAAGCGTTTAACTGACTGTTTCCGTTGTAATGGCGTAATGGGATTATCGCTGGACGGTTCCCCAAGTGTATTCGTGTTTATCAAACAAAAAGCGTTTAGTGAATCTCATCTGGGTGCACATTCACAACAGCTTGTTATTACCAAAGTGACTGCTTGCAACGCCTCAACCATGTTTCCAAGACGCAGTTATCCGGCTGTTGTTTGGAACTGACAGTCGTCAGGTTTGCTGGCGATGGCTGCAATCAGAGCAACGAAGGTCTCACCTAATATGACAAGAAAATCCGCGTCAACTCATGAGAACTAGAATGGATCGGAGCTCGCGATCGTCAACCGCAACCGGTTGCAGCACCACCAATCTCCCTCTGCCCGCCCGCTCTCACTGAATTTCGCCAGGAGATTGAAGCGGCGGCACGTGGAGATATCCCACCTGCTTCCACTAGAGACACTGTAACAGAAGGCACTACAAGTAAGCTTGAGAGTCAACGTTTAACTTAATGGGGGGTTTATACTCGACGCCTTTCATTTCCTAACAGGAGAAGGTGGTCTGGTCGTCGAAGATATTCACCAAGGTATCTAGTAGCACGGGGTTCCAGGCATCTTCGAACAGCTCTGTGGACGATGGGGCCGTCCACGACGGCACTTCATCACTCCAGAGTGAGTCAACAGCCTCCGGGAGGGGAAACCACTGCTCCGTACTCGTCGGACTGCTCGCCCCGTGGCCAAGCGTAGACAGACCAGTCGTAACCGGAGCTTCCTCTTGCTTGCGACCGTGCTGGTTCTTCAAATGCCGGTTCAGGTTGCCGGTCGTACTAAAAGTCTTGCCACATCCAGGCACCACGCAGATCTTGTTGGCCGTACCGTAGTGGAACTTCATGTGCTTCTCCAGCTTGTTGTTGCTCGAGAATGTGCAGATGCAGCCTTGCGACGGGCACTTGAGCGGCTCAATGTACCCGTGAATCCGCTTGTGGCGAGACAGGTTTCCCGATGTACTAAAGCGTTTAGCGCACGTACGCACGGGACAAACGTGTGAACGTTCACCCGTGTGCGTCTTCGCGTGTTCTGTGAGTGTGTACTTGCGAGTGAACTGCCGATTGCAGCCCGGCTCCGAGCAGGCGTGTACGGAAGTGTCGGACAATTGACGCTTGAGCCCGCACGCCTTGGTGGTCGTTTCGCTAGACGGCAACATGTTTTTCCTTGAGGGGGGTGTGAAATGAGTGGCAACTTGGCTGTGCGCTGAGCAACCGATTGCAGAATGGACTGGTCCCGGCATTGAGATTGAGATGGGCCTCGTAGCGGGACTTCGGTGCGGACCATGCTCTCCGGATTTGATCGCAGTGCGCAATGGCCAATAGCCCTGTGTGACACCGGGACGAGACCAGCGCGGAGACGCCGTCACAACTCGGCCGCCCTTGCCACAAACAGCGCTAAACAGCCGGTGGCTCGAGCGTCTGCAGGTTGACGCGCTTCGTGTCCACCTCGCGAGTCGCGTGGAGCCGAATGTCGACAGTGGCCTGGGCGCATAAACTGAAGCTGCTTCGGTCTGTTCACTGTTTGTCAGCGAAGCAAAACGGGGCAATTCGAGTTTGTCACGTCTGGAGAGAATAATCTTCGCCTTCAATATGATGCCCCACCGACAGCAAGAATCAAGGCAAGGATGTGCATTGTGAGCCGGTGGTCATGCGTATGATACAGTATCCACGCACATGTACAGCGAACGAGCTATAAAATACAACCCTGGTATCCTATTTACTGATGTAGTTTTCCAGTACATGGAGAAGAACGATTCAAGTGTGCATTGGTTGTTTGTGTCATGTATTAACTTACAGTCGCGCTACTCAATAAAATAGGTTGCCGGTTTCTCTAGAACTGCAGTGGCTCGTCCTCATCTAGGAAGGACTCGAGCGCCTCTAGTAGATCCTGGTTGGTAGCTGTCTCTGCGAAGTCAAGCTCGGAGCTAAGAGTCTCTGACCAGAGTGTGAAGTCGTCAAGAGGAGTAGAGGGAATCCATTGTTCAGCGGCCGTGGGGCTGCCAGCGACGGTCACCTTGGAAGACGTAGGGCTCATGCAGCTCGTGCCGTGGCGGTTCTTCAAGTGGCGGTTGAGGTTCCCTGTCGTACTGAAGGTCTTGCCACAGCCAGGGACCACACACACTTTGACGTCGCTGCCGTAGTGGAACTTCATGTGCTTCTCCAGCTTGATGTTGCTAGGGAACGTGCAGATGCAGCCCTGAACGGGGCACTTGAGCGGCTCAATGTAGCCGTGAAGTCGCTTATGGCGCGACAAGTTACCGGAAGTACTGAATCGCTTGCCACAGGTAGGCACGGGGCACAAGTGAGGACGTTCACCCGTGTGGGTCTTGGCGTGCTCGGCGAGCGTGTATTTGCGGCTGAATTCGCGGTGGCAACCCGCTTCAACGCAGCGGTAGACACCCGATTCACTGTGCATCCGCTTGAGATCGGGGGCCATGTTAGCCTCAAAAGCGGTAGTGCAGCTCGTTGTATTCATGGTGGTTGGTTGTGGAGGATACGAATTGGAAAGTGAGCTGAGCTGGGCTGAGTGAGCCGCGGCAAACTGTCAAGTGCGCATCGAAAAACCGCGCGGCTTTTTTTTGCTTGGGTATAGTGAAAACAAGTCATTTCCGACTCTCTGACCGTTACACCATCGAGTCGGAGCACCGCGGTGACGTCTGGGGTTCAGCTAGCCGAACGGCGTGTGACAGCGCTCATGGCGCTCTGCTGTTCGTAGAGGCTGTAACTTGCATAGCCTGAGATATGGTCGCGACACAAGTCTCCTGTCCACTTTTGCCGTTGTGAGCCGAGCTTGATGGCAAGTTGCCGTTACTTCGCGCCGGAGTAAAGTCGACCGAGTCAAACTCCGCGTGGTGCTTACGGCTCGAGGAGCGAAATCAACGTCAAGTGTATGATGGTCCGCCACGTGATTTCGCCCTGAGATCCAAGGACGAAGATCCACCGTCGGCTTTGCTGGACAAGGTCGGAAGAGGAGAGGAATAGAAGTAAGCTGCTGTCACATCGCTGAGGCACCCAGGTGCTGGCTGTCAACATCATGGGTCGATGTAGTGCTAGACACGGGAACTTGATCTTTTGCTAAGGTTTGCACCAAAACGGCAGCATCCACCAGCTACACGTTAATGCGTACATAGCTCTTCATAGCATTGCATGCTAAAGCAAAAGATACGTGTATGTTAGTGAATTTGGTATTTTAGTTCGCTAGGAATTTCGAGTTCTACTAAAACAAATTTACGAGTAGCCGAGTTCCTGCACGTGGAAGCGGATGATATCGTCCATGAGATTGCTCTCCCTGGCGCTGGCAGTGTCGTCAAGGCCCGTTTCAACCAACAACGTCGACAGGTCATCTAACGTTTCATCGAGCGCCTGGAGGTGTTCGCCATCTTTACGATTAAAATTCGTCGTCGATTCTACCGGCAATGGATTGGTTCCAGTGGACCACGCTCGCTTCAGTCGGCACTGAGGAGCTACAGGCTCGGATTCCGGACGCCACGCATCGGCTGCCGTAGGGCTGCGATTGTCGATCGTTGACGTTCGGGTGTTCGCCATGAAAACGTCCGGGTGTTGGCTCTTGGTATGGCGATTGAGGTTGCCCGTGGTGGTGAACGTCTTGCCGCAGCCGGGCACCTCGCATAAGTGCACTGGTCCACCGTAGTGGAATTTCATGTGCTTGTCGAGTTTGCTGTCGCTCGGGAAGGCGCAGATGCAGCCCTCTACGGGGCATTTGATCGGCTCAATGTAGCCGTGCAGACGCTTGTGGCGCGCCAGGTTGCCGGACGTGGTGAACCTCTTCGCACAGGAGCGTACAGGGCAGACGTGCGGCCGCTCGCCGGTGTGCGTCTTCATGTGCTCACTAAGTGAGTATTTACGGCTGAATTGGCGGAGGCAGCTCGGCTCGGGGCAGCGGTGGAACAGCAGGTCGTCAGGCGCGGAAGTGTCTGACATCGCTGGTATGTGAGAGCTCCTGTTAATGTGGTAATGGGCAGTGCTGCAACTGGTAAAGTGAGCAGCGTTGACGAGGCTCTCCGACGTGATTATGGCACTTTGATTTGCTGTCTCCGTGGTTGACCCAATGCCATGGAAATCGAAGGTGCTGTTGCCACTGCATGTACCAGTACACTTCGTTGTTGTCGCCTCGCACTGCATAGGCTTTTCGCTAAAGCGATTGAGTGTGGTGGCCATGCTGACTGCCTGCTTTAGCTGACCGAAGCCGCTTACGACGGTGGTGCTCAACTCAACGCTTCAACTCCGGCCGTATGACACTTGACGCAGTGTGCCACTATTGTTCGTGCCGTCGAGCCGGCTCTCTTGCGGACAGCAAAAGCTCGAGGACACATCAACGACGGTCGGACTGTAGAGGGCGGACTATCCGATCGCGAGCTCACTCAACCTTCGATGGCAATCGTCGACGTCCATCGTCATGACAGCATTGATGCCTCCTCTAGAGATCGCCGACGCAAGATCGGACTGGACTGCTTTATCTCGTTGGAAGGTGCAAGCTACAGTTGCGTGGATTTCGCCGTGGAGCGGCGATTTGACATGTTGACGCTGAATTGTGGTGAAGGTCGGCACGGCGTCAACCTACATGCAGCCAAAAGGGCAAGTTACCCAACACCATTTCTTGCCAATTTGTTGCCCAACATCAGGTGCGATTCCTCAATTTGTTGTGAGCAATCCCGTCAGCCAGGAAGCTTGCGTCTTGCCGTTCGCGATGAACGCGGCCGGCCTCTGCGCAACGCACCCGTCTCAACTTTAGCGAGCGCTGCAATCAATCAAGTTGCAGCAGGTCTCCGGACTTTTCGACCGCCTGAAAAGTGGACACGGCAGGAGAATAATCCAACTTACTCATAGCGCGTGATGTTGATGCCTCTCACCGTTGCAACAAGTGACAAGTATTGCTGCACAGGTACAAGTCTTCATGTATCATCTGGACAGCAGCATCTGCAGACGTGGTCATCGCGGTCGATAGCTCCGTATCGCGCGTGGCCAACGTCCGTGAATTCCTTGTTCATTACCGCTTTCTCTAGTGTTGACAATGGCATTTCGCTGGCCGATGTCACACGTCCGTTAACCTGCACAGCGATATCTCAGGACCAGCTGGGGCTAGTCTAGTGTTGTTGAGGTCCACCGTGGCGGTGGCTATCCTTTTGCTGGTCCCACTTCGCTCGACGAGACCAGCACCGGCGTCGTCCGCCGCGCCACGCTCGCTGTCCGTCGTTCCACACAAGCGCATCAAGTAGTCGCTGGCATTTCACCATTTCGCTATTCCACTAACAAGACCCTGGCTCAAACAACGGGATGCAACTTTCTAGTACTATTGAAAGCGTTGTCGTACTCAAACGGTTGGGATCGGCTCCATTGCCGCAGACGGAGAGTCCCGTCAAAGCTCACCCAAAGCCACTGACGCCCACCCCACACTGCTGTACGGAGCCCGGCTGCAACCGCCACTTCAATCGCAGATACACGCTGATTGAGCACATGAAGACTCACACGGGCGAGAAGCCTCACGTGTGTCCCGTCAGGACGTGCGCCAAGCGCTTCAGTACATCGGGCAACCTGTCACGTCACAAGCGTCTGCACGGATACATCGAGCCGCTCCAGTGTCCAGTTGATGGGTGTTTGAGTTCCTTCCCGAGCAACAACAAGCTCGAGAAGCACATGAAGTTCCATCTGGGCAGCGCTGTACACGTCTGCAAGGTCAACCACTGTGGCAAGACGTTCAGTACCGTAGGCAACCTGAACCGCCACAGGAAGCACCAGCACTCGGACGAGTTCGGTGCACTGAGTCCAACCAGCGCTGAGCAGCAATCGACGTCGTCGTACACTGCGCTCCTACTTGAGAGCAGCGTGGAGATCTCCCAGCCTTCTGCCTTTGATGTGTCCAAGCTCCAGTTCACCCAGCAGCAGTGTGAAGTGTTCCAGATGCCTTCTCCCAAGACTCCGACGACGTGGCATTCGGATGAGATGGTTGATGTTCTCACTGAGATCTTCGATGAGGCTGTGGTTCAACCGGGCGAACAGCCCCAGGACTCAGAGAAGATCAGTATCCTCGACGATATGATCAATTTCCATGTCTCCCACTTGTCGTAACGTTAAAAAGTCACTAAGTTAAAGCTGTATCGATGTTTGTCATCGCGTACTTTTCACCGCTCGCAGTTCGATCCGTGGTAGCGCTCTAATCTGCATACTACCGAAATGATAACGAGGGTTCTTACAGGATACCAAGTGCTTTGATGTTTCAACAACGATGCAATGAGAATGCAAACGGGTATCCACAATCGCTTACGATCCATTAACTTATTGCTACTCTCTCCTCTTGACAAACAACTTATAACTCAATGTGGGCGACGTGGAAGTTTACCATGTCGTCCAGTAGATTTTGAGGCTGCGTCTGAAGTGGCGGCGCCGGCAGTGGTTTTTCCGGGCCTGGAGCGTACTCCATCTCATCAAAGATAGATGACAACACGTCCGCGATACTGACGTTCCGAGTGCCTCGTGGTGTCACCCCCAAGGGGGAAGGAAGCTGTGATGGCATCACCTGCGCCGAACTCGGTCGAGTGTACTCACCGCTCCACCGACCCGCACCGGCATAGTACTGTTGCGCCTCGCCAGGGGCGAAAGCTGGCGGGACGACGTTCATTGTTCGCTTTAAAGGCTGGCTGACAACGCGCGGACTGGGGAACTGGTACCCCATGTCAACGGGATACTGCACTTGTTGCTGAGGGACCTGCACGTGGAGTTGCATCGGAGGCGGATGAATCAACAGCGGCGTATTAGGTTGAGGTAGTGGAACTGGGCGCAACGTCTCGTTCGGGTGATGCTGTTTTACATGGCGGTTCAGATTTCCTGTTGTGCTGAAGGTTTTACCGCAGTTACCAATGGTGCACACGTGCACGGGACTACCGAGGTGGAACTGCATGTGCTTGTCAAGCTTGTTGTCGCTCGGGAACGTGCAGTAGCAGCCGTCGACCGGACACTCGAGCGGTTTAATGACGCCATGTAGACGCTTGTGACGCGACAGATTACCGGACGTACTGAAGCGCTTGCTACAGGAGCGCACGGGACACACGTGCGGCTTCTCGCCCGTGTGCGTCTTCATGTGCTCAACAAGCGTGTATTTCCGATTAAACTGTCGGCCGCAGCCGCGATGCGGGCACTTATGCGGCTTCTGCTGCGCCGGAGAAGGTGGAAGCGTTGAAGACGTAGAGGAGGGCGACGTGGCGCCATCCAGACTGCACTGGAACTCACGTGCATCATGGTGAGCGCTGTTCGATTGGCAAAAGATAGATGTCAGGCGGGTATTCGTTCTTGAGTGAAATGGCGCAATGGCGAGAAAGACGGCTGCGCTTCACCGCCATGATAGATTGGAGACGAGGATCCCGGCAGATGCCACTTTCGAGCCATTTCTCAAGCGCTGTACGGCAAAAGAGGGACGCGCGCCAGGCTGGCGTGTGACAGCGCAGTTGATGCCTGACGCGCGGCTGGTCTTCAGCTCGATGCTGGACGAGGACAGGGAGGTGACCGACTGGCAAAATGCTGTAGGTGCTGCTTGGATTCTCCAGGTTGTGCGATTCGCGCAGAGCAGTAGGCAGCAAGACGTGCCGTTTTATCAACGTGTTGAAGGAAGGAAAGGAATGCACACACGCGAATTAACCGGTCGTTTCGCCGCGTTGACGAAGACGATCGTCGTGAAGCGAATGCAGTATTTGAGCTGAGCGGGGCGCACCATCCCCAGGGTAAGCTGCTTACCCTGGGGATAGTGCGCCCCGCTCAGGAGTCTTGTCCACCGAGACTTTGACCCAGGAGCATAATCGATTCGTCAGGAATATGATGAGCACGATGAAAATCCACCGTAGTTGCAGTAAAACGGCAAGCATTCGACCCTATCACTTCCGTTCACGGCACTGCAACAACGATATTCGGGGAAACCGAAGCTCAGGAAGGCAATTACAGCTGATAACGTCACCCTTGACGAGGAACTGAAGGCCTACCAGGCAAGACTGCATACCCATGAGGCAAATAACTGCAGCAAGATTTGGTGTACATGTGCGAAGCTTTTGCCCAAACTGTGCTTATAATAATAGGTAGTCTATTGCCCAAACTGTGCTTGAAGCATTTGGCCACACGATAACGTTAACACATTGCATTACATGTTAAAGCTCTAGGAGAGAAAAAACTGAAAGGGTTAACCCTTAGTCTTTTGGCCTATCTGAAGTAAACCACCTAAAATAAGCTTTGGTATCCAAGGGAGATCAACAATGGGCGTGACCAAGGAAATTCTGTCGCAGGGCAATGGACCGAAACCCTCCAAGGGCGCGTCTGTGACGGTGCACTGCACGGGCTACGGCAAGGACCGCGACCTCCAGCAGAAGTTCTGGAGCACGAAGGACCCGGGTCAGACGCCCTTCACGTTTAGTGTTGGGTTGGGTCAGGTGATCAAGGGATGGGACGAGGGCGTCCTGGGTATGAACCTGGGGGAGACAGCGCGCCTCACCTGCACACCCGACTACGCTTACGGAGCTGGTGGCTTCCCAGCCTGGGGATATCCTTTTCACCTAACTTGTGCAGGATAGTTTTTGTATCATATGTGGGAACAACTAGTCTATCCTTAACTGTGGCTTTGTGTTTGGAAGTGTACAATTCAGCCGAACTCTACTCTCATTTTCGAGATCGAAGTGCTCAAGATCGCATAAGCAAGTTTGTAAAAACTTGTTGAAGCTTCGGGCAAGGAGACCATGGAGAGCGAATGGGATAATTGCAAAGAAAACGAGTTCAATCAAGGCAAATTATCGGATGAATACCTTGATTTCAGTTGTGTTACGCAGTGGATCTTTTAGGCTTCTATCCATTCTGACAGCACAATGAGGTGGACGGAAAATCAGGATTCTGTTCGTAAGCTTTCGTTGATCTAGAGACGCTAAAACTGATTCTTTATTGATATAGACGACTACGCAGGACAGCAAAAACATAATTCCAAGCGCCAGGATAGCGCAACATCCATTTTTTACGGTTTACTCATGCCTAAATTCAAGGCAGCTTCAGTGAGAAGCAAACATGAAGGAAATCAGCTTGGCGAAAACTGGGGTAGTGGACCGCCCGGTACGCTTAATACCAGCGACGACGAGGAACCGGTGGTGCAACGACAGCACCACCGCGAACAACAGTCCCTCCAGCGACAACAACCTCGTCGGGATTAGCGTCAACAAGTTCGTCACTACGCAAAGCTGACAAACAATGCACAGATTAATAAATTCTCAGCACAAAGGTTATTGTGGAGTTTAATTCCTTACCACGATAACCACCAGCGCCAACTCCACCGAAACCTCCGCCGAGACCTCCACCGAGACCCCCACCAAGACCCCCTCCGAGACCTCCGCCGAGATCCCCAATATCATCTCCACCTCCGAGATTATCATCATCTCCACCGTTATCATCTCCACCAAAATCATCCCCACCAAAGCCACCTTGCAGCCGACGGTCTTCGTCCTCTACAACCTTGAGATGGTTAGCGTGCTTCCGTGGAGACTTGTTCCCCGGCACATGGGACGCCATCGCCAACGAGACCAGGATCGCAACGAGAACAAACAAGAAAGTCTTCATGCTGGGTCCTTGCTGTGGCCAGATCAAAATCGCAAATGAATTGGAACTGGATTCAGCTTTTTTCTTCTTTTCGTGGGCCACGAATCGTGGCGTACTTGAAGAGCTGCCCCATCCCAGGCTAGCGCGTTACCATTGGAGCTATGGCAGATACTAATTTTCGACTTCGTTCAGCACTTAAGCTCTCTATCACCTTCTTTGGTTTTACACATTATGTCGAGCTTCGCCTATTATCGAGGGTCAAAATCGATCACGCTTTGGTCATCACCGCTATCCTGGTGGATTTAGTAACGTCGCACGGTGGTGACCTCAGCGATTGCATTTCAAAGGATCTTTTCGATAACTAATTGCTTAATTTCTTGAAGCTTCATTGAAAATTTGATCTTGTTTGGTAAAATTGGTTTCAAGCAAGAATGCGCAAGCCGGTCGAAATGCAAACAAAACTATACTTTCAAGCGCGAGGAAAGCGCAACATCATTTTTTACGGTTTAACTGCCGAAAACCGGAACCGTGATTCTTGGGGATTTAGCGTCTTTGACTCGTGTATAGTAGTATTCTTACTACCCACGCACTTAGTACCAGCGACGGCGAGGAACTGGTCGCGCAACAACAGCACCACCGCGAACAACAGTCCCTCCAGCAACAACAACCTCGTCGTCATTTTCATCGGCGTCAACGTCGTCACTACGCAAAGCTGACACACAACCCATATATCAGTAAAGCATCAAAGATCATTGTGAAAAAATGAGTACTTACCACGATAGCCGCCGACGCCACCAACTCCACCGACGCCACCAACGCCACCGACGCCTCCAAAACCACCGACACCACCGACGTCACCAAGACCACCGACACCACCGACGTCACCAAGACCGCCGACACCGCCGACGTCACCAAGACCACCGACACCGCCGACGTCACCAAGACCACCGACGCCACCAAGACCGAAGTTTTCACCAGCAGTGCCTTGCAGCCGACGGTCTTCGTCCTCTACAACCTTGGGATGTTTAGCATGCTTCCGTGGAGACATGTGCCCCGGAACATGATTCGCCATCGTCAACGAAAGCAGGGTCGAGGCGAGAACGAGGAAGGCAGTCTTCATGGTAGTTACTTGCGGGGACCAGAGAAAATTTGCGAGTGATATTTCTCACAGCAATACTTTTCCCCTTTTGTAAGAACTGGCACATCGCGTTGCTATTCAATTTCCGAGAACTATGCAAGCGAATCACTTATAAAACGTAAAGAAAAGGGAAGCAGGGTCCTAGATACTTCGAAGCTGCTTTTCCACAAACTTGATCTGTAGTCACCCCATTTTCACCACTTTAGTTTCTCTAATTCAACGAACGTGCATGCCACCGTACCTTTTCATCCCACACTGCAATGTCAGCTCGGAAGTTTGACTCTTCCTGTGCGCACTGCTGTTGCAAGTTGAGCTCCTGACGACGAAGTTCAAATTCGATGCGTTTTTCCTTTTCGTTGCCGAGCGCATTCGCTTCTCTAAGTTGCTCAGCATATTCCATCCCATGCTGGAAACATAGTAATTAAGGGTTTAGTACCAAGCTCGAGAAACCCACAACAGCAAGATACGAGTGAACCTTGATCCCTTCACCTAAGATTCGGCTCAAGCGCTCTGCCTCTTGAAGCTTCACAGACAGAGCTTGTTCTTGTTTGAGTAGCGTGGCCTTCTGACGCCGTAGTTTGACTTGGAGCTTGATTGTGTTCTTATTGTTACGCTGCTGCTCTTGGTATTCGGCTTGGAGATCGTCGCATTTCTTCTTTGCATCTGCTTTAGCTTCAAGCAATTGCCTGTTTTTCGACTCTTGATTCTCAATGCCTGTTGTTAGTGACAGTATTTCACCATCCAGTCGTCCCACCGCGCTCTTCACCGCTAGAATTTGAGCGCCAATGCCCTCTAGTGTTGCTTCAAGCTTCATAACCAACTCATGTCAATTCTTGCTGCATCAACAGCAAAACGAGAACGAATACTTACTTGCGTTTGGTCTACCTCCACCAACTTGAGCATGGTCTGTGAGAACAGTGCATCACTTAGACCGGCGAATGAAAGAACGATTGTCGACGCATACCTGCTTCTGCTCCAGTTTCGTCTGAGCAGCTTGGACATTGGCACGTTTTGCTGCCAGCTCCTCTTGAAGTCGGGTTGTATCAAAAGCCCCAGCACTCCGTTCGAATGTGGCGATCGACGCAGTTAGATCAGTGATAGCGCTCTACAGCATGCGCAGCAAAACAGTACATGTAGTCCAGGGAATCAGTTCGACTGCAGGATACAAGCCAATCTACCTCTGTAGCAGCTAGCTGTTCGTTGCGTGCGCTTAACCTAGAAATGCACAGCTTTGCGTAAGTGGTGAAAAACAAAGGTGAGAGGATATGTACATTCATGCTTACATCTGTTCCAGCTCTTTGCGCGTCGATCCCAAAGCTTCAATGTTAGAAAGAGAGTCTTCATTTATCATTTGACCTCTTTCCAGCTCTGTTAGTTGTAAGTCGTTAGCGTTGCAGCAGGTCGGTCTTGAATTGGCGACATAACAACTTACCAGATGTGATGAAGGAGATCCTGCGCCTGAGAGAACTAATCTCATTTTTGGTTTTAACCCGAAACTTCCTGCGCTTGGCCTTCAGTTTGTTTTCTATCTTTCCTGCTCACATTAATTAATCATGACGGCAGATTTTGAGCTACAACGGGATCTCTCATAATTGCGCAGGATTAACGAGTACCGTTTTCTTTGGTGATGCGAAGCGTATCTTCGTGCAGTCGATTAAACAATACCTCGGCCTCTTTTTCTTTGAAGAAGATTGATTCGCGCAGTTTGTGCGCCTCTTGCTCAAATGCTTGGATCTCAGCTTCCACCTTGGTCCGCGTTTCGATAAGTTGACTAGTTTCTTCATCCATCTGTGCGATAAATTGCTGCGTGTATCTGATCTTGGCACGGAGCTTTTGGCGGGATGCACGTTCAGCTGTCGGCTCAACACACTCGTTCAAAGCAGCGGTGACTGTACGAGCGAGGAATTAGTGACTGGAAACACTCAAGGTATATCAATCTCGGGATTCACGTACCATTGCAAGTTTCCTTCTCCACCGATTTATCTTGCAAAGATAATCTCTCTAAGCTTGTGGTAACATCTAGGATCTGGCACCGCAGGCTGAGCATGGTGGCGCGCTGGTGCTGAAACTGGGCACGCAGCGCTTGCACCTCATTTTGACGCTGCGTCACAGCATCTACAACCTAAAATTTAGGCTAAAGTAATCGATAACAGCTGACTTATTTGCTTACCTTTGAATTGTCGATGCTTTTCCTCGACACCTGATCATTCAGAGATAAAAAATTATCCACGCAGGTCCAAATCAAAAACATCAATAACTTCTTCTTACCGCTTTGTTTATCCTCAATAAGTTTTAGTTCGTTGACGTCTCCTTCCAGCTCCTTCTTCAGCGTTTTAAAGCGGGCGCGTTCTTGTACGATGAGTTCCTATATACGACATTGCTTTCAAAGTCACACCACTGGATCGGTACCAAGCTTCATCTGCGCACCTTGAAGTGCTTAATGCGCGTGTTTGCTGCCGCTATGTTAGACTCATTCAGCTTGATATTTTCCATCAATTTCATCTCGGCGTGCATCATCTCCACTATCAAGGCATCCACAACATCTTAGCAGCGATCTAATAGATCGAACGAGACCAGAACATACAGACGAACCAATATACTTGCGCAGCTCGCCAATCTCATCCTCCACGAAGGTCGACTTGAAGCCGTTTGCTTCATCTGTTTGGTGCCTGTCCATCCTTCGCTTCTTTCAGGCACCCACTTGTGAGTGCGGAATGCAAAATGGATGCGGAATCCAAGGGAAACCAAATGACCATCACTCTGACATTCCTAGTAGAAGTTGTCATCTAACTTATTTATCGCTTCCAGCTGGTAAATGCCAGCTACCGGTATTACTTCAAGTAATATTTGTAGTGCCGAAGTTAAGCACTTAACCTCGACCAGTTTAGTGGGAAGAGTCGCTCCTATAGGTGGTAAGCGAAAGCAAAAGCACCATGGTATCAGCATCTACTGTTGGTGCGACGACAGATGTGTGCGCCTTATCTGATCAGGTGAAGAAGTACCGTGCTCGAGTCGTGCAGAGTGCCCATACGGGAGATAATGACGGCAAAACTGTCGGTTCAACCTCCGTGATCCCGTCGCTGCTGCTTCTGTGTTTAAAGATCATTTCCGATCGCTTCTGTTTGCAGCCCAAAGCTCAAAATGTGCCACGTCAGTTCCTTCCAGAGGTCATGGCTCGACTGCCACTCGATCTTGATGCCTGTGTGACGGCGCCTAATGTGACGGACGAGAACTACTGGAAGCGCCGGTGCCTCAGCAAAACACAGTGGAAGAACATCAGAATTTCCGACCATGGACTCACGTGGAAACAACTCTTCCTTGAAAAACATCTGCAGGATCTTCTAGAGGACTTTGATCCTTCGGTGGATGATCATGACCACTTAATGGCAGTCGTCAAAGCTTCCAGCGAGTATATCTTTACACTGGAGATCAACCAACTGCTGTCCCATTTGGACTTGAACGAGATATGTGCCCAGCTTCGCAACCTGACCAAGCTTCGTGTGACTTACGGAGTCAAGCAGATTGGGATGAAGTACGAGCGGATGCTGTTTGGTATGAAGATTTCGGATGCCACCAACCTCTCGCATATTATCAAGACCTCGACGTCTCTGACTACGCTATGGCTTCCTAGCAACCTCTTGGATGACGATCTGCTGCGAATGCTCATGACGGGCTTAGTGAAGAACTCTAGCATCACCTCGCTGGATCTTTCGCATAACAAGCTCACCAACCACGGAGCGAGGCTGCTGTCCAAGCTGCTTGGCCCTGAAAGTGTGATCACCACATTGAAACTGTGTGACAACCAGATCCACGCGGAAGGTGGACGTTATCTCAGCCGTGGACTCAAATACAATTCTAGCCTTGTGGAGTTGGATCTGCGACTCAACCGACTAACGGATGATGGTGGCCGAATGCTGCTGGATGGCCTCGTGGAACACACGTCGCTGACAAACCTGAACTTGAGCAGCAACATGCTGGGTAAGGAGAGCGCCGAAGCACTGGCTGAAATTCTGAGTGATTCACTTACAGCCCTTCGCTCAATTGATCTCAGCAGCAACTCATTGAGTGAAAGCGATGGGGATGTGCTGCTTCAGGGCTTGCATCAGAATAGCACGGTCATTGCTCTTGATTTGCGCCAAAATACGCAGATCCCCGCAGAAGTAGATTGCATTGTGAAAATCGCTCAGAAGATCCGGCAGAACGAGGTAAACATGAAGACGCCTTCCTCTGCAACGGAAGACGTTGCAAGTACATAAATCTCGTGGTAGTATGCTTAAGTCTCAAGAATCAAGCAACTTATCCACTTTCCTCTTGGTGTGACACAGCAGAGCATGTGTTAATGACACGTACACAACATTGCCTGCGACTTCTTGTGCCCCACTGTTGCTGTTCTCACCCTTGTGGTCGCCTTCGTTTTTGCTTTCTTTGTTCCCTCGCACACTCGCGAATATGAACCCTTTCTTCACCATTTTGGCAACACGACAGAAACTCACGACATCCACTCGGGCAAAGTCTTCTTCGTATCCTTTTACTACAACCAGCGCCACAGCATGTGAGGTCCTGGGGTTGTCTGAGCAGCAAAACAACGTTAGCCTTGCACCGGAGTCAATTGATTCCGTCTTCTAACCTTTGTAAATGAGAAAATCTGCGCCAAACTTCGAGCCAAAAGTCACGGTGTAGCCTCGATCCCATAGATCCCTGAAGACCCGCAATCGATCACGACGCTGCTGGGCTGCATCCAACTAATTAGACCACATACACAATCTATCATTACAATTACTTACTTAGTTTCCACATGGCGTCACCACCGACATCTACACCCTCCCTATTGTCTGTCAGTTCACGCGCGATATCTTCAGCTAGTATCTGTCCTTCTTCACCAACAACATCTAGACGGATAAACCCTTTCGCGATGCCCACCGCCATCTCTTCCAGTGCCAAACGCAGTCGTGGGGGCGCTGCAGCTGCAGTTGCACTAACACCTTCAGGTGATCCATAGATACGACACTCCTGCTGTAGGAAAGACACCTGCTGGGCATCATCCACCAGCGCGTAAGTGTCCTCAGGACGCAGCGCTACCACAGTCGCCATTACCATCATATTGTCTACAGCAAAAGTCTTGCAGTATGACATACATAGGTTAACCTGCATCCCTGAGTTTCTTGATTGGATAATAAAAATAGCTTAAACCTACAGACCCATCCACGGATCCAGTTTACTCAACAGGACGAAGTTGCTGTTCAAGGTGGAGCAGCTCATTCCGACGGGCAGAAAACCCAAGCAGAGGCCGTCAATCTCCTTCACTTACAGTTCAACATGGCAGACGAGAACAAGACGACAGAAGTGGAGACGGATGTGAGCGTGAACAGCGACTCTAAGACCACCACGACGGTCACGCGGACAACCACCACGTCGCGCGTCGTCTCCCCCTCTACAGACGCGAAGACCGCGTCTCTTCTCGCTTCTTACGAGGCGTGGGTGGGCAACCACACCGGTCTTGCTCGTAATGTTGAAACAACGCTGTATGTGGCGCCACAGCTCGTACCTAAGCGCGTAATGGAGCCGGAAGTGGCCACGCAGTTTGGCTATTCGCTTGTGGGGCTGTTGCATTTGTACCATGACTACGTACTGTGGAAGAAGGACAACCAGGAGCAGGAGCCGGCTGAATTTGGGCACAAACTCGCGCGTTTTGTTCGGGTACCGCTGTCGCTCATCTCTCACGTGCAAGTGCTAGCGGAAGTTGTGGCACGTCGAGTCGGTGGAGACGTGGGCAAGTGGAGGCTCATTGTGTGGGTGGAAATCGTCAAGAGTGTGCTGCGTCTTGTACTTCTAGCTCAGCGACGTCGTGCTATGTTGGCGCGTGGTGGAAAGGTGGGTTTTAAGGGTTAAAGTGATGGTGCAGGTCTGAAAAACTCATTATCTGCTGGAAAATAACAGTACAAGGGTGTGGAGTCGGCACCGCAGCCTTCAGCTTTTGCGCGATTCAAGAAACCCAAGCAGCCTGGTGCTCGCACTGGCAAGACCTTTGGAAAAGGTGGATTTTAGTTGAAGTTGGAGGGGACATTGCTTGATTTGCTGACGTTGTCGTTGTCTCTTGCTGGTTTAGCTACGGTGGAGCCCGAGCAATCGGCGGAAAAGATCGCTGAAGAACCCAATAAGATCACGTTCGATGTGAGTGCAGACGTTGAAGTTGCAAGTTGATATTGTTTGTGACGGCCTATTGCTGTGTGGTAGGATGCGACGATCGAAGTCGCTGAAGGTGCACGCGAGGATCTTCTTGTGGCGGGTGAAGTCTGCCACATCCTGCGGCCTGTCCTGTACGCGCTGCTTCGTCGTCGCCGACCGGAGACCTCGTGGACACCCGTTGTTATGTCGCTTCTCGTGGAGCTTTCAGGGTACGTTTTCACTGTACGAGGTTCACATGGCTGGCTTTAGTCTTACACGGTTCTGTAGGTTGGCACTGTCTGCCGCTGCCGTGAAACCGGTGGCACCGTTGAAACCTGTCTCGGGTGATAAGACCAAGGATGAAATTGCGGCACGCAAGGTTCGTGCATTGCAAAAGAAGAGAGAGAAATCAGAAGACTTACTGTTTGTGTTGCTCTGTAGATGGCCCTCCTTCTCTATTTACTCCGCGATCCTGTATTCGCAACTGTCACCAAGCCTGCGACCGGAAAGGTAAGTTGTTTAGAGCATGGTGTAAAATATCATTGCAAGCACATTGCGCTAATTGATGTCCAATGTGTGATATACAGGCTGCGGATATTCTGGACTACGTGCCTGGTGTGGGTAAGTTGTTCCGATTCGGAACAACCGCCGTGCTGGATTACTACCACCAGTTCCACTTCTACACCTCGGCGTCGTAGTCTCTGTTGTCTATTTCTTCGAGCTCGTCGTTTGTATAAGCTTATAATCGCACTCTTTTTGCGTGGGCCTGAAGATTTCGTAAGAAGTACGCAGGTGGTTTTCATGGCACTTTGAGCCGCCAGAACGAACACCATGCTGTCGAAGAGTTTGCTAAGTTCCACGACATTAGCCCTGCCGAATTTTGTGCTAGAGGTTTTCGTGTATAGGCTCGGATCAGAGGTAATATGCGTTTTATTTGTACTGAGGAAGATCTGCATCTCGAACGAACTTCCTTTTGCTGCACTGATTTCGAGCCCATGATGCCGATAAGTATCAATAAGAACTGATGCAACAAACGAAGAAAGCATATTGACAAGAAAGGTTTGTACTCACCTCGATACTACTAGTACCTGACTATAGATGAGCAGGTATGCTGACTTCAACGTCTCGCTTCGAAGCTTGGACTCATTTATAACGGAAACCACCTCATCGTCGATCCGGAGCCACTGGTCGGTGGCCCCTGCATCTCTCCGTGAGTCCTGATGCCGCACATACGCAACGTAGTGGCCAGAGTCAATAGAACTCCCAAGATGAGCACATACCGCTACCAGCTCGAAGTTAACGCGCTTCTCTTCATCACGAAAAAAAGCGTTTTGTGTGATATCCAGGAGCTCATCGCTTCCACACGGAAAACTCACTGGAGTGTCCACTTTTTCAGTATGCCCTCTCATTGACGTGTGTTTGAATCGTTGTAGCCGCAGAATCAGCACTGGTGGCACACGCTGCAGCAGAATTTGGGTAAGACGAGTCGTTTTGGACTGGCAGTAGCCATCGCAAAACACGCGGTTCTCACCCGAAAGCTGCTCCGGGTGACGAAAGTGCTCCAGACATTCGGCAAGCGTTTGACTATCTTTCTCTTGGTTGATTGCCAGTGAAATCACTCTGTAGAGAAAGGAATAATTAGTGCTAATATACACATAATCCAGAGAAGCATCAACGCACCGTTGTTCTTCGTGATGACATGTAAGATTCGCACAGCTGCAGCACTGCGACCCACGTACAGTCTGCCCCGAGAAGAGATCAGTAACTACCGAAGCATTCAGCCGCAGGAAATGGTTCCAGCGCACTTCACCGAGGTTCGCTACACAACAACAAACAACACTCAGTCGGTTTAATCATCGCTTAACCATCCAAAAGTCAACTCACCAACAGCTTGCATGTAGGATCTCGGGTCGTTCGGGTCGTAACTCATCAGTTTCTTCAAGAACCGCTTCTCAGACTGCAAAAACTGGATCCGTTCCTCTTCATCAGAGCGTACAGGCTGTGCTGGAGCACGCAGTAGATCGTGCAGCAGTTCCAGCAAGAAAGTGAGAAACTCCTCCGCGTCCTGTTGTTCTTGTCTCGAAGCAGCACTAGATACCAAGTAGGTGCATCGACTAGCGGCCGATCTGAACCTCCTCATTTTCTGCTGGTTGCTGTCTCTGTTGAGTCTGTTTCTATCCTGTTCTCCTCTGCGTCTGGCTCCTGCTTCTGCTTCGAGCTCCAACTCGTCCTCATCTCTGTCAAAAGTGGGTGAAATTCTTCTCAAGACACTCACAAGCGTCTCAGCCACCAGGAGCTTCTGTACTTGAGTGTCGTCTGCCTCTCGAACCACGTGCAGTTGTGTTCGCATGCGCAAGGCTCGATCCACACTGTCCAGGAAGTTTGGGACCACTGCGAGGCATTGCAACACAGCGTTGACGAAGCACAAATTGCCGCTATTGATCAATCCACAGGGCAGAACCGGATCCTGTTGCTGCTTGTCGGATAAAGGTGCTTGGACGTCTTCTACTTCGTTTTCTTCTTCGTCATCGCCGATCGAGCCGATACCGAGACGCATTAACGGCCGATGCACACAGAATTTCAGCCAGCGTCGAAGCCACAGTGTCGTCTGAGTCCACCAGAACAGCAACAGCCACGGAACGCGTGAAGTTCTGGCCCGTAGAGGCGAATCACCAGCGAATGACGAAGCCTGGCGCCAATTCACCATGCTGTTCCGCTAGTGAAGAAGTCTAGCTTAACTTTGGTCAGACTAAATTGACACAAATATGTTTTATTTGATACAATTTGTATTAGACCATTTCGACACAAAATTGTGTCACACAAATTAGGGTAGACTGGTTTGGCACAAAATCGTTTTTTTGTGCTGACTTTTTTACATGCACAAAATCGTTTTTTTGTGTTGACTATTTTACAGAGCACAAAATGCTACCTCGACGAGCGGCTACGCTGGCGCTGAGCCGCTCTGCGCCTGCGCTGACGCGGGGCTTCGCTACGAAGCCCAAGATCCAAGTGCCTGTAGACAGAGAAAAGGTGCACGAGACCCCGATTGTGCAAAACTGTGGCGGGGACTTTGTACGCTGGATGGGGCCTGGCAGTCGTTTTCAAATGTATTGCGCCATTCTACTATCCGGTAGTCTTGTGTATCAGGCGGACGCCAGCGCCAATATGCTGGAGGTATTAGCCACCAGTGGAGCAATTTGCAGTGCATCGGCAACGGTTTTCTTTGGGGCGAAAAGACTCTGCGACAGAGTGGTCACGGACATCGTCACGTGCCGGAAAATGGGCAATCCAGACGAGTTCGTGCGTGTGTCCGTCATGGGCGTGGGGGTGAAGGAGGTGCTGGAAGCCTCGCCTAAAGGTATGTATACAGGGTCGTATAAGAAGGTTGGATGGAGCTAATGGGGCGGTGGATATTACAGATTTCAAGCTGCTTGGATTTGATGGCAAGGATGCCTACAGTTTTGCGCTGGGCAACCGGCAACTACAGCTCGACACGTCCACGGGTGAGTGTGTGAACCGCAAGGCGTTGGAAATGCTGATGCAAGGAAGACCACTCGTTACTAGGAAAGTCAAGCAGGGTAAAAAGGGGTCGCGCAGATAGAGGAGCTGGGATTGAAGACACTTCAAGTTAGACGTCACGATTCATGTTACTGGCCAAGAATTAACTGGAAGTGGTGCCGTGCACCGAACACTTGGTGCCTCAACGCTAAATGTGTATTCAGTAAAGCTGAGCGCCACGTATTGGCTTGGACGAGAGGTGTAAATTGCAAGTTTGTAGCTGTACTAGCACCATGATTGACTTGTTCTTTTCCATACGGTTAAATACCTAGAAATGCGTTAAGACTATGGCAATAACGTGCCGAAGTTGGAGACTATCCCAGCACGAGCAGATCGTTAACTTGTAATTATATACCCATACACTGAGTTTTCGGTGACGTCCTGCTCTATAGCGGCCTACATTACAGCAACAATATTTTTTTTATTTTCTTTCCATACCGTGCCACCACCACAAACAAAAGGAGGAAAATCGCTGGCCTGTTTGTTGGCGGACAGTTCGATCAGTTGGCTGGTTGTGCTTCGCATTGAGTGCCAGACATTTGGATGGAGGAGACCCTGCGTGCAACAACGACAAGCACATCTCCATGAGCGTAGCCATGTTCCGACTACTTGAGTCGGTAGCCGGTTCATCCGCTTCAACGTATCCTCGACCACCTCGACGACCACCCGTTCTCGATCCCACAGCAAGCAAAGCTGGGGCGAGTTGCACCCGGATCCGCGTTATGCTGCTCAAGGGTGGACCCACCGAATTCGGAATTGAATTCACGATTCGGCAGCCATGCGGTGGCGAAGAAAGGAATGGAAGTTAGTTCCGAGCCGGCTGCTTTGGCTGCACCAGCGGCACGGCAAATCAAATCGTCGACGTCTCCTCGGTGTCTTTTGGCGACTCGGTCGCAACGGACCGAAATTTCCTGACGAACCAGTCGTTGAAAATAGATTTCAGCCAAGAATGCCGCATCGCAGACAATGACGAGCGAGCCCGGGTGCGAGTTTTACTGGACGTTACTAGAGAGCTGCGAATGAGCTTACAGTGGTCAGTACTAATTGAAGACGCTTGGCCTCTGCGCTTGACGCAATGCAACGGCCAACAGCAAGTGCAGCATTCATGTGCAAAAATTGCTCGCCACGGCAGGTCGTTATTTCAGCGCCGCTCGATCGCGAAGGAAGGTGGCTTCGCTTGCACTACTGGCGTGGAGGTCAAGGGGAAGACAAGTTTGTTGTAGCAACTTGCAGTGAAATCAGACGCGGATTCTTGAGAAAAAAGTACCCAGCTTGTGTATGCGAGCTTGAAAAACAACACAAAAAACTGATTTCCCGGTGCGATACTTTAGGCACATTGATCGTTCAAACTACAAAGTTTTGACAAAAAGGAGCGTCTGTTGTCGCCAAAACTTTTTACTGCAGCTGTCCAGACAGCAGTC
The DNA here is from genome assembly GCA_030324255.1 of Phytophthora capsici. Classification (NCBI taxonomy): domain Eukaryota; phylum Oomycota; class Peronosporomycetes; order Peronosporales; family Peronosporaceae; genus Phytophthora; species Phytophthora capsici. Next base: position 2,700,074 of record CM059346.1, read on the forward strand.
CACCAACCGTTGGTAGCATTATCAGCGACTTCAGAGCCATACGCTATGAAATTCCACTTCAATTATCCCTCGAAATGACTCATTCTAACGTTGCTCTAGCTGCTCTTAATGCAACTTAACTGAAGTCTGGTCATTCTCATCCTTTACTTTAACCAAGTGACTCGACAAATTTCCCAAAACCTATTTTTCACCTTTCCAAAATTCGTCCCCAGTGTCGCCAACGCCAATTTTTCAGACCATCCGGCTCGTAAAATATTTGACGGGCGCCCATCGGCGACAAGCAGCAGCTCATTTACCAACGTGCTCAGTCAAGTGCAAGTCAAGTGCACCACCACCTCATTAGGAAATTATCAGACTCAGTCGGCGCTCCTTCCGTCCTTCGCCACCATTTTCCAACCCTTCGCCTTTAACGCCAATATGCTGCTCGTCGACAAGCGCCAGTCGCTGCCCAATAGCCGCAAGCGCAAGATCGTACTCAGCGACGACTGCAGGGAGAAGCGCGCGCGTTACGCGTGGACGGAGCTCGAGTACGAAATGGTCCTGGAAGAGGCCACACTGCTGCGAGAGGAACTGGAGCTGCTGCTTCTGGTAGCTGTGGACCTGTGCAAAGACCTCCAGTGTGATGACGCGCCTGTACGCAACTTCTCAACCGCTTTGGAACAGATTGGAGAGCTCATGGCCTCCCCCGAGCCACTAACAGTGCCGCAGATCCGTGAAATGTGCCAGCAAATGCTCGCCATGATGCAGTACCTCTGCCGAGTGCACTACAACCACTTCGCACTCATCGACATGCAAGATCAGCTCCGCGAATGCCGCAACCGGTTCATGCTCTTCATCTGCAAGAACGCCACTATGATCGGGCTGTGAAGCATCAGACGAACTTAACTTATGGGCGTTGTGGCGTCCTGTATCATAGATAGTTAGCGCAACAGTGTAATATATCGCTGAGTTTCAGGCCACATCTGAATTGCAAGAAAGCTTCATTGGCACAAGTTCAGCTCTTGTCAACGGAAGAACTGTAGTTTTACCACCACGGTTGTGTTTACATGCGCGACGCAGGAAAATTGAGCACGGCGAATCGATCTTTGGCGTCTGAAGCGAACTGAGCGATTGCCTTGAGGTGGTGGTCCAATGGCACATTAGGGTTTTCCTCAAACCACGACAAGAAGTGGCGGTGCTGGACAGAACGCAACACGACTGCATCAGCATTAGAACCAGGATCAAGAGGAACTCTCGCTTACACTTTTCTCCATGGTGTCGAAACCTGCCTGCGCTCCACGCAGTCTGTCTCCGATTTCGTCTGCGAACTGTTTGAATGCCATTTGCGCTAGCTCTGCTTCTTCACCAGGTACAGCACTGCTTGCCTTGGCAACGTGCATTACCAATTGATAACCCTCGCGAAGCTGATTCATCTCGGACGTGAGACCACTAACCGACACACTCTTGCACTGCATGACCAGATTGATTTCTTCGTAGAAGTTCACCAGAGCTCCATCTTGTTCCGTCTGCAAAAGATTTAGACAACAATTAGCTTCTCTGACAGATACTTGAAGCTTGCAAGTTTACCCGAAGAATATCCAAAAAGCCATCAAAGATCGTCGTGGTGTTCATGTCGAAGGCCTTTGTATGGTTCATCTTGAGCAGCGACTCTAAAGAGAACCTTGGTTTGTAATTCACCACGAATTCTTCGTTGACGAGGTTGGCAAAGTCTCGAAGCAGTCTGATCACTTTAGTAAACTTGGAGCTGGCGCAGATTTGATTCAACGCCCGGGTCACAAGTTCCATTGATTGTCTGTCCAAACACCAAGCGGTTAGCTTCAACTACGATGCTGAAACACTTGCAAACCATCATACTTTAGGTGTTCAGCCCGTGAAGCAATCTCCATTTTCAGCAAGAGACATTGGAGCTTCTCCTTCACCATTGGCACAGCACGAATCTTCACCAAAAACTGTTCACACTGAAGAAATTCATGGCATTTATCGATTCAGAAGGATTTTCGTCACCCCACTCCATAAAACTTACACGTCCAAGCTCTTCGAAGTCCCCGGAGTACTCATCAAGGGCATCCTGCTCAGCCTTATTAGGCCACATGGACATAATTGTTTTGATGTTCGTGTCTTGTAAGTACATGGCAGTCAGGATGTTCACATCCTTGGCCACCTCATCAAACGGCTTCGTGATATGCTGCAGTGACAACTCGAGGGTTACTGCCTTGTTTCCCGTCATGACGCGGACCTTGCCCTTCTTCGTCGTTGAATGGCATCGAATTAACTCGGCTTTCTCCGTCACTGGAACAGCCCCATTAGATCTCTCCACAGGGTCGTCGATATCTCGAACAAAGAGGCTCCTAATGTGAGCCTGCGATGCAGCAGAGACGCGCTGGTGCGCGTTTTCCTCATTGACTCGAGACCAAATGGACCCGTTGAACGGAGGTGGTGCACGGTCAGCTTTCGACACTTCTGCTAAGTGCCATTTCCGACGCCGAGTTGTTGGCACAGCAACTCTCATCACTGGTGTGGGCTCTGGTTTTAAATCGTTTTGAACGGGACCGTCCAGACTGGCAGGGTTGACTCCATCCTTACGCATTCGATTCTCAACAGCGGGGCGAGGAACACCCATTTTGAGCATTTTCCGGTAACACTCCAATGGGTCCTCCACATCTGGCGAATTGTCTACACTACGATGATCTCTGGTGTCCTCTGTGGGTCTTAATGAAGCCTCCTACAGCACAAAGACACATTCAGTATCTATTTGGCAATGAAAGATGAAGCTTGTGTACCTTTTGCTCCGATTCTTCAGGACTTTGGTCTATCCACACTCTGCTCGGCTTAAGGGAATCCCCCTTTCTCGTTTTTAACAGAATCATCACGGGCTCATTAGATATCAAGCAAACAGCTAAGAGCAGATCGCCTACCCCAATGAGTCGGAGGATTCCAACTTGGCATTCCACTTTCTGTGTGGCCCGCGAGCGAATTTGCGCCAGGAACATCGCGAAAACCAATCTGGAAGTGCGTTGGAGTGTCGGAGTTTCTGCCTTTCTCCAAATGTTCTCTGTGGTTCAACAAATGTGAGTGCGAGAGACTTAGAGCCTGAATGAGACGTGGTTTGTTTGCTCCGTCTAATTTTTTCATTTGTACGCCTTGAGGCATTTTTCTTTGCTGCTGTCGTCTGCTGCTCAGTTTGAGTAGAATTGGCGCTGCACGTCTTCAAGCACATCTCGACACGGTACAACGGCGCCCAGCTTAATGCACATCAAGAAAGCGCCAGCAAGCTTACGATGCAGAGAATACACCTCCTGTGGTGGGGGTGTCAAACGGCCGTGCATGAACACCTCCGTGTGTTGACCGAGCCTGGTCGTCAGCTTGCTCTTGTGGAAATCAAAAGGCTCGTGCGACCTGAAGGGCTCACCAACCACCATGCCTGCTGCAATATGAGCACGCAGCATAGCTGGAGACTCATCACCAGTAAGGAAGTGCATCTTGATCGAGTAGTCCACCAACGTTTCCTCATCCACATTTGCTGCAGCCCACACGATGTTGAAGTAGTCGTCCACAAACGACTTTGGATATTCGCGAGCAGCACCAAAGTCAACAAGCCCAATTGTGTCCGTAGATGCGTTGTACATAAAGTTGCTCCAGTTCGGGTCGGTCTGCATGAAACGCCAGTTGAAAAGCTCGTGAATCGTGAGCTCCAGAATACGGCGGGCGATGCTATTGCGAACATCCTGGGAGAGATGGACAGCCTTGTCGATAGCAACACCGGAGATCAGCTGCGTTGTCAAGATGCGCGCCGTCGACAGCTCACGATACACGCGCGGCACAACATACTTCTCGCCCATCCCACTCTGCTCAATAAGCTCCTTGAAACGTTCTTGATTCTCTGCCTCCTGGAGGTAGTCGCACTCGGCCGTGAGCTCTTCCTTGCCAACACGGATGATCTCGTCGATGTACAGACCACGCGGCAGGATGTTGGTGTACGTCACTAGTCGCTTGAGGTTGAGCAGATCGCTGCCAATGGACTCAGCCACACCTGGGTACTGAATCTTGATCGCCACACGGTCTCCATTTAGCAGAGTAGCACGGTGTACCTGAAATGACAAATCCCAAGACGATAACGTCATGATCTAGCATTTTACAAAACAAAGCTTTGAGGCAAAAAGTACCTGCCCGATGGAAGCAGCAGCAATGGGAACATCGTCAAACTCCTGAAACTTGCTACGCCAGTCGTCACCTAGTTCAGTCTTAAGCTGATGGTGCAGTTGGTCCTTCGGCATCACGTGGGCACTACAAATTTAAACAGATCATCAATAAATTACCCTTTTTCAACCACCGCGAATCCTTCAACTTACTTCTCGCGAACGCGATCCAACGCCACAGCCAGTTTGGACGGGATCATAGCTTCATCCTGAATACTCAGCATTTGTCCAAGCTTTAGAGCTGCTCCTCTCATCGTACACAGAGTCTCTGCCAATTTCTCCGCATTCGAGTCCGACACCAGAGCGTTGTACGTTCCATTTTTCCCACCGCTACGAACGATTTCCGCTGCCGTTCCCACAGCAAGTCTCGCTGCGAGGCCCCCGAAGCCCAAAATACGGGACAACGGAGACGACGGTACGTGCTTCTCTTCCCACACTTTACGTGGTGGTTCTTCCTCCACCACAGGATCAACTGGAACCTTCTTTGGCTCTGGCACCTTCTTCAGCTCGATCTTCTCCGTCTTCACCTTTAACTCTTGAGCCTTGGGCATTGCAATCTGCTCTTGAAGCACTGGAGCTTTCTCCTGTACCTTAACCTCCGTTTGCACAGGCTCAGTAGGAGCTCTAGGTGGCGTATGAGACGTGGAACCTTCTCCATTGAGGAAATAAGGCACAAGGCGAGCTAATTCCGTCGCGTGTTTGGATAACTGCCCACTCTTGGCGACAACGTCGGGTCCCTGCGTACGTGCAACCTGCTCTGCGACCTTACTGGCGCCTTGAAGCACACGAACGAAGTCCTGCGTCCACATCCTGATGCAGAGTGTGCGGCTGCGGATTGAGCTGCTTGGAGGAATGAAGGTCACTGCGCGTGTCAAACTTTGTCACAGATGTGGTGTGCAAAACACCATTTACAAATTCGATTAAGTACGTTCAAGATCTCGTTTTTATTGTCTTCAACAGCACAACCAGAACGGAAGCAACGATGGCTGGTGAGGCTAATGGACACGTGGCTATTACTGTGTATCTATGGCTAACTGAGTGTATATAGAGCAAGTCCGAGCGTCTCACCTACTGATCAAGCACAGCGGCTCACGTCGCCCGGCGTCGCGTCTGTCTAACAACATCACGCGTTCCAAGGAGGAAGCCATCGCTACGTTGCTCGGTAAAGGACCTTATTCCTAAATGACGTGTGAAATGAAGATGGAACTGACGATTGCGAGCTGTTGACAGAGCTTCGTGGTCAGATCGTGGCGGGTTCTGCTAAGTTTGAGGACCTGGCGGTGCAGTACAGTGACTGCAACAGCGGCACTCGTGGGGGAGACCTAGGTCCGTTCGGCCGTGGCATGATGCAGAAACCCTTTGAGGACGCCACGTTTGCCCTTCAGGTCGGCGAGCTCAGCGACGTCGTGGACACGGACAGCGGAGTGCACATCATCCTCCGCACGGCGTAATTGAACGCCTGCGAGATTGTGTCTACAACGTTGGACAGATTGGAATTAACGGAATAAAAACTCGGTTAATTTCTCGTTATGCCACTAGAAAATGATGAAAAATACGTTTACATGTAACACCACATCAATGGTTGGCTTGGGCCATTTTCCGTTCATATAACATCACATCGCTGCGTTTGCGTTGGCGGTGCACGATGGCTTTCAATGGGAGGAGCTTCGACAGTGGGCTGCTGCATGTACTCTCGGTATCCGTTTCTTGTGATGATGACGCTGTCGTCGACATCACGATCTCCATCACTCGCAGCTTGCTGACGAACATGTTGCTTTGATCAACTTTGATAACCCACTGGAGGTTGGCGGATTTCACGAGATTCTTGGTAAACGCATTTAACTTGCCGGTTTCGCTGTGAATATGCTTGGAGAAGTTACCAAAAGGCTCCTCCACTGGAAGTTGTGGGATTTTCGTGCTCGGGTTCTCCCGTTGCACCAATTGAGCCCATTCGTACAGTGTACTGTAGCGATACCACACGACGAGTGTGTTCTTAGTGTCTGTTTTCATCTTGAGCTGATACTCCACGTATGGTCTATCCGCTCGGTTTTGAATCCGACTGTCGACAACTTTTGCCGTTGTAACGAATGCGTACTGATTCACCTCGCTCTTCTTGGATGGTAGAGCCCACTCCCTCGTTTTCAGTAAGGAAGAAGATAACGACGACTTCTTACGACGCTTGTACACGCAGGTATCAGCATCGACCCGGATCCCCCAGTGAAGATGATCGCTATTGGTTGCAGCATCCAGGAACTGGTTCAGCTTGATCACTCGCTCTTGGATAATTTTGTCGGAAAAGTTGCCAAAGAGCTGCTTACTTGGTAGCTCTGGCACACTCTTCCTGAAATGTCCCTGCTTGGCCACCATCGTTTCCGCTAGCTTTCGGAATGTGCTGTAGCGGTACCACACAAATAGAATGCCGCGAGTGTCAGTCTCCAGCTGGAGCTTGTACTCGACGAACTGTTGGTTGTCTCGAAAGGCGATTCGACTCTCGATCACCTTGGCAGATAGTAGAGCAATCTCCTTCTTCTTTTCTAGCTTCTTCTCAAGCTCAGAAACTCGCTGTCGTAATTGTCTGTTCTCCACTCTCAGCTTCTCTTCCATCTCGTTCTTCTTGCTCTCGATCTGTTTCTTCTTCATGCCGGTAGTGAGCTGCTCCCTGAGCCAAATGTTTTGAGCCACCAATTCTCGGTTCACCTCCAGTACAGCATTGGTCACTTGTTGTGTATTGTTAAAAGTAGATTTCACCTGCGGAGGAGGTGGCAGTGTGCCGTTGTTGAATCTAGCTCTTGGAGACTGTTGGGGCTTAGTCGTGTCTTTAGTAGCATCCATCGCAACTTGAGCTCTAAGCGGCAAGATGGAGACTGAACTTTTTTAACTGGGGAGCGCAACAGCTAAGTGGTGCCAGAACGTTCCACCTGTAACCACTTGCAGTGGAAACCCTGGAAACCAGTAAGTGAGACGTGGGGTTAACATTCTGGATCCACTATAGTTGAAGTTGAAGGCAACGAAACGACCATCACTCTGTCGTGGTGTCAACTTGGCAGCAAAACAGTGAAACAGCCTACCATCATGGAGGTTTGTAACGTTACCTAGGCCATTCCTCTGGGTCTTTCAGAGCGCGAGGAGGGAAAGTCAACACATCGTCAGGCAAAGTCACAGCGAAATTGCCTTCGTGCCTACGTGAAAGTACAAACCACACGAGCATTTCACCAAGAAAGACTGAAAAAAAGCATTACGCAGAACTTCCATCTAATGAGCATTGCTTGCTGTTAGCTCCGACACTGTAGCCTACTGAAACCTCTTACCGCGAGGGGGCGAGTATCCGTCGCCATTCACGCTTACAACCGCACTCCGCTCCTAAACTCGCTAATCGGGCCGTCCGTTGATCAGGATTGATGTGCGCAGCCATGGGTACACTAGCCGCGTTCTTCTTTAGTCCATTCGTACTTCTGCACGATACACTTACATCTTGTTAGCAGTCTAATTTCCAGCCGTACTGCCGCGACGGAAGCTGAACGACTTCATCGACAGTCGGGATGATGAACGGGGGGACGACGAGTGCGTGCTGGCAGTCGAGATGCTGTCTCGAGACGCGTTCTTCACGCGGCGCTTGTACACGCACGTGTCCTGGTCCACACGGATACCCCACTGAAGGTACTCGGCGTTGGTGGCAGCCTCCAAGAACTGGTTCAGCTTTGCCACACGGTCCTGGATGATTTTCTCCGAGAAGTTTCCGAAAAGCTGTTTGTTCGGCAGTTCTGGGATCTCCTTGCGCTTGTATCCGTTCTTCGTCTGCAGGGTAGCGGCAAGGTTACGGAACGTGCTGTAACGGTGCCAGACATAGAGCGTGCCGCGAGTGTTGGTCTCGATCTGAAGTTTGTACTCAACGAACTGTCGGCCTTCACGGTATGTGATGCGGCTGTCCACAACCTTTGCGGAGATGAGGGAAACCTCCTGGGAACGCACCAATTTCGTCTGGAGCTGCAGAACCTGTTGCTTGAGACGCTCATTTTCACGTAGAAGTTCAGCGTCAGCGTATTCCGCCACATTAGAGGACAGGGTGGAGCGAAGGCGGTCGTTCTGAGACACCAACTCACGGTTGAGCTCCAGAGCGGCCTCAGCGGCTTGCTTAGCGTCACGGGCAGCCGATTCTGCCTCAGCAACCTTGGAGGCAGCTTCTGTAAGAGCACGAAGTGTGCGTGGAGACACGGGGCCTGATGGACCGTCCTCCATCTCCTTGTCACTCTCGTCACTCCAGTCATCTTCCACAGGCTCCTGTCACACAAGAATATCCTTAGTAGGTCACTCGCAAATCGAATGCACAATGGAAAAATAAGCTTACCGGCTGGGGGTCGCTGTGTTCACGCTCCTCCTGCATCGACTTCTGGCGGATACGTTCGGCCTCCTCCTCCTGAGCAATCTTGCGGAGACGCTCCTGCTCCCGCGCTCGTTCCTGCCTCACGCGCTCGACCAGCAGAGCGAACAGGAATCGCTGCTTGCGACCACGCTCCCGAGCCTGCAGCTTAATAACACCAGCACGCAGAGTCCGATAACGCTTAGCCTGAAGGCCGCCACGAGTGACAGCTTGAATCTCCACTACAGCAGCACGCTGGCGCACGAAGCGCTTGCGGTGCACGTATCCGTGCATCGTCTTCTGAATAAGAATGGCGTGGTCCTTGAGAATCACATTACGGCGGTCTTCCAGTCTCTGTAGAAGACCCGAACTGAAGTAGACCTTGGTCTTACCAACAGCGAACTTGGTGTTCTGCATCGTAGTGGCCATGTCGGGGATAAGCTCCTTGAGCAGACCGGCAACCATCTCGGAGGGTTCGGCATCGCGCAGCGCCGACGGGCAAATAATCTGGAAACGCTGCTGAAACTCCACAAGAGGAAGGCGGTTGGGGAAAGCTGCACGACTGATGCGGATAGCAGCGATCACACCGGCGCAACGAAGCTGCTCTACAATCATCAGGCGGTTGAACTCCACTGCGCTCTTGTTGGCGTTCGGCTTAATACAGCGGACATACTGTGACGAAGTCTTGTTGATGGTCTCCATCAGTTCCGAAAGCTGCTTGCGGAAAGCACCAGCGATAGTATTTCCTACCAGGAACCCCTTTTGGCGGCCTTCCTTGCCGTGCTTGCCACGGCTGTTACGCTTGGTGCCCTTCTGTGTGGGTGTGAAGATGCCCGAGATGACAGCGCTGGAGCTACCAGATAGAAGCTGCACCATGTCTGTAGGGAGAGTGTCCTTGTTCTTCTCCAAGAAACCTGTGCCGTTGTAGGTCACATCGCCAGCATAGTGGTGGATGGTGAATTCCAACGGGTTAATCCGGTTCTTTTCAATACTCGGGTGGTCGCTGCAGGCATCCAAGACCTTGCTCACAAACGTGTTGTCCGTGGCCTGGGGACGCAGCACTTCTTCGTTCAGCATACTGACGATACCCATACGACCTTCAATCAAGTCCAGAATAGGCTGGTTGTCCTCGAACGTCACTAGAGTAAGTGGAATGCCTTCATCCACGTACTCCTGCTGCACGTCCTTGAACACGTCGCTGTTGAACTTCTGCTGGAGCTTCTCGTTCGCGTAGTTGATGCACAGCTGTTCGAAGCCGTTCTGGTCGAAGCTCTCGAAGCCGAAAATATCCAGCAGACCAATGTGAGTCTTGACGTTGTTCGTAGAGCAGATAGCCTTGTTGATACGGTGCACCAGCCAGTCGAACAGTTGTGTGTACATGCCCTTAGCCAGAGCATCGCGCAGGTCCGAGGCCTGCTCGGCGTTCAGTGGGATAGTGTACGACTCGGAACCGGCGGTAATGGAACGCTCCAGAAGCGTCGAGTGCAGAGCAGCGCTCTCAGTTTGCAGCAGAGCGCCGACATTGTCCACGATGTCCTCGTTGCTGACGTGGGACTTCTCACTGTCATTGCCATTCTGCTCAAACTCGACCTCACCGAGGTTCAAAATGGCCGCCACAATCTCGAAAATAGCACTCTGCTCCTCACGCGTGATACCAATAGTGTCCAGAGCGTCTTGGGTGTCTTTCAGACACTGGACATCATCAATACCAGTCAATTCGGCGTCTGCTCCTTCCGTCACATACTTGTAGCTGATGGCGTCTCCAGTGAGCTTGAGTTCCGTCTTGCGGTCCTCCGGCAGGCAGAAGATCTGGTAGAAGACGTGGTAATTGCGTTCACCTTCCGTCTGTCCAACCACGCGGCTCTTCTCAAGCAGATACGTCTCACAGAGACAACCCACGAGAGATCCCATACTGTCGAACTGGAGCTGTGCGAACTTTCCGAATCGACTGGAATTGTCGTTTCTCTTGGTCTTGGCATTACCGAAAGATTCAAGCAGCGGGTTACTCTTCAGCACTTGATTAATGACCGTGGTGCCGTGGTTGCCTCCTCCAGAGATGGAAGCCAAATGGTTCATCATAATCTTCACCGTCTCTGTCTTACCAGCACCGGATTCTCCACTCACAAGGATACTCTGGTCCACTTGCGTCCTCTTCATGTCCATATAAGCCGTAGCCGACAGAGCGAAAGGATGCGGAGGTAGAGAATCACGAGGCTGTTCCAAGTACTGCTCGTACAGGTGCTTCCCGTATAGATCCAGCCACTGGTACGGGTTCACAGCAATACAAATGGCTCCAGTGTACGTGTACGGCATCTTCTTAGCGAAGCGGAGCTCCAGGTTCTTGAGCACCGCCGGCTCGTGCAAATGGTTCAAAGTGCACATATCGTTGGCTCCATCTGCGTCAAAGACGTTGCAAATGGGCATCGCTTCGTCCGAGACTTCCCCAGCGAGTCGTGCGATGTCTCGGATGTTTACAGTCTGTTCCAAACCGTCGTCCTTGTCCCATTCGCCGTCGTCATTGGGCTGCAGCCGCACCAAGGCGCTTTTCCCGTCCTCCAGACGGCGCACGACCACCGCCTTCTTCCACACCTGCTCGTCATGCGGCACCCAAACCATGGCACCATTGTCCAACATGCCGCCGGTGGCCGCTGCGTCTTCCGCCATGTTCTGTGCGTTGGCTGCTTGTGCCTGTTTCGCGTACTGGAGCCGTGAGGGAGCAAGGCCTGACGAGGCGATCGTGGAGTCGTTCGTTTCCCTTTGGGCGCTGACTCGATACTGGGGACTCTCCCTCTGCGTCTGGTCTTTCCTCGTGCATAACCGTTGAATTAGCCAATCAGCAGCTGCGAAGTGAGTCTTGACCCAAATACAATAGGACACGACCCAAAATGTAGAGGGAAGAGAAACAAAACTAACTGGTTGGGATGGTGTCTGCATGTGCCACCGATTCTAAAGAGGAAGTTGGTTAAGAAAGTCTGGCTGAGTACGGGGTAGTCGACTGGATGTTGAAAGCCATTCGAGTGCAGTACTTGTATTTCAGTATCTCAGTTTGCTAGATGTAGCCAAGTTGCAACGACTGGACGTAGCGACATTCCCTGAAGCAGATCCTGCGCCACAACGAGACTTTTACGTTGGCGCCACCAACTTAGCGCCGATGATGGATATCATCACCTCACTGCATGAACATGCATTTGTATCTAAACTATGAACTCGAAGTAGAGAATTGAAACCCCCCCAAAACGGAGAATTTCGACTCGCAGCCGCAACACTGCGAATCGCAGCATTGCAGTGCAGCCATCTTCGTGTCGTCTTCTCGGTGCGCGCGCCGCTCAGATGGAATCAAATCGCACACGAGCTAGATGCGTTCCCATTTTGAAATGGAACGTGCGAAAAACGCTATTTACCCATTTTAAAAATGTTCTGCTCTAAATCGTGCTGTATTCAGCGTACCCATCTGACCGGCGCTGGTAATGCTGCGACGACTCCGAGCGAGCAAATGGAGGAGAGCAGGCAGGGCGTTACGAGGGCGAAGGAAGGCGTGGCGACCTACGCACGTCATAGGCGCATTCCTTAACGAAATCTTTTCCAATGTGGAAGATGTCACTACGGCATCTTTCACCAAAACAACTGGAGGCTACTGTTTTCCCGACGATCGTTGTCCATCTTCGCTAAAGGCGACGGGGTCAGCAAAGTGTCTGCTAGGTGGTTACCGCCGGTAACTTACCGGTACCTGCAGACACTTTGAACACTAGTGGTGTGAACCTTCAGCTGAACATCTGTTTACGACTGGTGCGTTCGCGGGCTGTATAGTTCCGCTGAAGCATCTCTGAACCTCCTTGAACCGCCGTGGTAGTTTATACCGGCATTTACTTGTCATAAGGGCCGTTTTGTCATAAGGGCCGCACTATTTAAGCCAATCAAATCATCGTGCTTTGGATAGTACATTTTTGTTTTGTCATAAGGGCACCTATTACAGTACCAAATGATTTAAGTACGAAAGGAGTATGGCTGGTTCCAAGCTTCATTTCGCTCCAAGATGGGTCGACCACGACTAGGAGGAACCGGCCGAAAGCCGAAACTTTATGCTCGGACAGCGTACTCTTACTCAGATAAGTTACGGGCGATCAAGCTCTTTGATGCATTTGGTGATATTGATAAAACTATTGATGCATGTTTTGATAAAGAGATTGACACTTGTGAGCGAAAAGAAGGAAGAAACTTGTTCGAAGGTGGATTAGAGAACGTCAAGGCATCGAATGCATGTGTTCAAGAAATATTACACACAGAGCAGCACCACGAGAAGCACGCAGCGCCTGCTAGCTCCCTGTCAATGCGCTGCAGCCATCGCTCCAGCGCCGCCTCATACTTCTTAAAGCCAACAACCAGTGACAGCACACAAACAATATTAGACACACAGCAGCACCACGAGAAGCACGCAGCACCGACCACACGTACCCAGGTAGTTCCCTGTCAATGCTGGCTGCCCCACGTAGCGTGGGGGCTGCAGCGCAGCCGTCGCTCCAGCGCTGTCTGGGAGTCCACTCTGTCGACGGGTGCTGGTGCATAATATGCATATTATGATACAGTTGACATCATGTTAAGTACGAGCATTTTGATCGTTTGACAATCCTTTCAAATCTTGTCGTACCCTAATCACACGTGCATTTGGGGGTGCCCTTATGACAAGTAAATGCCGGTACTTGAAAATTCTATTCATCTATTTTGTGTCCAACACACATTTTAAAACCTCGGCTCTCCTTGTCGCCGATGGCCTTGCCGTTCGACGCGTCCAGCTCTGGTCGCGCAAAATGCCGGCTATTGAGCAGGTCACCTTGGGTAAATTCCAGTCCGACTTTGGGCCTACCTCACCGACGATCCAGACAATTGCTGTTGACGAACTTTCGGTATTGCTGGGCTACGTCGAGGAGCTCCACAGTACCGACGGCAGTTCAGATGAATTCTGCTCATCCCCAGCAACAACTGATCCGCACAAATCCATGACCGTTGGAAAGAGGAAGCGCTCGTTCGACAGTGACGACGATGACGCCAAAGAGGCCCAAGTCCGAATGCGGACGTATACTGCTAGAAAGGTGAGATTGATCTCTCTCATTAACCACACATAACTTCTTTTGGCACTTAGATTAAGAATTGGATGACAATTCAGCAAGAAATCGAGGCGTTGATGGAGGAGCTACCAGCCCTTGAAGCGTACGTCGACTATCTCAAGCACCAGGCCGCCAAGATCAACAACCAGGCCAACTCGACACAGAAGCAGCAGCTCGTGAACTTATGTCTACGGGACACAGCGCACCGCCAACAGTTCGCTTTGACGCGGATTCATTCGGCACTTTCAGACTTTACCAGTCGTCAGGAGAAACTCGTCCCTTTCGACAACTTTATCCACTGGAAGGCGGGCCGGAGCTGCGACTGCAGACTCTTCTCCATCTGAAGCCTCGGGTGCTATGCGACGGCCGACGGTTCATGCGCGAACGCACGAAGTTCACTGATTTGAGTGTCCCCAGCTCCGAGTGAAGCTGCTTCGTGTCCCCGTCGGGGGACTATTGCGCTATGAAATTCGTAGTTATGCCACTGGAAGGAGAATTCGACGCCAAATAAGTGTTGATACGCTCCAGTTCTACTTGTTCCACATGGAGATCTCCGAGGCAACAGGCGATCTCACGCTGTGTGAAGAGGAAGACCCCTCTAACCAGGACGTCTCTCAGCACCGTTTCCTTCGTTCAACACCAAGTGGGTATCCGGTTGAGTCGAACGACGTCATTATCAGCCATTTCGACACACACAACGAGGAATTTGGCGACGGTCGTGAGTACGGGATCATCACCATCGACTGCGTGGACAAGGATGAGCTGCACCCGTACGCCCCGGGCAAGAAACTTCGGCAGGATCTCACGTCCGTCATCACCGTCCAGTCGTACAAGCACAAGGTGCCGTGTCCACAGAACCCAAAGAAGCTATTGATCAAGACGGACATTGTGATGGTTCGCAGTAATTTTTTTAAGTTGCACCGCACATCGTTGTCCCTATCGAAGGCGGAGCTGCAGGAGACCATCGACCGCTTGGCATGCAGAGGAAACCTCCTCTTCAACGCGGTTCGAGCGTCATTGTCGGGTAAGGTGTAAGTTGTGTCTGTGTTGTACGTTATAATTATGCAAAAGATCTACAAGTACACCTTCTCGTGCTCGTCAGCGAGCGAGTGCAGCGTAATTCTCTCCACTGTGCAGTCTTCCACTGGGTAATGCTCTCCTCCTGGGTCTCGCAAGTAGCGGTTATGAACTTCTGGTGGATAATCCTTCGCCAGAACGTCCGTGTATCGAGCAGCAAAATTCATCTCTCAGGCGATCGATGGGGTGAAGACGACAATGCAGGAAAAGCCGATCACAATGGCAATTTCGATGAACGTGGGAATGGCAGAGCAGGGTTAATGAACCTGGCGTCCATCGTTTCAGCTGGAAGAGTGCTACGAGAACTGAAATTGCCTTGGAATTGAGGTTGATCGAGTTCTCCAGGACGTGAATGAGACCATCGCAACCCCCAGGGACGCCACGGCCAGGGTTTAGCTTCTCGTTCGCATCTTCCAGTTTTCGATACCCTTCCAATTCTCTGCAATGAAAACGAGATCTCGGACCATGGCAGCCTTAAGCGAGCTTCTTTTCACCGTTATGACGTTTCCACTGGTAGAAAAAGCACGTTCTGACGGAACACTTGTCGCCACGGTCCCCAGCCACTTCCTCGCTAGTCTGCGCAAGTTGGGGTAGTCATCTCCATTCGCCTTCCACCACGTGAAGGGGTTCACGTCATTTTTCACGGTAAAAATGCGCTCCAAATAGCGAGTGAACTCCCTTTTGCACTCTGTTTCTACATCTGTGGCTGCGATTCGAGAAACATTCGGCCCGAAGAGATGATAATCCCAGTCATTCCGTTGTTGCTCCTCCACTTCTTCGGCAGGTGTTTGGTGACGGGGATCCGCCCGTTCAGGCGGTAGCGTTTCGTTTGTCAGCTGCACCATTGCCTGCACAAGTTCGTTGCTTGCATTTGGCTTGTCGGCAGGACTTAAGTGAGACATCCACTTTCCTACCCGCGGATCCAAGTACGCAACCCACCTAAGCTCGCTTTTCTCCAAGTCTTCAAATCTTTTCACGAATAATGTCAGCATTCCCTTTCGGCAGTCGTTCATCATTAACACTGTTTGAGGAACGTATGCTTCGTCGCCGGCTTCTGCTGCAAGACTGGCAAAGAGATCCGTTTTCTCCAAATGCTTTCGAATACCTGATAACACAGGGAGGACCAGAGGCATCGTAGGATAAGTTTGACCACCTAGCGTCTCTGAGGCAACGGCAAATGGCCCCAGCAGGGCTCGCAAGCACTTTATAGTGAGCCATTCCTCAGCAGTTGGTCGATATAACTTCCTTGCCACATCTTTAAACTCTCGAATACCTTCCGGATTCTTCAGATACGTGAAAAACTTCACTATAGCTCCTTCCAACTCCATCATTCTTTGGAGCATTTGCCAGCAACTGTTCCATCGTGTAGCGCAGTCAACAATAGGTCTCTTAACCTCGTGATCTTTGACGCTGAAATGTTCGATTTGAAGAGCACCTAATCGGTTACAGCCCTTTGCTGACTTTCGGAAGTACACAGCAAGCGTCCGGAAGCGCTGAACAATTTCGCGTACTCTATCCATCTCATTACGATGAACCAATTCAATTGTTTCGTTTAAGAACTGCTCCATGTCATCGATTGCAACTTCGCGGAACCCCTCGATTTGGTTCCTGTCATCCACTGCCAATGACTCTTCTTCCTCATGTTCCACTACTGGTTCACTGCTTTCAGCGGCAACTTCAGCAGCCCAATCTGGCTCATCGGCGACACCACTCGCCCGTTTCTTCTTAATCAATGCTCCACCAACGACTAGATGCAGACAGTGTGCTAGGCATGCCATATGATCGACATGTAATAGTTCACCAGCAGCAATCATGTTTGTGGCTCCATCTCTCAAAAAGCGAACACAGTAGAGCTTAGACAACTGCCACTCATCCAGAATTTGTTCAATCGCGTCTGCAATGGCGTTTCCATCATGAATACCGACCAGCTCTTTAACTTCCAAAGTCCAGCTCTGAGGGCAAAAGTCATCGTCCACGTAATGAATAGTCAGCGAGATGTAGCTTTTCGTGTTTCGGGAAGTCCAAATATCACAGGTCATTGAGAAATAACAACAGCCCTTCGCAATGGCCTGTCGTACTAGTTTTCGATACTCCACAGCCAAGGCCACTATTTGTTGCGCGATCTTAGTCCGCTCAGGAAGGCTTATTTTGATTCGACAAATATCTTCGGTTACAGTATGTACCGAATAAATACGATAAATCCAGCATCTTCCACAATCTTAATCGGCCGAAAGTGCCGTGCGATCCACTCGGCAAGAAGTAGATTTACGCGTTTCTGTTGTTCCGCTGAAATTGTACGCAGCATCTGCCTTTTTCCAGTAGAAAAGCCATGAAAAGCAACTTGGCCTGTGCTCTGATTTCGCTGCTCCGCTTTGGTGTTGTACGCTTTCAGCTCTTCCGAATGGTACATTTCCATATGGAGCGGCAACTTCGACTGGCCAACACGAAACTTAACTTTTGCACTGCAAAGTAGACAATACGCGAGCTCGGCATGATCGTTTTTCAGATCATTGCGCTCAATGTGTCTGCACGCCTCGCTTCGGATGAGCCGAGCGAAATGCCAAACATCTCTCCTCTTCTGACGCTTCATAGTAAAGAGCACTAATCCTGATTCACTTTCAGCACGCTGTTGTAGTGCCTGAACGTCAATGACAGCACCTTCGTTTTCAAGAGCCGGGGGGCATGGGTGCTGGGGTTGCTGCGGTGACTGGTATTGCCAGAGTTGTTCCTGTGGCTGATGTTGCCAGAGCTGCGCCTGCAACTGCGGGTGTTGCCATATTTGCCGTGGGTGCTGGATGAGCTGCTCCTGCACCTGTGGCTGATGCGCTCGCCAGAGCTGCGGTCGATGCGATTGCAGCAAGGGCTGTTGTTGTCGAGAAAATGACCTTGATGGTTGAGCCGGGACTGAAGCTGGCATTGCGGCAGTCACTTCGTCATCGTAGGAGAGCACACGTCGAGGCGCTGGCGTACGGAGCGAGTGAGGCGTGTGATTGCCGCGCGAGTGTGGCTGTGCTTCCATAATGGAAAATGTTCCTTGACGTCTCAGATATTATCTGACAGATATGCACAGAACGATCAAAACACTTGAATTTATTAAGCGCATAGTTTAACGCTGATGCACCAATGAGGATGTGGGAGGTAGTTCAAGGCGGTTTGGAGGGATTCAGATACCTTTCAGCGGTACCTCCGGATGTGGAAGTAAAGGGCGGTTCGCAAAGGTTCAGCGCCTGAACCTTCACACCACTATTGAACACTGCGACCACCGTCGTACTACAGTGAAAGTGAAGAAGAACCTGCTCCAGTCAGACATGGTCATCGCCCAGTTGAAACGTGCATATTTCAGGACGCCGTTGTTTGCACTCTCTCCTTCTTTCTTCTGCGTAAATGACGCTCTATCCCTACACGACATGTAGATGAAAACAAGTATCGGTAGTCATAGCGGTGAGCTGACTTCCCAGCCATTTATGAGCGCACGCTGACGCCAGACATATTATCGGCTATCTGACCGCTTCGTACGAAGCTGCAGGATAGTGCACAAACTTGAAGCCGTGGAATCTCGAAGTCTATCAACCGTACCAGGACATATGGAAAGAGCTCATGACGGAGACGTTTGGTCATGAAGCTCAAATACAACGTGGAGTGTTTTCAGTCGTCGCTCGGTGTTCTACGTGTTCTGCCTAGCATTGTCATCAATGGCGTGAAGTTCACGGTGAAGGACGACTACAGCACATGTACTACAGTGTACATGTGCTACCTGCGGGTATGCAGCGCGCCACCTGACTCTGGTACTCGGTTTATCGTGAGCGTTAATGCTCACCCCAGTTTTCGGAGAAGTACCCACAACACTGAAGACAGTGGTGATCAACGACATGGCGAAGCAGTTCCAGGCAGAGGACAAGCATGTCTTGTAGCTGTGTGTGGACGAGCCCAACTCTACTCTGTGCTGAAGACCGTCATATTTACACGGATGTGAAGGTCGAACGGTGATCGCGCAGTAGCAGGAGTGACCTGGATCTTGGTACCGTAAGCTGAAGAGCACGAGGCCTGCGCTAATAGGGAGGCTGAAGTTGCCACCAAGAGCTTTACAGCAGTTCGAGTCCGAGTAACTGTATCAGCATGTGCATGTCTGATGGCCAACCGACTCCTCAAAGCAACCTCAAAGTACCAGTGTACAAACAAATAAAACGGTTGCTTGCATTTCAACTTTATCACTAGCCAATGTTTCAGTGGTGTGTTACCATTGGTATCCGCGCTTTAGTAAAACGTCGACGCTTTCAATTGGCTTGCGATTGCTGAGTCTTCTAAGTTTGGGCGGACATTTACAGCGGCTTAGCGCACTTCACGCCGCAGCAGTCGTGGAATTCCTTCACCTGTCTAGCCTGGCTGTCTTCAGGGCTTTCATCAAGGTTTGGCACGAAGTCGTCCCGGCAGTCCCTGCTCACTGCAAGGTTGGACTCAGAGTAGAGCGTTGGGCAGCCCGTCGCCTGGCAGTAAAGCGGGTCTTCAGCAGTGGCGACGGTAGCGACGACAGCAGCGAGGACAACAGCGAAGCAGGTCTTGAAGTTCATTATAGCTGGAGTTTGGCTTGGTGGCGGAGTGTGCTCTGGGGTTGGCTAAACGCGGACTGACTCCTTCTGTTGGAATTCTTCGGCAGCAATGCACAAGAACACCAATTTGAGATTTTGCAAAAAGATGGGGTAAGCCTTACAGCAGTTTTACCATGCAACAATTGAGGATTTCTATGTACTGTAGTGGCGTCCCATCCCATGAACATGTTTGCAACAAGCACGAATCGCGACATCGTCCGATCTAACCCGACAGTTTGTTTTGACTAATTACCGGTACAAGGAATCAAGAGCAGATTTACAGGGCCACAATGGACTTCTGAAACGACGCGATATTGCGGACGATGTTGCTACCACAGAATCTAGAATGTCATTATTTGACATTTTACGGTATTTGAGGATGGATGTCATCGCACTCAAATCTCGAAAGAAGCACATTTTCAAAGTTCCAAAACCTCTAGCTGCGTCAAAATGGAGCGTATTCAGACAGCTCGGACCTCATTAGAATGCTCTGTTCAGCAGGCACGATCCAAAGGGACTGAAAAAATGCTATAGCGACGTGATCTTGAGATCTTGAAGGAAAGCTTGGCTTGAATTCCAGAGCTCGAATTCACCCCCTTCCTGAACCCTAACCACTGGCAAAAGCATATTGGCCTCGAACAGAATTTACACCATAACTAACCTTAACCCCTCGGTAACCAACGTCGTAAGTTACGACTTTGATGAGGGCGAAAGTCGTAACTTACGACGTAGTGAACGCCTTTAAACAGGAAAAGGCTCGGAAAAGAAGACACAATACTTTAACCAAGTCAAAATTTGAGGCAAAAGAATATAAGCTGAAAGAGGTCGAATCGGCAAGAGTAAAAAAAGGGTAGGTTAAGGGTAGATGTGTAGCACCGACCAGATTGTCTGCAGATCGCAAGCCGTCGGGTGGTGGGTGGCCAGAATTCAGCCTCATTCCAGAATTTGCCACGATGGCAAGAGTGCGCTCCAGCTCAAGAACAAAACAAGCGGCAGTTGCAAGTTTAGCGGACGTGCGAGGTATTGACTTCAAACATTTATGGCGGCAGCTACGCTCGGTGGGATGGACGTCGAAGAGGCCTTCCGGACTTACGAACAAGTGGACGTATACATCACCTACTGGGAAGTCGTTCATGGGTGCGTAATTATGAAGACTACACGATATTTCTTTGCTAACGTAAACTATATTTGTAGGGGAAGATGCCGTGGTGACTTTTGCTATTGAATCTGGTCTCATTGGTGATGCGATCGACGATAGCGACGACCAGGCAAGTGGGGATGACGCTGTGCCGATGGAAGACCTAGTCACGCCTTCACAAATCGATACATCCATAGCGCTATCAGCGAACACCATTGAAGCGGTGTTTGGCTCGGTCAGTGACTCCCAACAGGACGCCGAGGTTCACTTGGAGCCGTCTGACCAGGAAGTGGTTGTAGGTGCTTTCCAGCGTCTGTTATCGGGTGCTGAGTCAAGCAAATCGGATTCGAATGACGATGACGAGAGCGAAGTCGTCACGGTTGATGGTGTTGCGAGTGTGAATGGCTGTGCGGTTGCGGAGGGTGATGTGAACGTGATGATGGATGGAGAACTATCCGAGGAGTATGAAGCCATCGATTCCAGTGGCAGCGATGGTAGCGACAATAGTGGTGATGATGTCATTGAACGACGTGAGTTTCCCGACGACTCAACTGTACCTGATGAAGAAATTGCGCGTATGGATGACACGTTTGTTGACGGGTTGGGCGGCACGCTGATGCTCGAGGCAATTGATAAGGACGCTCTTCGAAGGTTTGAATGGAGCCCACTGTCGTCCAGCTTTGAATCACCCACTGGAGAGTACCCCGGCTTGTCTACCGACGTCGCTACCCCCATCCGTGAGCTACAGGATATGGCTGATTCTCCCATGATGTTGCTGTTCTACTTCCTACCGAAGGCATTGTGGGTGAGCATTACCAAAGAGACGAACCGGTACAAAAAGCAAACCGCAAACGCCAGAGCTAAGAGAATCCGTTCACTGCAGAGGAGACGCAGTACAGCGACGCCTGAAACAGTCAAGCAGATCGAGAGGCGCTTACGTGCTGAGCCTGCATACCAGCCACACGAGCTCCTACATGTAATCGGTCTGCTAGTGGCAAGGATGCTGAACCCAATGACGCGCCGTTTTTCGAGACACTGGGCAATGACAGAGGACGGCGCAATTCCCGCCGGTAATTTCGGCAAGTACATGGCTCGGAATCGATGCACATCAATCCTGCGCGATTTTCATGTCGTGAATAACGAAGCACCAAGGACTCGGGATAAAATGTGGAAGCTTCGACCCGTTGTCGAAACGCTGCAGTCTCGGTTTCGTTCAGGTTGGACATTGGGCAGTACCTTTTCGTTCGACGAGGGCGTCCTTCCGGCTACGTCTAGGCGTAACACAACGCGTATGTTTATGCCAGACAAACCTCATCGATATGGTACGAAGCTCTTCATGGTGTGCGATTCTGTCAGTGCATACTGTCACCGGTAAGAATTTTACTAAGTCGTAACTTACAGCTACAATTGAGAGATTGACTTTCTCTATGTCGTAACTTGCGGCTATAGGTTCGAGGTGTACGTCGGAAAGCGCGAGAGTGGAGATTCGGATAAGCAAGCATTTGACAACAAGACGGGAGCAGCAGCAGTCATACGCAACATGAAGGCTGTTCTGGGAGATGAACCACAAGGTTTTCGGCTAGTTGTTATCGACAGATTCTACTCTTCCGTCCCGCTCGCTATTCAGCTCTTATCGATGTGCGTCTACGTGCTGGGGACGATCATGGTCAACCGACTGGGATTTGACAAAAAAGTGATTGAGAGTCGCAAGACGCGTCCTCGTGGAATTGATCGTGGTTCATTTGCATTTTCCCGGTCTATTTCCGTCCCGACCATGGTTGCTTGCCACTGGTGGGATCGGAAGCCCGTACACTATCTTGCAACGGGACCCATCATGGCTGAGGACTCTATCCATCGAAACATCAAGCGCGTTGGGTCGTCTACGGTTAAGTGCCCAAAGCTCGTCACGGATTATCAACGCTGTATGGGCGGGGTTGATGTTCATGACCAACTCCGCCTACAGTCGTATTCAATCCAGACTGCTTTCCGTTTCCAAAAGTACTATAAATCACTATTCATGGGGTTTGTAGATATGGCACTGGTGAATGCTTATCTTACACACAAGGAAACATGCCGGATCAAGCGGCTTGTACCGAAACATCGTGGTGACTGGTATCTTCTGCTACATAAGCAACTACTGCAACTTAAAGCTGAAGACTTCGAGGAAGATACCGCCCCGACTCCTTCTCCTATGGCCCGCTCACGCAAACGTCTTCGGTTGGACGGACACAAGCACGTCCAGTTTGATGACTGGGTAGTTGTTTCTGGCGTCCAAAAGCGAAGACAGCGTTCCTGTAAAGTATGTGCCCTCCTCCGTGGGGAACGGAAGAAATCATTCCAAACTACCTTCTACTGCGTAGACTGCTCGCAGACCGACGCGAAATGCTTTCTTTGCCCCAAGTCGCGCCATTCGTATGGCGGTGTTCGCAAGACGTGTTACCAGATATGGCACGAAGACTTCGACAGTGGAGAGTCTATTCCAGCGTCACTCGGCAAGCGGGTCGTCTTGCGGCGATCGGGCAAGGTTGGCAAGCGCAAACCCACACGCCGTGAGCTGCTCTCTCATGAAGACGGCGACGCTGATAATGAAGGTGTGCAATCAGCAAATGTATAAAGTGCGCATTGGATTTTTTACAGTTCATTTTATGTTTTTCAATGCATATCCTTTACTTCATCATTGCCCAGGTTTTGTAGTAACAGTAGCAGTTGTGATGCTCAAAGAAACATCTGGGATCAATAAAGATTGGCGTCAAAGTCGTAAGCTGTGGCTTTCCGAGATCTCACGCGGTTCGAATGTCGTCACTCTTACGACATAGCTCAGAAAAACCTTTGACAGTTAATAGCGGGAAACCAGTGTATCCCGACGTGGACAAGGCACATCAATACAAGAACTAATAGTAACACGACGTCGTAAGTTACGACGTAAAATACTCTGTTCCAACAGTGGTTTCCTGGTACCTGAGGGGTTAAGAAAAACACAGAATTTGAGGTCCAAATTCTGTGGTAGCAGCGTGTTCCGCGATATTGCTGGGGGTTAAACAGTTTAGTGGTACCAAACATACATGTTTTGAAATTTTCTATTCTATTCATACCCCTGCTCGATTCCGCCATTTAATAGCATGGACTGCCACTTCTTGCAAAGCCCCTTTTCACAGTCAATACTGTATAAGTAGCCACATGCCGGTATGCTGCTTGAGCAGCACGTAGCATCAATTGGTGCGAAAGAAGTAGCGATGACGAGGATTCTGACGTCAAGGTTTGCCCCTGCGTGAAGCTCTCTAGGCTTCACCACGCGTTTGCTTAGCCCCAGTGTCGATCTACATGATGACGGCGGCGTCGACGAACGGACACAGTACGTTACCAAGGCAAGTGGAAGTAGTCAGCTGGTCGAGGGTTACCTGCTTCCTTAGTGTTCACGATCTTGCGCACGCGGCTACTATTATCTTCAAAGCGAGTGACAGCAACCTGGAGTGGAAACAGAGGCAGAAGACACTTTCGATTCTTTGGGGTTCGTACTGCATGCTACGTGAAGACTTCGAAACGGTGTACACTATCGTGAATCCCGAGCGGTGAGACCCAAGCTGTGGTAGGTTCTTTTCGTATACTCCATCTACTCCATGCTGTTGATATTGGCAGCAGTCGTTGAAATTTTTTGAAGAACTGCTGAAGCTTTACCTCCCCCTCAAAATTGACTTTGGATTCCTCGTGCGGAAGGAATGGCAATCTGATTTCACGTACACTGGTACGATTTGAATTGAGAAAAGTGCACTTCTGTTGAGTGCTCATTCTGTTTTTTATCGTATTCATTTAGCAGTTGCTGTTGTAGTCCTCGAGAAAACGGCAAAACTAATTGAAACCCACCGTTAGTTGCAAGGGCTGCCGGTGGTGCAACTTGACGCACAGCACACAGAGAAGTCCCCTCCGATCTTTTCACAGCACTCACTGATCCTGATGTTCGACTCGGAGAACATGTTTTCGGCGCAACCTAGGGTGCTCGGGCAGTAGTCAGCTTCAGTGGGCGCAAAAGAGGTCGCGAGGAGGGCACCGACAAGAACCATGGCGCAAGTCTTGAAATTCATCTTCGGCGGGCTGGCTGGGTGAGACTTAGTAGTGGAGAGGCTAAAACCAAAATGAGTGTCATATGCTTGAAAGAGATAATGTTGATGCTACTGATGCTGAAATCGTTAACGCTTAAAAAAAAACTGGTCTTACACCGATGATGAACGTCGGTTTACGCGAGAAAGTATTTTATGCGGGGACTATCCAGAGTTGTACCGACAAGTTGACGGTTCCCCGCTATAAATTGTCGGTAGCGTTGGGCAAAAAACTGTCCTGGATAAATCCTGGTCATCGCCATCCAGGCAAAAACCAGGATATCCTGGATGAAAGTGGCGAAAAATGTCGCATGGCTAACAATCGTACAATCTAGCCAAAGCCTTGTTTTATATAAATATGTCCCTCGTGGAGGTCATTTCCCCAAGGGAATTCCTTCCCACATTCTGATTCTTGCGATTCGCAAGGTCCTTGCCATTGGCAAGTTGCCAAGGAGGTTCGTTACAGCGGCTCATTAGCGGTTTAGCTGAAAGAAGCTCAGAGGTTTGACTAAGTGTCCATAACTTATGGGGAAGAGTCATCCGATTTGGGGGAACTTCGACATTGTCGTGGACAAGCGTGACCCTGACGTCAAGTGCAACAAGTGCAATACGATGGTTTTGGGTGCTCGTCCAAGTCGTAACATGATGAAGCACGCAGTTGAACACTGTATACCGGAGGAGAGACTAAAGTGGAAAACATACGACGACGCAGCTAATAAGAAGAGGATCTGGAAATTAGGTCGTGGCAAGTATACTCCACGCAAGTCTCCTGCACGAACCACATCGCCAGCGTCGACTCCATCCGCTTCAACCTCCCCAACTAGGCGTCTACGGTTTGATTCCTCTCCACCTGTAACAGGGCCTCCTGGACGTATTCGTCTTGATCAATTGTCCAAAGAGGAACATGACAGGATAATCGCGGAAGGTTTCTACGCCACGGGGATTTCTTTTCGCTGTGTAGAGAATCCATTATTCCAGCGCATATTTGCCCAAAAACTACCCTCTCGAAAAGATCTTGCTACTGGACTGCTGGACTCGACTTACGAGCGCCATCGCAAGCGAGCCATCGAGTTGCTCAGGGGTAAGACGCACCTCGGTTTGGCGAGCGATGGCTGGTCCAATGTCAACAATGACAGTGTAGTCAACTTCGTAGTGACACGTCCGGATATGAAACCTGTCTTCTGGACGTCTATTGTGACCGAGGACAATTCCCATACTGGACAGTACATTGCAAACCTTCTTGCATCGGCAATTCAAGACATCGAGGCAGAAGTGGGTGAGGGTGCCATAACTGCTGTGGTTACCGACAACGCAGCGAACATGAAAGCTGCTTGGAGAATTCTTCGGCGTCAACGACGCAGCCTTTTCTGCCATGGATGCGCAGCTCACGGCATGGATTTACTGGTGAAGGACATGTTTAAAATCCAGGAACTCAAAACGGTGCTGAGTAAAAGCAAAATGATTTCGTCGTTTATAAAGCAGCATCACAGTTTGTGGTACCGTTTCAGGAAAATACTGGACCAGTCTCGTGGCCCAGACCACCCTCATGCAAAGAGGGTTTCTCTTCCAGTTTCAACTAGGTGGTATTCGACGGAAGACAGCATCGCTCGAGTTGTTAACAATCGTGACGTGTTCATGATGGCGCTCTCGGACCCCAACTTGTTGGAAAAATACAGACAGAAGAGAAAAAAAACAGCACAGTGCCAGCCCGCGCCGTGTGCAGCGGTCTCCAGTGACTTCTTCCCTACCGCCGACCGCCCAGTTAAGCGTATTGGCTTCGTCGCAAATCTCGGAAAGCTGGAGCGCATCAGAATCATCGCTGCCGTTGACACAACCGTCGCAAGAAGTATCTAATTCGACTCAAAGCGGACGTTTGTCTCCTCCTATTAGGCCGTCAGTGGAATCAGGGACGGCACAGCAGTACCAGGAGTGTTCGCAGCAATCGGCAGCTTCTTCGCAGAGCACACGCTGGCCGGAGTCCATGCAGTCATTAATACAATCGGAGGATTCACAGTGGTCTCCACCGCCAGTGCAACTAGCACAATCGTCGCAGGCAAGCGTAGAATCGCCGCAACCTTTGCGCTGCCCGTCACCGACGCCGTCATCACAAGAAGTGTACGATCCAACCACGTCGGGATCACAATCACAGTCAGAATCGCAGTGGGAACCCAATTGGTACCTTTTGCCACGGACACAGCTACTTCCATCTTTGTTTCAACCGCGTGAGAACAATGAGGACGGCGGGCATCCACGCGGACAAACAGAACAAAATTTATCGCAGCCTGGATCGACGTCGTGGCAGCCAGAAACACCGGAGGTCGATTCAAATTCTCAACAGAGCAATACGCCTGACAACGTCGACATCGTGATGAGCATTATTCGAGACGATAACTTCTGGAAGGCCGGTGAAGTTGTCATCAACGCAGTTCACCCAGTCAATGAGGGCATAGCTGCCTTCGAAAGCGATAACTGCTGCATTTCGGTGATCTATACACTCTTCGAGAACCTGTTATCCAATGCGATATACATGGAGAGCACTCCCACGATAGCGGCATCGCTGCAAACCAAGCTGCTGGACACGATCACTTGCAGGCGAAAAAAAATAATCACTCCACTGGCTCGGGTAGCGTATCTTCTGGACTGGTACAAGCCCCTACAATTCTCTCGAGTTGCCGACGAAGATCCGAACTGTATCATTATCGAGGCGACAAAGCTAGCAAAGGAGCATGAGTTACTTGGGGGAGTTACCGAGCAAAGGTTTGTTGATACACTTACTCGATTCGTCGACAAAAAGAGGGAAGCAGCTCGAACAAGATCACCACGAGCGCCTACCGTGGATCCTCTTCACTGGTGGGAAAACAAAGGCTCGAATGACTCGTACGCTTGCTTGAGGGAATTCGCAGCACGCATATTTGCCATTCCGACGTCGTCTGCAGCAAGCGAAAGAAGCTGGAGCATCCACAAGTTCATCCATTCAAACGGCAGAAATCGGTTGACCCCTGAGCGCGTCACAAAGCTTGTATTCGTATACAGCAACATGGTTGAGCGTGGCGAAGCTAACGCGGTCCAGCATGAACTGTTTCCAGAAGCTACAGAAGAAAGATTTTATCATTAGCTTCATATTGCATAATACACACCAATGTTGCTGTACCTGGTTGTTCCTCTGGCACATGTGCACTTGGCTTGGGCGCTTGTCGAAGGATTTGTAAATGTAGCATCGAACGTCGTTGCGAGCCTCTTCTTACACTACACCGCCGGTAACACTTGCAATACCTCCGCCAATTGCTGCACCAGCTCGAGTTGTAGCAGCTACTTCGCCCATACCCCATCAAACCT
Organism: Phytophthora capsici; assembly: GCA_030324255.1. NCBI lineage: Eukaryota > Oomycota > Peronosporomycetes > Peronosporales > Peronosporaceae > Phytophthora > Phytophthora capsici. The sequence continues at coordinate 2,727,960 of CM059346.1, forward strand.
TTCGGATGCCATGTCCTGAACAGTCAATTGCAGTAGCTGTTCTCGTCGTCTTAACCACTTACGAACATAAGCTTGAACAGTGCGAGCTGCCTCCCATTGTGCATACAGAGCCTCCAAGTTCCGACGCCTCCGATTCCAACGTTGACTACGAAAACGGAAGACGCGCTGAATGTGAACTGCGAATGGAGATAACAGTTCAAGACGCTGCTGCTCTTCCTTGGCTCAAGTTACGTACTTAGTCCACATTCGCCATCGACATCGGAGTCGTCTGCGCACGTACAACTTGAACAGCGGCGTGAATTTGTACACACTGGTTAAGCTGGACGAACGGATAGCTGCTAGTAGAGCTTGCACCTTGGAATCTCCCTGGAAAGCTTCAAGACGTCTTCGATGTTGCTCTCGCGCGAGAGATTGGATGGTTAAAACAATCGGTTCGGTATCGATTCGACCCTTCCAGTGCAGGTACAGGGAGTTTACGTGGACTTCTTTTCTTTGCTCACGACGAGCTCGTTTCGCTTCCAAGAATTGTTCTTTCGCTGCCTCAAGCCCCCGTTCTCGTCTCGCTATCAGTTGACGTGATTCATCAACAGCATGAAAGAGTTGGCGACGTGTAGCTTCAACCGGACGTGATACATTTTGTGCTGCAATTGCTGCGTACTTAGGAGTTCGTTGCCCACAAGATACTTCTACAGCCACGTGTGTCTCCGTAATGAGAATTAACATCGAGTTGAGCTTTGCAGCGAGAGCTCGATCACCACGCGCGATTTCATGTAGACGATGGAGGTTTCTTGTAGGTGAAATGGAGGCAAGAAGCAGCGTCAATTGTGTTTGGAGGTCGCGCTTTACTTGTTTACGTGATGTTCGTCCTCTCCAAGCTGCTTGGAGTCATGATGCGACGTTGAGCCAGGAACTCGCGAAGACTACCGAGATTAGCCGAGGCTCGAGAAAGAGAACTGATGCATCGTGCAGACTTGGAAACACGAGAATTTGTACGATCACTGCGTACAATAGAAGAAGATCTGCGAATCCGTCAACGCTTGAAGCGCGAGCGTCGCGAGCAGGGCACTGAAGTCACCTACACGGTTGATAGAGCACGGAATACTGCAGCTCCTGGACCTGCGTATAGTTCGATCCAGTAGTCAACGCGTTTGGCTAGAACCCACAACCCAAGTCACCGATCTTGCTTACAATGACTTCTGAAGGTCCAGTATAGATCGTAGTATTGGCCAGTGGCGGTTCCGGACTACATGCAGAGTTTGGGGACAGAAGCTCGAGTCGAGCTTCAAGAAAACCTCCACGTCTTTCATACAGCAGCGACACAGCGAGATCATCACCTGGGTGAGCGATAGCCAGCTAGGGGACACACGCACTTGGAAGCAGCGTGGACAAAGAAGTCTGTAGCCGCCCGCTAGTCAGCATGTGAATTCTTGTGCGTTGACGATTGTGTAGGCGGAGGTCTTTAGGAACGACGAGCAAGCGTCGGAGGCTCGGAAGGTGATGAAACCGGAGTCCAGCTGCCGGAGGCGGAGCCTGTTCCAACTCCCAGCTAAATGTTCGCCTAAAACACTCATGTCAGCTCCTTAAATGTGTGGTTGGAGAAAGTCCCACTGTGGCGAAAACTGGATGAATCCAGGATAGAAATGGATATCCAGGCGAAACGTGGTTATCCTGGTTTTATCCAGGACAATTCCCAACGCTAATTGTCGGCGACAAGCCTGGTACCGGATATCACGGGAGTGTATCCATGCAACTGATGCTGAAATCGTAAACGCATTAAAAAAAAACTTGTCATACTGTACTGTATACCGATGATGAACGTCGGTTTACGCGAGAAAGTATTTTATGCGTGTTCCAACTCCCAGCTAAATGTTCGCCTAAAACACTCATGTCAGCTCCTTAAATGTGTGGTTGGAGAAAGTCCCACTGTGGCGAAAACTGGATGAATCCAGGATAGAAATGGATATCCAGGCGAAAAGTGGTTATCCTGGTTTTATCCAGGACAATTCCCAACGCTAATTGTCGGCGACAAGCCTGGTACCGGATATCACGGGAGTGTATCCATGCAACTGATGCTGAAATCGTAAACGCATTAAAAAAAAACTTGTCATACTGTACTGTATACCGATGATGAACGTCGGTTTACGCGAGAAAGTATTTTATGCGGGGACTATCCAGAGTTGTACCGACAAGTTGTCGGTACCACTCTGGCGACTACCTGCCGGTACAACTCTGGATTTGTCCCCGCTTTAAATTGTCAGCGACAAGCCTGGTACATGTACCGACAACCCGGATATCACGGGAGTGTTCCCAGAACATGTGCCGTCTCATTGGGTGTGTCCAGGGATTGATAGTACAATGGAATTTTTGTCGATCTGATTAGTAGTATTTGGAAGACAACTTCAAACCTCATAACTATCAATAGAGGTCTGGATCGGCATCGAACCTACACTGGTTATTAATATTAATATTTCAGCTATTAATAAGGGCTTTTTTTATCTAATCAGGAACTTGAAAAGCTAAGCTCACGCGATTCTCTGAGATTAAGATACGGCTTGGACGTACGTCAGGCCGCTAGTAAGTGGAAAGTTACAGTATTTACTCGAGGATGTAGCACTTGATCGCGTTCCTGAGGCAAGGAAACGAGTTATTTTGGCGGCTTTATTGCTCATTCGTTGTGGGCTATACGTAAACGACGATTGGCTGCGCCCGCGAGACTGTTTGTACGGCTTAGCAAGGTCGTGGAGAATTGACCAAACTGCGTCCCTGGCATTAGGCCAAGAGTGGTGCTCCACATTTACAGGTACCCCATGCGCACCATACTCTGGTAGAGCTGATGACGATGTTGCATTTGTTCCACAGGAATAATTAGGATGTCGCGACGCTGGCGGTGTGCCACGCAGGTTGTCGACGGGCACAACAGCAGAAGCACCAGATTGTCTTACCGTAATATCTTGGACAACTGGCGGCGGAGGTCCTAGGTACTGATGTACTACAAAATCTAATGTAGACAAATGAACACAACACATTGAGTTTCACGACATGTATGGTAAAATACATGTGCACTTTAACTTTACCGTTTTTCTAGTGTAGCATCAGCGTAGACGTCGTTGCTACACAAGTGATGAACACCTTTTCGACAGACACAACACGGCGACACTACTGATAGTTCTGGACAGCAGCAATGAGTGGCAGCACACACCATTATCTTGAGCCACGACGTGTACAACACGCCCTCAAGTCAGAGCTTAACTGTTGAGATGTGGTTGACTAAACCTTGAATGGCACAAGGAGCCTTGTTTTATTTTGGGAGAGATGACTGGTGCTCAAACCTCTGCATCTCTTCGAGATCGGGGTGGGGCTATTATTATTATTATCGCTAGATTATAGTAATTTTGTGGAACTTAAGAATACTATATTGTGACTATTACTGTAATTGTTTAATAAGTCGAATATAATAATTAATATTTTGTCAGGATAATATTAATTATTAAAGAGTATTAGCAGATATCATTATACTAGCAATCCCTGGGTGTGTCATACTATATATAACGGAATCACAACAGGAAGGATTTCTGGTGCTGCACCAGTGGTGCATCTCGAAAACAGGTTCTTGAAACCTCCGCGCTTGAAGCAATGCGTCCGACTGCAGATCTGCCGGGCCACTCACGAGTAAAGCCACTTCTGCCTTCACACCGTGTTTTCACGAATTTCACTGTGAACAGCCTGCAGTCGTGAACTCAAATCTGGACGCTCCTTTTCGATCAAGAAGCTGCGGTGAAGAAGATATTGCACTGGTGTTGTCATTGAACGCGGAGTGGCAGGTGGCGCAGGTGCAGCGGGGCTGCCGTAGCTTAGCGTCAGAGGAAGACGGTTAACTCAACGAGTTAAGGATTAACACTCACCTTATTAAGGGTTAATAGACCTTTATTACCAAAGGCACCTACTAACTACCACCTTAATAAAAGGACCTTTTACTTAGTGTTCCAAATCCAAACTGTTTATTTATCTTTTATTGCGGCTAGCCGCCTAGGGGGTAAATGTATGTGTTTAACTATCTAACATAGTAAAACCAAGTATAATCCTACTTCAAATGCAAAACGTGTGGCTCTCAGCCACACACACTCCCTCGAGTGTCCGTACATCAAATATGTACCTTACACAAAGTGTATCCATGTGTGGAACACACCAGGTGTAAACCCGTGTAACCCCGTTACACCACCCCCCACCAAGATGTGGACACCCGTGTCCACGACACTTTCTCAGTGAGGTCTTTTCTTCTCAAGACGTTAGTCTTCTCAAGACGTTAGAGGTCACTTTACCTCATCACAAGTTCAAAGAACTTCGGCTCCCAGAGCCCATTATCGAAACTGCATTCAAAATGCTACACCTTTCGCCACGGTCATCTGACCCTTCTTCACCTTCGTCTAGTGGCCACATGTCGGGGCGCGACAGCCCACGATCGCCACAGGCCACAGGCCGCAATCCCGACAGGGAAGCTGCTCCGCAGCGGCTCAGTGTACGACAGTACCACAATGAGCATCGACGACGTCATGGCTCCGGCTCCGCGAGCCAACATCCAGGTGGGAGCGACACTCCACGCTCCCCTGAGCCATCGACACCGCGTACGCGTCAAAACGCCTGGCTCGACGAGCTTGAGCAGGGCGAGATCGTCCCTGACGACGACGAGTGGTCTCCTACGCGCCAGGAGGCTGCCTCCCCGAGGCCTTCAAGCCCGGCGCTGCGCTCTCGCGAGCTGCGGACGCCTAATCCGTTCCCGAACCGTGATGGTTCCGCGAACGCCCTGCGCAATGCGCCCCCTCTCTCCTCGAGGTATGAGGATGAGCTCCCTGAGCCAGGTGTGGTCTCCAACGACCTGGACGGGGCTCAAAGCCGGCAGCTTGAGGCTGCATCTCGCGCACGGTCTAACAGACCTGTGGCCCGCCCCATTGTGGGCACGTCGCGCCGCGACTACGGTTATGACCGTCTCTCTCTCCTGCAGAGGTCGTTCGACGCGCTGCTTCGCAGCTCTTGGACACGTACACGTGTGGGCGCGCGCCCGAGACGACTGATGAAGTCGCCCAGCGACATTCGCTCCGCGAGCGCTTCTTGACTCCACAAGTCACAACTCCTTCGGAGTACCGTGAGCGCCTGCGTCAGCAGCTCAGCGGTGAGGCCGTGCCGGCCATGCGGACAGTGCCGGTGGTCCTCTGAGAGGGTGAAACGATGGCCGCTTACGAAGCGCAGTTTCAGAACTGGGTGGAGCTAGCCCGACGGCTCCACTCCTATGATGCTCTCCGAGCTAGTTTCTCGGAAACTGATATCCGCTTAGAGCGGCGCTTACGCCTCGACTTCGCGAAGCGACAAGCAAGACGGCGTGTACCGGGACAACGTCCCTCACGCTACGAGGCACCCCGGCCTCCTGCTCCCGCTGTGAGCAGTCCTACCCATAGCTATGGGTCTGCTGGCACAGCCACTGGTCAGAGTCTGAGCTCAGCTCTTGACCTGTCGTCACCCCACTCTAGTAGTGGGAAGCGCGGCGCGCCCGGCGACTCCGTCGCGCGCCCTGCGGGCGCTCCGTCACCGGGTGACGCCGATCGTAAGCGTCCACGACGTCAGGGCAATCTTGCCGCAGTGGCACCTCGAACTCCCATGAGTTCTGGGAATGAGGGTAACCTCGCCACTTTACCAGATACTGGTTTTGACCTTGGCGCCGGCGCCGCGCCATCAGGCGCTCCACGTGATAGTGGAGGTTCCCATGCTCATCGAGCCGAGCAGGAGGGGGCCGAGCGGCCGATGGACTCTCGCGCTGCGAGTAGGGACGAGCTGCTCCACTTGCAGACCCGTGTCCGTTCGGTGAACGACTACGTCGCCGACGTTGACCGCTCTTCACATCGCTTAGCGAATGGCCTCGAGGAGGTTGAGCGTCGCCTTGTCTGGCTTGAGTCGCCTCAGGCGATGCAGCAGCGGGTCGTCGACCTTGAGCGTCAGGTCGCTCAGCTGCAGGGTCAACTCGACCTCTTGGTTCGGATGCAGCCGTACGGCTCTCGTCCCGTGGCGATGCCACCTCCGATGGCTCTACCGCCCGCTGCGTTGCAGCCTCCTGTGCCTCCGCACCCTGCTGCTCTGCAGCTTCCTGCTGCCCCGCAGTATCCTGCGCACTCGGACCCTGGTGCTGGGCCTCAGCACCCTGCTGTCTCGCAGCCTCTTGCTGCCTCGCAGCCTCTCGCTGCTTCGCAGCCCTTGTCCGACCCCGCGCTAGCGCCTCAGAGCTCACCCGAGCGGGGTCCCGGTATGGCTTAAGCAAGCCCACATAAAACACCGGGTGCGTACGCATCTTCTTCGGAAGATTAAGCGTGTACGCCAGGCCCTTCTTGGCCACGACCTTAAACGGTCCAATGAACCTAGGTCTCAACTTGGTCTTAAAGACCGCAGACACTGCATGTGTAGGTAGGTTTTTAGCGTTTAATAAAACGAGATCTCCAATCTCAAACCTTTCCATGTTCTTCCTGCCCTTGGCATCTGCATACTCCTTTTGGAGATCCTGGCTTTCAGCCATCGCGTCGCGCACTTGGCGCATGACGCTCAGTCTCAAAGAGACAAAGTCATCGACTTGCTTGCGAACCAATACTGGGCTGACATCAGCAAGCCGATCGGCTAACCCTCCCCCATCAAGCCCAGAGCCACACCGTGGCGGCGTTAGAGGGACGCGAGAATCGACCAAACCGTTCACATAGAACGGGGTGAAGCCTGTCGAGGCATGCACCGCATTGTTCATAGCGAACCTAACGAGGGGGAGCATCTCGCTCCAGCGTCGTGGCGCTTCAGCGCAGACGCTTCGGAGGAGGGGGGGGGGGGGGTCCTCCACAACGCGATTCACGCGTTCAGTTTGACCATCGGTCTGCGGATGATCCGCCGTGGACATGTCCAACTTGGTGCCAAGCACCCTGAACAAGGACGTCCAGAACTTCGCTGTAAAGCGAGGGTCTCGATCAGAGACGATTGCCTCAGGCAAGCCATGTTGGCGAAAGACTCTGTCTAAGAACAGCTTAGCTGTATCCTCACCGTTAACGGTGTCCGGCACAGCCGAAAGATGAGCCATCTTGCTCAGTCGGTCGACAAAGACCACGACACCCGTGTTGCCCGCCTTATCCTTAGGAAGGCCAAACACAAAGTCCATACTAATGGACTGCCAACATCCCGAAGGGACTGGCAAACTCGCCAACGGCGCAGCCGCATGCGGCGCGGACTTGGTCCGTTGACATGTCTCGCATGTACGCACATAGGTGCTTGCCCACTTGTACATCTTGGGCCACCAGTACATCTTGCTCACCGAGCCATAGGTCTTTTCACGACCAAGATGTCCACCGACAGGCGTATCATGCACCTCATAGAGGATGCGATACTTAAGATCCTCATCATGAGGGACGACCACTCGAGGAGTGTCCTCAGGGTCAGTGCTGTAGTACAGCAGGCCATGATCAAGCGTATAACGCTGCAGCCTCGCGCGTAAGCGCGGTGACAATTCCTTGTCCGAGTCTTAAAACTCTTCGCTCCCAAGAGCACGTAGCAGAGCTACACACGTGTCGTCTTGGGCGTATGCCCTGCGTATAAGGTCTGGGACCGACGACGCCACCGTAGTGACATGAGTCAACTCGTAGTCCGGCCTGCGCGAAAGCGCATCGGCCACTACATTAAGCCGGCCCGGCTTATACTTCACCTCGAAGTTGTATTCGGCAAAGAATGAAAGCCATCTTGTCATTCTCTGTGAGAGGTGAGGCGACTGAGTCGCAGTGCGTAAAGACGCATGATCTGTATAGATCACGAAGGGCTTAGAGCCGAGTAGATGTACTCTAAATTTGACTAGAGCATACTTCATTGCAAGTAGCTCTTTCTCATGAACTGGATAGTTCTTCTCAGCAGCTTTAAGCTGACGAGATTCAAACGCGATAACGCGTTCACGCCCTTCGGCGTCTGCTTGTTGTAAAGCACAACCGATTGCGAAATCGGAGGCGTCGCAGACGACGCTAAACGGACGGTCCGGGTCCGGAAGCGCTAAGATGGGCGCATGAAGGAGACTCTCCTTAACAGCCTTGAAGGCTTCGTCGTGAACGACATCCCAGCACCAATGTGCATTCTTCTTAAGGAGATTGGACAATGGCCGAGCCATATCAGCGTAGTTCTCGCTGTACTTGTGCAAGTAGTTGGCCAAGCCAAGCCACTTACGCAAGTCCTTCTGGTTCGATGGAAGCGGCCAGTCCACAATGGCCTTAACCTTGGCAGGATCTGCCCTAAGGCCTCGCTTCCCAATGAAGCATCCGAGGAAAGGAATTTCCTCCGCGCCATAGACGCATTTATCTAAGATGGCGTACAACTTATTCGTGCGCATGCACTCGAGCACCGCTCGCAAATAGTCAAGGTGGTTCTCCACATCAGACCTCCCGTGCTCCGCACGACTATGGACGAAGATGTCGTCGAAGTACGTCTGAGCGTACGCCCGATGGGGCCTGAACAACTGCGTCACTAGACAATTGAACGTCGCAGGCGCGTTCGACAGCCCTTGGGGCATCACCAACCACTCCCAGAGCATACCGCTCGGAGTACTCACTGCCGTGAGGGGTATATCGCTAGCTCTCATGAGCAACTGATAATACCCGTCGACCAAGTCGAGTGCACTGTACAACGTCCATCCCACCATGTTGTTCTGAAGAACATCCTTACGAGGAATCGGCGTTTGCGCCGGAATGGTGGCCGCATTCAGCTTATTAAAAGCATGCACTATGCGCCACTTGCCATTAGGCTTTCTGACACAGAACGTGGGTGTCGAGTGCGGAGACTTACTCTCTCGCACCAAGCCTGCTTCGTGCTTTGCACGGAAGAACGCGTCGATGACGTCACATTGCTCCCTTGGTAAGGGCCACTGCCGTGTTACGCAGTATTTGGTTCCTGGAACCAAGCCAATCTCATGACGTACGCCTCGATCCGGAGGCAACCCTGACGGCGGGTCATTCGACACCACATCGTGGTATTCCTTAATCAAAGGATAAAACGGATCCGAGGGATCCTTGAGGATCGAAGATCCACTCCTAGCGCTTAGCGCTCGCTTCGTGTCCTCAAGGACAGCTTCGTCCACGACGGACGAGGAGTTCAACTCCTCCTCGGGTCGTATCATGACCACCTCGGCAAGCTCGCCGGCCTTTAAGGCCTCGCCAAACTCGGCGACGTACATCTCGTCCAGCTCTAACAGAGCATCAACCGACGGGAGTCGCTCGAGACTTATGTCTCCGTCGACATCCCCTGTCACTCCATTCACGAGTGTGTACAACTGCTCACTGCAGTCGCGTGGAGCATCACCGCTCAACACGCTGGACACCTCGTCCGACGTCATAGACGTCACAGACGCTCTGCGTCTCTTCCTCCTCTCCCTCCTCGCCCGAGCACGGCCGGATGAGGGCTGCAGGGCGACATCACCGTCGCGCTGCCTAGGTGCCAACGCACTATGGCTCCTCGGAGAGGGAACAGTGTCATTCGAGACACTCAGCGGCGGGTCGGCGACCCTACGAGCACCGCTCAACGGATTACGTGTCGTTCCACAATTGTCCTTAGGACACAGCGGCGGGTCAGCGACCCTACATACACCGCTCGGCGGATAACGCGCCACCCCGCGCACGCCCTGTGAGTTACACTCACGGCTAACAGCAACCTCGTTGCTTACTAACTCTGACATACCAATGTCCAGCACCATGACCGACTCGGTCTCGTGCTTGCGCCAATAGCGCTTCTGTCTCCGAGCAGAGGTGGGTTCATGACTCGCCGATGCTCCGCTAGGAGACGGGCGCGTAGCGCCCAACGTCTTCGACTTCCAGTCGATCCATGGCTCGTGGCTCTCGAGCCACGCCATGCAAAGGATGAGGTCATACCTCTCACCCAGGTCTAAGACCAAGCAGCGTTCCACGCTATCGAAGTCTAAGAGCTTCACGTTCAGGTCAATAGAGACCTTCGACACTGTCACTAGTGTCCCCGTCGCAAGACGGACAGAGATCTTATCTCTTCGAGGCTCCTTCAGAGCCTCCGCATATGGTTTAAAACCATCAACAGTGGAGCGCCGGACATAGATGCCGGACGTCCCCGAGTCTATTAAGACTCTCCACGGCTTGTCAAAGCCCTTCACGTTCGCTTGAACGACTAACAAGCCGGGCTTGCACTCACTACGTGAGTTAGAGAGCTTAGCTCTCTGCGGGGCTGAGTCCCGTTCTCTCCTGCCTCCCAGAGGCCCAACAGAACTCAGTTCTTCCCCAGTAGGGCGCCCCGCGCCTACTGGGTTCCGTCGTTTCCCCGCGACGACCCTGGTTGAGGGTTCGAAGCGGTGCTTCGGCTCGATGGAGCCTGGGCCTTGTTGCGCAACGGGCAACTAGGCCTCAAGTGGCGGGTGCTCCCGCACGTATAGCATCGACGGATGCTGAAGCGCTGCTCAGCAGCATAGAGGTCAGCCTCGTCTTCGGCGTGGCTGAGGTCCATCGGTTCAGGACCGCTCGAAGAGCTCGCGCTACCAGCGCTCGAACCAAGTCTCGCAGACTTAAAGTTATATTCGGCATTTAATGCCACGTTCACGGCCTCCTCAAATGAGGCAGGGTGAACACGGAAAACTTCCGTTCGGGCCGCGCCCGTGCGCAGGCCCTCCATGAACACGGTCACGGCGACCACCTCGGGAAGAGGACTCGACGCCATACCGGCGATCAGAGTTCTCAACTCTTGGACATAGTCCAATAACCCCTTTTTACCCTGGCGGGTACCAAGGAAGTTTGACCGTATACGGTACGCCTGGTTAGGCGGCGCGAATACGCGCACTAGTTGCTGTTTCAGCTGATCCCAAGTCGGGAAAGCAGCGTCCACAGACGTGCCGCACGTTAGTGCCCATTCTCTAGCTCGGCCACCGAGCTTCGAGATCGCCAGCGCTACGCGCTGTTGCTCAGTCTGGAGCAAGGCCGATCCCATAGCCATCTCGACCTCCCGGGTCCAGAGAAGGAGATTCTCCCCTTCCTTCCCTTCGAAGGTCACTACTTCGGTCTATTAGACCACTCGTGCGTCGACGACGCTGCCGCGGACGATGCGGCGGACGCCGTTGCGCTCACGCGCTCTTGTACATGCTCTAAGAGCGCCTTCTCGTAGCTTGCAAAAGCCTCCAGTCTGGCGGACACCGCCTCTGGCCCTTGCGAAGCAAGATTAGCAATGCCCTCGGGGCCCAACAGAGACATAAGCTTTTTAGGCGTCTCTTGCTGGCCCGGCGGCAAGCTGGCGAACACAGCGTGTTCCATCCTCTCAGAGGGATCAGTCAAAAGACTCAGTCGCAGGATTGACCAACAAGTGCTACCAAGTGCAGCGGGGCTGCCGTAGCTTAGCGTCAGAGGAAGACGGTTAACTCAACGAGTTAAGGATTAACACTCACCTTATTAAGGGTTAATAGACCTTTATTACCAAAGACACCTATTAACTACCACCTTAATAAAAGGACCTTTTACTTAGTGTTCCAAATCCAAACTGTTTATTTATCTTTTATTGCGGCTAGCCGCCTAGGGGGTAAATGTATGTGTTTAACTATCTAACATAGTAAAACCAAGTATAATCCTACTTCAAATGCAAAACGTGTGGCTCTCAGCCACACACACTCCCTCGAGTGTCCGTACATCAAATATGTACCTTACACAAAGTGTATCCATGTGTGGAACACACCAGGTGTAAACCCGTGTAACCCCGTTACATCAGGACTCTCCACTTCCATTCTCTCCATTTCAACACCCACGGTCCGTCCGTTCTTGGCATTCAAGCGCATCAACAAATATTTGTTAAGCCGTTTGGGAGTATCATTCTTTTGTTGCTTTGCCACTCCTGCCAAAAACCAAATGATGATAGGTTCGTTTAAACGCTTGGCCAAGGCACAACTTCCGAGAATGACAAGCTTTTTAGCGTTTAATTAAACAATATTCAGATACTTCGCACTACGTTGCTGTCTGCATAACAGTGTAGATTGGGTTATGCACAACCTAGAAATTGTGGTTATTCTGGGAAGCCCAATTCCATGGGCTCTACTGATATACCGTCTCTGAACCGGTTGGACATTAGGTGCCATTTTGTCTACCGGTATACCAACCTGATATCGGTTGCATGGTGATATTTATTTGACATTGAGAGTACCGGTACACCAACTTGAAATCGGTTGCAGACTGCAAAATATTAACTGCAACTTGCAGTTTATATTATTCGTACGATAATGACATTTTTTCTGGTACATGTACCGTGAAATGGATTTTGACTAAGTTAATGCAAGATGTCGCTCAGAAATGCAAATTTGAAAACGAAGCGGCCGGAGACCTATCCCAGTCAAGCATAGCCCTCGTTTAAATGCGTTGTAGGAATAAAATCCAGATTTATACACATCGTGTGCACGTACTTTCAAGGTGGGGTGCGGAGGTGTTGGATATTCTGTCCAAAACGAGTCCAACTTTGTCCAAAATATCCATTTTGTTTTGCTGTTTTGGAGATAGATTACCATATTTATCCAACATCTGTCCAAAACATATGCGTTATTTTATAAATTACGGATCTAAATCTTACCTTTTTGCTTCTAAAAGTAAGGCTAGAGCGGTTGGCGTGTAGTGCGTTCTCGAGTTAGGGCATTACTTCATTCAGGCATTTCCAAAATGCTGCACGAAGGGAAGGAGTACGTGATTAGGACAACGAACAAAGTCACTGGCGCCATCTACTACAACTGCCGTCATTTCCGAAAAAGGTTGCCTTGCAAAGCTGATTTCGAAAAGAGAACACGTACGCGCTTGCGGTGGGCACAACTGCGAGAATTTACTGCCGAAACAAGTCGTGGATGTGCGGTGTGAAATGCGTCAGCAGCTCCAGCGGGCGGCTCTAGAATCAGCGTCTGAAGCTCCATCAATGGTGTGGGAGCGTGTCCGCTCAGCATTGAGCAACTTACAAAAAGGAATCACGCTGAACGCCATCCCAAAACACCAAGGTGTCAACATTGTCAAAAAAATACCCGCAAGGGTATGGGTTGCGATATGCTACACTCGCTCGACAAGACCGAGGCGCGTTGGCTCAGCGACTCGGACAAACGCTCTTTTGTGAGGTTTAACACTGGGTTCTCTGTCAAGAATAAGGAGCGCCGTATCGTAGGATTTGGGCACCCAGATCTAGTCCTCTTGCTACGAAACCCAGCAATTCCGGTCTTCATCGACGGCACCTTTAAAATGGTGCCGAAACCGTTCGTACAATGCCTTATTGTAATGCTGCTGGATGCTACTGTTAACTTGTACGTTCCGGCGATGTACGTACTCCTTCAAGGACGAGACAACGACACCTATCTGGACGCATTGACGATGATTATCATTGCGACGGACCGCCGACTAGAACCCGCCAGCGTTACGTGCGACTTTGAGCTCGCGTTGATCAACGCTGTAGTCGACCAGTTCCCGAAAGTGCATATTGTGGGCTGTTTGTTTCATTGGAAACAAGCACTGCGCCGTCACATGTTGGAGCAGGGCCTAACAAGGGATCAGGTGAAGGATGCAACGACCCCCGGCAAACTCGACATTTTCACCATCATTCTTGCAGATGAAATCGACGACAAGGTGCGCATATTTTATTTTTTTTCTTATCGTTTGAAATTTTAACTTTTTCGTTATTGACATTTTTGACACTTCAATTATGACGTTATGATCTTGAATGACGTTGTAATTTTTATTAACTAGGGAATCCGGTATGTGCGAAGTCTGATTAACGAAGAGGGCTCTAAGGGCAAGTGGGATCAGTTTTGGCGATATTTTCGCAAGACGTGGATGGGGCGCTTTGATTCCAGCTGTCAATAGCATTATGGTTGGTGGGATTGACATCACAAACAGGACCAATATCCCGCTCGAAAAGTACAATCACGACTTCGGCGAGAAATTTGGGCATGGAGCTCATCCAAGCTTACTGGCGTTCATGGAGACAGCTAAAGCCGAGGCACAAGGTTACGTGAACCGCATCCATGACATCAAGCTGGCAATTCAAACTGCGCCTCGCCACGCTAAAGCTGTCCTAAACCCTAAACCCTAAACCCTAAACCCTAAACCCTAAACCCTGTCACTCAAATTCCAGACGACTACATGAACTTCATGTAAACTGTTTAACCAGCTTCTGGACAGTTTGGATAGCTTTTGGACAGCTTGGACAGTCTGGAAAAATAAACAAAATAACCTTTTAGTTTATTATATTCGTCATTTATCATTTGGACGATTTGGACAGTGTTGGACTCGTTTTGGACAGAATGTCTCCTTCCACTTCCGAGCGGCAACATGCGGACTTCCGAGCGGACAAGCGAAGAAGCGAACTTTTATGAGCCTTTTCTGTGATGGCGGAGTAATGTCCTTCCTCGGTTTTACACGTAGGACTTCTGGGTAGCAGAGGACAAGTAAGTGTAACATGCATTAATAAGAAAATTTTTATTGAATGGTGGCTCGAGATGGCAACTCAACTGCATTTTGTATGTTGACAATGTGATTGCGCTACTGCTAGCGAAACCAAGTCGTATACTAACTTTCCCGTCTTAGTCGAGAAACCAAGTTCCCACGAAAACATTTCTGGTGTGGTGAGTACGCTGAAGAATCAGCGCGGCGTGTACAAGTGGATAGTGTTGCTATCTGACGGCTCTATTGAATATCTCGAGTGTCAAGTGCTTGCTGAAGCCATTCGCTTTGCAAACGGAACAGGAATGACGCCAGGGTAGCACAATCACTGCGTAAAAAACTCCCTTGAAACAGGTAGCACTACTATTTCATCAATTCATTACTTTTCATTGACACTCATATTTCCTGCATCCGCTCGGAAGTCCATCAAGCCGCACTCAGAAGTCAACAGCCCACTCATTTCTCCGCCAACTGATGTAGCCACTCAGAAGTCCACCAGAGGTGCTCAGAAGTAAGATTTTCCCTTCAAGGTTTATGAAGTCCTTCGAGATCACAACATTTAGTATAAAAACAACCACTGTCTCGCATTTTTGGCAATTGACTTTAAAATTACGTTTTCCTTGAAAACTAGTGGAGTCCAACTCCATGAAAGCACATAACCTAAGCAACCGCCACCATTTAGTTGCAAGGACTGCCAAAACTACAACTT
This sequence comes from Phytophthora capsici, assembly GCA_030324255.1. Classification (NCBI taxonomy): domain Eukaryota; phylum Oomycota; class Peronosporomycetes; order Peronosporales; family Peronosporaceae; genus Phytophthora; species Phytophthora capsici. Next base: position 2,743,122 of record CM059346.1, read on the forward strand.
CCTTGGCAGCACGCAGAGAAGTCTCCTGTACGCTTTTCACAACACTCACTGATCCTGATGTTCGACTCAGAGTGGAACATCCGAGGGTGCTCGGGCAGTACGAAGCAGCTTCAGTAGGCGAGAAAGAAGCGGGCATGACGGCACCGACAAAAATCATGGCGCAAGTCTTGAAGTTCATCTTTGGTGGGTTGGCTTGGGAGTGGGGAGGCTAAAACCACAATGAGCTCGTTTGAATTTACTTGTAGTCCGAGTGTTGTGCACAGAGATAATGCTGATGCTACTAATGCTCACTCGTAAACATATACACACGCACAAAGATGATAATGATACAAATATTATCATTGGTATCGGTTTATGCGAAGAAGAATTTCAAGCGGAAACTTGTACAACATATCACGGAATTCGTACAAAATGACTCCCTACAGCTACATTTTTCAACGATATCAAAGGAAATGTGATGATGCACAGGTATTATCTGATTAGGGGTGTCATCCTAAAGACAACAGTAACAAGAGAATCACAACAGGAAGGATATCTGGTGCATCTCAAAAGTAGGTTCTTTAAGCTCCGCGCTTACAGCAATGCGCCCGATTGCGGGTCTGCTGGTCCACTCACGAGCAAAGCCACTTCTGCCTTCACGCCGTAGTTTTCACAAATTTCACTGTGAACAACACGAGGTCGTGAACTCAAATCTGGACGCTCCTTTTCGATCAAGAAGCTGCGATTAAGCAGAGATTGTGCTGGTCTGTCATCGTCCTTGGCGCTCAAGCGCTTCAACAAAAACAACACGATACTTGCACCAATAACGGTGCCACTTGTACCCGCTTCCTCCGCTAGCAGTGCTTCACTGCATACCAGCATCTCTGCATTAGCCTCTAAAAACTCCAAAGTCACAACACGTCCAGAAATCCACAGAGCACTCAGAAACGAGGTCATGCCGCTGCCTCCTGCCACAAAAAATGTGACGAGATAAATATTTTTTGCATTGTTTTAGCTGTTGGTTCAGAAAACTACCTGATTTCGTTAATTAACTGCAAGAGCTGATAGTATCAGCCGCTGATACTGCTGCAGCTCTCCTCTGAGCCCCCTCCGAACTTTTCACAGCAGTGACTAATATTAACGTTTGACTCAGAGATCTAGTGTGTCGAATAGCCTGTAGTATCGATATAAAGAGATATCGCTTTAGATATTGATATTAAATAATAAAGGGGCTCCCTCAACCAACTGTTGGTTGAGGGCAGTTGGTCGGAGAGACCAGCACACTTTGCTTTCTCCCCGCCAGCCTCAAGACTGTCTTCCTACTCCTCTCCTAGGGGTCAATTTGATACACTGGTAGCACTTGTTGGTCTAATATCGACGACCATGGCCCCCGCGACGCGCAAGAACGACCCAGACGCGCCGCCAGGGGGAGAGAGACAACCCGAATTGGAAGCGCAGCACACACAGCTACGTGCCGAGATTACAGCCGTCCAAGCCAACAATCAAGCACAGCGCCAACTACCTCTAGAGTCCAAGGCTCGCGTTTTCCGAGCGGCCTGCCGAAGTTCAAGGGGAAGCGCGACGACGATGTGCGCCAGTGGCTCTTCCTAGTGGAGACCCTGTGCAGAATCAACGGTCACAACGCGACGGACGACAACTACACGCTGCCTTCGATCGCGGGGACAGCGATGGAGGAACCTGCATCAGGATGGTTCTTGTTCGGGGCCTCAAAAACACCGGGGGATCTGCAGACGTGGCGTCGGTTCACGGGTGACGCCCTCGCTCACTTCGAAGCCTCCAACTATCAAGCGGTGCTACGCCAGAAGCTACGTGAACTCCGCCAGGTCAATGACATCGACGAGTACAATGGGAGGTACTCGTCATTGATCTTCCGCGTTGAGGGCATGAGCGAGGTCGACTAAGTCAGCTACTATTGCGACGGCCTCAAGCGTGCGACTCAAGCCTATATTAAACTTCAAAACGCAACGACACTGAGTGAAGCAATGGACCATGCTGCCAAGTATGCGATGTCCCATTTTGGTGGCGAGCGCAAACCGATCCGCGAAAAGCCGGAGCGCGAGCAACAGTCCCGCGGACGAGGAAGCTCTAACCAGTCCAACAACAAGAAGCCGTTCAACAAGAAGTCCTTCAAGCCCGGTCACTACGCTCCCGCGGAACAAGCCAAGGAAGGACCCGTGTGCTGCTATTGCAAGAAGCCAGGACACTTCAAGCGTGATTGCAAGAAGCCGAAGAGTGATGAGGGAAACAATCAGCCACGCCAGTAGAAGAGGGACCTGACGTGGCGAAAGCTAGCAAAGAAGGTTTAACCGTAAACGAGGATATGTTGAATCTGCTTTGCGAAGACCCTCTCGTCTACACTCGTGCGCCATTGTTTTCGATTGAAGGATCAATAGTACAGGGTCGGTGCCAAGATTCTGTTGAACTGTGGTGCCACAACGTATACGTGTCCCGTGGGTTCGTCAAGAAGCATGAGCTGAAGACACAAGCTTACACGGACCGGACTATCAAGGTGAAGCTCGGCGACAACAAGATTGGCGAGTCTATCCTAGAGTTGGTAAAGATCGAGATTCTACTCCAGGGTGTCCCAACTTACCAGTGTATAGCAGTTGACTTCGACATTCCTGAGGAGTTTAACTGTGTTCTCGGGGTGTCATTCTTTGTGGTTGTACATCTGGATATCGACTAGAAGAATCGATGCTTCAATGTAGGCGTCTCAGATGAAACCTCAACGGCGGACATTTCGACTCTCTGTGGGAAGTACAGTCCGGTTAATGGCTCTGGGCTTCACGATGCTGTGGATTGTAAACACCCTTCCGCGATAAGCCGTGATTCCTGTCGAGCCGCCGTGCCAGAAACGCGGTTGGAGGGCGAAGTTGAAAGCGTTGAAAGACCAGCTGAGGACGTGGAAAAGCTCTTGAAGCGTGAGAAGAAGAACGCTAGAGCTGAAGCAATGTTTACTCTCGGAGTGGTTGATTCGGAAGGAATTGAGACCAAGTACATCACTAGGAAGAAGCTACGGAAGTTCCTACGGTTACCTGCGAAGGACCAACCGGAACACGACTTCATGATTGTGTGCTAACGAACGATACGATCAAGGAGATCGAACGAGATCTTAAGAGGAACGATGAACCCGACAACGTTGGATCCGAGAAGGCCAGGTGATTCCTAAACACGGACTGGGAGACGTTCAAGGATAACCCAGCATACCCTGTTCTCGTCGAGTATAAGGATAATGTGTTCAAGCCAGAGTTGCCCGATGGACTACCAATGGAGCGCGACAATGAGCACCGTATCGACGTGAAGGACCCAAACGCGGCAATGTATCGGCAGCAGTGGCGTCTTTCGCCAGAGCAGAAGACGGAAATCGACAAGTGGGTACGCGAGATGATCGCGAAGGGACTGATTCGACCATGCATCAGCCCCCACGCTGCACCGATATTCTGCGTACGCAAACCCGTGGGATGGCGTATCGTTCACGACTACCGGTAGCTCAACAGCAACACGATCAGACAGAGCGTGCCGATGACGCGCAAGGAAGACGTTTTCGACCGTATGGCTGGCGCCAACTATTTTTCATGAATTTAATGTCAGCGTACTACCAAGTTCGAATGAAGGTGGATCATGTGAAGTACACCGCGTTCCAAGCTCCAAGCGGTCTCTATAAATACCTGGTACTACCTATGGGAGTCAGCAATGGCCCTGCAACTATACATAGGTTGACGTCGTCGTTGTTCAAGGGGTTATCGCACACCAGATCATTCTACGATGATATTTACGTGTTTACGAAGTCGGAGGACATCAACGAGCACTTGCAAGCCTACTTAAGATACTCAAGGAGAACAAGCTGTACGTGAAATTGTTGAAGTGTGTGTTCTGCGCTAATGAGATCCCGTGTCTTGGTGATTTTATCGGCCGAAACGGAGTTCGTATCGACCCAGACAAAGTACAGACAATTCGCGATTGGCCAGTCCCAAGGACCCAAGAACACCTCCACAGCTTTCTTGGTTTAACTGGATACGTGCAGCGATTCTGCGAGCGTATGCCGAGCTAACAGCGCCACTGTTTACTCTGTTAAAGAAGAAAAACCAGCGGAACGCGAAGATTACACTGAATGCAGTGCTGTTGAAGAACTTCAAGGATCTGAAACGACGATTATCCGATACACCAGTTCTGCACTTACCCGACTTCACGAAGCAGATGCACTTGCGAACGGATGCAAGTCAATTCGCTGTGGGTGGTGTCCTCTTTCAAGTTGTCGATGGAATCGAGCGGCCAATCGCGTATACCAGCCGGAAGATGAAGCCAGCAGAGCTGAAGTACCCAACTCAGCAGCAGGAGCTACTCGCGATTGTTAACGCGTAGGCGGCGTTTCGGATTTACTGTTTGGATCGACCGGTAATGATCGAGACGGACCATAAGTCACTCGAGGGAAATTTCCAGCAGAAGATGGCGAATCGACGGTTAGCCCGGTTGTACGACATCCTCGCAGAGTACCAGCCGGTATTTGCGTATTTACCTGGTGCGAAGAACGGTATCGCGGACGCACTGAGCCGACGACAGACCTTAAACCTGAGACGAAGGAGTTCCACGATTTACTCGTCCCAAGCTTCGACGAGACGAGTTACCAACTTCGTGTTACCGAGATTCGCCCAACAAATGAACTGATCAAGTTGATTATCAACGGGTACGCTAAGGACAAGATTATTCGAGACATTCGACGCGCGATCAAGAGGTGTCGAACTCTCGTGGTACTTCTGAGAAGCAATACAAGACGTTCTTTGATGAAAAGAACCTGATCTGGTACCAAAGAACAACGGATGAGAAGCCACGGATTGTCGTCCCAAACGTGGTGGCGCTAAAGCATCACATCATCTCTGAAGTACACGATTCTAATTACGGCGGACATTCTGGCGTCGATCGTACATATCTGAAGCTACGTGCTGACTGGTATTGGCCGAGAATGGTTCGTATGATTACGAAGTACATCGCGGATTGTGAAGATTGCAGACGGAACAAACCTCGATTGACGAAGACTCCGGCGCGTTTGGAGCCTCTACAGATTCCAGAAGAACGATGGCGTTCGATTTCGATGGATTTCATCACGGACTTACCGGATACGAAAACCGGGAAGAACTCGATTTGGGGTGTTGTGGATCGACTAACCAAGCGTTCCCATTTTATCGCAACGACAAAGACAGTTTCTGCGCACGAGGTCGCGACGCTGTTCATCGACAACATATGGAGGCTTCACGGTATGCCTCAGGATACCGTGTCAGATCGAGATACCAAGTTTGCCTCTGAATTCTGGAGTCAAGGCTTTGAAAATGTGGGAACAAAGCTCAAGATGACGGTAGCGTACCGGGCCCAAGGTGACGGCCAAACGGAGAGAACGAACCGAACTCTTGAAGAGTATCTCCGCTGCTTTGTATCGCCATGGCAAGATGACTTGGATGTACATCTTGCGAATGCAGAGTTTGCCATCAACTCAGCGGTCAACTCAAGCATCAAGATGTCACCATTTGAGGCCGACATCGGATACGTCCCGCACAACCCACTGTCTGCTGTTGCTGAGTCAAGTCGGCGAGGATTGCGCGTAGGACGACGCCAAGGCGTTCAGTTTACGGAACATCAAGCGGCCGTAATTCGCCAGTGTCAGGATGCCCTCCAGGATGCGCAAGCCCGGATGGCCAACGTGTACGACCGCGGACGTAAAGACCAAGACCTCAACGTTGGTGACCAAGTGTACCTAAGCACGAAGTATCTGGACACGGTGCATACGGGGTTTCCCAACTCACGCAAGCTTGGACCCAAGTGGATTCGACCGTATTCCGTCGTGCGCAAGGCACATCGACACGCGTACGAGATCAACTTGCCGCCTGGACTCAGGCTACATCCAGTCTTCAACACCGGTTCGCTCAAGCCGTAGTCTCCGACGCGTCTCTCGCGACCTCACGAGGTAATATTGCATGATGGCCAGGTAGGACAGATCGTCGAAGCAGTTGTCAATAAGCGTCAGCGCAAGGGGAACGTACAGTACCTCATTAAGTGGGTGGGTGAGAAGAAGGCGACGTGGGAACCGCTCGAGAACTTACACCAAGTGACCGGGTTGATCCAAGCATACGAAAACAAGACGCCTAAAAGATCAAGAAAAAGACGACGTCAAATTTCTGAGGACGAAATGGTATGTCGACGGACACGACAGCAACTCAAGATTCAAGATTAACAATTTCAATTCGAGATTATGTTCAAGATCCAGTGAAACGTTCAAGGTATACAAATTTCAAGATTATCTTCAAGTTCCAGGTGCAAGTTCAAGTATACAAACGTTAAGCTGAAAAGTGCCTTGCTATTATCAAGTTAGCCTACTTTTCCCTGAACCGGTATTTTAGCGAATCAGGACGCGTCGGACAAACCGCACTTTCGCCAGCCACGAAAAGGCGCATTCTAACAGCCGCAGTCTGAAAGTGGCTTTCGGAGGAAACGAAGCGCCGTGCTTCGTCACTTGCAGCATGAACACGTGCGACTTACGCTGGGGACCTGGGACAATACCTGCGCACAGATATACGCCAGGCGCCAGCAGCAGAAAATCCAGACCGATGCATGCTTAAACACCTTCGAGGCGAAACTGGACCTGATTAACACTAATTGTATCCTCACAGATCTCATCGCGACCGGCAGCACGAGCAGCGCGATTGGAATTCCGAATGAAGGTCCATAGTGTGGACCACACAACTCCAGCAGAGGTGATTGGCTTGTCCGTTCCAGCACGCACACAGTACAACGCATCGACAGCAGCTTCCGAGTACCAGTCAGAGATCCCAAGAGCGTCGGCGGCAAGATCCAGAGCGCGGAAGGCGCAACGGCCATCGCGGGAGGCGCCCATGGCCTGTGAAAAGTCGTCCGGCCGCGAGAAAGCGAACTCAGCGAAGGTCATGGGACCTCCGGTGGCTTTGTACTGATCACAAGCTCAAGATACTCAATGAAGCCATCTTCCTCAAGAAGCCAACGCGGCTCCCAAGAACCCTCAGGTTTTCCTGCAGAAATGATGTATTCAACATAATAGCGAGAGTCTCGGGTTACCTGCGCGCCAAGACGGTCAGAGATTGCCCAGACGTACCAGCGGAGCGATGTCGCGGCACTTGGAGCGGCAGACGTCTTCCGTCGAGCTTGGCGGTTGAGGGACGCGAGCGGTTTTCGCCCACAAGTTGACCGAGACGCATTCTGCTTGGTTCGCGCCATGGCAGGCTCTCGGGGGAGCGAGTAGTTGCGCAGCCAAGGACACGAGCACAACAGGTCAGCGGACACAGCGGTTGTGGCGAGCGTTGATCGAGGTAAGTTGCTAACTGATGAGAGTCTAAGGCAGGTGAGGAGCTATGGCAGTGGAGAGCAAGGCGTAGAGCAAAATGGCAAGAAGCGAGGACGAGCAACGGACACGTCAAGGTCGGCAACAGACTCAACCGCACTTGCAGAAACACGTGCGAAGAGCACTTCAAATGCTGGAGGGGTGAGTGTATCGAATAGCCTATAGTATCGATATAGAGAGATATCGCTTTAGAGATTGATATTAAATAATAAAGGGGCTCCCTCAACCAACTGTTGGTTGAGGGCAGTTGGTCGGGGAGACCAGCACACTTTGCTTTCTCCCCGCCAGCCCCAAGACTGTCTTCCTACTCCTCTCCTAGGGGTCAATTTGATACATCTAGCCACATGTGGTGCTAGAGCATCAATTGGCTCAGGTGTCGATGACGACATCGACAGGAAGCATAGCGCAAGACTTATAGACGATTTGGCTTGGGAGTGAAAGCCAAAATGGACTTGTTCCAGCTCGTTTCGAAGCCGGAAAATCATACTTTTACTTACGTTTACTCCCATTGGGCATTTTCGTATCAGTGATAATGCGACGGTCATGTACTTTGAGTAATCAGGATAACGAAGCTGCACTAGGGAAATCTAAAGCTTCGTCTCAAATGTAGGGTACCAATGGATACAATAAGTTGTTGAGTACAAGCTTCAAGCCACTCGATTAAAATCCGACAATATCAATATTTGGAATCACAACTAGAAGAATTTCTCGTGCACCTGGAGTGCACGAGCTTAAAGCAATGCATTACACGGCATATCTGCCCCACTAATCGTATTCTGCTACTATTATCCCCCAAAACGAGTGCCATCAACCTGGAATAGAGACAGGGGCACACACTTTTGCTTCTTTCGCGGGTCGGATAACGCAAATCATCTATTTCCATGCAGTTGATTTTGGTATTGATGGGAGCCTCTGTTTCGATCCACCTATTGCTGAAACTTCACCTCCTCTTGAACGTCGGGCGATGTGAATTCAAAGTACGCTGAGAAGAACTTGAACAGAACAAAGTGAATTCCTGAGTTGTTACTTCTGTACTCATCGCATTCACTCAGCTGTTCCTGTTAGCGTGTCCAGGTATTTCTCACATAACCAACTGGAACGAATCGTTTAGTTGCAAGGCTTGTCTGTGGTGCAATTATTTTCGCACCACGATAAGAAGTCGCCTGCACTCAGAATACGGATCTGAAGTTAACATTCATTGTGTTTTTCAAAGTGTAAACAGGTTATTATTTGATTTTGAATGAAAACCCAATAGATAAACTACCTCTGAAGTGATCATCTTAGACAAGTATTTGTCTATCGCATCCCACCGCAACACCACCGTCCCTTCCTAATCTTTTACCAACTCCTACGTCGTGGACGACACGGCCCGTGTAAGATAAAATATCTCAGAGAATATCGAGTGTCTGCTCCTGCTAAAATTCTAGCCTGGAAAATCGTTTCCAGATTTTGGTAAAATACTGCACGTTTCTTACTGTGTAGTGGGCCGGTACACTGTGACATGTATTCCAGTAACATCGGTATCGGTACCTACCTTGTCTCTCATGCTTACGAGGTAGCATCAATATTGGCATTTCTTGGCATAACGGTAATGTATTCATTACTGTGTACAGTTAACCCTGTACTAAATGATAAGTCCCGTGGACCAACCTTGTATCATGTACAGCAATATTATCGAATTGTAGAGCAGCACCCCCGTCTTGAAGCAAATATCCTATACTCGTCCTCGGCTACGAATGAGGACTATTCTTACCCAATCGGCACCACAACGTCTGAGCACCGCGGCGCTGAAAGCGAGGCACTAGTGTCTTTATCTCATTTTCGCCATGGGTCGTAAGCAGAAGCACGACGGCAACCTAACGTTCATCAAACTGAACTTGCTGAAAAACCCAAGAAGGAGTTTGCGCTTGACAAACAGCCTGGACAGCCGATAATCTAGGGGATACTGAAGAATGCCCACCGGTACAAGAACGCCTTGGATGAAGATCTACAGTCGCGTCGCACGAAAGGTCGTTTTTCCCGAGCTCGACGAGGCCCTCGCGAAATGGATCCTGTGCTGTCGAACCCGGGGTATTATGTTACTTAAGTAGATGACAACAGACGACGATCACCAGCTACTTTCAGAGTCAAAACTGACTATTGAGTTGGGCTCAAACCTGTATCAAGTTTGAAGTTTAAGAGTTATCATTTATCCCACCAACGACCAAATCAATTTTCGCACTTAACAGAAAAACCAATCATGTTGTAGGATACATGTTAATGCCGGGCTATACTTAAAGTTTGTATGATCTCAGATAAGTACGAGTACTTTTTCTGAAAAACGCGACATGCCAACTTCACCGTAACTCAGACATACAACGTCGCCTGTGGCTTAATGGAGTATCCTACAACATGTGGAACATAAAGTAGACATCATGCTACTGTTGCTGCTGACCTTTTTATCAAGAAAAAAGCCACGACCTCTTCCATGCAATCAAGCGGCAAGCAATCCTTGTGAACGCAATAAAACCTACTAAAATAACGACAGTCTACTGGCTAAACGCATTGTATTGTGTTAGACTACTTTCCCGAATCAAAAGGTGACGACTCTGCTTCACCGATGCCCTCGTCACATCACTCTTCATTATTGTCCTCACCCTCAGCAGTGTCCTCCTCGTCAGCGGCCTCACCCCCAGCTCGTCTGCGCCGTTTTCGTTTTCCGAGTCCTGCACCAGCCTCGCGGTTCTGGATATCACGGCCGCACCGCGGATGAGGTCGCTCAGCACCATTCTTCCATTGGTGGTGCCATATTTGGTGGCAAGTAAGCGTATTGTTCTTCCAATGGGGCCACACTTTATTGCACAAGTACGTTCTGAATAGCGAATCACTTGTTAGTAAAATGCCATTACTGTCGTTCAAAGTATCATACCTTGTTTTCTCAGAGGGACTGCAGCCAGGGCAATAGTACTTGGTTGCCCGGCGCTCACCGATACAGCGCTTGCGGTTGGAGCATACCTTGCACTGCCGTTGTCTGCGTTTGCGCTGCCCGTTGATCTCTTGGTAGTCTGGATTTTCGCGCGGCACATGATCTGCTGGAGGTGCACTAAGAATCTCACCTGACCCTCCCACCTGTGGCTGCCGCTGCATACACACAAGTAAACATGTTGTAGGTGAACACGTTGTATATATGTCGTATAAGAATATGTTGCATCCATCGTACCTCAGCAAAGTCTTCTTCAGTGAGATCGAGCATCTGCGCTTGAAGTTGCGTCAGGTATTCGGCATGCGTAAGCGGATTACCATTGCGACTCTTCTGTGCCTCGCGGTAGACTATGTACGCGTTCACGATCGCTACGTCCACCAACCCCAAGAATATAGCCTTGTAATACTTCTTGCACTTCGTCTGCAGCTGAAGCGAGTAGCGCTGAAGCCGCAGCTGGTCATGTACGTCGACCCCGCCCATCCAACGATGATAATCTCGCATCATTGACGGGCAAGGGATCTCAGAGCGCACGCCACCTGACTTCCAGCGGTCTGAATAGAAAGAACAAATATTAGCATGATCTCTATGACAGATAAAACAAGCAGTACTTACAGCAGCTCTCCATTGCACGACTCCCTCCAGTTCCAAGAAGCAGAACTGGCCGGCGATCCCACCACACTAGGCTAGTCATCAGTGGGCAATTTTTGGCCACGGCCATGCGGGTAGTTCCATGGTCAATCTTTTTCGGACGTTTACCATTCTTCACTGCGATGTCTTGACAGAAGCCCTGACGGTCTTCTTGAATTGTACCCACGCAATAAACTTGCCTTTCCAACAACTGGTAGGCTAGCTGCACCGACGTATAGAATCGATCCATCGCAACGAGATAGTATACACCGCCTTTTTGAGGCGGAAGCACCGCCTCCAAATTCCTCATCACTGCTGCAGGCCCTGTATTTAGGTCGACGGACTGCGCAGATGGAGGCACGTTTCCGATCTCGTCAATGTGCTGCTCGGCACCACAATAAATCTCGAGCCTATTCCAGATACAACACCGTAACATGTTGCCGGATACAGCATATCAGTATACAACATGTTGACATGGACCAAAAAAACAATGGGCTCAGCAAGCCCATACTATCACCTGCTTACCTCAAGCAATAGGACGACTTCGCGCAGCACGTCATGAACATCTTCGCGCCCCAACGGTGAGGTTTGTTGGCAACAAACTGGCGTGTAGGATTGTGGCGGTTTGGCAGCGGAATCATGGCTTCATCAAACGAAAGAACCGGAGGTGTTGTGTAACCATTTCCAAAACTCATTTGAAGGGTATCCACAACGGAGCGCACCTTCCACGCTCTGTCCGTTCCTGCACGAGCGTCGCCATTGTTTGTGAAGTGTAGATTGGACAGGATGTAGGTGAAGCGATTATGCCTCATGAAGTTCCCAAAAGTGCTAGCAGCCACCGCACCAGTCGACGTTGTAGACCAGTGATCGTAGAAGTGTCGCCGCTGGGGGTTGATCATGCGGGCAATTAGAAGCCCCAACAGTACCACGATTTCATGAGCTTTGATGTCTGCATGTTTCGCCTCACGCTCCATGAATTCCTCTTTCGTCTTTTTTTCAGGCACCTTTTGTTTTGCGTACATTTTGTCCACTCGAGCGACCAGATTTTGTTCATGATAAACTGTAACAGGGTTACACGTACAAGTGGTTACACCACTTGTAACTCTAACAGTTGCGCTAACTGTTAGAGGTTGGAAACGGACCTCAGGCCTTGGTGTGTGGAGCACACCAATGGATACATGGGCGGGCCATATCATTGGATGGCTCGCGTGCATTTACGCATGTTATTGGTAGAAAGTGACGTATTTCTACCAATCAGTGCTCTTAGAAGAGATCAGAATTCTGTCAACCACACATTGACAGAACCTTTAGAAACAGATAGCAATCAGATTTAGGAGGTCCATAATTGGCTTGTGCCAAATTCAATAACAGTTCTCATTTTACGGTATTTGCAGTATAAATATTGTTATATTTGATTTAATTATATTTACGGACGTAAGTATAATTAAATTAAGTCTAATTAATTGCACGCTTCCTCATACACGTAAGCGCACATGTACGCCACCTAATAGGTCTTAGTAGACCCATTACACCTGGTAGCACTTTGTAGTCCGTCCCACGACCGACTGCTGTTCGTTCGTATGGAGTCATACGAACGCGGGGTAGAGAACTCCCCCATGGATGAGGGGTCCACGGGGACCCCACACCAGTCCGTGACGCGCACGGACTGCCCCCACCTCTCGGATCCAGAGTGGGAGGCGCTCCAACGACTATCGCGAGTCATTGGAGGCAGCGGTAGCGGCGATGCTTCGCACGCTATCGCCGACGGAGCAACACGGTGTTGTTCTGGGGTACATTGTTAAGGAGCAACGAGATGTTGCTGCCTCGGTGGCTTCCCCGAAGCCACGCGTGGAGTCGTTGAAACTCCACGTGAATACCTATGCGGGGAAGGAGGACGAGACCCTCCTTCGTTGGCTTGTCGAACTCGACACAGCCGTTGCGGCTCGACGTATCGTCGACCCGATGTCGAAGGTCGCGTTCGCCATGTCATGCTTGGGCGGAAGCGCGAGGAGTTGGGCCTATGGGCGCCGACTCTCGGATCCTACGTGCTTCAGCACGTACGAGGGTTTTAAGGAGGAGCTCAAGCTCGCGTTTGAGCCTCCGAAGAACGAGTTCAGATCGAGGGCGGAGTTCCTCGATCTGCAGCAGGGCAAGGATGACGTACATTCCTATGCCCAGCGTGCTCGATACTTGGTATCGAACATAGTGGCCAACCCGCCGACGAGGCGACCAAGGTCGTCACGTTCATGAAGGGACTGAGAGACGGTCCCGTCAAGACATACCTCTTTCGAGAGTATCCGAATACTCTCGAAGAAGCCATACGCCTTGCGATGCAAGAGGAGTTTAGCCGGCGTCAAGCTAAACTCCATGCGAACGCGCCGAAGCCGGCGCGTCCTGTACCGAAGGCGGGAGGTCCGGAGCCGATGGACCTCTCGAGTGCTACGACTGCTGGTCAACAGCAGCGTAAGGGGTTCAAGGTACGATGTTACAAGTGTAGTAACATCGGTCACTTTGCACGCGAATGCACAGCGAGTGTGCATCCGGGCGGGCGTTCAAAAAACGCCAAGGACCAGTAGGCGCGGGGCGACCTACTGGTGATGCAGTCTCGCGTGTCGAACTTGGACACGCGACGATGAGGACTGCTGCCCCCAGCGAGAAGGTTTCTCGCTGCAAGTTGCAAGATGACAAGCCAAACCTTGTCATCCTGAATGTTATGTCGAGAGAGTTAACTCTCTTCGTGCCCTGGTGGACTCGGGCGCGTCGAACAACTTTGTTCGACAGGGAAGTCTTCGAAGTATGGACTTCGAAGAGGCCGACACGCCTCGCGGCGTGTTGGAGGTGCGGTTGGCAACAGGTGCCACCGTGAGGACCGAGAAGCGCGTGGTCCGTGTGCGCTTCTCGTACAAACGAAGGACGTTTGTGGAAGACCTTATCGTCTTGGATCTAGACGATAAGTTCGACTTGGTGTTAGGCATGCCGTGGCTTGCACGGCATGACCCGGTGATCAACTGGGAGAAGCGTACGGTCGTACGCTTCAACAGTGTGAGCGCGACAGAGAGCGATGGCCCTGTCAGTGCTACGCATGGATCGGCTGATGCATGTGACTCCCCGGTTGAGGCAGCAGCGGCGGCCGCTCCGATCGCCGCCGGCGACGCTCGACGACTCAGATAGTCGTTGAGAGAAAGTGTGTGTCGGCTCAGATATCTGAGTCTGAGTCTGAGCCGAAGGGTCGCCTCAGAAATCAGGTGAATGCGAATCACCTGAGTGATGGTAACATACCGGTATTACCGGTATCCTTGGAGGTACTTCAATCCCCCAAGGGTCGCGTCGACGATTGCGCGTTAGCCTTAGTGGCTGACGAAGCCAATAGAATTCCGGTTCAAGGAACCGACGGACGGACGTCAGCTGCGATGGCTGACGTGACAGACGCGCGGCTAGTTCAAGGAACTAGCGATCGTACATCGGCTCCGGGAGCCGATGCTACAAACAAAGGGTCGCTAGCGCACAAGGCTAGCGAAGACACGCCGACTGCGATAGTCGACGATGTGGAGGCTCCATCAGCTCGCGGAGTTGATGGAGGCGTGGCAGCAGGAGCTGACCACGCGGCAGGAGGTGCTGGCGGTTGCAAACGTCCAGCACCCGAACAACCTGCGAGCTCACGTGCAGGAGGACTGCACGCGATGAGCGGCACTCAAGCGGTGCTTGATAGTGCGAGTCAGCGGAGCGAGTCCGCTGACGATTGCGAAGACGACCCGTCCAAGGCAGAGCCCCTTGGACGCGGAGCACCTGAAGCGCGGCTTCAGGGAAGACTTTCGCGGCGCAAGCCATTGAAGCTGCGCGAGTCTCAGCCGGAGACTGAGACTGGTGTTTCTGCGCGGCAGACACCGAGTGTCGAGAAGCTGAACGTCTTGACACGTACTGGTACTGGATTGCAGTACCAGAGGATGCGGTTGGAGAATCCGCCGACGAGTGCGTCGGCGTTGACCGCGCTTCCAGTCATGAACTGGAAGGGCTTCGCGCGAGAGTTGTTCGATGGACGCATCGAACAAATTTGCATTCTCTCAGAGATTGAGAGGGTGGACCGCGAGGCCGAGGAGCTGAAGCAGCTCGTCGTCGATGGGATCACTGAGGGCGATGACACCCTCAGTGCGAAGACTAAGAAGCAGCGCTTCGAAGAGCAGAGTTGGGACTCGTTGAGGTCGAGTCCCTACTACGATGTGCTGCGGGAGTACAAGGATGTACTCCCGGACGAGATTCCTTCGGAGCTTCCGAAGGACAAGGGCGTACAGCACGAGATTGATCTCGTGCCGGGCACGAAATATTGCGTTACACGGCAGTGGCCACTGCCGCGTGAACAAGTTCAAGCGATCGACGACTTCTTCGAGAGTCGTCGTCTTGCAGGTCAAGTGCGGGAGTCAAAGTCCCCGCACAGTGCCCCGACGTTCTGTGTCAAGAAGGCACAGGGCGGCTGGCGCATCGTTCATGCGTACAACAAGTTGAACGATGCGACGATACCGGCGCAGACGCCGATACCGCGAAAAGATGTGATCATCGATTCGATGGCCTTGAGCACTGTCTTCAGTGCTCTAGATCTGCGTGATGGATTCTATCAGATCCTCATGCGTGAGAGGGACATCCCTCTCACAGCGGTAAGCACTCCCAGCGGTATGCTGTGGGAGTGGCTCGTCATGCCGCAGGGACTTAAGAATGCCCCTGCGACGTTCAATAGATGTGTGACTCATCTATTGCGCTCGGTGCGCGACTTCGCACCGAGCTACTTCGACGACGTGTTCGTCCACAGCCGGGCTGTGAACGGGAAGACGGACATTGAGATGCACAAGGTGCATCTCCGGAAGCTGCTAGAGCTTATGAGGAAGCATAAGCTCTATGCGAACCTGAAGAAGTGTATCTTCGGGGCGAACGAGATACCCGTGCTGGGGTGTCTCGTCGGGAAGGACGGCGTGCGCCCTGACCCAGAGAAGGTCAGAGTGATCAATGAATGGCCCACGCCATCCAATGTGAAGGAACTGAGGCAGTTCCTTGGGCTTGCCACGTACTTGTGCAAGTACGTCGAGAACTACGCGGGCAAGATTCACCCGCTGTCACAGCTTCTTAAGATGGAAGCTGAGTGGATTTGGACGACCGAATGCCAGAGGGCGTTCGATGCGTCAAGCAGGGCTTGACTGAGGCTCCGATCTTGGTCGGCGACGGCCAAGATCGTCCATTTCACGTAGTGTGTGATGCATCCGATTTCGCGATCGGATGTGCATTGATGCAACACGATCACGAGGGGCGTGATCGTGTGGTCTACTACCAGTCGCGTCAGCTGAAGCCAGCTGAGCGCAACTACCCTGTGCATGACAATGAGCCCCTTGCCATGAAGTATGCACTCGCAAAGTTCCGAGTGTATTTACTTGGGAGTAGACCGTTCGTGGTCTACACCGACCACGCATCACTGCGTACGGCGATTAAATCGCCGCACATCTCGCAACGTATGGCGAGATGGTTGTCCTTCTTCGCGGAGTACAACTTCCGGGTGGAGTACAAACCCGGAAGACTCAACGTAGTGGCCGACGCGTTATCGCGTCGACCTGATTATGCGGAGACGGTCGACGCCAACAGTGTTGGCGTCGTGAGGACAAGTGTGCCGTCGCCAACGTTGATTGACGACGTGAAGGACGCGTATGCAAGGGATGCAGACGCGAAGGAGCTGCTGGAGTTCCTCGCAGCACCTTCCGACGAGGCACGTCGGAAGCTAACTCCTCACCTTCGAGCTCGTGTACACCGCTATCGTGTACACGAAGGGCTACTGCTGTACAGTGCAGTAGACGACAATGCGGATCGCATTGTCGTTCCGAATGATCATGATCTGCGGCTGCGGATCATGTTCGAGTACCACGATGCCCCTACGGCAGGGCATCCGGGTCGTGAGAAGACATACACTCTTCTCACGCGTGACTTCTACTGGCACCACCAGTACAAGTGGGTACGCAAGTACGTTCGTGCTTGCGAGGTTTGCCAGCGCGTGAAGCCTGCGCCGTTTACGCAGGCTCCTCTTCAATCACTTCCGACTCCGTCGGAGTGTTGGCAGTCCATGTCCACGGACTTTGTCTTCGGTCTTCCGCCCGACAACAAGCGGAGGACAGGCATCGTTGTCTTTGTGGACCGATTCAGCAAGATGGTCCATCTTGCTGCCGTCCCGGCTACTGTTACAGCCGCGCAGACTGCGCGACTGTTTGTTGACATGGTGTTCAAACACCATGGCATGCCGCTCGACATTGTGTCGGACCGTGATCCACGCTTCACAGCGCGGTTCTGGCAAGAAGTGTTTACACTTCTTGGTTCACAGTTGTCAATGTCGACTGCGGATCATCCGCAGACGGACGGCCAGACTGAACGCGTCAACCGAGTACTGGTTGACGCGCTGAAGAGCTACGCACACTCGTTCCCGCATTGGAGCGAGTGTTTACCGATGGCAGAGTTTGCCATCAACAACTCGGTGCATGCCTCGACAGGGCATACACCGTTCTACGTGAATGCCATGCGGCATCCACGTTTGCCGAGCATGCTCGGCGGGGTAGCTTCCTCCTTAAGTGGGGAGGATCTACGGTTGCGTCTAAACAACCGCAGAGGACAGCTGATGACGTACTATCAGCTGCGGTGACGCGAGCTCCGTCTCGTTCGAGCAGGAACGAGCGCGAGATGTCTGTGCCGGGAGCAGACATTGAGGATGATAGCGAGCCGGCAGGGCCTGCTGCGGATGAAGGCGACGAGCTGAAAGAGTTCAGCTCGAATGCGCTAGACTTTGTCCAGCGAAGACAAGCCGTAATACGGTTTGTGCAAGATGCTATCGCAGCTTCTGTCGATCGACAGAAGCTGAACGCAGACAATGTTGGTAGGGGCAACATTAATGAATTCAAAAAGGGTTCATTGGTTTTGCTAGCTACTCAAAACCTGCCTAAACATGCAGTGTCTGATTTTGGAGCAAGTAAGCTTGCTCCAAGGTTCATCGGGCCGTTCACAGTACTTGAACGGCACGGCAACGCGTACCGGCTGGACATACCGTCCAGCATGAGACTCCATCCGACGTTCTACGTCGGGCGGTTGAAGCCGTACGTGCAACACGAGTCATCTACGGTTGATGACTCGCCTGAGAGGCCTGGAAGGCCTTCTCGAGATCGCTCACGCGAGCGATCAGAGCGTTCAATCTCGTCCCGAGACCGGACGAGATGTTCGATGCAGTCTGCGCAGCCTGCGCAGCATCAGCACGGAGGACACGAACCTCCTGCTTCAGAGCAGCCATCTCGGCGCTCTGAGACTGCTCGAGCGCCGGAACACGATCGTGCAGGGCACGATCGCCATGGTCATAGCGTTGACCATACGGAGGGAGTGTTTCCGCCCCCTCCGCCGCCGTTGCGAGACGCGACTGGGTCGATCCGCTGGATAGTTGAGCGGATCGTGGCTCATAAGAGAACGAACTCTCAAGAGGTTCGTTTTCGTATTCGTTGGAGAGGATTTCCTCCCCATCGAGACACATGGGAGCCACGGAACGTCCGAGGACGTTCCGGAACTGGTGAGGGCGTACGAAGCCCACCATAACTTGCAGGCCTAAGGCTTGCACGAGAAGTGCTGCGGTCACCCACAGCACTCGGAGCTTCACGTGACTCAAGACGAGCACGGAGCTCCTTGATGTGATCGGGTACACGGGTCGTCGTGTACCCCAGTATATCACGGTCGGAGATACGTGTTGCCAGAGGTGGGCAACACGGACAGGGTGTGCCGAAGGGAACGGCACACAGGATCCCCGCTTCCATGCTTGCTTCATGGAGGCGTTCACACTTACCGCGCACGGTGTAAGTGTAGTAGCGATCGCGAGCATGCTTGATACGCTCGCGATAGGCTTTCGGGTCTTTGTTGAAGTTTTCAACAAAGGCGTTCCACGACTGACAGAGTGCCTGCCACTCTGGCACTTTGCTCTTGCGCGAAGTCTTCTTCGCGCTGAAGTATCGGAGCTCATGGAAGAGCCCGATGTAGTAGTCGCGTCTTTGAGTCGGGGACTCAAAGACAATGCCAACAGCGACTTCGTCGTCTTTGATACTGTTGTCGTGGTACAACAGTATCGGGTTCGGTGGTGAGCTAGCACCGAACCGATCATGGATCTCTGCCTCAGTAGGCATCCATGCATCGCGCACTGGCGGTGGATCAGTGCGCGGAGAGATGAGCGCCCTCGACATGGGGGACGCTAAGTCATCATTGCGCGGACGCTTCGAGCTGGAAGCGTCCGAGGCCTCTTCGCGGGGGCGTCGAGACCCCTTGGGTGGGTCGTGCGTGTCTTCGGACGAAGACACGTGGGCGGGAGCCTCCTCTTCATGGAGCTCCCCATCTTCAGAATCCTCGTAGTCGAGAGGATACTCGTCGGAGTCGGCAGCGAAGTCGGACTTCTTCGCTGCATGCTTCTCCTTGAGGAGAGCATGGTACTCGGAGACAGAGAGGTTACCCTCTGTCGAACGACTAGAAGCAGCAGTGCTAGTGGGCACTGCCGCTGTTGTGCTTGCTGCAGAGGCAGCAGGCGAGGCTTGCGCGTCCGCGGCTGCGGACGTGGGTTGTGAGTTGGCGAGTTCATTCGGAAATGAATTCGTGTGTTCTTCCTGGAACTTGACGGCCTTGTCAAGTTATGTCGGTTAACGTATCCGGATGGGTACGTTAAGTCTTAAGGGGGGATGGTGTAACAGGGTTACACGTACAAGTGGTTACACCACTTGTAACTCTAACAGTTGCGCTAACTGTTAGAGGTTGGAAACGGACCTCAGGCCTTGGTGTGTGGAGCACACCAATGGATACATGGGCGGGCCATATCATTGGATGGCTCGCGTGCATTTACGCATGTTATTGGTAGAAAGTGACGTATTTCTACCAATCAGTGCTCTTAGAAGAGATCAGAATTCTGTCAACCACACATTGACAGAACCTTTAGAAACAGATAGCAATCAGATTTAGGAGGTCCATAATTGGCTTGTGCCAAATTCAATAACAGTTCTCATTTTACGGTATTTGCAGTATAAATATTGTTATATTTGATTTAATTATATTTACGGACGTAAGTATAATTAAATTAAGTCTAATTAATTGCACGCTTCCTCATACACGTAAGCGCACGTGTACGCCACCTAATAGGTCTTAGCAGACCCATTACATAAACTGTAGACTCTTGGGCTATTTTCTTCCACAATTTCCTCGGCATAAAATAGAGAAACAGGTCCAACGGGGAGTCAGCAAAACGTATCACTTCTGGAGAAGGGCCGGACGGTCCGTCGTATAATCCAGGGTAACTTTGGTCGGGCGGAAACTTTTGCGGATCTGAAATACAACACACAGCATCGTAGCATTAGTACGTATCACTCATAATGCAGATATAGCAAACGTACCCAGTTCCCAGCCACTCCTTCGCATTCTAGCTAAGGAGGTTTTGTCTTTTGCGAAGTCCAGATATTCTTCAGAGTCCAGCACTGGCCAGTCGAAAACGGCTTCATCGTCGTCACTTTCCAGTTCACCTCCCACCGCAACCACCGCCTCTTCCTCTGCAGCGCTATCCATCGTCTCTGCAATGTCTGGTATCTCAGCAGGGACTTGTGGGTCGACGGGTACGTCTTCTTCATCCACAAGACCAACTCCTCATCTTCATCTTCACAATCGGAATCTAAAGCACCTAAATTCAATCCAAAACTGCATACAACATTAGTAAGATGTTGAATCTGATAGCATAAGACATGTTGTACGTACTCGGATGATTCAGCAGGTTGAGGCAATGGAGGGTCATCATGCGCAGTAGACATCGCACTCGGTGGTTGCGGGTCTGCTAGTCTCGCCGTTGGTGGTGGTCTGCTAGTCTCGCCGCGGGTGGTGGTATGTAGTAAAGGACTTGAAGGTGTAGCCAGGTCGGAGTTCGCTGCCGAAGTAGCTGGTGTGACAGCACGCACAGCTCGGCGGCTATCCGAGCTCGAACGGCAATATAAAACATAATAATAACTTGTGAGTCCCCACAGAGCAGAAACATGTTGTAGGTAAACATGTTGTACATACCTTTCCACTATCATTCGTTGCTGTGTGTGGTGATCCCCAGCGTTTTGGTGAGTTTGATTCCGTTGCCGTTGCTGTATTTCGTCTCTTGTTCTTCCCTTCCAAGCGCTTACGAGCTGCTGACTTTGCTTCCTTCCCAGCACGTTGCTGCTCTGTGGCTTTGTCTTGCGCCGCTTTCACCTTGGCCGCCTTTGCAGCAGCAACTGCGGCTTTTCTTACTTCTTTTGCTAGCGTACGGGCGCTCTTCTTCCTCGGTTTCTTCGCAGCTGCTGTGGCCTTACTCGCCTCCTTCGTTGCGACTGTGGATTTCTTTCGCGAAGCTTTCGAAGTCTTTGCCTGGGCTAAACAAAATGAAGCATTAGCACAGTGAGCAACCACAGTTCAAAAACATGCTGTATGTCATCATGTTGTACCTCGTGTAGTATCATTTCCGCTTTCGGCCTCGGACCCTTCTTGGGACTCTGCATAGAAACCAGCGCTGCCGTAGTCCTCGTATTCGCATTCATCATCGTCTCCTTCTTCTTCATCTTCGTAGTCTTCATCTTCGTCTGACGGCTCATCCACTAGTTTCTTCCTCGGGCCAAGTCGCTTCTTGCCAGACCCAGCCAATGTCTTTGCGGCTACTGCACGACGGGTCATCAATGCAGAGTGCTTGTTGGCACGCATATACGATGCGTCCTTTCCAGTTGGTGGGACCCAAGCGCGTGGTTGTCTGCCCTGCTGTGAAGTCTGTTTGCGAGCAGACGAGAAGTCAGCGTCCGTCGGGCGCTGGCCGTTCAGATACTGCTGGTGCTCCTTCAAAATCAGCGGGCGGTCGCCATCGTGCACGCGACTAAGCTGCTCCAGGAACGCTTGTTTCTCAGCTCGCGTTTCTTAGCGCGACGTCATTCCACCTTCCCTCTCGCTCCGCAAATTCTCGACTGAAAGTGTGTTCTAAAGAATAAAATAATTCAGGAATTCACTTTTCCTCAATCCTTAATGTACCTTGAAATCACGTGAAAACAGATCGCCATTACTTCCGTACGAGAAATCCAAATCCGATATTCAGGAGGAGGCTAAAAGTTCAGCCGTTGATGTATTGAAACCGAGTTATCAAAAACTTTTAACGATGTCTTCAATATCAAATGCATGGCAAGATAAATTGGAAATGTGTGTGAAAAGAACCGAGCACAGCCTGAGTACTCGGTCTCTCTGCTTGGCTTTCACGATAGTGCATATCGTTTCGAAATCTCCACCTAGCACGGAAAAAATTTGCAGTATGAGCTCCAAAGAATCGGAAGTATCCAGGTTAAAGTCACTCGTTTTGAAGATTAGTAGCTGCATGCGCTCGTTAGTAGGGCAGCCGACCTGCAGTCAGAAGCATCGCGAACACTAGGAACCTGCTGCAAGATACTTCATAAATTCTTCCCGTAGAGTAGGAGTCCTATCATAGGACGCAAAAAAACATCGCCATTAAAAAATTGAAAAAAATATTTATTTTATGCAATCTGGTCCCAGTTTCAGTCCGGTATACCGGTGTAGTTTTTGTTTTGGCTGACACCGGTTTTCGGCCGGTATAGCAGTGCAGCTGTACTCATCTCCCATCTAGTCACCGGTTTTATATTACTTACCGGTACATGTATATATCAACTGGTAGTCAAAGGGGTAATCCTTGTTAGTCCTATCCCCAGTATTTAATCTGGATCAATTGAGGCCTTATATTCTACTTCAAAGAAGACTAACTTGTGCTCGTACTTTCAAGTAGATCACAATAAAAACAAGCAATGTCTCGCAGTTTTGGCAATTGATTTTGTATTCCTTGAAAACTAGGAGTAATACCTTGAATCCACCGCTTCAGCTCTAAACGTTTCTATGGTAGAAAAACCAAACAACCGAAGCAACTGCCACCAGTTAGTTGCAAGGACTACCAAAATTGCAGCTTCCTTCGCAGCATGCAGCGAAGTCCCCTCCGATCTTTTCACAGCACTCACTGATCCTGACGTTCGAGTCGGAGTACGTATTGATGGCACATCCGAGGGTGCTCGGGCAGTACGATGCAGCTTCGGTGGGCGAGAAAGAGGTGGCGATGGCGGCGCCGACAAGAACCATGACGTAAGTCTTGAAGTTCATGTTTGGTGGGTTGGCTTGATGAGACTTGGGAGTGGAGAGGCAAAACCCAAAATGAGCTTGTTCACCATGCGTTTGCCGTCAATACAGCAATTGGAGTGTACAAAGAGATAATTTTGATACTACGGATGCTGCGCTCGTAAACATGTACAAACACACAAAGATGAAAATGATACTGTACATGAACAATTGGTATCATGCGGGCTAAGACATGTCACGGGAATGTTTTAATACTTGCAGTCACACACAAAATGACTCCCTATACGACATGATCGCTGGTTATCAAAGAAAAAATGCGCTGCACGAACCGTCTGATTGGTGTCATACTGAAGACAACAGTAAAATGGGTAATCACAACAGGAAGGATTTCTGGTGCATCTCGAAAGCAGGTTCTTGAAGCCCCCGCGCTTGCAGCAATGCGTCCGACTGCAGATCTGCCGGTCCACTAACGAGTAAAGCCACTTCTGCCTTCACACCGTAGTTTTCACGAATTTCACTGTGAACAGCCTGCAGTCGTGAACTCAAATCTGGACGCTCCTTTTCGATCAAGAAGCTGCGGTGAAGCAGAGATTGCGCTGGTGTTGGCATTGAACGTGGAGTGGCAGGTGGCGCAGGACTCGACACATCGAACGCCTCCACTTCCATTTCTCCCATTGCAACCCCCATGGATCCATTTCGTCCGTCATCGTCCTTGAGATTCAAGCGCTTCAACGAATACGACACGATACTTGCACCAATAACAGCGCCAGTTGCACCCGCAAACAACAATAGCGTCCGTCTGATGAACGATCTGGCGGTAAACTCTTGCAGACTAAATACCCACAGCATCAACAACACACAACCCAGTATCGTTCCGATAAACAACGAAAGACCCAGCATGTAGTTATGTCCTGAAAACGCATGACGCTCCAATGACGATGGGTAGAAGCGCTGAGCACGTGGGGAAGCTTCTTCTGAAAGATCATCCGGCTCCGTTTGGGTATCGTCGTCCTCCTCCTCGTATCCAATCGCATTGACACGAGTATGATGCAACCAGATCTTACACTTCCATCGCGAGCAACGGTTCACTGCATCCAGCAGCCCTGCGTTTGCCTCTAGAAACTCCAAGTCACGACACGTCCAGATAATCCACACCGTAGTCGGCAACTCGGAATTATCCACTGATACTTCGTCACGATCTTCAGCATCCGCAAGGACCCTGATGTGATCCAGAACGCTCAGAAATGGGGTCATACCGCTGCCTCCTGCCACGAAAATCATGTGACGAGATAACTTAATTTCGGAGCCGTAATACCCGTCCACATGGACAGTGTTGAGTTGGTGTGTTTTCATCAATGTCACTAACTGCGACGTGAAAGGTCCTTGTACCTTGGCATCCAGTAGGAATGAGTGACGGTTGCGTAGTGGACTGGAACTGATAGTAAACGGATGCCACTGGTTTCCAATTGCATCTACTTTGATGTAGACATACTGTCCTGGTAAGAAATCCGATCTTCCTGAAGTTGAACGTCGCAGTTCCAATTGGAAAACTTTGTTGCTCATTGCAGTTGCCGATATCACACTTGCTTTTCCACGACCAAAAGCTGAAACGGTACGGTAAATTCCGTACAACACAATTGCCGGCACGAGCCAGAACAACGCAGCGTAATAGTGCAGAGCCGTAAACAGCACAAAAATTGCACTCAAGCAGTGCAACATGATAAAACGTTGGAAAAATCGACGCCGCACCCATTCCATCGAGGAAAGTGCGACAATTAATAGTGGCAATAGTGCAACTGCTCCGAAAAAGTTGCGGGTTGACCCGTACTGTTGTTTTGGCGTGCAACTTTCATCCAGACACGGGAATAGCATCTTTTCCACCTTGCCTTGCATGTACCACACCAAAATGTACAGCACACCATGCAACATGAGCATGATAAAGCCAAAGTGTCCGCTTAAAACGTGGTATCGCGCTGCCCTTTCACCCGATAAACCAAAGAATTTGTGCAAAAACGACTGTCGTGCAACAAGAACCACAGATAAAACCATCGCGTATAACCCGTTCATGCCGAAAGCACGCGCGGTACGGTCCAGATATCCCGATTTCGCCAATTTGCCGTTTTCCTTGTCGATCAATAATTTTCCCACCACCAGGTTAAGCTGCAACAGCATAAAACCACCGATTAAAACCACATCAACAGCGTCGAATCCGAAACTTTTGCCGATGTTTGGGTGTCTATTCACCCATTGTACAACCGCCAGTTGCTTCCCCCAATTGTCTAAAGAACCGACAGAATCTTGTTTCCAATAGAAAATTGCACCAGCCAAAAGGAAAGGAAACACCAGAGCAACGGAAACGACGAAAGGTTCCACCTCCATTTTGTCACCTAATCGCGATTCCAGTGACGGAATCACTTCTCGGTAGTAAATTGGCCAGCGGATCCACAAAAGCCCGAAGAGAATCCACCCGCTGCAAATTTGCAGAAAAACTTTGGCACCGCTGCGTTTTGCTTTTGAAAGCATTTGCAGTGCCGCCGCTTTCTGCGGTTTCTGCAAAAGTCTCATGCCACTGCGTTTCGAACTTGTGGGAGATGTGCGGGAGGCGATGAGGCGGTCGAACTCGGCGTCGTCCAGGTCTTGGTCGAGAAGGAGATCCAAGTCTGGGTCCGTCTCGGGCGAACGAGGCGGAGAGAACGGGGATCGGCGGCGCTCCATGTCCACGCGTACACTCATAATCTGAGAGCAATCCGGTGATCAGAATGCGTGCGGTAGTCAACGGATTTGACCAATCATGCTGCACCATTCCTTAGAAACGGCACTGCATGCACAAGAACTACCGTAGAGAATTGGACTGGATTGGTACTGCTATGTAAGCTTAGCAATGCGAGTCGATGCTGTTAAGTACATGTAGTAAGCTACATGTTGAAGCCTTCGGTGGGGGTTCGCGTCTCGACTCGCACAACACAAACTACAGGGATAGCCATTCTGTTGAGAGTTTTGCTGCCAAGACCGGTAGTTTCAACAAGTAAAGCCCACTTGCGCCAATTCGCGTTCGCGTCTGACCGCCCGGCTTTTTCAGGCTACTCAGCGCCGTAAGCCCCGTCCCACCGCAATTCACTGCTTGCCTCTTTGGCTGTTCCGAACTACCTGCAGGCTGCAGCACCGGTCAAATATGTGAGACTGTGGTTGCTACAGTAATAAGAATTTGCAATTTTTGCAAGCAGGCCTTCATTCCAGCTCTCGAAGCCCCGCTCAAACTTTGAGTCAAAGCGAACAAGCGCATCGTTGAGCGACCACGTACTTGCTGTGGAATGTACTGACGTGGCGCTCCCACTCCTACGGCGACGCAACGCGACGACGTCGTTAAAATACCATCGAACGATGCAAACGCCGCTAATCAGTGATGCAAAGGAGGACTCGAAGCAAGGAAGGGTTCATTAATACGCTACGGAGACATGACCAATTCTGCGCGCATTGCTCGCATTACTACAGCAGCACTTGGTGCACCGAGCCTCTGCCGCCCTCCTTTTACTGTTGTTTTTAGTGCAAATCGTAGCGAAATAGCTCCAGTACGACCTTCTTTTACAATCGTTTTTAGTGCAAATCGTAGTGAAATAGCTCCAGTAAGCCTTTCTTTACGTCACCTCGTGGGCAGACATCTCTCGACCAATGGCGTGCCACGCAGAGCGAAACTGAACGTCGAGCAGGGAGACAACCAGCTGCATTTTGCCTGCATTTGCGCCGTCGAGTTGTGTTGCATCAGCCGCAGGAGCAAACCGAACGAGAAGCAGAAACCAGTTTTCTCAACCGGCGGCGCTTCCCCCTGTCGCTTTAGGCTAATCCCCCTCCTCCCCCCGCACCGTAAGTGGCAAACACGAAGCATAAAGAAGAGAAAAACTCTTCTCCCCTCACGTCTTCTCATACAAAACGGTAACAAAACGTTTAGCACTAACACAAGTGTGTGTACTTGCAAAAAACAAAAACGGATAGACCTCTCGACACAACAAGTAGCAACATACAGGAATGGGCACACCGACGAAGCGAACGGAGCGTGTTCTATCGGACGCCGCCGACAAAGTGGCCAAGGCAGAGGAGTCTGCGCGTCAGTATGAGGCGCAGCTAGCCGAGGCGGCGTCCAAGAAGCGCCAGCTCGAGGAGGAGAACGAGAAGTTGCGCGCCTCTATCCTTAATATGGCACTGCAAAACGCCAGTGTGGACCTGCGTCGCGAGCACGTCCAGCTAAGGCAGACACTGGACTCGTACCAGACTAAAATCGACCAAATGCGCGAGATTTCGCTGCTCTCGGCCAAGGTGGTGGACAGGTACGCTGAAATTGACTATATATGTATGAAACAAGACATGTTCTTGATCGTTGACGATATATGTATGTGCTTTTCCTATCAGCCGTATTAAGACCAAGCAGGGCCGACAGTACGTCGAGTACAAACTGCAGATCGAGACAGACATCCGAGGCACGTTGGTGCTTTGGCATCGATACAGCACTTTCCTGTACGTAATTATTGTCAGAAGATGTATGTCGGATACTTTTATGCTAAAAAAAATGGCTATTATCCAGGAATCTGGCTGCAACGCTCAAGGCCAAGAACCCCAACAGTGAGCACGATATCCCGGAGTTGCAGACCCAGAGCTTAACGGGTTTCTTCTCGGATCAATTGATTATTGATCGTATCGCCAAGCTGAACGAGTTCTTGGACGTCGTGACCAAGGCCGATGAGTTCCAGTGGGGTATCCGGATAGATAAGGACACGTGCGTGTACAAGCGCAAGAGCAAACGGGTGGACCGATCGTTCAGTGTGGGCTCCAGAGAGAGCATCTCGACGCTTACGCCCAGTATGCGCGACAGTATGTTCATGCCTGCGTCCTCTCGAGCGTCCACGATCTCCATGGACTCGTATTAGAGCGACGGATTTGTCCCCCTTTACTGGACGCAGATTAATCAACAGGAGGAAGGAGCCTTTTTTTTGGAGGACCAAGTAGTAGTGTATCACAGAGAGTGAAAGGCAATGCAATTGCTGCTTGCAGGAGGCCGAGGGCCTTGTGTACAGGGCGTCCAGCGACTTGGACTCCCAGTTTAACGACAGGAGAGAGAATGCAACGTTGTTTTTACATTACGTCGGCTTCGGCCAGCTGACTTGATGTGTTTTAGTTGTCCAGGTTGAGCAAGAAGGCCGCGCCCATCATGACCCAGTAGTTGGGCGGTTTATCACTCGGAAGCTGCACGGCGATGACGTAGTTGGTCGAGATCCCCGTGGTCGACAACGTTCCTTGACGCACCGACGTCTTGTACACTGGACATGGATACATCATGAGCCCAGGACTTCCCGTCGGGTTACTGGCCACTGCGGATGTCGCTGGTAAGAAATGGACGATGGACATGGCGGAAAACATTTCTCCAGGCTTGGCGTCCTCCACCAGGCGACGCGTAGGAGACCACTTGGCTCCTTGCAGCCACAATCCGTCCACGTAGATGCCGTCCGTGGGGCTCTCAGTGAGCTGCTGGACGTCCATGACAGTGAAAGTGAAGGCGAGCGAGTCGATTGCAGTCTGGTACTTCCGAGCGAAGTTCTGCAACGTGCCAGTCATGAAACCTTGAGGGAAGAAGAAGACGTTGAGTTGGAAAACCACTGGCTCACCATGAAGCAGCCACTCCCGGAAGAACGCCACGCGGTCAAGAAGATCCCGAACCCAAGAAGCCAATGGTTTAAGCGACGCGAAGCTCACAGAAGACCAGAGCTGCGGTACTTTGCCGTTGAGGAACGCCATGTACATGTTGTCCAATTCCGAGGACATGACGATGAGACCGTTGATGGCCTTCTGGATATCTCTCAGAGACGTCCGCATCCGACGCAAAAGCGTATTGAACTTGATGACTTCTTGGCCTAAAACAGTGGCTAACGAGTCCATGACGACAGTTCCAGCCACTTGTCGAGTCTTGAACGTCGTGGGGCCAGCTTCTTCCACGTTGAGATCGACTGGCAGATGTTCCTGAATGGAGACAGCGAGGTCGAGTACTCGTTGGTCGTTGGATTTCCCACCCCCTCCACTTCCGTCTCGAGGCTCCAGACTTAAGATCAACTGCATCATGTTGGCGCTTTCGTTGCGTTCGTACGTGACGTTGGCGTTCTCGTGCATGCCGAAGAGCTCCGGGTTGTCGAAAGCTGGGAGACCACTTAAGTACGACTGGATATTCCCATGTGCGAGCTCTGTTGGGACGTGATACATGCCGGATGAAGAGTACGAGTGACCGCTTTCGAGTACTTCGGGCGTGTAAAAGTTACTGAGGATACTGGTAAGACAGCGTCGATCCCAGTCGTCCGTCACTCGTCCGCCGTAGTTGATCTGACCGGTAACGTACCGTAGCGCGTCCCAAGGGATAAGCGGTTGTTCCTCCAAGAACTTCCGTAGACTCGCAAGGGAAGTCTCGAGGTCGGTATCGTTGAATTCGTACTTGATATTCCAGCCCAGAGCTCCAAACTTGCGTCGTTCCTGGACGATAGCGTGGAAGAAGGTGAGTGCACACAGTAGCGACTTCCAGACGTGGTCTTTGGACTCTCCAGTCTCGAAATTCCCGAGGTAATGGAAGCTCTCCAGCACTTCTTCGGACAATAACGTGGTGAATGACCGCAAGAGATTGGCTCGGATTCCTTTCGGAGGCTCATTCGTGAGTTTAATCCCGTTCTGAAGCACCGTCACGGGGAAATACGCAGCTGGGAAACTCGTGAGGAACAAGCGGAAAGTGGCTTGACACTGTTCGTCTGTGCGCTGGCCCATGTCTTCCACCAGTTTCTCGAGTTTCGGCATCCAACTCTTGGCTAAATGGCAGTTTTGCAGTAAAACCCAATCTCCTGAGCCTTGGCTGCTTTCAATGAGCTTCTCCGCTCGTGGGCCTTGGCCTTGTCCAAGGGAAATGAGGTGCAGACGGTCGATAAAAGCCATTTCTTTGGCGAATCGCAGCAACATCCCAGTGGGATCTGCACCTGCGGATAATACGAAGATGCACGGAGTTTTCCGGTCCGTGTCGTTGTAGATTTCCTCCATGGTCGTGGACGCGTTGCGGCCGAATTCAGCTCCCATTTCGGTGGAAATCATGTTTAACACCGCTTGAGGCACTTTTTCTTCGGCTAAACCTCGTAAAAGCAGCACTTTCTGGAAAGCTGTGAGTGTGGAGCCGTAGTTGCCAGGACAAGACGTTGGATTCGAGAGAAAATCCGGAGATTCCAGCCAATTTATCCAACGTGGCCAGACGTTGGTTAACGAAGCGCAGAGACCCTGGAACCCATTGACTTCGGTCTTTTGGCCGTCAACTTCAATGGAACCAGTTACCACCGTCTCCAGCTCGGAGATTAAATCCCATTGCGCCTCACTGATGTGCGTTGGCTGTGGATTTGGCTGCTGTGTGGAGCGATCGGCGCCTGGAGCTCCTCGAAGGTAAAAAGACCACTCTCGCGACGAGATTTTCCCGGAATGCAGCAGGATTTTACAGCAGATCAACATGGAGAATAAAACCTTGTGCACTTCGAAGAGCCCTCGACAGATATTCACATAAATGTATCTCGTCTGGAAATCCGTGAGATTGTTGAGTCTTTTTTGCAGATTTTCCGCCTTGGGAGCTTCGTCGAAGCAAATGTTGAACAATCGCTGGAAAAAAGGCAACGAGTACTGGTACATGGGGTCGATTAGAGCGAGATTAGCCACGACAAAGTAGATAATCGAGCCTCGAGTAGCCACACAGCGGTACTCTTCTCTTGCTCGATTAATCTCGATCTCGGTGCTTTCCGACTCCAACACCCGCTCCTTAATAATCCGAGACGTGACGTTCGAGGATTGCAGCGTGTCGATTAAATCCTGATCATCCAGAACATTCCCTGCAGACTCGGAAAGCTGCTTTAAAATCCGGTCTTCGATCTCCTGGAGCTGCTTTTTATCCTGCGCCATCGTCACCACCAGTCGATTTTTCTTCTCTTCAATGTCTGGCCGTTCATGACGTACCACATCCCCTAGAAGTTGATCTTCTAAGCCATCCATTGTGACTGTAAAGTTGATCACAGTCACTTTAATGTAAACTTCCGGTAAGTAATGCGGATTCGGCAGCTTTGTGGTAAGGAAGAGCTTAAACGCTGGGTCATAATCCACATCCGAGTCTCCGAGACGGATTAAAACCCTCCCACCTTGCCTGTAGATGGCTTTCTGCAGTATCGGCTCCAGTGAAGGCTCCAACGTCTCGTCAATATCCTCAATCAGCAGGGATTTTCCATTCCGGATACAGGTTTCCAGTGATCGGAGAAGATTCGCGTTGGTCATTTTCGTCGTCTCGAGCTGTTGAGCGAAAGTTTTTTTAATCCATTTATTCGCTTGGCCCTGAGGGTCGATCATCAATGGCCACCGCTCGCCTCTGGTCACTAGAATCGCATTATCAGTGGACGTCGAGTCGGTGGGGAGGCCATTGAGCTGCCACTCTCGGATTTCCACTGGACTTCCTAGTGTGCTGGATAAACTGTAGCCTGGAGAGCAAGGGATTCCTAGAGATTGCGTCTCAGTGACCCATTGGTCGACAATCCGCTGTCGGAAACCTCCCGTGAATGGTCCGTAGTACGAAATACACGCAGCAGCAAGGAAAGTATCGCCGATTAAAGCCAGAATGGACTCGGCTAAGGACGCCACACTCTCTTTCCAGCGAGCGCCTTCGACGGATAATCCGGAAATGAGCTTTTCGGCTCGAACTAGACGCTTTTCCGTCACTGCAGCGTCATTTGCCAGTTTATCCTTCTCGTCCAGAGTGTCTTTGCACTGCTTTTCCAACATGGCTACGTTTTCATTCACTACGCGAAGTTCGTCTTGTTTCTGGGATAAAATGGCGTTCGCTTCCGCCAGTTTTTGGTTCATTTTCTCGAGATTTTCCTTCTTTGGACCCACTTCTTTCGCCACTTTCGAGTACACGTCCATGGCGTGAACCCACATACAGAGCGACGTGGCTGCTTTGGACACTTTGGACACGACTTCCACTGCCATCCCAGGCTCAGCCACAGCTTTGCCCAATTTCTTCAAAGTGGCGGGTGGGATATTATCCTTGTCGAAGTTTTTGAGTTTATCCAAGAACGTCACGTCACCCAGGATCTTCTTGGCTCCATCCCAGCTCTGTTTCTCGTTGAAAAGCAAACATACAGCGTTCATGACGGTCTCGACGGCTTCTGGAGGCTTCGCGAACGATTTCACTTCTGTAATATCGTTCTTGGACAAACTATCCAGCGCTTTGATGGCATTATTCAGCGCTGGCATGGCTACATCCAGATCTTTTTGAGCGTCCGCCTGCACCACCGCCACTTCCTCCGCTTGTTTTGTGACTGTAGCTTCATCCTGTGAGACTCTTTCACGCACAACTGCGGCTGCCTTTTGATCGACAGACACGCGCTTGAGTAATTCTTCCGCCTCGATGGCTTTTTGGGCTAAAATCGGCTGCAACTCGATGAGTTCGGATTTGAGCGAATCCACGATACTGTTCGTCTCCTCGAGCTTCTTGACGCCCACTTCCATTCGAGTCTTGATCGTCTGCAACACTGCACGCTTCTCCTGCAGCATTTTCAGATATAACCCAATGAGATCGAGATAACTTTTCGGCGTGGTGTAGACGTATCTCTGCAATTGGGCGAGAAAATCCTCTCCGAAATCGTTGGATGTTGTGTGAACGATCGAGCACATATCCACCAGAGCAGTCCGGACGTCTTCGGAAGGCAAAGAAACACTGGCAAGCAGCCGATCAGCGACAGACTGCAGAGCTTCACGTGGCCAATTCATGTACCAGTCGATGGTACAGCAGTTAATCAACGAAGGGAAGGCACGACAACGGATTCGCAGCGCTGAACCGACTGGAGACATGGCCAAGACAATATGCAGATAATTCCGAACTCTTTCAATGAAAATGGACACGCAGTTGTCTCTCGTCTCGGGGATCTCCATGGCTTTAAGAACAGGCCGCATATCCGCAATTATCCGGTCCATTTCATCCTGAGGGAAGAGATTCGGCACTTCTCCGCTGTTTAAAACGTTGTTAATATCCTCCAAGAAACTCTCTTCGACGATCTGACTGTCCGTAAAGAGGAAGACGGTGGATTGTCCTCCAACGCCCGCAGTGATCATGAGTTTCTTTAAATCTTCGTGGAATTCGTTCGTACCGTATCCTCTCGTGATTTCGATCTGGATGCACTTGGCTTCCACCATAAACGCTCCAAGGCGAGCGAGAGACTGTTTGCCACTTCCTCCGACGCCAATCAGCATCGCGTTGCCTCGGGGCTGTCGTAAAATCCGGACTAATCGAGATAAATGCGCGATGGCGTCTCGGAAGAAGACCAGATTCATTTTATTCGCAAACGTGACGTTATAATTCTCCAAGAAATCGTCCATGATCTTGGTCACTTTGGCCACGTCGTTGCAGTGTTCGTACAGTGGCGTAGGAACGCCTGGTTTGAAAAAATCCCCGAACGTTAGAGGACAAGGCGAGTGGAAAAGCGTCTCTCGGGTCCAATTGCAGTTGAAAAAGCGCTGCAACAACGAGCACACGAGCTCCTCGAACCACATTTGATCGCTAGTGTTGATCAGACGGTCCTGGAACACGCGGGAGGCCTCGTGCACCCACAACCGGTTCATCGAGTCTGCGTCTGGACATTTTCCTGGCGTGACCATGAGAATCCCTTGGAAAACCTTCGAAACATCCCGGAGATTAAACGTGTAGTGGAATTTATTGGGCGTTGGCAGTAACTCGAGTGTTACGCGGTTGTAAATCTCAATGACACTCGAGATAATGCCGTCTTTCATGGCTTTGACTGACGGAGCGAATTTGTCGAAAAATCCGCCTAAAATGGACGCAAAAATCAGCTTCAGAGATGTTTCTCCCGCCGGATACATGCTCAAGACATGGAAATGACGTACAAATCGAGGAGTACAGTGAGATCTTCCTCCTCCAGCTGGAGCAGCAGCGGCCAGTAACATTGTGTCTGCGATATCCTTCCAAAAGAGTTTATCCCGATCGTAAAATCCGCCGAAATCAAGGAACTGACGTAATAATTCGATCGGAGCTTGAGCTCCATACTCCTCCACTGCAGGGAGATTCACGTCATCCACGAAGATAATCATCCGCTTTCCAGCCACTGGACCTAACAGATTCTTCCGCTTCTTCTCGAGTTTATTCTCAATCGTTAGCTGCGTGACTAAAGATGACGTTTGAGCCGAGAAATTGATGAGAATCGTCATGAAATTGGACGCTGGCGCTGCCGGAGCTTCCCCTTCTCCTCCTTCACTGGATACAATCGGTCCTGACGTTAATTCTTGCAGTAAATCCTGGACAATCACGGTTTTTCCAGTTCCCGTGACTCCAGTGACGTATGCAGGTCTCTTGGCTGCTGTTAAAGTGCGCAGTAAGAACGTAAAGCGAACGGAATCCGGAGTAGCGACCGTCATCTTGAAGTACGGCACTTGGGGATTGTATTGAAATTTGGGAACAATTTCACTCCAGGCTCGGAATTTGGCCTGTTCAATGTCCACAAAGTAATCGAACACCAGTCCATTGTTAGGGATACTAAGCTTGGCTTCACTCATGAGTTCCCGTGCGAATGCGTCGAATTGTTCGTGTGTATCCATCGTCATTGTGGCCCCAACAGACCAAAACAGCGAGAATGCGAAGATTTTATCCAAAAGTTCAAGCATTTCTTCGGTCTTCATGTCGAGATAATTCACACCGCCCGCAGGACTGAACAAACAGGCAAAGAGCCGACACAAACTCGTTGCCAAGTTCATATCTACCGTTGGAACGTACTCGAAGCTCTTCTTCCGCACGAAATAAATGCATTTATCCACATAAGTCGTAATGAGAAAATCCAGCCGCTTTAATCCTTCCGGCGGAAAATCCTCCGGCAATTCTTTCTCCATCCAAGTCTGTACGAACGGCATCCAACCTAAATCTGTTGCGGTCATATACACGACTCCAATTCGACTCACAGTAGCGGGGGAAGCTACAGCCAGATCCATGACTTCAAACAGCATTTTCATCTCGTTTTTCAGTTTTATCCGCTCTCCATTGGCCAGACAAAGCGTCATATTATCATCCAACACCGTATTCATGTTCTCGATCCACAAGGCGTCAATAGGTCCGTCAAAAACTGTCCATTTCACATCGGGAGTCTCATCCGCTACTGCTTCTCTCATGATGGTCGAGGCCAAGCCGTCGTGCCATTCCTGAGTGGCTTCGTTAAATTCTCCGTATAATTCTCCCATCGAAATACACTTGGGGTTCAGGACACGGGCGTAGACTGTCTGGTAGACGGGATTTTTCGATCCTTTCGCCCTTAGAGACGTCATCGTCGACTGAAGTGTCCGGTAACACGACGTTTTCCCAGCTCCAGTAGGACCCACCAGCGTCCCACCGAAACGGACGTTGAAAATGTCAAAAAGCTGGATCACTTTGGTAATATACGTAGGTACTTTCTGTAAGCCAGCCTTGGATATTTCCTCTTCAAGAGAAGCTTGAAGCTCTCCATAGTCATTCGGAGGGATATCTGTACCAGGGAATAAATCCAGGACAATCGCGTGGAAGAGAGGGAGATCATCCGCAAGGAATTTCGGGATATTACTGTCTCGTAGAGCTCGGATTAACGTCACGTCTTCGTTTAAATCCGGATTAGCACGTTTTAGCGACCCAGCCATGACCAGAACCGACTTCACAGCGCGAAGACCGTAGTCATAGTGAGGCTGTTGCGAAAGCTGCTCACTACAGAGGATGTAGAGCTTACACATCTTCCTGGACAGCGTGCGAGCGTCACCGAAACCTTCAGCGAACAGCATAATTTCCGCAATCAAGGCGTAATCCGGTACCATCATGGATACTGGGCGGAAACAGACCTTTAAGTTGTCTGGGAGTTCCGTTCTACCTGCGTATCCTGGATTCATCGTGACGATCACGTGATGATCTTTCAGGAGGATCTCAATGCCCATAAAGTTAATGTGTTCCTTGCCTTGGATTCTTCCCTCACGTAGGATTAAAAGCTGCTGAGCTACAACAGATAAAACTTCGATGTCAATTCGGTTAAATTCGTCCAAACACGTCCAGTTACCAGCCTGTGCGAGTCCTCGGAAGAGCTTCCCCATCATTTTATAGTCGATTTGATCGCTACAGTTGAATACCACACACTGGATAGCCATCGCTTTGGCCAGATCTTTACTGCTCTCGGTTTTACCGGTTCCTGCTGGGCCTGCAGGAGCCGCGCCCAGTTTCATCCCGTAAGCTCCAGTGAGCGTCATCCAGCAACGATCTGTTAATGGCGTGATCACCAGCCGAGAAGTAGCTCCCATGTACTCATATCCATACTGAATGACCGAATCCGAATGGCGGATGACCACGTCGTCAGCCTGAGCGTCCCAGTAGTACCGAAGCTGCTGCTGCCAGATAAAATTCCCTACGGAATCGACTTTTTCCGTCCAGAGACTCTCGACAATGTCACGAGCGTGGACGTCGGTAGTGACTAAAGCCACGATCACTTTACGTTTCAAAGAGCTTAAATCTCCTCGGATTTTCACAATCAACTCGTTGAGCTCGTACAAGTTGCGTTTGTACCACGCGTTCATCTCCTCCACGGGATTTTCGCTATTTAGAGCTTCTTCGGTGCTTCGAGCCCACGTCATCTGAGCTACAGTGGCTACTACCTGGCCTGGATGATCACAGACCCAAGCAGATCGTGCCTTGCTGTCGTAATCTACCAATCCGGCCTTCATGAGTTTGTAGATGGACTGCTTCATACTTCCTTCTAAGGCTTTCAACCAATCCTCGACATTTCCACGCGCTTTGAGGTTTTTACCAAGAGGAACACGCTCGTTCTCGGACGAATACATGGCGATCATATCCACACTACCGGGAACATCGCCGAAATCGAGTTTCACGAGATTTTCAAAGCATTTCCGGAGGTGAGGCTGGACAGCTTGCGGATTTTTGGATTGCGCCAAGATTTCCAGTAATTCGTCGTTGGATAAAAAGTAAAAGCGGGGAAAAGCCATTCGTTTGGTTTCGAGATAATCCTCGAGATTTTTTTGGATTTTATCCAAGTGCATATTGTGCTGTTGCAACGTTTCTTTGATCCCAGGGAACGTCCCCGACGTCAACACGTGCGGATTCTCGTTCGTCCGACGCATTATCGTCTTCCAGGAAGCATCCACGTGACTGAAAATCTTGGATGCGTCCGGTAGTTGTCTCTGAATATCCGGGGCGGAGAAGATATTCTCCAAATACATCCAATTCTTTTGAACGAGAAGCCACTCGTCGAGAGTTTCCTGCAGCGTCACGAGCTTCTTCCTCCAGCCTTCCACTTCTTCTTGGATAGCGCCGATAAACCGTGAGCCCATGATTGTACTAATTGTGACAATGGAATCATCCAGTTTGGCAGTGACTTCCTCCACACTCCCCAGAACGAAAACATCCTTGGATTCTTTGTACGGTTTCACCTCAAACTCCGTCGTGGCCCACGCATCCGTCACTTTCTTGAGCATTTCCTCCAGAACAGCCTCTTGTTGGGCTGAGACAGCTACTGCACTGATCGTTTCGCCATGTTTCATGACATTCCGCTCAATTAACCCCCCTAACGTCATGCTGCTCTCGCCTTTCATCTGGAATCCTAAAGCTGCGTGAATCTGTTTCCAGTGCCGATCTTTAAGCGAAGACGAGCGTAAATCGGTAACAACTGGTAAAACCAGTTTAAACTTCTCCACTTCCTTTTGCAGCAGATCAGCAGCTTCGTTCCCTGGGAGCTGCTTCTGCGCTTGATACGCCACCTTCACGTACATCTGCACTTGTTTACTAATAGCAGCGACGTCGATCTCATCGAACACGGTATCAGAGTAGGAAACCGCGAGCTTTTGCCACGTATCCAGTCCGCTCCAGAGCTTCATCTTGAGCTCGAAATGAGCTGCCACTTCGTTGATTTCGTTGAATTCGCTCACCGATTGCTTCAGTTGCGTCTGGAACATGGCCAGCATCTTGGATTCCTCCACTAGTTGATTCAGCGTATCTTCCTGTGCTTGTAAGTACGATAAGGCGTCACTCATTGGAGTTTTAATGGTCGATAGCTTGGGGTGGTCCAGCTTTTCCAGCAACATGTTGGCGTTCCGATTTAACGGGGCGATACTATCCAGGATAATCTGAGAAAATCGCGCGGTTTCCGAGTCGATTTCACCTTCAAAGCGTGTGACGGTCCCTTCCAAACTCAAAACGCCTTCTTTCATGAGGATAATATCCTCCTTGATATCATCCGGCACTCTCCAATCGTAATTATCCATCAAGACGCCCATGTCGTACACGCGACGGTATCGACTCCGAAGATCCGGCAACATCCCGGATACTTTGGTCATATGCACCACTTTCTTCACAAAAGCGTCAGGCGTTGACGGTGTGGAGAAAGCAACGGGTGACAAGTCGTTGAGAGTCTCAAGGAGCGCCGTACTCGTTTGTTTCATGAGTTTTGGGAGCAGAGCACGGATTCCTAGAATGCATTTGTCAGGATTCGGCAAAAGTCGACTTTTGAATTCCGAAGAATCCACTCGGAAAATCCCAACCGTGGCAGCATCCGGGATATCCGTGAACGACTGGCCTTGAGCTTTATACTTGTCCACCGACTCGGAGAAGAAATCCAACGGGGCATTAGCGTACGTTTCCATTAACTGCGTCACTTGACCTTCATTCTCCGAGTAAATCTGGTGGAAAGGAGCGAAAACATCCAGATAATCCTCTACGGCTTCGAAAGCTTCGTCTAAAGCCACGAAGATATCGTTCGTGAGCTGACTGAACTTGGCATCTTCATTGAGAATCAACGCCACGTTCAATTGCTCCACAGACCACACGTCTTTTCCCTCGTCTTCTGCACTAGCAGTCGTGTAAGGAGCCAACGATTCGTGGCCGAGATGTCTCGCAGGGGTCTCTACCATCCGCAGAGCCTCTTTCAAGGCACGTTGAAGCGCTATATTCCACGCGTCGTGGTTCGGAGTAGCGTTTAAAGCTGACGTTGCAGCATCCATCTCAACTGCTACGGCAAAAATGGCTGTAAAAGGTGGCGGATTTTTACTGTTTGGTTGCGGAGTTGGAGCGATAATTTGGCTTTTTCCTGCTGTTAAAACGGTATATAGCTGCTGAAAGGAGTGGACGGTAAGCTGGATCGTCGCGTCGATCGTTAAGAAGTCTGCAAGCCGCAAGAAGTTGGTGAGTGTCCTGCACTGTTTACGTAACGCAGCTCTCTCCATGAAGGTCATCTTGTGGTCGGCTGAGATCTTGTTGAGGCCTAAAAACGCGTCGATGACGTCGTCACAAGCTTTGACGCACATTTTCAACGACTTTGAGGAAAAGTCGGCGAGCTGTTGCGTCACTTGCGCGCGAGTTTTCAACTGTTCCGTCTCAAACTCACCGAGTGAGTACGTTTGTCGAGGGCTGAAGCGGATTAATTGGAGCTTTGTGACGTCGAGACAGAGCGTACGGAGACCGAGTAGAGTGGACTGGAGACTCGGAGCTAAGAGGAAAAGCCGTTCGTTGAGAGATTTCTTGGCGTTGCGCATCTTAAAAGCGCGAACGGATTGTTTCCACATGTTGAAGTTCTTCCAAGTTTTGTACTTTTGGAAGAACGGAATAGCCAACATTTTCATAAAGCGAGAATATTCCGTCTCCCATTTATCCAATGACCAGAATTCCGAGTGTTCCGTCGTGAAATGCGTCACCCCTTCCATACTCATCGTGTAGTAGTTGGCTCGATCCACTTCAAAGTGTTCGACGACTTCCAGCGCGTACATTACCAGATCGGTATTTTTCTTCTTACGGAGATATAAAAAGTTACCAGCTTTAAATTCTCGTAAGTATCGTGGATCCAGATTAAGGGAAGCGGTAAAGGAAGATTCCGTTGCTAGAGCTTTACGGTGAGCAGCTTTCGAAGCAGGAGACAACGATCCGGTGTCTGCTGAATACTGGTTATTACCGGTATTTTCTTCAAAAGGAACTAGTAGAGTTGGAGATCGAAGTTTCCGGATCCTCTCGGACGCCTTGTGTAGACTTGGGTGCATCACACCAGGCGATAAACTCGTCATACTGGCAGAAAGAGGTAGAGTCTGTGGGGTAGTTTTTATTCTCGCTGGTGTTTCACTGGAAATCGTCGCAACGCTCGCGTTTTTCTTCATTCGGGTCTTGAATTTCGGTTTTAGTACTGCGTTTTGAGTCGGGAGAGATCGCTTTGCAGGTGATTGAGAGTTTGGCAGCTCTCGACTATCAACGGAAGACCCAGGCCCGAGGTTTGGCTCGTACAAACGTTGCAGGATTTCGTTCGCTTGAGGCCCGAGCGACACACCTCGACGCTTAGCCCCATCGCGACTAGCGGCCATGGGAACTAGTTATCTTGTGGGGGAGCTTTATAGCGACGACACAAAGCGACGTCAGTTTCGACTCAAAGGATTTCGACGTATTTTCAGATTTCGAGGAAGTATCGACAATGGGTTTTGGCTTTTTTGTCACTCGAGAAGCTTAGAACGGTACACAAGAGAATGTAAGTGTGTATTTCAAGACAGAAATTCTAACTCGGAAGAGATCCGTTTTCAGCCTACATGTAACGCTTGTTATCTTGATTAAAGTTGTGCGTCCGATGCCGTACTTTGAAGTACATGAACCGGTACTGGTAAGTTGACGGCGGCAGATCTCATGAAAGCGTCCAAGAGATTACGGGAACCAGAACAGTAAACACCAGTCCACATTTCCACTTTATGTCACTTCGAACTTCGACTGGCACTAAGCAGTTCGACTGGAAGAAGAAACCTTGTTTGGACCCGAAGGAATCGTGAGAGATGACGTTCCCGCGTCTATACTTTATCGCTCTGCTGGTTGTGGTCATGATCTCCAATAGCACTGCAACTCGGATGACAAGTCGACACTTACGAGGCATGAACGACGTACCGAGGGGAGCCAACACGGAAGAACGAGCGCCGAATGTGGATATCATGATCAGTGATGCGGCGAAGAAGGTCAAGAAAGCAACGTGGTGGAAAGTCAAGCACGCGTTTTGGAAACACATTCTCCAGAAAGACCCGTATCAAGTTAGGGAGGATCTCGGCATGAAGTTAATGGGGCAGCAGGCGCTGGTTCACAAGAATGCTGAGGAGCTGAAGGCGTTTCGGAAGACCTATGGCAAAGGCTTGTTGAAGTACCCCTGATGGGAGGAAGTTCCAAGAATTGACCGGCGAGTTTTTAAATTTGATAGTCAATTTCGCAATTTGATCACGATTTCTCTTGAATTTGTAGTGCTCGTATTCGGGAACAAGGAAACATACGCAATGCAAGTTAGCCCTGACTTCCCTTTTGATCTCACTTTTGAAATGGACTTGATGTGGCTTTTGACGAAGAAGAATGTACTAGTAGCTGTAATACCGCCGGTATTATACCGGTATCTGTCGACATCACTCACTATAAAAAGTAGTTTTTCTAAGAAAGTGTTTTTCTACATGAAAGACCATCACTCACAAACAAAAAGTCTCGTCGCTTCTTCATTCATTTATCATGTTGTCCACCGTTTCGAACCACCTCCGTAGCCGCCGTGTGATCCTCGCGTCCCAGAGCCCTCGTCGGCTGGAACTCCTACGTGACTGTGTACGTTAAATCCCCCGTGCGTGTCACCGCCATCCACCGCTCTCTCCCTGACTGGTCGTTCGTTATTTAACACCGTCCAATCCAGGGTCTTACTTTCGAGGTGATCCCATCCACGTTCGAGGAAAACCTACCCAAGGAGCGATTCCCGACACCCGACCTCTATGTGATA
The DNA here is from genome assembly GCA_030324255.1 of Phytophthora capsici. Classification (NCBI taxonomy): domain Eukaryota; phylum Oomycota; class Peronosporomycetes; order Peronosporales; family Peronosporaceae; genus Phytophthora; species Phytophthora capsici. Next base: position 2,785,072 of record CM059346.1, read on the forward strand.
GAGAACGCTAAGCAAAAGGCGCTGGAAGTGTTGAAACGCGTGGCCAAGGACTCAAACGTCGATGATAAAGCCCCTCCGGTGGTGATTGGTTGTGACACCGTTGTGGTGCAGGACGGCGTGATCCTGGAGAAGCCCAAGGACGAGGAAGATGCCTTTAATATGCTGACCAAGCTGTCGGATCGCCCCCACGAGGTTTTCTCCGGTGTGGCGCTTTTTACCACTGAGAGAGGCATCGACAACCCGCACTTGTTCTTCGAGAAGACAAGTCTGGTCTTCGGCCCTCTCGAACCGGAAGATATTCGAGGTTTGTTTCATATTTTGGTTGTTTATTCTACTTATTCAAACTCACAGCTACGCTGTTTACAGCGTACATTGCGACGGGGGAGCCAATGGACAAGGCAGGAGCGTACGGGCTTCAAGGTAAATGTGGTTGTGTCATCATTAGTAGTGCCAGTCTTAACTCGGATGGCAGGTCGTGCACGATGTTTCGTTCAGGAGGTACACGGCTGCAGCAACAACGTCATTGGGTTTCCAGTGCAGCGTTTCTGTCAGGAACTCAAGGTTCTTGCGTCTCGCAACGAGCTTTAGACTCCACAAAGCCAGAGCAGACTGACAAAGGAAAACATTTCCGCCTTACTGCATTGTTCTCTATCGAAAAGTGGTCTCTTGCAACCAAGGCGCTTTTACTCTGTTCTCTCAGTTTACTCGGTCTTCTTCTTAGGCTTCGGCGCCGGGATGCACGAGAACACGATGTAGAGCACGACGGCAGCGATGTGGCCGACAAAGTACGTGTTCTTCAGCGAAGCCAGCGAGTTCTCCCACGACATCGCCTGGAACGGCATGACAAAGTAGTGCATGGCGAAGAGCGTCAACAGGTAGCTCAGTACGTCGTAAACCTTCTTCTTGGCACCGAACGAGCCGTCGGCCTCAATGAAACGCGGGCGAAGACGCTTGAAGGCCAGACGGTTGACTGCCGTAGCTAGAGGCACTGTACCACACACGTAAGAGCTCAAAGTTAACCTTGCTGCTATGAAAACCAACCAACATAAAATACGTACAACTCATGAAGAAGAGGTAGTAACCAGGGTAGAATCCGTGCCAGAACGCCGAGATGAAGTACGTGGCCATGAGCGAGTTACCCGTGCGGGTGTACACGTAACGCTCCAGCCAGTTCTGCGTGCCCTTGTTCCAGGCGCGAGAGGCAGCACGGATGCTCTGCGAGAACTCGAAGCCCAAGATGTCCATGTTGCTCACGCCGTTCCAGCCGCGGCTCACGCCGTCCTTGTCAAAGCCTTCGAAGCCGAAGCCACACAGAACCGTCGCGCCCTCCGCGATCTTCCAGGCCGAGTAGTACTTGGCCTTACAGAAGATGAGCGTGATGTAGAGCTCGCGGATCTGGTACAGTAGTGGAAGAGCAGCGACCTTGGGGTCGTGCAGGTTTGACAGCGGGTACATGGGGCCGTACACAGCGAACGCAGCCATGAGCACCGAGCCAACGAGGAATTTGGAGAAGGCCGCGAGGATACTTGACGGCTGCTTGTACTTGCCATCAACGAGGAACTTCTTACCGCTAGTGACATCCAAGTACTCGCGGATCTCGAAGGCCGGACCGGCCAGGAACGTCGTGAAACTGTAGACGTAGCCGAAGAATTCCAAGAGACTGGGGATCTCCTTGATTGCGAGCTTCTGACGGCCTTCGTACACTTTCTTCTTGCCAGGAGACATGTCTGCCCCCTTCTTCTCGAACGTCTTGTCCACCACACCATCGTAGTAGTTGTACGCGAAGCTCGTGAGCTTAATGACCAGCAACATCTGCGGTCCCGTGAAGTCCAGCGTCCAGCCCATATAGTCCACGTACAGGCGGTAGATGTGCGACGCAGACATGTACAGCATGTTGAAAAGGAACACGATGCCAGGGGCGTGCTTGGATGGTCCATACTTGACGATCAGGTACGTCAGGAAGCTCGAGATGAACGAGTGCACCCAGCCAGAGCCCAGCACGAACTGGGCCATGCACACACCCAGCACCACATCGAACACGTGCTTGAGGCTGGCGCCGGGCAGCAGCTTATACACGACGGCGAGAGGGTACGCGGCGAAGAGACACAGCACGTAGCAGAGCTGGTCACTGCCCAGGCCTAAAGAAGCCGAGAGTTCGTCCACTTTAGCATGCAGGAAGCTGAAGTCCAGGGGCGTCGCCAGCTCTGCGTACGGCTGGAGGTGCTCCACGATGTCCACGACGCGGTCCATGGCTGCAGGAGGGAGGGGATCTGAAGTAGAGATGACACACACACGCGGATGGCTGGGAGGAGCTACGCTTCAAAAACGTGACATGGATACTATACGAAGCATTTATCCGGCGCCTTACGGCGTGTGTCATCACAACAATTATGGGTTTCTGACGGTGCCCAAAATCAGCTTCTTTAAAAAAGCTCCCAATTAAATATTTTGTTTGGTTGTTGCGCCAGTCTCTTAACACTGCTATACATCTACGTATAATTTATCCGGCAGTTACATCAACTCAGTGTCCGACCTACGTCATTGCTCGTCCGCCCAGTCCTGTCGTTGCGCCAGCACTCAACGCACTTCGAAGACGAAGAGCTGGCTAAACGGAGGCATCTTCGCTGCGAAGACCGGGTAGGACTCCATTTACTTGCATGCCAGTGACATGCCGTACTCGACGCGAAGATTGGCGAGCCTGCCCACGGATTATTCTACGTGTATTACAAAGCTGCAGCCTTACATACCACTTATCTACATGTAGCTTTCGCTTTTTTAGATTGCATTGAATCCGGCGCTTTCACTGCCTCTCTTCGTCACCTGCACCACCGCAAATGTGTAGATCACCGAAACCCGCCGTCAAATAAAAGCTTCAACATTCCAGCAGAACTGGACTCTTCCACTTTCCGACGTCGTAGTGCTGCAGCAAGCATGTGAATCGATTCGAGCGCTAGGGGCCAGTCAACTTCACTGTCAAGCGATGCATTTGCAGCCTTCAACGTCGGCCATCCTTGTGACGTGGGCTGCTTCGAATAGAAGCCCGTTCAACCTCTACTTTTCTATATTCTATCCTATCATTCTGTAATGTCTTGCAATTTTTTCATGTTCCCACTATTTCTATCTACCTCCATAATCTGATCATCTGCCATCTGCCAAAGCGTCATCGCTACTTTTCCCACATGACATCAACTTGCTGTCCTGTGGCATCGCTCCGTAGCCTCTCATTCCTTCTTCGGCCGTGCATTCATCATGGCTTCTCAGGTTCTCTCAGCACTGGCCAATGCAGCTACTCCGTTGCAATTTACCATGTTGAACGACCAACTTGCCAGTCTTTCGGAGACTGTAGGGGTACCAGTGGACCAACTCCGCTGCGTTACTTGTCTGCTGGGCGCCTACCCATTGGCAATTGCTGTCCGCAAGCTGCCGTCGATCACAGCCAAGCACTGGTTGCACATTTGTACGGGTGTGAGCATTGCTCAATTCGTCTACGGAGCAGGATGGCTACACTCGTTACTCTCCTCTCTGCTCACGTACGCGTTGGTATGTCTGTTGCCGCCCAAACGTGCCCCGTTGGTGGTTTTTCTCGCCAATATGACGTACGTAGCGGCACTGCACATCCACCGTATGCGGGTAAACTATATGGGCTGGAGTATGGACGCAACTGCGAGTCAAATGCTGTTGCTCATCAAACTCACCAGTTTCGCCTTCAACTACCACGACGGAGTAGTGCCCAGTGCTACGACAGTGCAGGAAGGAGACTCGGAACATACCAAGAAGATGAAACAGTCGAGAAAGCAATTATCCATCCCGGAAATCCCGTCGTTGTTGGAGTTTCTGGGCTTCGTCTACTGTTTCACGACCTTCTTGGCTGGTCCAGCTTTCGAGTACAAAGAGTACAGCGACGCTATCCACCAGACTCGGTTCGTGGACAAGAACGGTGTCCGACGTAAAGTGTCTCCTGCGGGTGCAGCGTTCTCCAAGTTGCTGCTGGGTCTCAGTCTCATGGGGCTGCTAGTGCGTTTCGGATCACTGGCCGACTTGAAGGAGATTCTGAGTGATGAAGATCAGTCCATGCTCATGAAGTGGGGGCGGTTGTTTGTGGCCTTGTTCCTTACCAGAGCCAAGTACTACGTCGCCTGGAAGCTGGCAGAGGGAGCGACAGTGCTCACAGGAACGGGTTTCGAAGGATTCGACGCACAGAACAACCCCAAGGGCTGGGATGGTGTCAGTAATGTCGACATTTTGGGCTTCGAACTTGGAGCCAATGTGCGGGAGATCTCACGTGCTTGGAACAAGGGCACGCAGAACTGGCTGGAGCGATACGTGTACACCCGTACAGGCAATTCACTGCTTGCAACGTACTCCGTATCAGCGTTGTGGCACGGATTCTACCCTGGATACTACCTGTTTTTCCTCACTGTACCACTGGCAACGGCTGTGAACCGCTTGGCGAGACGTCATGTACGTCCGTACGTCGTGGGTAGTGCGATCAAGCCGCTCTACGACTTCGTCGGTATGATCTGCACTGCTATGGTTGTGAACTACCTGGCTGTTTCCTTCGTAGTACTGTCATGGGAGGATGCGGTTGCAGGCTTCCGCTCCATGCGCTTCGCTGGTCACGTCGGTCTCGTGGTTTGCTACCTGTTGCTCACGTTCGTGCCGGTCAAGAAGACTAACAGCAAGAAGACTGTCTAAGGTAGGGCCCTACCTCTCTCTATGTATGACGACCCAGATATGACCGAAGCAAAAAGTATCATAATATGAACAAGATTCATTTGGGGTGCCGTTAAAAGGTTATCACGTTGGTTATTAGCCGGAGTACAGTTGATACCCAGCGTCGTGGTTCCTGTACGTGTTGTCTTTCAATACCGTGTACGTGACGCGGCACTCAGGCGTCTGTGGCGACCAAATGCCTTGATTCGTGCACCGAACTGTCGCTGGGCCTCTCATGGTGGTGCCTTTCATGCACGTGTACGTCGCTGTTGACCCTGGGCTCGTGCTCGAGTACTTGACGGAGCCTTGGTATGTCGACGCCGGAGCTCCACAGTTGTATTTTGGAACTTTGTCACTGCCGCGTAGGTTTCCTGCATCGGATGAGGAAATCATTGCAGTTGCAGCCACTGCGAAAGCAACGAAGCGGAGGAAGCGTCCCATTGCAGAACCTTGGATAATCCAACAGTGGAAATTGGGTTATGTAGTGGGAGGATTGAACAGCCAGGAGCTCTCGTCTCGGCAATCTTATCGTACAGGACGTTGGTGAGATATCGTCGCGTTCTGGTTCGGTTTGTATATTTTTGTCAGATTTTTTGTGCAAAATGTTGTCGAGACCAGATACTGTAGTCGATTAGGTGCATTCCGGGCTACTTAAGACTCCGTTCTATGGCGCAGTTGCTTCGTAAGCTAGGTAGAACGTCAGAAGTCTGACGGTGTGAGTACGATACTGTGGTCGAATTGGTGTTCTTCGGACTTGGTGAGAGGCGGCTGGTCACTACGGACCCGAAGGCGGAAGATTGCGATGGTCACGACCAAGACGGTCCCAATTGCGAGGATAATGGCCACCACTGCTGCAGCTGAAATACCGACCGAAGCGACTGTTGTAAGGTCCGACTCTGTTGAGGCCTTCAACGTCGTCGTATCTGGCGATTGCTGCTCTTCCGATTGACTCAATGTTTCAATAGTAACGATAGGCGCCTCCGTCGTTGGGGACTCGGTTGGTGGTTCGTTCGTGTAAGATGTCACTGTCGTTGGTGGTTCAGTCGTGGGCGGTTGAGTCGAATAAACACTCGTCTCCGTGGTGGTCGGCGCTTCGGTCGTGTAGATCGGCGGTTCTGTGCTCACAGATGGAGTTGAAGTCGGGGTTGTCTCCGTCGCTGGAGTTTCAGTCACAGGCGTCTCCGTTGTAGGGGGTTCCGACGGCGTCTCTGTGCTCTGTTCACTTGTATAAGGTGGCTCTGTCGTTGGTGGCTCGGTTGTTGGAGGCTCGGTTGTATACACGCTAGTCTCCGTGGAGGTTGGTGATTCCGTCGGGTATATCGGCGGTTCTGTACTCGGACATGGAGTTCCTGTTTCAGATGAGTCGGAGCTATTACACGGTGGCGTTGGGGTTGGAGTCGGCGGGTTCGTGTCAACGTAGGGAGGTAAAGTCTCAGTGGGTGTTGGTATCGGCGTTTGGGTTTCTGTCGGGGTAGGAGTATCGTATGGCGTTGGTTCTGGAGTTTGAGTCTCCACCTCAGGTGGCAAAGTATACTCTGCAGGAGGAGTTGAAGTTGGGGCTACTGGTGTTGGAATAGGAGCTGTGGTCTGCGGGGTGAAAGTATCTGGGTATGTCGAAGCAGGGGGTTCAGTCGTTTGTTCGGGCGTTGATGTAGGGTACTGAGTCTCGAAACTTGGCGTCGGAGTTGGTGTGATCCAGGTTACTTCTGGTACTGGGGTCTCTGTTGGAGCGTACGTTGGGGCTGTAGTCTCAGGAGTTTCCGTTGGAGTCTCAGTATAGGGCGGGCTTGTAGGTGTTTCAGTTGGCGTTGATGTAGCTACAGGCGTCGATGTGGGAGGCAGAGTAGCGGCTAACGTCTCTGTAGGAGTAGGCTCCGGGTACGAAGTCTCAGGTGCTGGGGTTTCAGTCGGCTCTGGCGTTGCTTCTTCGGTAGCTTCTGGGACTTCAGGGGTGTACGGAGGCTCTGTAGTATCTGGTGGGCTTGTCGGCGCTTCCGTTGGCGTTGGTGTTGCTGCAGGTGTCGATGTCGGAGGTAAAGTAGCTTCTGGCGTCTCGGTAGGCGTAGGATCCGGGTATGGCGTCTCGGGTACTGGGGTTTCAGTCGGTATTGATGTTGCTGCTTCTGGGACGTACGGAGGGTCCGTTTGAGCTGGTGTTTCTGATGGCGTTGGTGTTGAAGTCTGAGGCTCGGGGACTTCCGTTCTCTGTTCAACAATTGGAGTTGTGGTGTAAATTGGGGCCGGAGATGGAGTTGGTGCATCGACTTTGCAGTTATACAGCTCTGTCTTTATGATTGTCTTGGTAAACCACGCGGGGTCAGAATTCCCCTGTACATCAAAAGGATCTGAAGTCGAAGCCTCATCGCTAGAGAAATCCCATGTCGGACAGCTGCCAGTTCCCTCTTGGACACCTTCACTATAGTCGGAACACTGCGTTGACGGGAATGTACAGCCCCAAGCATTCCTCCCTACAAGGTGAACACACTGTGCGTCCTCTTTCGCAACACAACCTGTACCGTCATAGCTGTTGAGATACGGATAACAGTCGTCTGAAGTGGAGTCTCCGATCCGAGGGCATTCTACACCCAGAGGCTGAGCTCCATAGCCTGAACATACTCCACCTCTGCTTGTTGGGATCTGAAAAGTTGCATCCTGGCAAACGCTCACTTTGACTGTGCCGACCGCTGCAGCTTGTGAGTCTAAAGTGTTGAGAGCCAGCAGCGCCAGGCCGCAACTAGAACAAAAAGCGCTCCAATGTATCATTCCACCCACACACGAGAGGGTAATGAGTGAAGAAGTGGAAGTTTAAGAGTCTCCACTGTAGTGTGTAAGGTCACTTGCAAAATGAGACCAAGCAGCGAGAAGATGACAAGAAGATGCCTGCGCATAACAAACGGCTCAAACCCAGCGTCTAGCAAAAAATCCATCTAAACGGCAATGGCGAGGCTAGTGGCGACGACACAGACCGGTAGCGTTGCGTGCCAGAGCAACTGAAACGAAAACCTGTGTTACGAAATATGTATTTTTAAATTGAAGTATCAAATATTGGTTACAGTATGTGTTTTGCACTCTATTTTTTTATACCGAAACGACGCGGTTGACAGCCCATCATCTGGCTTTCTATTGCGTTTGCATCAATTGTGTGGAAGTTTCTAGTGCGACAGCGAGAGCAAACTCCGTCTAGCAGTCGTGTGAAGTGACAGTTGAACGATCTGCTTGTCTGCGTATGGCTGCAAAACCCTTCAAGCGATCTTTCGATACTCCTATCCGTTGTAACAAAGGAATATTTCTTGTTGGCTCGAAACTGCAATGACTCAGTAAAGGGGTGATCTACATCCATTCTCGAAAACACGGTGAGCGACGAAGACATCGCTATAATTCAGGGAGGAGTTTGTATAAGGTCAACGACGCACGATAACGGCGAGCTCTCACATCCTGCCGCAGTTCTTCACGAAGAGGGCAATGCATGTAGTGAGTTTATCTAGGGAAGACGTAATACCATGGTACATGCACGTGAATAAACTTTACTGGTGTTTATACATAATTGAATCAACGCCACCGTGAGGCAAGGAAGATAACAAAAAGACAAGGCGTAAATTGCTATGGTCAATTGTTTTGTGGCTGTTACTGCACTTACTCCATCAATGTTTGGCGCGAAGGTGACACCTAGAACCGTGGTCGTTGGCTCCTCCATCACTTGCTCCTGTTCGCTGCTAGGATGTATTTTACACGAAACCACCGATACTCTGGCCGCCCATACTCTGCACTCGACTGAGGCGGTCTTTCCGTCGTGCGTTCTGCTCCTGCTGGTACTTTTCCACCACACACGACACGCTTCTCTTCGGTTCACGTCGCTTCGATCTGCGCCTCTCTCTCTGTTGGGATCGCGTCTCCTCTTCCGATTCCGACGATGACACCTCTTTGATCACCCGTTGCGAACGAGAACCTGGATTCTCACGCCGATTCCAACCTTGTTCGTTCATTTGCCGACGCAGGCGTAGCATCTGCTCACGTCCTGCCGTCCCGTTGGCAATCATCTCCTGCAGCATCGACTCATCATCGTTCGAGAAATCCTGCTTCGCAGTCATGTAGCCGCCGCCTCCAATCTCCTCATATTCATACTCCGTATCCGAGTCATCCGAGTCCGAAGTTTGATCCGCAGCGCTGCTGTTGCCATTATCGTGACTGATGCTGGAGCTACCCATAGACTGGAAAGATTCCCATTTCATCTGCACATACTTGTCCAGTGCTGGAGGGAACCCCCATTCGTCTTGATCACCAGGAGAACCAACGTGAAACATGTCACCAAAGTTATTCGGCAGGTCTGTGAAGGTTTCTTCTAATTCTTGGAGGAATCGCTGTCCATCAATCACAAGCCGATGCTGCGCGTTCACACGATAACAACCAGGCGCTTTCATCACCGCCTTGTTGATGAACCGGTCCACGTACCGCAAGATCATGATAGAACTGTATTCGGTCAGATACTTTTCCAGTTCACGCTGCGCATGGATCGAAATGGCTTGAGCGTTAAGAGCTGAGCTGACTCGTGACATTCGTTCCGTGTCACTCATTTGAATGTTCTTGGCCGACTTCGTCTTCCGCTTCGAACGAGAAGGACTCTTGTTCGTCTTGCTGCTTGACTTTTGGGAAGACTTGGACTTGTCGCTGGAGTGGCTGCCTCGTCGGGAACTTCTCTTCGTCTTATACTGATCCAGCGACGACAAATCCACCAGCTTCACTTCATCCGCAGATGCCGTCGAGGAAGTAGACGACGGTGCAGCTGACGATAAAATAAACTTCTCTTTCTCAGGCTCCGATTCGTCGTGGGAAGATGCAGCCGAGAGCGTTGTAGCGGATGTAGCAGCACGTGCTGTACGGTTTTTCCACTCCGCAGCATTTCCATCCGGCGTTGAGTAGTGTCTCTGCTTCCGGTGTTCGTTAGACAACGTCGACGTACTGTGCTGCTTCTGCAAGAACTGCTCTCGAAGCGTATTGGCTTCAGCTCTCGAGCGCTCCGAAGCTGCCATGAGATCGCTCATCTTGGCTGTCTTGGGAGTGCTACTATGGCCGTGATTGGACGTGTCATTGGCAGGATTGACCACGTCGCTCTTCTCTTCCACTGGTTTCGCGTCCTGGTACTTGTGCTGCTCCTTCCGAAGCTGTTCCCGCTGCTGTTCTCTGCGTTTCTGCTGCTGCATCTTCTCGTTCTCCTTGAACATCTCTCTGTTGCTCTTTTGCTTGCGTTCGTTTGGGTTGGAGCTCCTCATGGCCAAGATCTTGCTCTCCCGGATGAGTCTACTCGGTGAATTCCCATCATCTCCAGTTCCTGCAGAACTACCAAAGCCAGAAGAGCCCAGTAGGTCTCCCGAGTTGGGCGGGACGTCCGTTTTGATCGTAATTGGCTTCAAAAAGTCTCGCAAGAGGTAAAACACACTGACACTCGCTTGTGTGCGGTCCTGCAACGCCGCATACGCTGCCTGTTGATGCGCTGGAAGAGCCTGCACATACTGATCGTACCGAGCTTTCTGCGACTTCCGGTACGTGTGCGTGAGGAACAGCAGCTTGATGAGGAACCGGTGCAGCTCCACCGCGCGTTCCTTCACCACGTGGTCCTTCTTGCTGCCGAAGAGCCGCTTGGCTGGGAACGCCAAGACCTGCAGCTCGTGCGAGAACTCCCGGGAGCACGCGTCGTCCAGAATGTGTGCTCGCGCGTCCTTCATGACGCGGTGGACGTCATCGCGCAGCTTGCGGAAGTCGGAATATGTGCGCCGCACTTCCCACTCGTCTGCGTCTTGTTGCACTTTAACGACGTAGAGAACTTCCCTCCCGCCTGTGAACTCGACGTGGCCGATAGCGACCACTAGTCGACTCATGACCAAGGAAGAAAAAGCTTTAAAGCTACGGAATAGAAGTTGGCGAATGCGACGAAGGATTGAATTATGCGTGTGTGGTAGTGTTGCGAAGTGCGAACGCTTTGATTAGCACCTTCGCTTCTCTTTGGGACAGTAGAGATTGATCGCTTATAGAAGGATATAAAGTGATATAGAGGGTGAAAAGATTGATTTGATATGTGAAAGGACGGAGTGATGTGCATTACGTTTGAAGGTGCGGAGAGTCAGAGCACAGTCAACAAACGGCATTCAAGCTCGACCATGAACAGCGAATGCCTGTTTCTCGAACCCTAATCGACGTCACAGGCAGAAATAGGGCGGACCGACACTGCGACTTGGTCAAGACAAACTGCAACACCGATGCCTTATTTCCATAGATGCACCTTGCCGCTAATTGTAGAACGATGCAGCAAAAAACAACACAAAGGGGTGCACATGTACACTACGTACGACGTTTCGAGTCGTAATGAGGTGGAGAGCGCCTTCCCACGTAGTCGAAGCGTTTCAGGATGCTGAAAAGAAGAGGATTGGGCATCTTGTAGAGCTTTGACACGCTACACCCTATCGTCTCGAGGAGAATTTTCAGCCTCTTTGCGATGTGCCACGAGAGTCTACAGGATTGAGATAGTACGCCGCGTTGCTCATCGATAGGCAGGTTGAATGACACTCTCCGAACTCGCAGCCATTCGTACCAAGGTTGATGGAGTCTTCGCTGGAATGTTGCTTCTTACCAAGTGACCTGCCCAGCTGGAACAGATATCTGCTTTTGCAGCCCGATATAAACAACGTACGGAACAGCCATGTGCGCTCGTCGAAATCGCCTGCACAATGGACCAGCTGGGCGGTGACTTCCAATAATTCTGTGGCTGTCGAAAATCCTTCTCAAAGGCGCTTCAATGATCTTTTCTGCCTGTCGAGAGTTTCACCTTGCATTTCTTTTGCGCTGTTCAGATCGTTTCGACTCACGTTGCAGCAGAAAAAGCAGTGCTTTTAAAGCACTGACCAGTCTCCTTGTGAAAAATGACGTTGTAATCAGATGAATCATCAGATCCCTTCAATCTGAGTCCCATTCTGATTCCATTTTCTAACGTCATGGCGCTCGAGCGGGCGCACCCGGATGTCGCTCTTCCTTCGGTCGTCCACCGCGTAGCAGACGACGTTTCTGCCTCCACTCGCCTGCTGGTCATCGGTGACGTGCACGGCTGCTTCGACGAGCTGCAGTTGCTTCTGGAAACGTGTCATTTCTCTCCTTTAGAGGACCGTCTAGTGTTCGTGGGGGATCTGGTCAACAAAGGTCCCAAGTCTCTGGATGTCGTGCGCTTCGTACGCGAGTCAGATTCACTCTGTGTACGTGGCAATCACGATGACGCAGCCTTAAGTGCGTATTACAAGTGGGTAGAAGGTGGTCGCGTGCCTGGATCAGCTAAATATCCGTACGTGGAGCATTTTCTGCCGGACGACGTGGAATTCCTCGAACAGCTCCCATTCTCTCTATCGCTGCCAAATCATGGGAATATCATCGTAGTTCACGCTGGGGTTGTAGCGGATGTAGAACCGGAGCAGCAGAAACCGTTCGACTTGTACAAGATGCGCTTTGTGCAGCGAGAACACGCGGGGGATGGAAATTCCAAGTTCATTGCGCTCGAGAAGGAGAAATTCAAGAGTGAGGACGGCGGAAAGCCCGAGATGTGGGCGAAAGTGTGGGGTGGACCTAGACACGTGTACTTTGGACATGCAGCGAGCGCAGGATTGCAGGTGAGAGGTGGTTGTGGGAGTTAATTGGAGGTACTGATGAATGTGGTGTGATCGCAGCAAGAGAGTTTTGCGACGGGCTTGGACACGGGATGTTGTTACGGCAAAAGGCTCACGGCGTGTATTATCCCAGTGAGTGTGTAGACAATGTTACTTTATGGGTCGGTTGCTGATGCTTTAGGGTGGTTCTTGTAACTGTAGTCGAATAAATTGGTGCACGTGGATGCCATGAAGCAGTACGAAGTACCGAGCGGTGACAAGAACTAGACTCTGACACTTGAATCGAAGCGACGTATGAACGAAGGCAGTCTGGCAAGTAGGCAAAGGAGGTAAAATCGAGAATGAGGAGGTCCCTGGAAGAAGATTGATGGAGCTAGCTACGACAGTTGCCTGTCTTCCAAGGACGTAGGCAGAACACTCGTAGCATTGCGCGTGACCTGGAGTATTGCATGCTTGAATCTTTTACTTTCAGTATACAAAGTAGAGATTGCCTTGACGAAATAGTTTGAAAACCTGAAGCTTTAGTAGGCGCGTAGTTTCCTAATCCTAAGAGCGTGTGTGGATCTATTATTCGACTTTTTTGACAAGATCACGCTTTTCGTTTCGATATTGATTTGCTATCCCGACGTCGAGTCTGCCCCGAATATTGCTTGTAACAACCTCATTTTGCAATTCCCCACCAAGTAACCAGTTCTGTGAAAGGCATCAACCGATCATGCGTCCGACCTTCTCTCTCATACTTCTTCTCATCACTGTCGTCACCACCGGTTTCATCACTACATCTACATGTAGTGCCAACTTAGTCCCAAACGAAATGCCTATTCGTGACGGTGCCAATGTTCAACGTCAATTGAGCACGTCAAAAGCCACCATAAACGCTGATGAGGAAGAAAGAATTGGGGTTTCTGGTCTGAACAAACTCAAAAATCTCATACATGGTAACAGCAAGAGTGCAGTGACTTTGGAGAAGAATTCCGCAGTCATGAAGGAAGTTGAAAGCTTGAAAAACAATCCCGTGCTAGCCAAAGGATTCAAGAGTGTCAGTGAAAATGGAGTGATGATGAAAAGAGTCAAGTCTCTGGAGAAGATGGACCCCAAGGCCGTGGAGAAGTTGCGGAAGGCTCCAATTGAGAAGAGTGTCAGCCGAGTGAGCTCATACGTGTCACGAGGACAATCTGCTGATGCTATAGCACATGCTAAGGGAGCTTTTAAGCTTCTTTCTCATCATGGGTGGCGTCATTGGCTTGATTGCTCTCGTGGAGAAGTTATAGCTGGACCAAACATCTCGTAGAAACCTCATTTTAACGTCTTGTGATGAGCCTAACATCGATTTTCGGACCGTCCAGTATCTGTGTCAATACAGTTCGTGGGAATGCTATTTGAGATGAAGTTGTCCTAGTCTTTTGCAAAGTGAGTACTATTGTGGTAGTAGTAGATTAATTGACTAACTGGTCATTCAAACTACTACTGTAGTACATGATTGCATCGGGTAATGCTGCGAACCAAACGTACGTCGTCAAAGAGCCTTTTCATTTCGACCTGCCTGCAAAGATTCCGGAATTCGCCAATTTTACAGTGACAAAGAGAAACGCGTGAACCTCAGAAGATCATGTTGAATTGTGAATATTGTTCTTTCCATTCTGTTGTCTGTTGGCCTTCAAAACCTACGCACCGGTGCATGGGTTTCCGAATTGGCAACTTGTTGCGCAGCATGCGTTGAAGTCACCGCCTTTGGATGCGCAGCAGTTACTGAGTCGGATATTCCAAGTTGAGGCACCGGTTACGCATGGTGAAACACCACAAAGTCGCTGTTGTCCGGTAATAGGCACTGAAGTCGTGATTACGGTGGCGACGAGGATAGCGACGAAGGACTTGAAGTTCATCGTTGAGGCTGGGTGAGTGTTACTGAGAGTCGGGAATGTCAAATGAGAACTGGAACCACAGTGTACCTCTAATGTGCATGTGGATCGTCATGTACAACAGCGTCAACACGGTGGAGCGTATGCACCTAATATTTGATTGGCTGATATTATTGGCCTATAGGCAGAGATTGATAGTGATAGCATTTTTTGCTAATCTGCTTAGTAATATTCGTGAGAAAACAAATTGAGACTGCGTCAAGAGTTATCGAGATAATCGCACTTGAAGTTAACCAATCAAATTTCGTACATAATCGGACATGTGACATTTGGTGTATTTTTGACATCGTAGAGACCGTAAAACTACTTTGGTTAGATCGCTTTACACAAGAGCTTTCAGATAAACACAAATTCAAAACAATTTAGTAAATATTGAGCCCGCCATGTTGAGGCCTAGAAAATGGAGATAATTTTTTGGCCGGCCATAACTTTTTAGGCTTTAAACATCTCGAGGCAAACAAGGGCTCAAATGAGGGCTAAGACGCTCTTCGTACCAATAAAACCCCTAAATCGCGATTCGTACTTAGGTTCATTAGTATCTTTTTGTTTAATGAGGTCGGCATTTAATGCCAATTTACCCTTTAGAGGCATTTTGACCCTTTCATGCATGTTTCGAGAACCTACAGCCATGAAGGGGGTCATTTGTGACCCCGTTCAACCAGCACATCACAATATTTTACGTGATGTCTACCACATCACGTAAAATATGCGCTTAGGTTCGAAAAATATCAATATTGTGTCAGCACTTCGCATACTAAGTACGTAGTTTTGCTGACGTGCCAGCATATGCGGTACGTACCCCCTCTCCACACAAGAGGAGCTAACGACATTACCCCTGATGATATTTGCATTACCCTTCATACTTTATCCAAATTAAAAAAAACCATCTCCGCGACTGGTCGCACTAGAAGTAACTGTCTGTGTAGGCGCAGGCAACATGTATGTATGTCATTAAACCATATTTGTGACATTGAGGTTTTCAAAGTGACCTTTAAAGATTGCAATGACACTTGGGAAATTGCGATCTTCAGCACACAGCAGCAACATGGTACTTGCACACCAGCTACCTTTCGAAATTCTTCGCGCTGGAGAGTACGTAGAATATTACTCAATGCAGTATGTCTGCGGCGATCCAAGAGGACATCGCGTGGCCAGAGTTCTCAGTGTCAACAAAGACGACACGGCGTATCCTGTGCGACTAGATACGGGTGAATTGCTGCACAATACACTCAAGATGAAGCGGCTCGCAAGGACAAACGGCTATCTACTGGAGCACCCCCGTGGCTGGTGGCGCAAAATCCGTTCATATAACTTTATCTCGAGCAGTATCAACTCTCCAACACGTGCAAGCAGACTAAATGCGGCGATAGCAAACGCTGAGCGCGAAGCTTTCGCGTTCGTTGGACAGATTTACCGTGAGCATTGCCTGTTTGCCTCCGGCTTCACCTTGTCGGCCTCAGCGCACGACAAATCAAGCTCTCATTGTAAGAAGCGTAAATCCTGTTTGCCTTTGTCTGACAAAAGAAAGAAAGAAAAAGCTGCCGTAGCAGATACGAATCGGCTTAGGGCTTAGCAACATCGCCCCATAGTCTTGGAGTTGATGGAGGGTGGTTATCAGTATAGGCTGTTCCTCTATGCTCGATTTGCCACCTTTTAATCTCCCTGTTTTCTGCTAATACACGAACCAGACGCACCTGCATCTTGCAACCACACCGTCGAGAAGCCGAGTTACCCCAGCACTGCTTGTGTGCTGACGTCGGGAACTATGGCGATCACACGCAAGTACAATCCGGCGACAATTTTTCTTTTTGTCATAGACGATTGTCTTCTGCACGACTGCATAGCCGTGTTTCGCAGCGATGCCGTTTATAGCTGCTCGAGCAGCTTCTGGATTGTGAAAACAAGTCTGTGGATGCACAGGAAGGTTCCGCGTACGCTGGTTTGTCGATCCAATTGCAGGAAGTGACCGGGCGGCCGGCTCTGGGGCAGCATTAGAGACCGCTGTTACGTCGAGATGTATTGGAGGTACGTAAATGTGAGTATGCATCGAGTTATCAGTGAATCTCAGGAGAATTGAGTTTGTGTTGAGCTCCAACGCAGGCGACGGAATGCGAGGGAAAGCAGCGTTTCAGTCAATGGCAGCCTTAAGAGCGGAATGCTCTCTGATGCGCTATAAGAACTTGGACGAGAAGGAGCGCTTGTAGTGCTGTCGATGGTAACGTGCTGGGGAGACACAGACATCCAAGGCAGTCTGCTGGCGAGGCTTGGCAGGCGAAGTATGTTGATTGACTTCTTCGTGTCTGGAATCTGGATCTTTTCGCGCGGCGAGAGCGACACAACACTTGAAACGTCGCCATATCTTTTGAAATACTTTTTAAGTGGAGATGGGAGGGGTAATGCAAATATCATCAGGGGTAATGTCGTTAGCTCGTCCCCTCTCCACACCATTACTTGCATATCATTTTCGACAGAATTCATAAAAAGGACTTAGTTGCCTACGTGACACAGCAACAACGCCCACTAGGTTCACTTTCGAAGACGAGAAGAAACTGGTCCAGCTAGCGTCCGCCTACGCATACGCAGGGGGGCGAATTTCACGGGAAGGTGTTGCCCAGTTGATGCAGCGGACGGGCCACAACGCCAGAACTCTACAGGAGATCCTCCGAGCGCTCAAGAAGACGTGGGGAAGGATATCCAGCGATTCACGCCAAGATTCATCACGCCAGTGCACCGGTCTCGAGGTCGACCAACCAGGGTGACGCGCCAGTTGCGTCTAGGTTCTGGTACATCACCGCAACAACAGCTCGGAGCAGGACCTTCGGCGCAACAACAGTGTTCGACTGGAGATGGTCTCGTGCGACCCCAGCGTTCAGGTACAAGTGCTGCGGTACCTCTGCCTGCAAGTTGCCGATACGCATCATGATCGCACGCCCCAGCTGCAACCGCTGTCGACCACAACGCGTCAGGTACTTCTGTCTCCAGTCATCCACACACCTACAATGTGTCAAGCTACACCAGCGACTGTCGCCCATTCAGCAGTTCAAGCGTCTCCGGTCAATCAAGTACTTCCAGTAGCCCAAGGACCGCAGTGGTTCATGCGCCCCCTGTCACCCAAGTACCAGCGAGTACCGTTCCCCCAGCCACCAAACGGCTTTCAGTATTTGCGCCATTTTCGGCCCAAATCCCAGTGGTACCGACGGCAGTTGTGAGCCTTCAACGCCGTAGGGATGCAGCTACAGTTCAAGTTGTACGTATGACAAGTTCTGGAGAGGTCTCTCCCAATGTTGCTGCCATCCTCGAGACGGACAGTACCGAAGACACAATTAGATCTCTAAGTGGTGGAAGCAGCGACGTAAGTTCTCCTGGTGTTTCTGGTGAAGACAGTTCCCCGCCAATGTCACCTTCAAGTGGCGAACGGGCTGTAACGGCTATTTTTGCTGAAATTACGCGCGAAGTGGTTGTCCAAGGTGCCAACAATATGCCGCATCGTAACGCTGGGGAGCTGCTGCTGACAGGAATTTCCACACTGCTTCGTGAATTGGGTGATCTCGACCGGAGTGGCATTTTTCTAGACATCGGTTCCGGGGTGGGGAACGTAGTTGCACAAATGGCGTTGGCGACAAGTGTGAACAAGGTCATTGGGATCGAGATTCGCCGAGATTTGTACGACCTTGGAATGAAGATGATAGCAAAGTCCGCAAGATCGAGACGACTCTTCGGGCGAGTCCAGCTTGTCTGCCATGACATCGCTGACATGCGCATTTCGACGACTCTGCCGTATACCGATGCGACAGTAGTGTTTTGGAACAACCTTCTGTTTGAACCACAGGCTGATGAGATTGTCAAGGAAGAGCTCGCTGGATTGTTCATGCTTAAAAGGTTGGTGAGTTCCCTGAATTTCTGTCCAAGATATCAAGACGCTTGTCAAAACCCGTTCTACCAAGCTTTAAAGTTTGGGAAGGTGTTAAACATACCGTGTAGCTGGATGGCCGATCTTCAGCAAATCTTTGTATACGAGTCGCTTAACATAACAAATGCAAAGCAATAAATGTTTCAGTCTTTCATATTTCTTTACTTCGCTCAAGTGACTTGCCAGCCTTCAAGGTAATGCATTTATTGTGGAGTTTCCATACTCAGATACCTGCATTGGTTGCATTCACAGAACGATAGACCTTACAACGGTGCGGCTATTGCCAGTATCACCAAGTTTCCCACCAGCATTCTGCTCGTCTTGATCTTCAGTTGTACGCTGTGTTTGCTTCAATTTGTACAGATCACAGCTCCTACGCGCTTCCCCTCTCTGCGAGAATTGCTTTTGCGGTGGATTGAAACGATGGTACTTCTCCTAACAGGCTTAAGTAGTTTCGGGGCAGACGCACGGCTTGCCCGAGACGTGCACATTCTGACAGAGGTAGCCATTGTGAAGCACACAGACGTCCGTAACCTCATTCGCATAGCGATCCTCCCACCGACACACTTCATGCGTTTGCGATTTATGTTTTCATAGAACTGCTTCGAGGAAACCGCAGAGCATCTCTTTGTAGGACCTACAGAGCATGGCGTTCGTTCATTTAGTCGGACAGCCCTGACTGGGACGGTGAAGGCTGATCCAGAAACGTCTCGCCAATCGCAGCGTTAGCGTATAACATCAGCCGTTCGCTCGGTGTCTCATTCCATTTTCCCGACACCAGTTCGAAGTATAGTTCAACATAGAAGTCTCGGTGAGAATCCCGTGTCTTGCTCAGATCCAGTGCCAGTCCTCGGGTTAAGTATGCGTTAGCTCTGGTCACGTCGACAAGAGATAACGCAAGGTTCTTATGCCATTTTTTGAACGAGTGGCCATCCGACAGAGTGAACGGAGCACGCATTTGATCAGACGCCCAGCATATTTGTATTGTACGATGGAGCTGGATAACTTTGTCTTTCAGCGCGGACCTGACGCGTTATAGTAGTGAACGTTGGTGGATCCGCGATCGATATCACCGTCACGATAGAGCTGTCATACTATGATGCGGCAACCAACGAGGAGTGGCCGGGGGAAACACCTTGTCGAGAGGTTCCACGAGAGCAATCTTTCTTCTCCAAAAGTACAAGTTGGGGAAAGTGTGAGCTAGTCTTCCGCACGGAGGAATTTTCTTAAAGTAGTAGACACCTACTGATTTTGGTTGTACCACACTAAATTGTTGTTTTCGGTTAAGTACGAACTAACAGTAAAAATAATAAAAACATTGTGATAAATCCAGATAAATCAATACAATTTCTAGGTATCAATTAACTTTTGTAATTTTACTAAAACTATAGTACACTTTTTGTTGCCGACCAAGTGAGAAGTAGACCTGCGCCGAAGCAAGTAGAAACGAACGAGACGTTACGAAAACTCTACTAAAACGAACAAGCAGTTAAGAAACCCCTACAAAAAAAAAGCAGTTAAGAAACCCATACAGAGTAGAATCGGTATTGCATGGCAGCTAAATCCATGCACTCTAAAACTTTCCAACTCAAGCAATAATCAAGCACCACACCAAACTACTACTGTGACAGCGCAACACAACTGAAGAGCCTCACCATGAGCAAAAAGGGGAAAAAGAAACAGAAATTTGGTGTGTTTCCGTTCGACTTTGAAGAAGACCACCTTGGCAAGGCAGCGGCTCTCGGACTCTTCCGGCCCGAGACTTTACTAGAGTCTACCGATTCCGCAGATGACCTGTATGGCGTCGCTTACGACAAGTCCCGCAATATTGGTACTGAAATATTTGGCTCACAAAAGGCAGTTTAACTTCGAGTCAAAATGCTAGCTGAACAGTGCGGCTTCCAAATATGCGTTCAAAGCAGCAGCACCCAGCGGAACAACTCTGGAAATGCCAAGTATGTCTGTAAGGAGCTACACGGTCAGCAATACACTGACAAAATTACACCAGCTGATGAACTCGAGTGTCCGTTTTTCGTCAACGTATATGGTAACGAAGGTGATTGGAAAATTACTCGTGCAAACTTTTGCCACAATCATCTTTTGAATGTGGGGTTTACAAGCCGTCCGCCTGTTGAGATCACACTTGAGCACCCAGCAACCGAATTGCGGAATACAACTCGGCAAATTAGCACTGCCACATCTCTGGTGGAACGGGAGATGCTTCCGACATATAATGGCAGCACGGACGCCATGACATCGGCTGCTATCAGGTCATTTTTGTTGTCCAAAGGAATTCGATTGTCTCCTAGTCAAGTTTCACGTTTGAAACAGGATATCGACGATAAGATCCGTGGTGATAGGCTGGAGAGTTTCCAAAACTTGAGGCATATATTGAACGTGTTGCTAGTGAGAATCCAGGCACACTCTGGGGTTTTGAGGAAGATTCAAGTGGAATATTCAAGCGGGCAGGTGTGATTACAAACTTTGACATTCACATGGCTCTGAACGGCAAGAAACTGTACGGTTTCGATGGTGCTCATTTAAAGGGCGAGATGAACAAGTACGGCGTTTACCTTGTCGCTACGGCAAAGGATTTCAACAACAACATCATTCCCTTCGGTTTTGCACTGGTCCCTAAAGAAAACTTCGAGCACTGGGAGTGGTTTTTGAAATTCGTCAAAGAAGCACTGGGTGATCCTGTGAAGTTTACAACTGTGTCAGATCAACAGAAGGGGCTTCTTGCAGCAGTGAAAACCGTGTTTCCTGAAGCTGGGCATCGTTTCTGTCTTTATCACATCCTCACTAACCTGCGTGATGCTCGGGTATCTCTGACACCAGAAGAGCGGTCTCTCGTTTGTAAAATGGCTCGGAGTGACTGTGAAAATGACTTCCACGTCTACCGTTCAATTCTCGCGGAGACAAAGCCAGGAGCGGTTGAGCGACTAGACGAGATACCACGTGAACACTGGGTAAAATACAAATTTCTTGAGACGTTTAACGTCCCGACATACGGCGAAATAACCTCCAATCTGTCGGAGCATGCGAACAATTGGATCGGAAATCAATGCGGAAGTGCGAAGCCTCTAGATGCATTTAACCTCTACATCACGAAGGTTAATGAACTGGCTGCCGAGTGGCGACAAATGGCTGCTGACTGGACCATCAGATTTGGGGGTGAAAGTTTAGTGCCAATCCTGAAAAAAAAACGCGCTTACCTTACACAAGCAAGTCAGTTTTGTGAACAGAAGCCGGGTATGCTGGGTGGCTACCTTGTGCGCTTCAAGGGTCCTGTTTCTATTGAAGGTTTAGTTCACCCGTGGTGTAATAGGTCTACTAAGGCCTATTAGGTGGCGTACACGTGCGCTTACGTGTATGAGGAAGCGTGCAATTAATTAGACTTAAATTAATTATACTTACGTCCGTAAGTATAATTAAATTAAATATAACAATATTAAACTGCAAAATACCGTAAAATGAGAACTGTTATTGAATTTGGCACAAGCCAATTATGGACCTCCTAAATCTGATTGCTATCTGTTTCTAAAGGTTCTGTCAATGTGTGGTTGACAGAATTCTGATTTCTCTTAAGAGCACTGATTGGTAGAAATACTTCGCTTTCTACCAATAACATGCGTAAATGCACACGAGCCATCCAATGATATGGCCCGCCCATGTATCCATTGGTGTGCTCCACACACCAAGGCCTGAGGTCCGTTTCCAACCTCTAACAGTTAGCGCAACTGTTAGAGTTACAAGTGGTGTAACCACTTGTACGTGTAACCCTGTTACACCATCCCCCCCTTAAGACTTAACGTACCCATCCGGATACGTTAACCGACATAACTTGACAAGACCGTCAAGTCACAGGAAGAATCCACGAATTCATTTCCAAATGAACTCGCCAACGCACAAGCCCACGTCCGCAGCCGCGGACGCGCAAGCCTCGCCTGCTGCCTCTGCAGCAAGCACAACAGCGGCAGTGCCCACTAGCACTGCTGCTTCCAGTCGTTCGACAGAGAGTAAACTCTCTGTCTCCGAGTACCATGCTCTCCTCAAGGAGAAGCATGCAGCGAAGAAGTCTGACTTCGCTGCCGACTCCGACGAGTATCCTCTCGACTATGAGGATTCTGAAGATGGGGAGCTCCGTGAAGAGGAGGCTCCCGCCCACGTGTCTTCGTCCGAAGACACGCTCGACCCACCCAAGGGGTCTCGACGCCCCCGCGAAGAGGCCTCGGACGCTTCCAGCTCGAAGCGTCCGCGCAATGATGACTCAGCGTCCCCCATGTCGAGGGCGCTCATCTCTCCGCGCACTGATCCACCACCAGTGCGCGCTGCATGGATGCCTACCGAGGCAGAGATCCATGACCGGTTCGGTGCTAGTTCACCACCGAACCCGATACTGTTGTACCACGACAACAGTATCACCGACGACGAAGTCGCTGTTGGCATTGTCTTTGAGTCCCCGACTCAAAGACGCGACTACTACATCGGGCTCTTCCACGAGCTCCGATACTTCAGCGCGAAGAAGACTTCGCGCAAGAGCAAAGTGCCAGAGTGGCAGGCACTTTGTCAGTCGTGGAACGCCTTTGTTGAAAACTTCAACAAAGACCCGAAAGCCTGTCGCGAGCGTATCAAGCATGCTCGCGATCGCTACTACACTTACACCGTGCGCGGTAAGTGTGAACGCCTCCATGAAGCAAGCATGGAAGCGGGGATCCTGTGTGCCGTTCCCTTCGGCACACCCTGTCCGTGTTGCCCACCTCTGGCAACACGCATCTCCGACCGTGATATACTGGGGTACACGACGACCCGTGTACCCGATCACATCAAGGAGCTCCGTGCTCGTCTTGAGTCACGTGAAGCTCCGAGTGCTGTGGGTGACCGCAGCACTCCTCGTGCAAGCCTTAGGCCTGCAAGTTATGGTGGGCTTCGTACGCCCTCACCATTTCCGGAACGTCCTCCATCAGGACGTTCCGTGGCTCCCATGTGTCTCGATGGGGAGGAAATCCTCTCCAACGTATACGAAAACGAACCTCTTGAGAGTTCGTTCTCTTATGAGCCACGATCCGCTCAACTATCCAGCGGATCGACCCAGTCGCGTCTCGCAACGGCGGCGGAGGGCGGAAACACTCCCTCCGTATGGTCAACGCTATGACCATGGCGATCGTGCCCTGCACGATCGTGTTGCGGCGCTCGAGCAGTCTCAGAGCGCCGAGATGGCTGCTCTGAAGCAGGAGGTTCGAGTCCTCCGTGCTGATGCTGCGCAGGCTGCGCAGACTGCCTCGAACATCTCGTCCGGTCTCGGGACGAGATTGAACGCTCTGATCGCTCGCGTGAGCGATCTCGAGAAGGCCTTCCAGGCCTCTCAGGCGAGTCATCACCCGTAGATGACTCGTGCTGCACGTACGGCTTCAACCGCCCGACGTAGAACGTCGGATGGAGTCTCATGCTGGACGGTATGTCCAGCCGGTACGCGTTACCATGCCGTTCAAGGACTTTGAACGGCCCGATGAACCTTGGAGCAAGCTTACTTGCTCCAAAATCAGACACTGCATGTTTAGGCAAGTTTTGTGTAGCTAACAAAACTAATGAACCTTTCTTAAATTCATTCATGTTGCCCCTGCCAACATTGTCGGCATTCAGCTTCTGTCGATCGACAGAAGCTGCGATAGCATCCTGTACAAACCGTATGACGGCTTGTCTTCGCTTGACAAAGTCTAGCGCATTCGAGCTGAACTCTTTCAGCTCGTCGCCTTCGTCCGCAGCAGGCCCTGCCTGCTCGCTATCGTCCCTTATGTCTGTGCCCGGCACAGACATCTCGCGCTCGTTCCTGCTCGAACGAGACGCAGCTCGCGTCACCGCAGCTGATAGTACGTCATCAGCTGTCCTCTGCGGTTGTTCAGACGCAACCGTAGATCCTCCCCACTTAAGGAGGAAGCTACCCCGCCGAGCATGCTCGGCAAACGTGGATGCCGCATGGCATTCACGTAGAACGGTGTATGCCCTGTCGAGGCATGCACCGAGTTGTTGATGGCAAACTCTGCCATCGGTAAACACTCGCTCCAATGCGTGAACGAGTGTGCGTAGCTCTTCAGCGCGTCAACCAGTACTCGGTTGACGCGTTCAGTCTGGCCGTCCGTCTGCGGATGATCCGCAGTCGACATTGACAACTGTGAACCAAGAAGTGTAAACACTTCTTGCCAGAATCGCGCTGTGAAGCGTGGATCACGGTCTGACACAATGTCAAGCGGCATGCCATGGTGTTTGAACACCATGTCAACAAACAGTCGCGCAGTCTGCGCGGCTGTAACAGTAGCCGGGACGGCAGCAAGATGGACCATCTTGCTGAATCGGTCCACAAAGACAACGATGCCTGTCCTCCGCTTGTTGTCGGGCGGAAGACCGAAGACAAAGTCCATGGACATGGACTGCCAACACTCCGACGGAGTCGGAAGTGATTGAAGAGGAGCCTGCGTAAACGGCGCAGGCTTCACGCGCTGGCAAACCTCGCAAGCACGAACGTACTTGCGTACCCACTTGTACTGGTGGTGCCAGTAGAAGTCACGCGTGAGAAGAGTGTATGTCTTCTCACGACCCGGATGCCCTGCCGTAGGGGCATCGTGGTACTCGAACATGATCCGCAGCCGCAGATCATGATCATTCGGAACGACAATGCGATCCGCATTGTCGTCTACTGCACTGTACAGCAGTAGCCCTTCGTGTACACGATAGCGGTGTACACGAGCTCGAAGGTGAGGAGTTAGCTTCCGACGTGCCTCGTCGGAAGGTGCTGCGAGGAACTCCAGCAGCTCCTTCGCGTCTGCATCCCTTGCATACGCGTCCTTCACGTCGTCAATCAACGTTGACGACGGCACACTTGTCCTCACGACGCCAACACTGTTGGCGTCGACCGTCTCCGCATAATCAGGTCGACGCGATAACGCGTCGGCCACTACGTTGAGTCTTCCGGGTTTGTACTCGACCCGGAAGTTGTACTCCGCGAAGAAGGACAACCATCTCGCCATACGTTGCGAGATGTGCGGCGATTTAATCGCCGTACGCAGTGATGCGTGGTCGGTGTAGACCACGAATGGTCTACTCCCAAGTAGATACACTCGGAACTTTGCTAGTGCATACTTCATGGCAAGGAGCTCCTTGTCATGTACAGGGTAGTTACGCTCAGCTGGTTTCAGCTGACGCGACTGGTAGTAGACCACACGATCACGGCCCTCGTGATCGTGTTGCATCAATGCACATCCGATCGCGAAATCGGATGCATCACACACTACGTGGAATGGACGATCTTGGTCGGCGACGGCCAAGATCGGAGCCTCAGTCAAGCCCTGCTTGACCGCATCGAACGCCCCCTGGCATTCGGTCGTCCAAATCCACTCAGCTTCCTTCTTAAGAAGCTGTGACAGCGGGCGAATCTTGCCCGCGTAGTTCTCCACGTACTTGCACAAGTACGTGGCAAGCCCAAGGAACTGCCTCAGTTCCTTCACATTGGATGGCGTGGGCCATTCATTGATCACTCTGACCTTCTCTGGGTCAGGGCGCACGCCGTCTTTCCCCACGAGACACCCCAGCACGGGTATCTCGTTCGCCCCGAAGATACACTTCTTCAGGTTCGCATAGAGCTTATGCTTCCTCATAAGCTCTAGCAGCTTCCGGAGATGCACCTTGTGCATCTCAATGTCCGTCTTCCCGTTCACAGCCCGGCTGTAGACGAACACGTCGTCGAAATAACTCGGTGCGAAGTCGCGCACCGAGCGCAATAGATGAGTCACACATCTATTGAACGTCGCAGGGGCATTCTTAAGTCCCTGCGGCATGACGAGCCACTCCCACAGCATACCGCTGGGGGTGCTTACCGCTGTGAGAGGGATGTCCCTCTCACGCATGAGGATTTGATAGAATCCATCACGCAGATCTAGAGCACTGAAGACAGTGCTCAAGGCCATCGAATCGATGATCACATCTTTTCGCGGTATCGGCGTCTGCGCCGGTATCGTCGCATCGTTCAACTTGTTGTACGCATGAACGATGCGCCAGCCGCCCTGTGCCTTCTTGACACAGAACGTTGGGGCACTGTGCGGGGACTTCGATTCCCGCACTTGACCTGCAAGACGACGACTCTCGAAGAAGTCGTCGATCGCTTGAACTTGTTCACGCGGCAGTGGCCACTGCCGTGTAACGCAATACTTTGTGCCCGGCACGAGATCAATCTCGTGCTGTACGCCCTTGTCCTTCGGAAGCTCCGAAGGAATCTCGTCCGGGAGTACATCCTTGTACTCCCGCAGCACCTCATAGTAGGGACTCGACTTCAACGAGTCCCAACTCTGCTCCTCGAAGCGCTGCTTCTTAGTCTTCGCACTGAGGGTGTCATCGCCCTCAGTGATCCCATCGACGACGAGCTGCTTCAGCTCCTCGGCCTCGCGGTCCACCCTCTCAATCTCTGAGAGGATGCAAATTTGTTCGATGCGTCCATCGAACAACTCTCGCGCAAAGCCCTTCCAGTTCATGACTGGAAGCGCGGTCAACGCCGACGCACTCGTCGGCGGATTCTCCAACCGCATCCTCTGGTACTGCAATCCAGTACCAGTACGTGTCAAGACGTTCAGCGTCTCGACACTCGGTGTCTGCCGCGCAGAAACACCAGCCTCAGTCTCCTGCTGAGGCTCGCGCAGCTTCAATGGCTTGCGCCGCGAAAGTCTTCCCTGGAGCCGCGCTCCAGGTGCTCCGCGTCCAAGGGGCTCTGCCTTGGACGGGTCGTCTTCGCAATCGTCAGCGGACTCGCTCCGCTGACTCGCACTATCAAGCACCGCTTGAGTGCCGCTCATCGCGTGCAGTCCTCCTGCACGTGAGCACACAGGTTGTTCTGGTGCTGGACGTTTGCAACCGCCAGCACCTCCTGCCGCGTGGTCGGCTACTGCCGCCACGCCTCCATCAACTCCGCGAGCTGATGGAGCCTCCACATCGTCGACTATCGCAGTCGACGTGTCTTCGCTAGCTTTGTGAGCTAGCGGCCCTTTGTTTGTATCATCGACTCCCGGAGCCGATGTACGATCGCTAGTTCCTTGAACTAGCCGCGCGTCTGTCACGTCAGCCATCGCAGCTGACGTCTGTCCGTCGGTTCCTCGAACCGGAATTCTATTGGCTTCGTCAGCCATCAAGGCTGACGCGCAATCGTCGACGCGACCCTTGGGGGCTTGAAGTACCTCCAAGGCTACCGGTAATACCGGTAATACCGGTAATACCGGTACGTTACCATCACTCAGGTGATTCACATTCACCTGATTTCTGAGGCGACCCTTCGGCTCAGACTCAGACTCAGATATCTGAGCCGACACACACTTTCTCTCAACGACTATCTGAGTCGTCGAGCGTCGCCGGCGGCGATCGGAGGCAGCGGCGGCCGCTGCTGCCTCAACCGGGAGTCACATGCATCAGCCGATGCATGCGTAGCACTGACAGGGCCATCGCTCTCTGTCGCGCTCACACTGTTGAAGCGTACGACCGTACGCTTCTCCCAGTTGATCACCGGGTCATGCCGTGCAAGCCACGGCATGCCTAACACCAAGTCGAACTTATCGTCTAGATCCAAGACGATAAGATCTTCCACAAACGTCCTTCGTTTGTACGAGAAGCGCACACGGACCACGCGCTTCTCGGTCCTCACGGTGGCACCTGTTGCCAACCGCACCTCCAACACGCCGCGAGGCGTGTCGGCCTCTTCGAAGTCCATACTTCGAAGACTTCCCTGTCGAACAAAGTTGTTCGACGCGCCCGAGTCCACAAGGGCACGAAGAGAGTTAACTCTCTTCGACATAACATTCAGGATGACAAGGTTTGGCTTGTCATCTTGCAACTTGCAGCGAGAAACCTTCTCGCTGGGGGCAGCAGTCCTCATCGTCGCGTGTCCAAGTTCGACACGCGAGACTGCATCACCAGTAGGACGCCCCGCGCCTACTGGTCCTTGGCGTTTTTTGAACGCCCGCCCGGATGCACACTCGCTGTGCATTCGCGTGCAAAGTGACCGGTGTTACTACACTTGTAACACCGTACCTTGAACCCCTTACGCTGCTGTTGACCAGCAGTCGTAGCACTCGAGAGGTCCATAGGCTCCGGACCTCCCGCCTTCGGTACAGGACGCGCCGGCTTCGGCGCGTTCGCATGGAGTTTAGCTTGACGCCGGCTAAACTCCTCTTGCATCGCAAGGCTTATGGCTTCCTCGAGAGTATTCGGATACTCTCGAAAGAGGTATGTCTTGACGGGACCGTCTCTCAGTCCCTTCATGAACGTGACGACCTTGGTCGCCTCGTCGACCGGGTTGGCCACTATGTTCGATACCAAGTATCGAGCACGCTGGGCATAGGAATGTACGTCATCCTTGCCCTGCTGCAGATCGAGGAACTCCGCCCTCGATCTGAACTCGTTCTTCGGGGGCTCAAACGCGAGCTTGAGCTCCTCCTTAAAACCTTCGTACGTGCCGAAGCACGTAGGATCCGAGAGTCGGCGCCCATAGGCCCAACTCCTCGCGCGTCCGCCCAAACATGACATGGCGAACGCGACCTTCGACATCGGATCGACGATACGTCGAGCCGCAACGGCTGTGTCGAGTTCGACAAGCCAACGAAGGAGGGTCTCGTACTCCTTCCCCGCATAGGTACTCACGTGGAGTT
Organism: Phytophthora capsici; assembly: GCA_030324255.1. Taxonomy (NCBI): domain Eukaryota; phylum Oomycota; class Peronosporomycetes; order Peronosporales; family Peronosporaceae; genus Phytophthora; species Phytophthora capsici. The sequence goes on from CM059346.1 coordinate 2,813,939, forward strand.
TCAACGACTCCACGCGTGGCTTCGGGGAAGCCACCGAGGCAGCAACATCTCGTTGCTCCTTAACAATGTACCCCAGAGCAACACCATGTTGCTCTGTCGGCGATAGCGTGCGAAGCATCGCCGCTACCGCTGCCTCACCAATGACTCGTGAGAGTCGTTGGAGCGCCTCCCACTCTGGATCCGAGAGGTGGGGGCAGTCCGTGCGCGTCACGGACTGGTGTGGGGTCCCCGTGGACCCCTCATCCATGGGGGAGTTCTCTACCCCGCGTTCGTATGACTCCATACGAACGAACAGCAGTCGGTCGTGGGACGGACTACAAAGTGCTACCAGGTGTAATAGGTCTACTAAGGCCTATTAGGTGGCGTACACGTGCGCTTACGTGTATGAGGAAGCGTGCAATTAATTAGACTTAAATTAATTATACTTACGTCCGTAAGTATAATTAAATTAAATATAACAATATTAAACTGCAAAATACCGTAAAATGAGAACTGTTATTGAATTTGGCACAAGCCAATTATGGACCTCCTAAATCTGATTGCTATCTGTTTCTAAAGGTTCTGTCAATGTGTGGTTGACAGAATTCTGATTTCTCTTAAGAGCACTGATTGGTAGAAATACTTCGCTTTCTACCAATAACATGCGTAAATGCACACGAGCCATCCAATGATATGGCCCGCCCATGTATCCATTGGTGTGCTCCACACACCAAGGCCTGAGGTCCGTTTCCAACCTCTAACAGTTAGCGCAACTGTTAGAGTTACAAGTGGTGTAACCACTTGTACGTGTAACCCTGTTACACGTGGGTATTCGTCGACGTACCAGCGCAAACTTCCACCTGTGGGAATTGGCTAGACACGTTGTTCCCCTGTGTACACGCTGTAAATGCAGCAATCATTGATGGTCAAGACAGCGACACGTTGTATGACAAGAAAATGTTGTCTGTGGAACACTTTAATCTGGCATACAGCAGAGCATTTCGACCTTGGCACATTAGCGCGGGACACAACATTGCTCATGCCACCGATTGTTGTCGAGCTACCTGAGCGAGGTAAACGAGGATTAAAGCCCGGACCGAAGCCCAAACACAAGAGAAAGACTTCCAAACGAAAGGCGTAAACTGGCAAAAAACCAGAGACCTGCGCATTTCGTCTTGCCTATAACCTGAACACGAACGTTTATTGCTAGAAAAATTGCAGTAGTCTCCAGGATTTCATTATACTTGACTTTTAAATGTTGTCTTTACTGCCGCGAAGGCTATGAAGATAGACCTCATCCGTTTTAGTTCATTATTACCTGTTTTCGTTCATTTATCATTCGATTTGGTTCGAATATGATCGGGTTTGGTTCGGAAACTGATGTGTACAATAGGTTTAGTAAAATTACAAAGGTTATTTTTTTACCTATGAGTTCAATGACTATATCTGGATTTATCACAAATACAGTACTATGCTTAGGTTTCAACATAGGTCAGTGCGTCTTGTCCAACTGTTACTTCGTACTTAACCGAAAATAGCAATTTAGTGTGGTACGACAAAAATCAGTAGGTGTCTACTACTTTATGGAAATTCCTCCTTCCGCACGGTACCGCGAGCGTAGAGTCTCTTTATACGCAGCGCCATCAGAACTGCACTGAAGTGTAGGCATTGTCAGAGTTGGCTCTCCGGCGAGTTGAATACAGGGGCCGAACTACTTCTAGTACGCATTTCCGTATTTAAGATGGTTTCGATGGATCTTCTCTTAACGCCTGCGCTTCTTGGGGGGATACAACACTATCTAACCGATCCGAGATGTCGCTAACACAATGTAGCCGAAAATTCAATGATATTCAATTTGTAGCACAACATAGCATGTAGATCCGGAAGTGATACTTCCCTGTCGGCTTCATTGGATTGTAAAAAACAAGCGGTTTGCCATACTTCGACCGTCACGCAACGCTAGTTTCGTCAAGTGCAACGTTGCGGCCAATTTCCACATAGTTCGACCCTGTTGTCTTCAACAGATTCAGTAATGGGCGAATCCTTGTAGTCTGGTCCTGGATTCCCGAATTTGCATCCACGCATTGAAAGCAGAATGCTTTCCTTAGCTCCTTAAACCAACGCAGCGTCATCACGTTGTCAAGCCCGCTTGACGTTCCACCCAGAATTATATTCTCCACTTGTGTCCTCCAGTAGTTAGCGTATTCGCCTGTCAACAAGAGACATAAACAGCAAAATCCCCATCACTTCCTCGAGCGAAAAAGCCTTACCGACTGCGGCAGATTACGTTGTGTGGGCGCGTATGTGTTCGTTTCATCAACAACCTGCTGCCAAAATGAAATCGGGATGTAAGCGAAAAAACTTGCGGGGGCCGAGCGATGAAAAATATGTTTGAATTCGGGCCATAATCTTGTCTCTGTCGGTCCGTCATGATGTTAGTACAGGTCTGGCGAGTTCAGGCTCAACGCGAATGCTTTTGATGGCTTCTACCTCTGCTAACGAAGCCGGAAGCTCCCCGCCGGCTTGAACAAGCTCCAGGACGTCTGTATCGTCATCGATATGGGCGTCTTCGCCGTACTCAACTGCCCCCAACCAGCACCGGTTGATTGTCATGTAGTGAGCGATAATTTGAATTCCCTAGCTGCGCGGTGCTGGGATTAAACGCCTCGACATAGTTTTGGAACTGCGAGCCCAACCAGTTGATCTAAAACCAAGGACTATTTCAGCGCCCTCCAGACTCACCCAACCAGGAAAGCGTTTCCCACGACAGCATACTTCTTCTTTTGGGTGATAAATCCTTCCTTCACAGGTGAAAATGCCACCAGCGCGTCTACATACATCGATAGAACCGATGGTAGAGAGGCGTTTTTCGCTCGTCGAGAGTTCTGACAGCCTCCGTGGCTATCGATTGGGTAGGAGATGGTAATCGTGCGCCCGCCAATGTAGAATCGTCTGGCGTTGGGAACTGTGCTGCATGTACGACAGGTATAGAATTCTCTGCGCCTATAGTTTGAGTAGCTTAGGACGCTTTAGTAGCTGCAGCTCCGTCCGTTAAAACTTGCTCAAGGCTGCGTCTGGGCGTGATGCCGTGGGATTGCGTCCCTGACACGTGCGTTGTCGGGCGGCATCGTTTGGCGGTAGTTACAACAGACATCGGCTTGTTCTTCGAACCTTTTGGACGGCCACGTTTTCGCTTAGTCGGGACAATAGTGGCTGGACCTTCGTTGGATATTGCTGTCCGCTTTGGAACCCTGTTGCCACCCTCACGTGCCGTCAAAGCTATAAATACTTCACATGCGCTTGGAGGACTATTGATCCTGACACTAGCTACATCGGAAACTCGGGTTGCAGTCTCTCCTTCCTCGCTTTGATTGGTTTCTTCCTCCTCTTCCACTTCCACGTGGTTCCTGAAAGTGAGAAGCATTGCGTCCATCGATGTATGTGTAACATCTGACAGGATCAAATCCCATAGTATAATGAAATAAAACGCCACTTTATGTTAAAGCAAGGTAGTCATGCTGAAAGGGACAGCATTTCATTAATGACACCAAGTCATTCACCAAATGACTGTCTATTTTGTCTATTGACAAAATAGCAATAGACACACATCTAACTGGCGTTTGCCCGTCGAGCATTGCGCTCTGATATTTACAACTACATTGAACATTGTGATGCGGGCAGCAGGCTATAGTTCAAGTAGCGGGCTTAATGACTACCGTTACTAACTTACACGGAGCGATGAGGAAGCAGGGACCAAGCTCAGGCAACTGAGTCCAAGTATCTAATCTGGGGAAATTTTAACTCTGTTTTATTATAAGAGGCCAGGCGGACGCCGGCACTTAATGTGAACCACTGAATGGAGACCAGCTCCTGATTAGCTGAAATTGGGCCTGGCTACCCACTTTTCAGCCAATCAGAGAGTGACGTGACAGCACACGATACGCCGTGAGCTACTATGCCTACTTTTGTAATATATGAAAGTAGCCTATCTACTTATGTTATTGGAGGGCCCATCAGGATGAGCGCCCTTGGCTCGAATTGTGGGGTGGCTGAAAACCCCTGCCCCCGTCTATTGAAGTTAGAACAGTAAGAAATGGAGCCGGACTCGTAATTTATCCTGGACCCACCTGTATCTGTCTCTGTACATTTGTGCATTACGTGATAATTGGGGCAAATCCCCCCCCTATAACGAAATGATCTCGTATCTAGAGAGAAAACTGCTAATTTTACTAATGCCGTGCGTAGCCCAGAAAGCCCTGGATATTTACGTTACGTACCTGAATTTACCGGTAAGCTTTTGATGAAAGGCGTACGCAGATATTCAGATTCTCGACATGAACAAATTCGACTTGGTATTAAATCTTCCGACAAAGTAACGCCATGCGTACTTAGGTATCATGGTCAATAAATCCGATACCACCAACGTGGTCAGAAGGCCACGGAAGCGGGCGGTAATCGTGCGACTCTGAGCATCGTGATTTCTTTTGTGCTTGATGACTAACTGCTGCTTGCGTTCGTACATAGTATAGTTCCTCGCTGTATCATATCAACCCGTCGAGCTCTGACCAACACATCCTAGGCAGTGCTCTGAAAAAATAAATATAATACAATTATTATAGCATTGTATTTTTTTTATAATTTATTATTAGCTTTCGTAAAAGTCCGTAAAATATAAAAATGTCCCGTAATTACTGTACTGATTTTTTACCGGTTGACTGGTGGGAAGGTGCCTCGATGGTTCTGGGAGGTTCTAGTTAGTCGTCTGCTAGCGGACAGACTTACTCTCATCCTTCATTTCAAGATCTCGGGCCCATGTCGACTTCTCGTAGCGTGTGCAACTTCTACTTTACCGATTGGGGCAACGACGTCTTCACGTGCAAGCAGTGCAATACGAGTCGAAAACAAGCTCCTGGATCCGACTACTTAAACCTGCTCAACCATCTTGCGACGAAGCACCCAGACCACCTCGCCGTCTTTGAGGCTTCGGAACAGGACCAGACGCTTCGGGAACACGGCTTCGTTGACACCAGGACGATGGAGATATTCAAGTGGATGGAGTGGGCGATCATGCGAAACCATCCGCTATCGGAGATGTACGACACGCTGACGCGGGGACTAGCTGGGATTAAGCCCGTGTCATCCCAGGCGCTTCTTCGCCACATGCGTCACGTGACCTCGCAAGTGGGTGCTACCGTCGCTGGGCTTCTCGGGGACAGCTTCGGTTTGATGTTCGACGGATTGACCTGCGGAACAGTCCACGTTGTTGGCATCTTCGGCGTTAGTGTTCGCGACGGCGTGCGGAGACAGCCGCTGCTGTCTATTTCGATGGCTGAGGATGGGCAGTCGGCTGATGCTCACATTTAAATGATCGACAACGCTCTTGGTGTCTACGAAAAGAACCGAGAGATGCTGTGCTTTGTCGTCGGCTATATTGCCCGACGAACAAGGCTATCGCTACTTGGCTCAAGGTTCCCCTGATCGGCTGTGCAAGCCACCGCTTCAATCTGGCGGTTTGCGAGTATTTAACCGAATTTGAGGATCTCATCGCTGAAGTTCAAGCTCTGTGCATCCAGCTGCGACACCCAAACAACAGCGCAGCGCTGACAGCGTTCACGGGCCTCAAGCCGCTGAAGGCCAACATGACCCGTCATCTACTTACGAGATGGTCAAGCGCTATGTCGAGATTCGAGACGCTATCAAGACGTTGAAGATATAGCGCCACGTCCAAGCTTTCACCGCCGCCTTGTTCAGCTTCTGAGCAAGCTGGGTGACCTTGACAGCGTGACCATAAAGTTGCAGAGCGAGGAGCTAACGCTTGCTGACGTCCGGCTCGACGCTGTGGTGGTGAAGTACCCGGTAACGGCAAGTTACCTCAAGGCGGATACCAGTATCGTGCACTCCTGTCTTTGAGCGGGCCGCCGTGAAAGTTCAGGGCGATCGCAGGCTTCAAGCGGACGAAGCAGCTGCTGTGGAGCCCTTTCTGGCCGTCCAATCTTCTTCAGCCGGCCGACCAAGCAGGTGGACTTCGCTGCAGCCACACTCCGACAAGCCAAGAAGTCTCGCCACGCGTCAGCACAGAAGTACGACGTGTTGTTGATCTATCTGCCGCCGACTAGCAACCGATGTGAGCGCCTCTTTTCACAGTGCAAGCTAATTCTCACCCCACTGCGGCCAAGTCTGCTGCCAGCGAACTTTGAGATGCTCGTGTTTCTACGAGCGAATCGCGACCTTTGGAGCTTCACCTCGCTTGTTAACATTGATGATATTTAGAAAGTAGTTTGTGCATGAGAAACTTAAGGGCTACAACGCTGCCGAAAAAAGGTTTAGACTCCTTTTTTGTGTTCGTCCAAATTTAATTTTATGTTTTTTTTTTATCAGAACCCAACAAAACCGCTGCTTAGGCTGGCTCGTATCTTGCCGTCGCCAGCTATATTTGGTTGGCTTAAAGAACCCATCTTGGATGATAGTCACCAGCCTTCTCTGCAGCAGTGGGCTTCGAACCCAAGCCAGTGGCGTGATAGGGTCAATTTCACACCACTGCCCCGTCCGACCCTTGCAATTCAGCAAAATAATTCGAATAATTTATTATTGTGGATCGGTATATTGCAACGATTATTACGTGCTTCCGTGAAGCTCAGTACATTTTTTTAAAATTCATTGTGGACCTTAATGTTGGAATCTGCGGATGTTGTGGTAGCCAGCGTCGCGTATGTTGTTCTTGTCTTGTGCTGCAGATATATAGTAGTTGGCCAGACAACTTGCGGCGAACGTTATTGCTTTTATTTTTATTAAAGTGCTGACAACCAATATGAAGCGTACCGAAATCGAGAATCTGATTGCTGGATAGTTATGGGAGCTCCATAGACTTAAATCGAGTGGTCTCCTGCAGCACGTTTGCTGAAGGTTTAAAATACTTTAAAAACCGCTTTGTGAGAGGTGACATTAGATATAGCTGGTTTAAAGATTTGACCCGCGTGACTGCCACGTAAAATGATGACCGCTGAAAGGACAGCCGTGTAGAATGTCTTATAGGCGCTAACGACGGTGTCGTCTTACAAATGTATGTGCAGCAGGTGGCTCGATACTAATTTCTAATGATGTCGCTCATCTATAATGTCACTCAAATCGATGAGGCATGTCGATATTTCGTCGATACTTAGTATTTTTAGTCTTACAATTTGGACTTACAATTTGCTCCTCCTGTTCTTGATTCATGTCCACCGCTTACGTTTGCAGTGCGTTTTAGTACTCTTCGAGTTCCTGATCCAGGATTCCATTCAAGAAACGCTATGACTTGCGGCATGTATTGTTAAATGTGTCGTTTTAATTTTAATCGTGTTGGTTCAGTTTTGCTTACAGTGGTCGCTCGAATGTCGTGTCTAATGATGTCGTTAGAATTTCGTCCATCATCTTTCATCATAAAGATTGTTTGAATGTCGTTCTTGACCGGTTAGGTCGACATTCGCTTGCCTTAGCAAAAGTCTCGGAGGTTATAATAAATTCTAACATTTTGTTTAGGTATTAAAGAGCGAACATATATCTTAAATTACATTTGAAGTCCCAGTATATATTCGTACAGTATAATTGACGGTTCTCGGTCCCACCTAAGACTCTGAATATAATATTCCAGAGAACAGGAATATTTACGAATTATTAGGAAGAGGTTAGGGTACAGATTTATAATCGTACCGCCTAGGTGCCATTTTTAACGAAAAACCTCGTGTAGAAGAACCCTTGAAGGGGAGTGACGGGTAAGAAAAACAGAAAAGCGCGGTAGTGACCTCTTCCGACAGTAGTGGCTTTCAGAAGCACCATTATTTGAGCTAAACGGTACATAAAAATATATGGCGTGGTCCACTTTGAGGTTTTGGCCGCAATGTACGTGATTTCAACTTCCGTCGATCGGTAACTGAGGGCTAGCTTACCGACCTGTAAATTTCGAAGCTACACAAACGACCAAGGTGCAATTGCTGTCGATGAGAGGCAAATGCTCATTCTCAGACTGCGATTTCACGGAGGCGGACGATGTAGACGCGACCAAGTGTTCGTCCTGTCCCAAGATGATTCATCACATATGCTCTAACGCCGTCTACGAAGGAGAACTATCCGAGTATGTTCGCAGACCTGCTGCGTTGCCCTTGGATTGAAGTAGCAGTCGAACGCCTTGGAAGCTTCGACTAGACCCCCAACGGGTTGTAGCCGCCATACAGACGGCGCAGAAGTTCGAGATAGAGCCGCACAAAAACGTAGCCAGGCCAAGAAGAAGATCAGCAACGACAACAACAAGTCCAAGCAAGATCCAAGTTACGGACAACTCGTTCTTCATCGAAGTAAATCATATCTCATAGGTTTTCGTCGATGAACTCGACAACGAAATAGGAAATGAGGCACAAAGTCGACGGGGCTCTACCAAACATTCCAGCCATGCCAAGCCAGCGTTGTGGGTATACCAGACTGCGTAAGCACACAGACAGCGTCTCGAGAGAGGTAGTACGCACTCCTTCCCCTGTACGAATGACGCTAGGAAGGTTCAGATGTCGTTCAAGCAGGTGTAGTTCACCCGCAGTGAAGCGAAAACGGTTCTTAATTCCTCGTCAGACATTCTGAGGATGTTCAAACGAAAATCAGGGACAATGGTGCGCTCTCGGTACGACAGGGACGCTGGTCGTATCAACCAGAGTAGCAGAACTTCATCGTCCTCGTCATCAGACCGGGACTACTTCATTAGATCGAGTGCTTTAGTGCGGTGTCAATGTTGAAGTTGTGAGTTGAACATTCACTCTAGCTAGCACGTGAGTACGTGAGTTTTTACGTGTTTTTACTTGACCGGTAGTTCTGAAGCACCACGGCAAATGTAAAACACGTATATAAAGCCGGTATTGATGATACGTGTTTCCAACTACGGGTTTTTGTTGATCGGTGCTTCTGAAAGCCTCTAGTATTAACAGCCACCACTAAAATGAGGAGCCAGTTTATGCTCTGTATGAAGAGTCGCTTTGTACCAGACCCCAAAGGATTGCGTTGTCCAAGGAAGTTTTAGAAACGCTTTGCGACTACGACTTTATGGCGTGTATCCATGCTACCCATTACGCTGTACCGAATAACGTCGACAGGCACTCGTATTTAGTCATAAAGGACATCAAACCAGAGTTATGAGATGGATACAGAGCAGTAAGAATTCTGTAAAAAGACATCTCTATACGTTCAGAATGCACTGTTTTTGTATACTGAAATAGGATAAAGGCTCGGGAGTGTGGTCGGAAGTAGCGATTTTTCTACCGGTCGAGCGTGAGTAAGCGGGATCAGGAGAGACTCCGCAAGATTGCTCAGGAGTTGGAGGCCGACTGTATGCGCTAGAAGTTGATGCAGGCGGAGCGTAAGCACAACGACTGCCAGTTGGTAAGTCTCATTTTATCATAAGGAAGCTGTTGGAGGCCAGGATTATAGTACTGAAAATATACACGATTATGACCAGGATTAATCCTGGTCATAATCGTCGAAATATATCTTAATCTTTATCCCCCAGGTCAAAATCCTTCCAGTAGCCAAATCTCTATCTTACATGTAGGACCAAGAGAGATAGATTTATTTAAGGTTTGTATTGAAATACATACGTAGGTCATGTAGAAGTGGCCGAAAGACGTGCACTGAGGCAGTTCCGCTTGGTTCCCCGTACCCGACTTCCAGCACCAAACTTGACTATGTTTGCAATCGAAATTGGTGAACGAAAACTAAGTTTCAGTTTAGTGAGGCCAAATCGAAAGGGCTAAAACGTAACAAAAGCGCTCATAACTATTTTTATCCTACCGGTAGGACGATGTCCCTACCGGTAGCCAATTTAGGGGATAAAGAATAATTCAGTGTCCATATGAGGAATATACGAGAAGATACTGAAAGATTTGTCGAGGACGAGTAAGATACGTACTGTGTGGTTGTGAATCGCCAGTATTTACCCTGGTTGTGTACATGTAAATAACCATGTTGTGACGAAAAAGCGATAACAATCTATCGTTCCAGGACTAATCATGTGTAATGTAAAGGTATGCTTGTTCAGGAACAGAAGTGCTTGGAGCTTGGTAAAGGAGTTGTGATTGATATGACCTAATGTCGGCACCAAGGAATTCCTCTGGTGCCATTCATCTCCTAAACCTGTAAAATATGTTAATAACGAAGATGGGAGGGGTTTGGGTCTAGTGACTATAGAGGTAATGTACAAACAGATCCAATTGAGTCACCGAACCTGACACATCATTTTTGTCCTCAACAGCCTCTCTATGTCTTTCGGAGGATCATATTTGTTGACATATGGTGGTATAGATATGTCCTGGAAATTCAAATGGAATATTCTTATGTACCAAACACTTGCAACGTTTCTTATCAGGGCCATGTGCCCGAGGAGCAATATTCCACAGCTAGAGAACTAGTTTAGTAATACCTATACCTCTTGTAGCATCTTATAACTCTTCTATTTGTTGTCATTTGTGTTGTTCATTCTTAAAACAACTAAGTCTCCAGCACATCTCAAGATCAAGGTGCAGTTTTATGTTTCCGGCTCGCTATTAGGAGTCCTTTCACGCCTTCAACTCTGCCGTGTGAGGAGCGCTAATGGATGCCTGTTTGATGCCACAGTCGAGCTGGCTCTAGGTGGATTTTGGTCCATTCATGGGTCAATGGTCTCTATTTGTGTTTCTTGAAGCTGTAGTTTTGGATTGCCTGTAAGTGTCCTGATAAAGACTTGCAAAAAATTTACAAAACTCAATACTAACACTTCTTTTACTCGTATATACAGATACCTGTCTCTTTGCACGTTTCAGCGCTTTGCCAGAACGAGGAGATGTTGCCCGACCGGTATTCGATGTGCCGCCTCTGTCCATCAACAACAGCCTGCAGCGTCGTGACCTTTTGACGTCGACAGACATGCAGCAAGTACTCGCCCGTCTAGCTCAAGTTCGGCCACGTGAAGACCATGGCCACCCAAGATATGGTGGTTATACCATGGACGCTTTGCAGGAGGGCGTTCATCGTGTTGGAAGACAGCTGGTGGTCATGAACGTCAAGTCAGGCTTCCGAAGTCGCAAGACACGAGCCGCGAAGATTATCAGCTGTCGCAAGCCGGCTCTTCTGATTAGTGGTCAGCGTCCAGGTCAAGCTGCTGGTACTTGGCATTACATTGTTCGGCCGTGGGAGGGAACTAAGTTTGTCTTCATCGACTCTGACCGACACCACTACTTTCCGACCAGAGAGGACTTGTTGTCGGCATTTTTCACAAGAATTGATGGGTTTAGGATATCCCTCGGCTATAGTTTTGGTGTTTTAATATTTGGTTTAAACGATTTCTTTTGAGTTGATCAATGTATTGTAATAATTGTGTCAAAACAGGTTGAAGTAGGATATTTTACTGTTTGTAAATGATTTTGTGGGGCTATTTTAATAAAAAAATTATTATATTTCGTTTTATAGATACTTTTTGCTCGGCACAGTAAACAAAAAGTGCTTTATTTCATTCATCCACACAAAGCGTTTCGTAGGTTTACAAATGCTGGTTTGGTTAGAGATTTTGTAAATATATCCGCCACCATTTCTTTGGTGTTGCAGTATGTAACTACGAATTCTTTTCTTTCAACTTTCTCTTGCTCAAAACAATATCTGATATGTATGTGTTTGCTTCTTCCGTGTAATTCGGGATTGTATGAGAGTTTAATTTGGCTTTGATTGTCCTCAAATATGGTAATGGGGTGTGGACTTTTGTGTCTGAGTTAGATGCAAGAAGACCATTTCTTGCATGCAATGACATAGTGTTATGTATTCAGCTTCTGTAGTGGACAGCACAACTGTGTGGTGTTTTCTGGATCGCCACGAATTAGGACTACCGCACATGTATGTGATGTAGCCTCCTACAGATCGACGTGTGTCTGGGCAGTTAGCGTAGTCTGCATCGGAGAATGCCGTAAGGTAGTATTTGGTTTGATACAGTTCTACATGTTGGTTTCCCCCTAGCGTGGTGCCAAGGTTACGTGTATCTTAAGCCTCTCTTAACTGCATTCCAGTGAGACTTCCCGGTATTCGACAAGAACTGGCTTACTTCTCTCAGAAAGAAAGCTAGGTCGGGTCAAATTCCCATCATCAAGTACATGAAGCTGCCTACTGCTTCTCTGTACGGGATCGCTTTCAACTCTTCTTTTTCGTCGTCAGCCTGGGGCTACATAGCGTTGGAGAGTTTAACGCTCGGATCAGCGGGAGTGGCCACTGGGTGAGAGTTCAGACGAGAAAAGCGGTCCAGGACTTTGGTGGCGTATTTTTCTTGATGAATGAAGATGGACCTTTGGTTGCGGTTTCGAACGAGCGACCAGCCCACGATGTATTGGGCTTCTCCTAAGTCGGACATGCGAAAACATGTCAAAAACAAAAACGCTTCTTAAGAGCCGTTTTGATGTGAGTGATGACTGCTGGTGTGAGTCCAATAATCAATAGATCGTCGACGTACACGAGAATGTAGCATGTGTGACCCTTAACGGTTCCGACGAGCACACACTGGTCTTTCACGAGTTTGTGAAAGTGATGTTCCGTTAGGAAAGCGCAGAGAGTAAGGTACCAAATGCGGGGTGCTTGTTTAAGCCCATTGAGACTCGTATGGAGTTTGCACACAAGGTGTTCTTTTCCTTTTACAGTGAAACCTTCAGGTTGCACCACATAAGTGTCTTCGTCCAGGAACCCGTTTAGGAAAGCTGTTTAGACACCCATTTGATGGATCTTCATATCGGTGAGCGCAGCAATGGTCAGAAGTCGGAGGACTTCCATGCGAATGACAGGCCAGAATATTTCATCATAGTCGAGTCCGTATTACTGTAAGAAGGCTTTTATAACAAGGCGTGCTTTGTAGCACTACTGCTTGTGTATTTAACAACGAACACCCATGGGCATTGCAATGCACGGCGGCATTCATGGGGGAGTTTAGTAAGTACCCACGTTTAATTGTCCATCAAAGATCTGTATTCAGAGCGCGCAGCTTCTTTCCACTGGAATGCGTCTGGGATCTTCAAGGCCCCTTTGTATGTTTTAGGTTCCGATATGTGACGGATGGTCAGGAGTGTGTAGATCTGTGTTTTCATGGCTTTGCGATCTTCCTCGTCAAGAGAGTCGTCTAATACGAATGTAGTAGCCGGGGAATTGTCCAAAGCCGAGTTGGAGAGACGACGTTTCTTGTGACAGAGTCATCATCGACCGTGGTGAGTACGCGTGCAGTCCGCTTGAGCATATCGGTGAGTGCAGGAAGAGGTAACGTTTGAGGTACTGGGCATTCCTTAGATGCTTGAGGATGTAACAAGTCAACAGAGCACTCAGTATTGAGGAAGTCCAGTTTTGGGAGTTCATGTTCGCGAAAGGTAACATCACGACTGTAGATAATACGATTCTCGTCGGTGGCAAGGAGTCTGTAGCCCTTTTTGTTTGGTCGGATGCCCAAATACATGCATTTACGCGCACGTTTGTCAAGTTTGTTCCGGTAGAGTTCTGGAATGATCGTGTACGCAGCCTACCCAAACACTTTTATATAGTGTGCAGATGGCTTGCGTTGAAACCACAGTTCGTAGATACTGGTGTTGTTCGTGACTGAGCTGGGCGTCATATTGAGGAGATCCGCAACGTGTTGAACGCATTCGTCCCACAGTGCGTGGGGCAAGTCGCCGTCAATAAGAAAAGCGCGTGTTCTTTCAAGTAGTGTCCTCGTGCGCCTCTTTGCTACACCATTTTGTTGTGGTGTGCATGCGTTTGCAAACTGAGCATGGGTGTTATATTTCACAATGATGAGGCGGCCCAGTTTTTCATATTCCTTTGCGTTGTCACTTTGAAGGTTTCGTATCTCTTCATCGTACATATTTTCGCGGTACGCAAGTTATCCAACATCACTCTAAAGATGTTTTGGGCTTTCTTGCGAAAGTTGTCGTAGCACTCATAGCGATCCGACTTTCTTTTAATGCTGTAGATGAACATGTACCGGGAGTAGTCGTCAATGAAAATAAGAAAATATTGACACCCGGACTGTGTCTGGGTCGGCAAAGGTCCATCCATATCAGTATGTGCTTTTTCAAGAGGGATTTTGGCCCTTTCAACAGTACGTTTATTAAACGAGTTACGATGAGACTTAGCATAAGTGCAAGAGGGGCAGAGGTAGACGTTTTACGGGTTGAATTTCGACAGTGCCATGTCTGTGACATGCTCAGTGTTCGCCATAGCCTGCATAACGCGGAAGTTAGGATGGCCCATTCGTTTATGCCAGAGCATGATATTACCAGACGTACCTGGTGAGGCCACACGGGCGTTTGGAGAAGTGTCTGCAGGGGGGCAAGGAACTGGTAGATGCTCGTGTTGTCCCCAGTGTTGGCTTTGAACTTGGCCCTGTGCGCGAAAAATAGAACACAGTTTTTCGCGTTCTCGAAGGTAATAATGAAGCGAACTTCAGTTGCGGGGCATACAGCACGTTCTCGAGTGTAATGATACGGCTGTGTCTTTGATCTTGGGCGCAACGTTGCCTATACCTTCAATGGGAATCTGGTGGTTACCGCCAACAGTAATGGACTTACCTGTTGTTGGTACCAAGTTTTTAAACCAGGAAGGGTTCGAGTAACGTGCCGAGCGCGTCCAGAGTCAACTGTCCAGGTCGGATCATGGTCTTCATGCCGTGCCATGAGACACGTGTCCGTGGTGTTGAGGGTTGAGATGGCAACAATACCATACTCACTGTTGTCCGACCTGTCTCCTCCTTGGTCACGGCGTCCGCGAAATTGCCTGTTGTTGTTGCGACCCGAGTTGTGGCGGTCTCGGTGATCAGGGCGAGCTTGATTCCTGTTAGCCGTAGACTGAGTGTTACTTTCACGGTCGCCGGAGCTGTTACGGAAATTCGAGCCACGACCGCTGTTGTTTCCATTTTTGTATGGATGTTGGCGCTGAGAACATTGGTCGGGTTTCAATTTGAGCTGGTAGAATAGTCTCAGCCTTCGCTTGACCGTTTTGAAGGTGGCGCCGGAGTATGTAGCAGCCGACAGAGTCGTGGTTGTCCCGTTTACAGTACGTGCAGCATGGTGTTGAAGTGAGGGCCAGAGTTTCTTTCGCTTGCGGCTGTGGACCCTTAAAGCTTGTTGCCGTCAGTACCTTCTCAGATCGTGTTTCACGTGATTCCGGAGTGCCTTGTTTGAGAAAGAAGCGATTGCGCACCATCTCGTTTAGCACTTTAGTTTCGATAAGTCGCTTGAGCTCTTCGTATGGAACATACTTGCGACTTCCCTTCCATGCCGCCATCTCAGCCTTCCAGGAATCAGGTAAGGAATGGTAGAGATAGGTGTTTTTTGTTCATCACTCATCACGCTGTTCGTAGCATCCGAAGCTGCCTTCATGGCGTCTTCGAGATCATACAGAAATTTGTTGAGGTCGGAGTCCTCCTCATACATGTATGTGAGAGCCATCAAGTAGTTTAGGATGTAGTACGGGTCACCATGGATGTCGGCGTCATCGTACATAGTACAGAGTGTTTTGAAGGTCTCATACGCTGTCGTCTTGTGCTTGACCATGAGAATGTGTTGATCGTCGATGGGTTTGACGAGAATGATTTGGATTTCGCTTCCAGCTTCTGGAGTTGGCGGGAGGTCAACGTGGGGCGTTTCGCTTTCGTCTTTTCAGCACGTTTCCGCTCCTCTTGCTTTGTAGCAGTAAACGACCTTACAACAGGGTGATTCGCCTGTGTCATCTCGACATCACCATTACCTTCAGAGGCCAAAGAGCTAACTTCAGAGGCCTTCCGAGTGTGGTTTCCTCCAGAGGGTCACCGTTGGGCGCCCCAATGTCGTCGAGAGTCGTCTTGACCGCCTGATTTTCGTCGAAGTAGGCTTAATCAAGGTCATCATCATCGCTGAACTCGGAGTCTGAGTCACCCGCGTTTACTGGCGGGTCACGAAACCAAGAAGATCTTTGAGTCGAGAGCAGCAGTGACACGTGTCTTCCGGATGATGAAGTTGCGGCCATTCAGGCATGAAAAATCACGGTCATCGTCGGCGACGGCTTGACAGGGGCTCATAACCTGCAAAGGTATGCTTGTTCAGGAGCAGAAGTGCTTGGAGCTTGGTAAAAGGAGTTATGATTGATAAGACTTAATGTCGGCACCAAGGAATTCCTTTGGTGCCATTCATCTCCTAAACCTGTAGAATACGTTGATAACGAAGATGGGAGGGGTTTGGAACTAGTGACTATAGAGATAATGTACAAACAGATACAATTGAGGCACCGAACGTGACACATCATTAAATAATTGTCCTCAACATAAAGGTAATGTTCCTGCTAAGACTATTTATGTGTGGACGACAAGAGCGACTCTTTGAAGATCTTCTATCTGTAGGGAGGGACAGTGACGGACACACTACGGTGAGTTTTGGCACTTTATTTCTGTTGCTGCATCTTAAACTCAGTTGTAACACCACACATTATGGTAGCAACACAAATAGATGCGTCGTCTTTGTCCGAGGGCCCATTCTATGGCTGTGCATTTAGTTGAAGGACTGCAGCTATCATTAGCCAATAGGAGTGCCGCTAGACATTGCGTCACAGATAAAATTGAGAGCGTCGATCAATTTTTGTACATTCACAAAAATTGATCGACGCACTCAAAATCAAATTTAGTGGTCACAGAACTACAACGGAGACGATGCCCAAGCGAATTCTCTGGCGTGAGATCGCCTCAGACGCTGAGGCGGATGAGGGCGAGGCAATTCTAGACGCACTGAAGTCTTTCGACATCCGTAAGAGCCACACTATGGTCTGCACGGTCTGCACGGAGCTTGGATGTGAGCCCCACAAGATACGATATCGCCTACTAGTTTGTAGCTCGGACGCCTGCGGTGACAGCTCCAGTTCGTCGTGTGCATGGCGCGGAAAGTTGCTGACCTGTACGGTCACCAGATGTGTGTCGATTTACGACGTTGGAGACCACAACAGTGACGTCGTCTCGCCAAAGAAGAAGAAACTCACCGGAGCACAAAAACAATTTTGCCGCGAGCTAACAGAGCTGCACGTGCGCCCGCTGCGCATTCACCATGCGCTTTCCCGGAAGTTCTCGGTGCCGCAAGATAGTCTTCTGCCTCTGGGGGTGGTGCAGAACTATGTGAATCACTACAGCCGCACACACCTTGAAAACCACGACCGAGTGGACGAGCTCAGAGCGTGGGTTCACGAGAGGGCCTACACGGGAGCAGAAGCGATGGATGAACCATTTTGCGTTTGGCTGGCAATTGGATGGTGAGGGGAAGCCCGTGGTCGGCGACGGGTCCGATCAGAAACCATTTGTAGTTGGATTAACTACCAAAGCCTTGGTGATGAGGTTATTGTAGTATCCAGACCATTTCATTCTACATATAGACGCGACTTACAAGATGAACTGCCGCGGCTACCCCGTTGTCGTGGTTGGCGTGTCTGACCGCAGCCGTCAGTTCCATTTGGTCGCACTGTACGTCGTCTCTCAAGAGACGCAAGCCATCTTCGAGACAGTCCTCTTTTCGCTACGTCGGTTGTTCTATTGGATAACACAGAGAGATCTACGGGTCCGCTACGCAATGGCCGACGCCGATCAGGCTCAATATAACGCTCTACATGCTGCGTTAGGGCACTATCCAGGCTTTCAGTTCATTATGTGCTTTTTCCACGTCGTTAAAAACGTGATGAAGTGGACTAAGCCATTTCCCTCGGGTGTGACGGCTTCCCTGGTGCGAGATGTATACGACCTGCATTTTACAAAAAGCGATTTCGAGTTCCAGCAACTTCGGGAGGAAATTTTGATGAATTGGATGTCCGATTCAAGTTTGGTGGGTTTCGCGCAGTACATGAGAGCACAGTGGTTGCATGGTCGTTTCAGAGCCTGGCAAACGTTCCTAACTCCGAGTGGCTTCGCAGCCACGAATAACCCCTCCGAAACTTTCAATGCGTTGCTGAAGAGAGACTACACTCTACGCCGCAGACTCAAAATGGGTACTTTGTTACGCGAGCTGGCAGCTTGTTGCCATGATCTTTCGACAAGTATTCGGCCGTTTAGCTACGACATCTCTACTTCGAAAACACTCAGACGTAGGGTCGCAGAAATGACACGTGAGAGACTCATTGGTGTCTGCGTCGGGCTCATGCCTGAGTATACGTATGCGGGGGGCTCTACTATCTTAAAGGTGGCATCTCAAATGGCGAAACGAGTGTCCGTGGCGCCGCACAAAAGGAAGGAGGAGGGCATTGTGGTTTCTGCACAAATGGGCGTGAACTACGCACGGATGGAAGTGCAGAACCAGCCGTGGGGAGGCTGGCCCGTCGACATTACCCAGTGTTGGTGCCCCTGTAACTACTGTTATGCCTTCGGAGTGTGCGTCCACGTGCTTTTTGCGCTTCGAGTCACAGAAAACGTAGACAGCAGTGGTCGAAGCGTGCTTGTAAACAGGAGCAAACGCAGACGAGCTGGAGACGACGTGGGAGGAAGACCTCTGAGTGTTGGGGCCGCCTTAACTTTCTAGGCGTCCAGAATTGATTCGCTGGTCTTTCATGAAGGTAAATATACAAGAAACTCACAAACTGTCCTGTACCTAAACGTAGAACCCGAGGGTTTGTTGTAAATGTCTCCAGAAGCGTCAAAACTGAGGTTTCTCTAGCAGTGGTTAGCGCAGCGTGCACATGTGTACCAATAGTAAGTAGTGAACCCGAGGAAAAGTTTCTTTCACTTCATTTCAACAGATACACTCTCGCATAGATCCTGTTCGTTGACCACTCACACACGTATTTCTATTCTCAGAACCCCCAAAACTTTGTCTTCACCTCTTCTGAGTTCAACAATGTGCTAACTAAGATCTCTAAGACACTGCCTACGCGAGGGTTTGTACAGTTCGTTGGTAGTTGTTTATAGGGTGGCCTCCTCCGACCAACACTGCTCGCACGCGCACTTGAACCAGGTCTGGTTCCCGTAGTTGACAATGATCTGCGCACATGCCTTCACATCCGCAATCATCCGGACAAGTACCTTCACACTAGCTCTGTTCTGCACTTCCACGAAAGCTGCATTCGGACTGCACGAATGGCCTATGAACCGTGTGGTAAAGTCGCTGTCGAGCGATTCGATGTAGACGTACTTGTTTGAACGCGACTTTGCATTCAATAGCATCGTGTATCCCGTATTGTGTTTCAGTCTCTGTCCAGGAAGACCTTCAATATAAGGCTCGTACTCGCTCAGAACCCCTGCATACTCTCCTATGACGTCGCCCACATCCAGATCGGTGCACGTGTAAACGCCGAGACCGACACGCTCCATGTTAAACAGCTTGAGCGTTTCAAGTGAGCGTGGCGCGTTGCTACCCCTCGCCTCCAGATTGCAGGACTCTGCCGTGCAGTACAGCGCCCCCGTAGCGTTGCTGCATGAGTTTATAAAACAGTCCCCCACGCACAAGCAAGATCCGTAGTCACCTATGTCTTTAAAAGAGACGTTGTCTGGATTCATGCACTCGGTGATCTTTGTCACGTCGGTAGGCCACGGCTTTTCTTGAGGGAAAAAGTAGCCCGAATCAGGAGGTAGGTCGACGCTCATGTAGTTCACGAAGCCGCTTTCGAAGTCCGGCTACGCGAAGGAGAGCTTTAACCTTTTGGGCCTTGGTTGAATGAGCATGGTAGATATGCAAGCCACTCCGGGTTATGCCAGCCAGTCGCTGGTGGCGGCGTTTGCGCGAACGTCGGTCGTTCCCCCACTCGCCAGCCTTGAACTTCTTTTGGTGGCGGCGTTTTGTTCGCTGGTAACGGGTGGGTACACTTTCGACAAAGCTATGAGCGTCGAGCAGCTCGGCATCCGTCACGTCACGTTCGTCGACAATTACCATGCGGCACAGCTTATTACGCGACCACGGTGGCGACGCCGGTGCTTCTCCTCGACAGCCGTCGGCCTCATCATCGCTCACACGACCTACAGAGGTACAGGGAAGGTCGTCGTCGGCCCTCAGCATGTCATTACCACTGGCCTCGGCTGTGAGGTCGATGACCTCGTTTACGTGGTCTTCGGATGAGGTTTCGCTATAATCCTCGGGTCTATCAGCTGAGGGAGACTCGCTCGGTTCCGGAACGCAGCTTTGTGGGGCATCAAGAGCGGTATTGGGAGTGCTGGACGCCACAGAGCTGGCGACTCCGGCGTCTTCAGGTGGGCGGGCGGCAAGGCCCTTGTTGGACCGGCGCGAGCAGGCGCTATCGTTCACTGCACCAACTAAACCGCCCAGTGAGGAAAAGGACTCGTCCAGATGCGCCTTTAGGGCATCCCGAAGGCGTGTGGCCCGTGCGGGCGCTTCATACTCCCTGGAATCAGGTGGAAAGAGCGCAACTTGCGCCAACGAACACTGCTAAGGAGCAGCGCGGTTCCAGCAATATCAAACCGACGGCGCACCATATTTGTTAGGGGTAGTGTCTCCTGTGTGTCCAGCGCGACTGGATACGGGTCACCGCGCACCCCAGAGATCTTCAAGACGATCCCTACTCGATGTCCGCGGCGATCTCCACAGACAAACCCCTGCGAGTAATACTCGAGTACATCACCAGGGCGAAGCGTCTCTGGGGGAAGCTGAGATGCGCTGAGCCCCACCATATCAAATTTGCAGCTTCTGGAGCACGGCTGAGCGGCGGTGGTGGTGATTCCGGAATGTAGTGCATGACGATCTCAAAAGTATGTTTGAAATTTCAAATAAATGCTACTTTTGGCAGTTACTTTTAGAATTGTTAGCATTACTTCAGGTACTGCGCAGCATCAACCTGCAAGCGCTGTGCAATTAAAAGGGACGCAATTCCGGTATGGTTTCTGTCTATTTGTGTTCAAATCTGGCCGGCATTGTTGTGCTGGTCAGATTTCTACGTGTGTTTCTAACGTTTCCTCATCTGTAGGTTGTGAAAAAAGAAGAAACAACCACTTCCTAATTCAAAAAGGTGGCAGAGTTATGGCCACCACCGATCTTAGATCGGCGATTTTACCTGTCGCGTACTATGAACTTCAATATTACTATCAATCCTTGTCTATAGGCCAATAATATCAGCCAATCAAATACAAGATGAATACGCATCACCGTGATGACGCTGTCATGACGATCCACATGCACATTACTGTGGTTCCAGTTCTCAATTTACCAGACTCTTCATTCCCGACTCTCAGTAAAACTCACCCAGCCTCAACGATGAACTTTAAGTCCTTCGTCGCTATCCTCGTCGCCACCGTAATCGCGACTTCAGTGCCTATTACTGGACAGCGACTTTGTGTTGCTTCACCCTGCGAAACCACTGCCTCAACTTGGAATATCCGACTCAGTAACTGCTGCGCATCTAAAGGCGGTGACTTCAATACATGCTGCGCGACAAGTTGCCAATTCGGAAACCCATGCACCGGTGCGTAGGGTTTGAAGGCCAACAGACAGCAGAATGGAAAGAACAATATTCACAATTCAACATGATCTTCTGAGGTTCACGCGTTTCTCTTTGTCACTGCAAAATTGGCGAATTCCGGAATCTTTGCAGGCAGGTCGAAATGAAAAGGCTCTTTGACGACGTACGTTTGGTTCGCAGCATTACCCGATGCGATCATGTAGTTTGAATGGCCAGTTAATCAATTAATCAACTACTACCACAGTAGTACTCACTTTGCAAAAGATTAGGACAACTTCATCTCAAATAGCATTCCCACGAACTGTATTGACACAGATACTGGGCGGTCCGAAAATCGATGTTAGGCTCATCACAAGACGTTGAAATGAAGTTTCTACGAGATGTTTGGTCCAGCTAACTTCTCCACCAGAGCAATCAAGCCAATGACGCCACCCATGATGAGAAAGAAGCTTAAAAAGAAGATCGCTCCCTTAGCATGTGCTATAGCATCAGCAGATTGTCCTCGTGACACGTATGAGCTGACTCAGCTGACACTCTTCTCAATTGGAGCCTTCCGCAACTTCTCCACGGCCTTGGGGTCCATCTTCTCCAAAGACTTGACTCTTTTCATCATCACTCCATTTTCACTGACACTCTTGAATCCTTTGGCTAGCACGGGATTGTTTTTCAAGCTTTCAACTTGTTTCATGACCACTGAAATCTTCTCCAAAGTCACAGCACTCTTGCTGTTACCACGTATAAGATTTTTGAGTTTGTTCAGACCAAAAACCCCAATTTCTTTCTTCCTCGTCAGCGTTGGTGGTGGCTTTTGACGAGCTCAATTGGCTGAACATTGGCACTTTCACGAATAGACATTTCGTTTGGGACTAAGTGGAGATGTAGTGATGAAACCGGTGGTGACGACAGTGATGAGAAGAAGTATGAGAGAGAAGGTCGGACGCATGATCGGTTGATGCCCTTCACAGAACTGGTTACTTGGTGGGGAATTGCAAAATGAGGTTGTTGCAAGCATAGGGATAGCAAATCAATATCGAAACGAAAAGCGTGATCTTGTCAAAAACTGCTCTTCAGTAGATTAGGCTGGGCGGCTGGTGATCCAGTGGGTAAAGGTCCCACGAAGTATGCTCTTAGGAGTTCGATACCCCGCGGGACCAAAATTACATCCTTTCAAATTCAATCAAAAATTCCAATATCTCATCCAATTCAGTACCTTAGGGTAATTCAGTCCGTGCCAAGAGCAACAAACAGCATAACCAGTTAATCAACTCATTTCTTCTTCTTCGGTAGATTTAGGAAATCTATGTACGGTATTGTTGACTTCATTACCGGTATTAGCCTGCTGGCAATCAATTGAGCAGGAAGCATGAGGAAATTGTGAGGCCGATCAGCTCTTGCAAGCGTGTCAACGGTGTCTTTAGCTTGTAAATTGACGCTTAAGCAATCCAAAGCCGAGGAGTTTGTTATCTTGGCACGTCAAAGCCTACGTGTAGTCCTTGGATCAATAATGTAATTGTCGTACGATACAATCGAGCTCGTTGGCACGCTGGTTGATGAACTGGTTGTACCTCACAAGACGTTGGCCATATTTGGCAAGCGTGCCTCTGTTTTTCGAAAGTGGATGTCATTTCGACGTGTTGAAAGGTACTGAATAGTGCCGATAGTAAAATCACCTTTAATAACATGAATAAACCTGCCCCACGCTTCAGCTTTATGACAATAGAGCAAAAAAATGAAGATTGTAAGGCAGGATACGCGAAGAAACAATGTCTCCATCGAGCACGCTGGACGAGTACTCTTTAGTTGAGCGGTATCAAAGGTCGCACCACATCATGAGCTACCGAGTTAGCCCCTGGGCCTAAATTGTCTTAGGATAAATGAAGCATGAGGTGCTCTACCACTTCCCTTTGAATCGGGTAGCTCGTCCGTTTATGCAAATAATGCCTGTGATGACGATCTAAGCTCAAAACGACATCACTGTTGACGTGTTCCGACCGAACGTCGAGTATAGTACATTTGCAGAGACTCATTTTACCTTTTGCCAAGAAATACACTTCGGCATACTTTTGGGAGCTTCGCCGGATCCCCCATTCTGCAAAGCTTCGTTCGCGATTTCCACCAAGTTATCGGTTCTGTGAAGGCATCAACCAACATGCGGCCGACCTTCTCTCTCATACTCCTTCTCATCACTTTCATTAGCTACGATATCATCGCTAGTGCCAACTTAATCCCAAACGAAATGCCTATTCGTGACGATGCCAATGTTCAACGCCAATTGAGCACGTCAAAAGCCACCACCAACGCTGATGAGGAAAAAAGAATTGGGGTTCCTAGTCTGAACAAACTCAAAAATCTCATACGCGGTAACAGCAAGAATGCAGTGACTTTGGAGAAGAATTCCGCAGTCATGAAGGAAGTTGAAAGCTTGAAAAACAATCCCGTGCTAGCCAAAGGATTCAAGAGTGTCAGTGAAAATGGAGTGATGATGAAAAGAATCAAGTCTCTGGAGAAGATGGACCCCAAGGCCGTGGAGAAGTTGCGGAAGGCTCCAATTGAGAAGAGTGTCAGCCGAGTGAGCTTATACGTGTCAAAAGGACAGCCTTCTCCTCTTTCTGAAAAGGCCCAGTGGGTGATTTCCTTCATTGTCGTCTCTCTCATCATGGGTGGCACCATTGGCTTGGTTGCTCTTGTTCAGAAGTTAACTTGACCAAACGTCTCGTGAACTCTAAAACCAAAAGGGTATAGACTCAAAAATCCCAAAAAAATATACTTTGGAGAGTTTCACCAGGAGTCGTCCATGAGGAAATATCCGCAGCAATCAGTGCGTCTTCTTCGAGATGGCAGCCAGGTCACGACCGACAGAAGAACT